>VDFB02271358.1:302593500-302942205 GCA_007258455.2 Sequoia sempervirens
ATCACATTAGAGAGTATTTCATTTACTTAATCACATTATTTTGGCCCTTTAATGATAGTTAGCTAGGTCATTAGCTTGTTTTCTTAGGTTTGACCTTGTCTCTGTAGTTGTCTGGCCGTATGGACGCCAGTGCACTTTAGAGACGTCAGTGTGTCGCACTGTCATCCAAGGACCGTGCTTCCGTCCTCAGGCAAAGAGCTTCCTGAGGTGTAGTGTTGAACCTCAAAACCGGCTCGCCTAGCCCCATTCCGCATTTTGAGTTTGTAGAGTGATCAAAGGACTTTATAGTCCTCATCATTCTCATCCCACATATCCTAACATCCTGCTAAGCCGAGGTAAGTTAGGGCAGCCTTTTGCATCTTGGCCCTCGATGACATGGGGCCTTGCACGTGGTGGTCCCCCTCTGTTACACTAAAAACATGCATAATTTTTTTAAATGACTCACAAATGTAAAGGTATGTAGCATTAAATTTATGCAAACTAGAACATTACACTATAATTTTTCAAAGCTTTGAATGGATGAAGTATCATTCAAAAGCTTGATCAATTCCTTGAGAATAGAGTTGGTCTCTTGATCCTGAAAATAGAGAACCAAAAATCTAATACATAAGAAAAAAGGTACATATCCAACCAATCTAACCTTGTTTGCACCATAGTTGCCAGGAGACTGGTACTGGTACTAGTACGGGAGATTGGTACCGATACCGATACGGCTTTTTTTGAAAATAGGAGACGGGGGTACTTGGAGATGCCATCTTTTTTTAACAAAAATAAAAATTAATAAATTAATAATTTATAGAAAATATCATAACATTATAAAATTTTCACGTTACAATTTTTTAATGCTTTTAAATTTCACAGGAGATGCCAAAATTTCCACTGGGAGACTCGAGAGACAGCGCATCAAGTTTCCATGCTGTTGGAGGCATTCCCAGGTACATCTCTGATACCAGAAACACATACCAATCTCTGAGATGCATCTCTGGGGGCAGGGGATGCATCTCTGGGGGCAGGGGACGCATCTCCCGGCAACTATGGTTTGCACCATATGGTATTGTGTAGCTATCATGCCAACAAGAAAAAGACTAGTCGCTAAAAATATTTGCCACAAAACTTTATTGAAGTTATGAATGTTGAACATTTAGGATTGCAGGCCTGTGGGTGGTGAAAGATTGATTGGCTATGCATACTACTTGCAAGCTGAAAAAAAGGTAATTGGTTGCGACCAAGTTACATAGAAAATATTTAACTGTTTTGACTACCGCCGGTAGTAAGTCACCTCAAAGATATAACAAAATGTGTGATGCAAACTATCTGCAAGGTTGAAAGTATTGCAGGGCTGCAGGCAGTGAAGAATGCACCAGCTAAGCCAACTTCCCACCAGTGGCAAAACTAGCAGCCAATTAACAGAACACTATAAGAACAATCACTTAAGTGATAGGCAACAAGTGATACTAAGTCACTTGAAATTAGAACAAGACTGCACAATCAAACACAACAAAGATTTAGAAAAAGGTAAACAATTTTGAACAGCTCCACTTAGGTTGCAAACAAGGCTTGAGGATTTTATACAAAGACCAACATGTTCAAAAACACCGGTTCATAAGGGCAATCCCTAAAACAATACAATGAACAGAGACCCAACATATGAATACTCTTTTTCTGGTGCAACTGAGTTACAGTACCAACATGACCTAAGGCAACAATTTCTTATATAAAGTGAGCATATAACAAAAAATGTTGCATAGATACACATCTTCAAAACAAATGGCATGCTAACACCGTCCACCAATGCATACTTATGCTATATTTACAACCTCACTTGGACTAATTGCGAACTTTTCTGCGTATTGAAATTGAACAAAAATAATCACTCTTCTTTTCCATAAACTATGAGCATTCAGCTATTCTCTAGGTAAAAGTATTTTTTTTCCAAATCAATAATTCCAACAATTTGCAAGCATACAACTAGCTCTCAGCATGGAACATCAAGCATGAACTTTTACATCAATCATTTCAATCTGCATAAATGTTTTATATTTGAATCTAAAAGAAGGATTATTATTCAGCCATTTCTCTATAAAACGTCCAAATGTTTGTAGTATTTAAGTCATTTGTTCTCCCATTTTATGTACCAACATGTTATTCAAGGTTGGTCAATAGCAAAAAGTGCAGACAAGTAGATAAATTCTTTTATTTCATCAATAGCATCATTCCTTTTTTGTTATTCATTATACATCCTTAAGATTTGTAATCCATTTGCTAATGCCTCTTGTCAAAAAATAAAGACTTGCATAAGGCTAAAACAAACAAAACTTTTCTTAAGTTCAGAGACATATACAAGCTATGTTTAAAAGGAATAATTAATTTACATTTTCATAATACAGAAGAAAAGGTTGACACCATATGACATAATAAACCATTTTTAGCCTAAAACTCATCTTGCATTTCCATAGCCAGAGTTGTAATATGGTACCCGGTTCTGACCATTCAAATCACGCTTTATCCTGGAATCACTGCTGCTTGGAAACAACAATTTCTGAGCTCTTTCCCTTTCCTGTTGCTCCCTTCTCAACCGCTCTTCCCTGAGTTCTTGCAATGACCTTTTCTTCCCTCTCATTTCACCTATTTCACAGTCAAGATAAAGGACATGTTAACAAACCACCCTCATTGCTGCCAATTTGTAGAAGTTAAACTCTAGATTTTTAATTGGAATATGAGGAAGTTCATTCATCCAATAGAAGGTGGTTTTTCATATCAATGTAATGCAGCAGCATTCTAAAATTGGCATTAGTAAGATGAAACTAAAAATCCAGCACTAATTACTTAAATCCACAATTACTAGCCACTTTAGACTGATTTTAAGTTGAACGATTTCAATCAAGTCAAAATCAGTATAAGGCTGTAATGAATGATTCGATCCAACATATAAAAGAATGTATTTGAAATCTCAGCATATTTCTATTCAAACAAGAGATTTCTGATGTCATGGTCTGAAGCCTCAATGCAAGTGTGGTCAGTATTGACTTGACTGTAAACCATTTACAAAAAGCCATTATAATCAGTCGAAATTTTGGGTCGAACAATTTCAATCAAGTCACAATCAGCATAAGGCTGTAAGGAATGATTCAATCCAGCATATAAAGGAATGTACTTGAAATCTTGGCATACATCCAAACAAGAGATGTCTGATGTCATTATCCGAAATCTCAATGCAAATGTGGTCAGTATTGACTTGATTGTTGTAAAACATTTACAAAAAGCCATTAAAAGCATTCAGCGCATTGCATGCTACAACTTTCAATCAACTACCAAATCAGAAACCAAGATTGAAGATTAACATGAAAAGGAATAGTTTGAAAACTTGCAACAACAAATGTGGATGCATATTCTGCCACAAACTCTGCAGGAAGATTGCATCCATGAGGTACATAAATCGAGTAACCAAACTTGACTGCATGGAACAACGGCATGATATATGAAATTGTCCCTACTACAGTGATTCAAACCAAACCTGATGCATCTGATAAAGTTGAGGAGGTGAGGAATATAAAATGAAATGACTATATAAACAAGTAGCCTGAGAGGAGAACTATAAGGAAATAAAATTTCAAATGGAAGTCAAAGTGATGATTGAACTATGACAGATATTCCTTCAATAGTTTATCAACAATGGATATCTTTAAAAGCAAAACACTTGACTGAAACTAACTTGCAAGAATAAACAAGGAAATTGCAGGAAAATTATAGAGAACAAGATAACATAACAAAATTGGCACTAATATACCCTGGAGAAACCCACTTTGAGTGAAATCTCCAGCAAATTGTGAGTAGATCTCACTTAGAAATCACTTCAGTGGCACTTACAAACAGGTCTAAGTCTTTTGGATTTAAATGACAGCAACAACCTACTGGTTCTCTGCCTCCAAGATCTCAACAATCTCTCACAAAAGCCCCACTGCCCTGATAAAACGCTTGCAAATCACTAGGAACACAAAACTTGCTAAATGCTGCTCTTAAATCCCCAAAATGCTCTCCTTAATTGCTCAATTCACACTTACAGTATGCATAAATAAATTTACAAGCCGTAGGAAGCTTTAAGGACTAAAAGAATGCACCAAAAATGAGGAGTTACTAAAAATTGAAATGCCACAGGTCACCAAAAACTATTATGACAACATTGTCACTTTCAGCAAATCAATGATAGCATTTTTGCCCTGGAAAATCCAAAACTGCTGTCTATGAAAACCAGCAATTTCAAAACTGCTATGGTGATTGCTTCTTAGAGCTTGTTGAATTTACCTTTTAGTCTTGGCCTTTGCTCAACCTATCTTTGGAAAGGATGGAAGACCATCTACCTCAAGGTAATGAGCATTAGCACGTGCCCCATCTATATCTACTAGATTCTCTGAGAATTTAACATAACTTTAATTATCACAGTAAATGTTTGTAGGATCCAACTCTTGATCAAAAAACCTTGTAACTTGCAAAGCCAAATGGCCTCACAACTAGCAATACTAGCTGCCATATACTCTACCTCTACTAAGCTAAGTGCCATTGAAGTCTGCTTCTTGCTAATCGAGGATATCATTCCTGAACCCAAGCTAAAGCGACACCTTGACGTGCTCTTCCTATCTATTGCACTTCCTACCCAATCAAATAAAATATACCCCTACAACTTGAATTCACCATCTCCAAGATATCTCAGACCATATGCCACTATGCCCTTTAGATATCTAAGCACATGTTTTGCTGCTACCCAAGGCTCCTAACTTGGCTCCACAATGACCTAACTCAAGGTGTTCATTGCAAAACATGTCTGATCTAATGTTGACTAAATACATCAAGGAACCTATCAACTGCATGTACAGGTTGGATCAATCATCTCCGAATCTTAAGTTGTTGCCTTCTTCGGATTAGCAATCACAGGTGTGGCCATAACTCTACAATCCTCCATCTGAAACCACTTCAGAATTTCAACTGCCTGCTTACCCCACCCAAGGAAAATCTCTCGTGGTCTCTACCAAACCTCTAATCCCAAAAAATAACGCATCAAGCCAATGTCCATCTCAAACTCAGCAAATAAATTTGCTTTGCTCCCTGCAATAAGCTACTTTGCACCTATAATGAACAAATATACATATAGTATCAAAATAAGCAAATCAGACCCAACAACTATGTAACATAGATTAGAATTTGCTTGACTTTTGTTGAAGCCCATACTTAGCATATATTATCTATCCTAGAATACCATGCCCCAAGTGCCTGTTTGAGTCCATACAAGGACTTCCTAAGCCTACAAACATGGGATTCCTTCCAATTTACCCCAAAGCCCTGAGGTTGCTCTATATACACTCCTTTAAAGAGACTACTCAGAAAATCTATCTTAGCATCCATCTAATGTAATTTTCAACCCATGACTGAAACTAAAGACATAATTGTTCTAATGGAAGTGTATTTGGTGACTAGAGCAAAAGTCTCCTCATAGTCCACTCGCTCCTTATGAGAGAACCCTTTTGCCACAAACCTTGCTTTGTACTTTTTAATGCTGCCATCTACATCATTCTTGATTTTGTAGAGCCACCTGAAGCCCACAACTACTCCCTTCCAGTCTTGGCAAAATATCACATCCATCATTTGTCATGATAGAGGTGTACTCCACCATGGCATCGTGCCAAACCTATTGTTCTATAGCTTCCTGGAAGCTAGAAGGCCCTATATCACTGATGTTTCTCATCAATGCCACTAGAATTGGTTCACCTTGTAACCTATAAAGATTGCCTTCTCTAACCCCTATCACCTATACAATATCCAAGCTAGATTCTTTTGGTTTAATAAGAACTTGTTGATCCTTGAATTCTACATCATAATCCTTATCCTCCATAATTGAAACTAAAAGCAAATTCTTCCCAAGACAAGGAACAAACAAAACATCACCAAAATCTACAAAAATCCCTAATTATAGTTGAAAGTGAATTGTACCAACTCCTACTATTGGACACTTGGCATCATCACCAAGCTCAGCCTGAACTCCAGAATTATGTTCCCTAAAATTGGTAAAATATTCTTGGGCTGATGTCATATGCCTAGAGTAGAGAGACAAGAAACCATTGAGAACTCTTTCTCAAACTTGGGGGCAAACTCATTCATCTAAGTTTCTACAGAGGTTGCTACTATCTTTTGTTGTTGCTTTCCCTAGTTTTTCTCCTTGTCTAGACACTATGATGCCTAATGACCAAACATATGACAACTGAAACACTTGATTTTACTCAAGTCCTTTTTCCTTGGCTATGCGTATGGATCCTCACCCTTTCCCTCACCCTTGATGTTTGACTTGATCCCTAACTCAAAAGCCTAACTTATATTTGCAAACCCTTACTATCGCTTTTGCAAACCTGCTTAAAAATTTGTCTCAAAAAGAGTCCTAAAATAAAACCCTAGTTCTTCTTCTTCAAACCCTAGCTTGCTAGTTCAAACACTAACTATAGCAAACCCTGGTCATGCTCTTGCCCTAGCCACTGCTACAAATCTTTGCAAAAATAGCTCATAGAAACTGCCTTGGCTGTGATTTAATAAACCCTAGTTGCGGTCTATTGCACAATCTTTGTTGGTTTGAAGAAACCCTTGGTTGCGAACTTAACCCCTATTCATAGGTCTGCCCGAGCCATTTTTAAAAAATGGCTCAAAACTTTCTACCCTAGTTGCAAATCAACTGGATCGTGAACTTCACAAACCCATCTTCAACCAATTACAATTTTAAAAGAAATCTTGCCATGAAGATTAATGAAATCCAACCATGATTTTACACACCAACCGGCCACATTTTTTCACTAGATGATTTTGGTCACAATTTTTCTCACTAAAAAAATCCCACAATTTCAAGGCATGGTTCTAGGTGCGACTTTTTAATATATTTGTTGCAATTTTTAGCCACAAAAAAATCTTGCAACTCATTCATAAAATCTAACAAGATTTCATTAAAATAAAATCCACAATTCTCTTAGAAAAAAACTTTGAACAATTTTTTTGAAAAAAACCTCCTATGAATTCTTCAAATAATAAACCCTGAAATTCCTTCTCTAGGCTGCATGATTTTATCCATCTGCCCTTCTAGGGCTGATACCATGATGAAATTTTCAAAATAACTAGTGATTATGTCCTAATGCTAAGTAACATTGCATAAATCACACAATATTGAAAAGTTCAAAATGCAGAAGCATACGTAGATAATTACACCTTCAAATTAGTCTTTCCTTCCTCCAATAAACTTACAAGGAAACCTCCACAGCTTATGTTACTCACAGCTGAACAAAAGTCAACATGTATTATGTTGTTCTAGTATGTTACATATAAGTTTTCAGTCCTTCAAAAACTTAGTTTTTCATTCCTTCCAAGACAATTTGTATTTCAGACTTCTATCTTGCTCCTATGAAACCATATAACTCAGAAATCAAAACATTGAAAGCAACATAAAACACCATGAGCAAAATGAACATCAAGATTACGTGGAAAACCCTTTCGGGTAAAAAACCACAGCAAAATATTGCTTTTATTATCTCCAAAAAGGCACCAACCCAGATAACAAAGAGAGAGAGCACCAACTCTCTTTCAAAGCACCCACTCCGAACAGACTGAAGCACCAACTCCAGTAGCTGAAGCACCAACTTCAGAAAATAAACCCAATGCCGAAAGAGATTTCAATGGTATTCAAGAAGAAAACTCTGCTCCACAAGTCTGATTCGAATAGACAAAATATGTTCTGTTCTTCACTGAGACTATAAGGTCTGAATATAAAATTCATAATCACACCACCATTGAAAGCAACTTAAATGCCATGAAGTCCTTCAATGCTCTACTGCAACATGCAACGAACATACTCCTTGCTCACACCCCATACGCCATAATACTGTCTTCACAAAAATAATGTTGCTGCTACCTGTTCTTTTTATCCAATCACCATCAGAAAATCTTATGTGAATGAGACATGCCTATATAATCCCATCGATATATTCAGCACTCTAAACTTTCTCAACACCCAGTCGACAACACACGTTCAACCGCTTTGTCTCAACAGCAGAACCTTGTGCCAAAGAAGGAAAAACGTCACACTCTAAAAATGAATGCCAACAAGTCGTGCTGTTACCAGAATGAATATTGCCTTAGATGACTCCACTCATTATGCAGCCTGTCACATACACCATACTCTGTATCTACCATGAAGTCGACGGTTACTTGCAAACCAAAATGGCAATAAAAAAAAATGTAACAATAAAGAACTTGACAGAGGCAACCAATACTTCAAGCCGCCATCATGCAGGAGTTGCCAGAAAATAAAAACATCGAATATCATATCTTTATCACCACAGTCGACTTCAATAAAAACTGCATATCGTCTCTTACTGCCCGCACCAAACTTAGCTTGATTCCACAATAAAGTTATTCTGATTTTCTTTTAAAAAACCCGAAGATACTCTCCACAACGCATAAACATACTGCCCGACACATCCAAACAAAGGTAGCGAAGCATTTTAAATTTTTCGTCAATTACCCAGCCCGCGGTAAGGAATAATGAAGGTAAATACTAAACACCAACGATGCAAGACAAATGCGAAGGAAATATGAGCCGATATATTTAGAAACCGACTTCCAGAAATAACAAAAGAGAATATAATTCGACAAAAAACAATATTTCCTCTGAAGACACGATTTTAATTAGCTGTAACCGCCCACCCAAGAAAAGTAAACCGCAGGCTTTTAAAAAGGTTTGCAGTAAGAAATATGAGTCACGCATATACAAATCAATGAATTGATTTAAAAACACTTTAGCCGCCCTCAACCATATCTGTCAGAAGTATTCCGCTCCACTTAGAGATACTTCAGGTGAAATAAAAGGAGTCGACGGTTACAAAACACAATAAAAGATATGTGATAAATTAACATAGCCGCTGTCAAGAAATATTCGCTTTTCACGATTTTAGCATAAGCCTGCCATCGTCCTTAAAAAAAAAAAATCTGAAGACGTCTATAACCAATACTGAGCGTAAGAAAAGGCAATAATAAGACAACACCCGCTGAGAGAGAGTCATTAGAAACAAAACGCCACCACAAGGAAATATTCGATGCCGAGATATGTATGTAAAATGAAATAGCCGATTATCTGGCTGAACATGACACATAAACAAATAATATTGATTTCAAGTAGCCGCCTCACAAAGAAATCAAGCCACATAAAGGAAATTGACTTGGCAAGACTTTTCAAATATGACTCAACACCTCCTGATATGGCATAGCTGATGAGGCATAAAAGGCTGACAAGGAGACAAGCAACCTACTGATGGAGACAGCCAAGCAGCTCAACCATACAGGCAGCCAACTCAAGCAAGCAAGTAAGAAGCTCAACACACAGGCAGGTAGCTCAAGCAGGTAGGCAACCAGCTCAAGAAAACATCATAAAAATAGTGACAATCTGATGAATAATCAGCTGCGATATTCTTAATTCCAATTCTCTTTTCAAACCTTTGGCATCAATGACAAAGGTGTTCAACATATACAAATTTTGCTAAAAATCAAATCTCCCAAAAATCAGCTTTAGTTACAAAAAAAAAGCATACTTCTAAGGACAAGATGGAAGATACGTCTCAATCACTAATGCATATGTACATTTTATTAGACTTATTTAGCTAAATTAAAGGCTTTAAGTTTAATCCTTAAAAGTGAAATACAAAACAAAATAACTCAAACCACTTGAACTCTTTCCAGACATTCACACTAAACTTGTGCAGAAGTTCATAGCCAAACTAAAAACTCAACAAAAACACGAGCTTTGCAACTCAGATTTCAAACATTATATTTTTTACTTTATTTCTAATTAAATCAAGTTTGATATATTTTGAAGTGTAGCCCCCTCCTTGTGGAACATGGTTCTATGGTATGCATGGAGTTTTTGAAAGGTTCTTGGAAGTGTTAAGCCCCTAGTCACATGGGAAGAGAAACTTTTTAGTTCCCAAGTCATTTGATCAGCCCCTTAGAGCTTAACTTGCTTGCCCAAAAACCCTCTGGAACATGATTTTCTAGAAGGCACAACTTTCACATATGGAGGCCTTCTCAATGAATATTTTTTTGAAACTGCATATTTTTGCAAGTTCTTTGCAATGGTGCAGTCCGATTTCAGTTTAAGCGCCTCCTGCTGCAGAATTTCAGCTATTTTTGCTGGGTGCATTCTAGGGTTTGTAGTGTTCATTTCTTGCGATATTTGCAGTGTTGTTCAATTTTTGCTGTAATTCCATTTTGCTTTATTAGCACATGTTCGATTCTTGCTGATTTTTAAAAGCAAAACATACAAAAATGCATTTCTCTCTACACAAAATCTTCTTCTCCATCTTTCTTCTTTTGATCTATCATTTAGGCCGTAAATCACACAAGGGGATCACAATGTCAAAGGGGCAATCATTTTTCCTAGTTCCATGTACCCTTGTGGTATATAGGTCCTCCGGACTGGCTTCAATAAGCAGGTACACGATTAGACAAACTTGAGACCTTTCCATACTATCTATTACAGTGCCACTCTACTCTCTGTAATGTCCCCATTTTTCGACATCCTCTTTCAGTCAGGGTTGATTCTGGTAAACTTACTATTTTTAGTAAGTGCTATTTTTAGCAGGGGTCTGGTACAGTGCTTCAATCCTCGGTGAGCCATCTCGTGCGCCTCAGTCTCTCTCCAACTCTAGTTTCAAGGCGCTATTTACTATTTTTAGGACTTTCTAAAAATAGTAAGTCAATTAGGGTTAGCCGGACTTGATCGGGTTGGTCTCCGCAGCACATTTTCAGTAGTTGCAAAGCTACTAAGGTTGAATCATTAAAATATTTGGAAAAATGTTTTGAAAAGCTTTAATAAAATACTTTATATTTTAATGTTGAGGGGTCATAAGGGGACATTTTGTACCATGATGCCTAGTGCAATGACTTAAAGTCATTTTAATGAACTTCAAAGGTATTTTGTAATGCACTTTTAAGTGGATGCCTAAGGAGAAGAAAAAATGGAGTTAAAAATTAAATAAAGCTAAAGTTTGAGATGAAATAAATTAAAACAAAAGTCTATTTATCTCAAGGTGTGGATTTCACTGGAAAATTAGGGATTTTCTCCTTTAAAAGGTCAATTTGAAGTTCATTGGGATTATTGACTATGCTTTGATAAAAAACTTTGTCGTACATTTCTCTTGGAGCATGGCTTTGAGGAAATCAAGGGTTTGCAGGGACGGAAACCTCTGTACATCACACTCTCTTCGCGTTTGAAAGACAACATCAGGAGAGTTTGCTGGGAGTCTCATTTCAGGGACTTCGCATTGGGATTTAAATGATGTATTTTGGATGAGATTGGAGCAAATAATGAGCATATTATCTTGCAGCGATTTGGTTGATGTTTTAAGTTGCTTTGGTGAAGATTTTCTGATTTCTGGGCACTTCATAATTTGAACCTGAACTCTTAAAATTGCTCATTACTCATAAAAGGTTTAAGCTTTCATTTTGGGTATTGGTTCTCAAGCAACCTCTCTCAAGGGAAAATCCAAAGAGTACCTGAACACATTTTTTGAGTGAGTTTTGAATTTGTTTGAGAAGATTGAACTTCTAATGGAGGACGGCCTCTGGGGTGAAAAAACCAGACATTCTGATGCTGGTTCCGGATGCTTCAGGGCGCCTTAGAAGTCTGTAGTCAGTGAGTTTTCTGTAGTTTGCATACAGGGAGGATTGGGGACTAGTCCTTGCTGCTGTGCATGGCTTTTGGGAAACCCTCTATGTTGCTGGACGCCTCTTATTCCAGGGTTAAGTTCCCTTATTTTCTGATATGAAGGGGTGGTGAAATCTGCCATTGACGATTGTTTGCAGCGATTGGGGTGCTTGGAAACCAAGAGAATAAGCCCTCAACTTGAAACAGTTCGATGCTTGGAGGATGATATACTGCTGTCATGCTTTAATTTCAGGTCTGATTATGTCTCCAAATCTTCTGTTAAACCTTTGTAATGCTGGTCCAAACAGTAATTTAATACCTGAGTATTGAATAAAAAATTTCTGTTAGTAAATTGGGTTTGCTGCTGAAAGTTCATTGTTGTTAAAAATCTTATTGCAAGGAAGTCTCTTGTTATTTTCTGTTCCATATATCACTAAGGCCCAACCACTACACCAAAAGACCGGCCTAGTAGTGAGGGCGGCTACCCAAGGTGTTATGGGTGACGACTAGGGAGGAATCTTCCACCACCGAAGCCACCACCGCAAAATCTGGGATCTTACACAAGCCCGTAGACATGTGGCTACCGGGACGCACCCAGCTGCGCACAGGGACATTACAGCCCACCACGATCCACGGGTCTCAACCTTGAGACCTCGGCTCTAATACCACTAAGGCTCAACCACTACACCAAAAGACTGGCCTAGTAGTGAAGGCGGCTACCCGAGTTGTTAAGGGTGATGACTAGGGAGAAATCTTCCACCACTGAAGCCACAACTGGAGAATCTGGGGTCTTACGCAAGCCCGCCGGACACGTGGCCACCGAGACGCACCCAGCCACGCACGAGGACATTACAGTCTCTTGTATCATTCTTCTCCCTCATGCAGATCAGATTCCACATATCAACTAGTATATAGGAAAGTGAAGCATATTGAAAGGTAGGAGTGATAACATTTGAGTGATAAGGTTTCCTTCTCGAAGTGATAAAGGAAAAACCTTGCAGATTTTGAAACATATGAAACCATCACACTTTGCATACAACATCGTGTATCAATTAGTTATCATTGGTAGCAAGAACTAATTTGATTGAAAACACAACATGACACTCATCTACTAGAGAATGCACATTAGGGCATTGTCTTCAAAATCTAGCTACACTTTACTTGCTTGATAATAATTTGGTGCAATATGTTGGTGTAATTATATAATTGCACCTTATATTAAGTTTACTTAGGCAATTTCATTTATTTTCTTGGACATATTAAGAAATAAGAGCACATGTCAACTACCTTAATTGATGGTATTCTTTGCCACCTCTAACTCATTCATTCCTTGATTAAATGTTGTAGGTGCCACATCTCCCTCATCAAGTTGAGTTCCCTTGACACCTCTGCTCCTACATATTCAGTCAAACCACATATAACTACAGCTAACTCAACCTCCCTAGGACACTTGTCACCTTGACTTGTCCATTCCAAAGTCTATATATTGTAGTTTATTTCCTTTGATTTTCATTTTGAATAAAAATATTAGAATTTTGTCATTCTTGTTCTTGTTTGCATTTGAATTAGTGTCATCTTCTTATTTTTGTTCCTAGGTTTATTTAATTATTGCTAGTTGTTTATAAAACCTAACATGGTATCAGAAAAAAGTAGTTTCAATGTCAATTAATTCAATGTAGTATATTGTTCATGATTCTTTCACTTAGGATTTATAGTCTTGTAAATTGGGTGCTTTTCTATTGCTCATTATAGGATTCCATTGGGGAAGAAATAAGTAGTCTCGTTGCATTCAAAAGGGTCAAATTAACTAAGATAGGCTTTTGTTTCATCCTCATTGGACACCATGAAGTCAATTTAGCCTAGATTTACCTGTAGGGTTTGAATTTGCAGCTTACAAACAGCTTGATTTTCAAAGCACTTCGGTGCCAAAAGAACCTCACCATTGCATCCCAAATGGCCAAAAACCTATAAATTGACTGTCAATTTGTCCAACTTGGAGCAGTTGCAAAAGAGGCAATAAAATTTACCTAGAGTCATCATACAACCTCCCTGGCAAAGATTTTTTCAAGCATCATCCACTATATCAAATTGTTGTAGTTTTTGATCTAGAAAATCAACTTCAAAGGCCCATGACTTGTTCATATAGAGGTATTTTTTCAATCAATTTTTTTGAAATGGGTCAATTTTTCAATTATTTCGTAGTGATGCAATTACTTTAATGCTTGCTGCTCACGACACCCATTTTGTCCAAAAAACTCAATTTGTAAGAGATTTAGTTATTTGTATCTTTCTCATACAAACTCCTATCAAATACCCATTTTTAAGTGTGATTTTCCGAGTATTACACCATGGTGCCCTTTTTTTGATCCAGCTTTGCATCACAATCGTCCTTTCAGCTTTGTCTCACTTTCTTGAAATTAAACAATCTGGAAAAACAAAGTAGATATTGTATATGCACTAATTTATACTACGGGTGTTTTAATTAAGTTATTCTGAGGGGGTTGCTAATGCACACACACTCAACTTATAAAGTGCCATCACATGTACTTGTCTTGAGGGGCTTACACATGGGCATTTTGTAATCAATGAACTAAAATAATGGTCCAAATCTGCTGGGGGGTAATCTATCTAAGTCACTAGAGTTTATCAATTCATCCTTTTGTCATTACCTCAAAAAAATAAAACTATAAGTCTTGTCAACACAATCTTGAAGCATTATAGATGGATTCACCTCTTGCCCCATCTCTATAGGCTTGTTCTTGAACTAGGTACTCATTTGGTAGGAATCCAATCACATGAACTTGGATCTAGGTGAATGAAGAAAATTAAATTGCAAAAGAACACAGAGGCAACATGTCAAGCCTTGATTGATGGGATTTTTGCCACCTCCGCTTTATTCATTCCTTAAATTGTTAGGTGCCAGATCTGCCTCATCAAGTTTAGTTCTCGACACCTTTGCTCCTACATGTTGAGTCAAACCATAGATCACTATGGCTAACTCAACCTATCTAGGACATAGCCTATTTCATTTCCTTTGATTTTCATCTTGATTACAAATATTAGAATTATTAACATTCTTGCTTTCATTTGCATTTGAATTGGTGTCATCTTCTTGTTTTTTTATCCTAGGTAGATTTAATTATTGTCAGTTCTTTATTAAATCTAACACAGTATCAGCACGGGTTCAATTGTCAGAGAACAAAGGCAATATTGTTTAAGTATGTTGATGTCCCAATTCAAACACAACTCATCAAGTGTGAAACTCCATGCCAAGTTTTGGAGGATGGCAAAAGATGTATGAGATTATTAACACTTGTCAATTGGTTAACTTGACAGTGGCACTAGGTAGTCTCAAGGCTGAGGATAAGCACAACACCCTCACGTATCTGAAAAGACTTGAAGAGTATAAAGCCAAGCTCATGGCTCTAGAAGAAGATTTGTGGAAGGATGAGAAGTGGGTGTACACCCTTGTTATAGAGAATCTTCTCGCACCGTGCAATAATTTCTACACTCTCATGTAAGACAATACTAAAACCATGAACATGTCATAAGAGGATCTCAAGAAACCCCTATTGGCAAAAGAACAAAAGTTGAAATGCTTGAATCTACTTGGATTGGCATCCCCACAAGCGCTTGCTTTTACATTAAAAGGCTCAATTGTTTAGAAGGAGAATTTTCACAAGAAAAATGAGAGGAATGAGATGAACAAGAACTAGGATAAAGGATAAAAACAGCAAGATAAAGGAAACAAGAATGTAGATAAAAACAAAAAACAATCTTCTAAGCAAGTTGAGAAGTAGGAGTTGAAGTTTAAGCGCATTTTCTTTGGAAGCAAAAAGTATGCAAGTCATAGTAAATCTGAGTGTCTAATTTTGCTTGCAAAACAAAAAGTAGGAAAGAGAGTAGATGGATACCTTGAGGAAGTTGCTAAGTCATCTACTTCAAGTGACTGATGCCAGTTGCATGATACCATTGATTGGTGCTACTACAAAGGCATCATATTGGATTCTTGATATGTGTGCTCATACGTTAGCCATGACAAGGACAATTTTGTTTCTTGAAACAAGGAGGTAGCAGTTAGAATATTGTGGTTGGCAATGGTCATTCAATAGTGGTGCTTGATATGGGTACTATGAAATTCAAGAATGGCTTCTTTCACAACATTTTATATGCTCTTGAGATGGCAAAGAATCTTTTTTCAATGCGACAATTTGCTGCATAAGGGTGCAAGATTGAGTTTCTAGGAAATCAATGCTGGATTAAAGATCCGAGGAAAAAATTATTTGCCACTACAACTAGTATTTCAAAGGATACTAGTGGATCTTTGAAAAAAATTATCATCGGGAAAATCAAATGTTGATTTCAACAATGGATGATGTTAGTCATTTGTGACATGAGAGGTTGGGACATTTGAACTACCAAAGTTTTGCTTTCTTAAAGAGGCACAATATGGCAAGTGATATTTTGTGTATCACCACATCCAAGGATGTTTGTGAAGGATGTGTACGGGAAGCATCACAAGGAACACTTTGAGAAGACAATTGCATGGTGATAATCAAAGAAAATACAATTGGTGCTTAGTGAGTTGATGGGTCCATAGCAAGTAAATTCACATAGTGGTTTGAAGTATGTTTTGGTTTTGGTTGATGACTTCTTTTTTTTTTTATAATAAAAAGGGGTAAAAACTTTATTGAAAATCAGAGCAAAGCATTACATAACAGCAAAGGGCCAAAGCCCCAGGAACCAACATAAACCACAAGAAAAGCCAG
The DNA here is from genome assembly GCA_007258455.2 of Sequoia sempervirens. Taxonomy (NCBI): domain Eukaryota; kingdom Viridiplantae; phylum Streptophyta; class Pinopsida; order Cupressales; family Cupressaceae; genus Sequoia; species Sequoia sempervirens. Next base: position 302,609,995 of record VDFB02271358.1, read on the forward strand.
GAACAAAATCACTCTTCCCCAATAGCACTCCCATCCTCTGCAAGAATCCTCTCCAAATCCTGACATAACTCACGGGAAATCTGCTCCCACCCATCAATCTTCCCACCATCTATATTCTCCGACGCCCATTTGGCTAGACAATCAGCTGCCCTATTCCATTCCCTTGGAATATGGACATAAGATACTGACTCCATCAAAGAGCTAACCTGCAATATCTGCTGCACCAACATAGCCAACTGCCAGCTAACATCAGAAATCTTCTTTCCATGAAGTAAATTGACCAAGACCTGAAAATCTGACTCACAAATAACCTTACGCCACCCTAAAGCATATGCCCGTTTCAAGGCATAGAGAATAGCCAATCCTTCCATCCTATTGATAGTCTGTATCCCTTTATTAGCAGAAAAAATAAAAACCACTGATCCAAAAGAATCCCTACCAACCCCGCCAATCCCAGCAGGTCCAGGATTTCCCCTAGATGAGCCATCAGTATTAATTTTCAAAAAGCCAGTAGGAGGGGGTAACCAACTCCCCACCCTTTGAACTTTTTGCTTCACACGCCTACCTCTCCTGACGCAAGCAGCAGCTGAAGATAGCCCTTGAATACCCAGCCGATCAACCATCTCAGCATCTCCTTTCTCTAATGGCAACATAATCTCACCTTTAGCTTCGACTGTCTCCTGGATCATTCCCACAATTCTAAACCAAACTTGTTGAATCCCCAAATTTTCACCTCGAAAGATTCTCCAATTCCTTTCCAACCAAACTTGTCAAAGCAGAAAGATGGGACCAACATACCAAACATCCTGCAAGAAAGAGGCCGAGGAGGGGGGCCTCCCCAGACTACTCCAAAACTCAACCAAGGAGGAGGCATGAATGCAAGGGCTTTTCCAAACCCCCCACCAGAAATGCCAGAGCTGTAAGGTGAAGGAACAACGAAAGAACAAGTGAGGAGAGTCCTCCTCCCCACACCCACAGAGAACACACCTAGATGGGCCTGAAAAACCTCTCTTTCGGATATTATCCCAAGTCAAACACCTATTCCAAGCCAAAGTCCAAATAAAGCAATTACACTTTGGCCAAGAAAACTTATTCCAAACTTTCTTCCACCAATGAACCTCCACCACCTCAATCTGTTGGGAAAGCAACTCCTGATACCCAGAAGAAACAGTGTAAGCACCCTTGGGGTTAGGAGACCAAGCCAACACATCCTGATCCATGAGGGAGCTACAACTTCGACAAGAAAGAATGCAATGAAGCTCAGCACACTCCTCCTCCATACCAACAACAGGCTATTCCTCTGGATTCTTCCATCTTGCCTCTACCAACTGCCCCTGAAAGGAAAGAGACTTAAAGTTGCACACCCTCAACCATCCTGCTTCACAAAACCTCTGGCACAATGTAAGCAAATGAGGATACTGAGAAACAATGGGAGGGTGACCATCCCAAGCATCATGCCAAAAATGTGCCTCTGACCCGCTCTTGCAAATCCAAAATAAGCCACCCTTAATGAGCGCAGCCCCTTTCTTGAGAGTATTCCAAATCACAGATCCTTCCCTGTCAAGCTATAACGAGGGATATCACTTTGAGGAATCCCTGGAAAGTACTTTTGAGTCAAAATTCTGGCCCACACCCAGTCCTATTCCACACACCAGCGCCAATACAATTTAGCAGCCAGAGCCGTACCAGACAACAAAGACTGCCTTAACCCAAGACCACCAAACTGTTTAGGGCTACAAACAACATCCCATCTAACAAGGCTCCACTTGGAAGATAATAAACTACCAGCCCATAAAAATTGTCTTGCTAAGGAATCAAGATCCCTAACAAAGCCCATCGGCGCCACCTGAATCATACACCTATAAAGAGGGAGAGCCTGAACCACAGATTTGAGCAACTGAAACCGACCCGCAAAAGACAACCAGCGAAGGGTCCAATGAGTGACTTTGACACGAAATTTTTCCAGAATAGCCTGCCAAGAATCCCTAGATTGCCTACCAACAGAAATAGGAATCCCAAGGTAGGTCAGCGGGAGATCCCCAATCTGAAATCTAAGAATATGAGCAATTCTCCTTTGAATGGAGTTCGGAGTATTGAAGAAAAAAATGGAAGACTTGCCCTCATTAATTAACTGGCTTGATGCAGCAAGATAAACATCCAACACCTTGCACATGTTTGAAGCCTCCCTAATGGTATCCATGCCCATCAAAGCAGTGTCATCCACAAACTGTAAGTGAGATTGCACTGGTAAGCCACCTCCCCATTGCCATCCTTGAATGAAACCCCCCTCCACATTCCTTTTTATCAACCGTCCCAAACCTTCCACCAAAAGAAGAAACAAGGAGAGAGAGGGTCGCCTTGTCGTAAACCCCGAGAAGCACCAAAGAGTTCAGAGTGCTCCCCATTAATCAAAACAAAGAAAGAAATTGAATTCACACAATTCATAACCCAACGAATCCACTCCTCAAAACCAAAGGCCCCCAGAACTTTTTGGAGGAAGGACCATCGAACTCTATCATAAGCCTTGGCCATGTCAAGCTTGATGAACATAGCCTTATTTTTGAAGTTGGCCATAGAATGAATAGTCTCTGTAGCAATAACCACCCCATCCAAAATTTGGCGGCCCACCACAAAACCACTCTGTTCCTTAGAAATCAGCAACGAAAGCCACTTTTTTAACCTATTAGCAATCAACTTAGAGATAATTTTATAAATAACATTGCAAAGAGAAATGGAGCGAAATTGACTTAACCGATCAGCCCCATCACCTTGGGGATTAGAGCAAGGAAGGTAGAATTTAGGGCCCGAAGCATTTGCTTATTCTTTTGAGACTCTTGAACAACTGCCAATAAATCCAACTTGATAATCTCCCAAAATTCCTCGAAGAACTCAATCGGGAAGCCATCCGGACCAGGAGCTTTACCCTTCTTCATCTAGAAAATAGTCTTCTCCAACTCCTCCAGCGAAATATCACTCATAAGATGCTCCTTCATCTCCCAAGAGACCAAAGAAGGAATACAAGAGAGGACCTAAGCCTCTTCAACTGAATCCCCTGTGAGTCCTCCCTCAATAAAGAAGCAAAATACTGCACAGCTTCATTTGAGATATCCTGAGTAGAAGAAAGAACCTCTTCCGTGTCAGTCACCAAAGCCGAGATAGAATTACCATGACGTCTGGCCTTCACCGAATTGAAGAAGAAGGCAGTATTCTTGTCTCCCTCCTGAAGCCACTCAATCCGAGCTTTTTGTTTCCAGTATATTTCCTCCCTCTGATCCCACTCCTCTAGAGCTTTTAATGCCCTAGCCTCGTCCCGCAACAAATCCTCAGACACACCATCCTCCCTAATCAACCTAGTAATACCGTTCAGCTCAGCTTGTGCAGCAAGTTTCGCATGGTAAATGTTTCCAAAGCAATGTCAGTTCCATCGTTTAAGCTGATACTTAACATATTGAAGGAGCTTAGCAAAATTATACATTGCAGTACCATAAGCAGGTCTACCATACCTCCACCATTCAGCAACACATCCATAAAGGTTAGGGTCCCGCAGCCACATTAGCTGGAATTTGAAGGTTGGCGTTCGAGGCATCCGAGCAGAAGAGATAACTAGCTTTATAGGCCAGTGATCTGAACCTCTCCAGTCTAATATCTCAGAAATAGAAGACCACATTCCCCCAACCCAAAAGCAGGAGACCATGAAACGATCCAATCGTTCAGCAATGCAACTATCACCAACCCTTCTGTTGTTCCAAGTAAATTGACCATTGCTAGGTTTGATATCAACAAGATTGAGAGCAGATATATAGTCCTGAAACAACAAAGCAGAAGACTCTAGTCTTGCAATACCACCCCGTTTCTCAACTCATTCAGTAATAGCATTAAAGTCCCCTGCAATGATCCAAGGATGATAGGGAAATAGGCCACGAACAAAATGAATATGAGTCCATAAAAGAAGTTTACCCTGGAACTCAACAGGTGCATAAACATTGGAGAAAAGAACAAACTCTCCCGACTCAGGACACGAGGCAACCATGGATAAAGAGGACTTGAAGGATAATGGCGCAGGAGCACCTACTTGAATACAAGCGTATTTTTAATGTTTTGTTCTTAATATTTTTGTTTTGTTTTGTAATGGTCTCATACACCATTGATAAGGTGTAAGGGGACCTTCTTGAAGCTTAGGTTTACTTTTGAATTAATTAGGAATCAGTTTGTAGGCGTTTCCTGAAGTTTTGGCTGAAATTCGAAAACACAGTGTGTTTTCAAACGCGTGATTTTTGGCCACTTTTGAGCTCGAATTTTTAACCTAACTGATTTTTTTCGGTTTGGGAAGAAGGAGCCCGACATTTTGAGCAGGTTGGTGGTCTTTTGGTGATGGCAGCTTTTGGAGAATAACAAAAAAAATCATCAGTTTTATTGTGCATAATGAGGAAACAGTGTTTTTGGCGTGGAACTTAGAGTTTTCTGTTTTGTGCGTTTGGTACAGCAGTTTTTTTGAATAAAATAAAGCTTTGGTTATATGGAATAACATGTGGCAGGGCCTTTTTAAGTATTTTATCTGATCCTACAGTTGGAAACTCCATCGTTTTTTTTTCTTTTTGTAAATACAGTGTTTTTTTGTTTTTGCTGTTTTGGACTGGTAAATCCAGAAAGAATGGGGTCTTAGCTAGTTTTCTGCCCGTACTAAGAGGTATGGAGGCTGTGGAAACAGAGCTAGACTCCACCATTGTAAATAGTGTAAATATGGAGGTTTTTATGAGCAGTGAAGGCAGCATTATAATCTTTTCTTAGGCGAGTTTGTGTTGCTCGGTTGAGAAAAGACAAATTTAAAACATACTCTAACGTTGCAGGGGTGCTGATATGCTATGCAATGGAGGTGTGTGGTGTTTGCAGGAAGCAGTGAGCGGGTTTGAGAGGGAGGCAGAGTCCTATGTAAGTACTTGTGGCAGGAAGAAGTCAAACAGACCAAGAAAGGTCTAGAAAACCCTAGTTTTCTTGTAAAATATGCATTGGACCTCTATACGATCTGTCAAGGACACAAACCACACAAATCTTTTAGGGCTTGAAAAATGAACCAAGGTGTCTGAAGATAGTTTGGCATAAAGTATTGAGAGTGAGAAGTTGTGAGCTGTTTTCTTGTGTTGAGAGGGCCAAAAGGGCTCAAGGCTTGTAGCCCTGCCCAAGAACCAAGAACTCTGTTTTTCAAGAAACCAATGGAGAACGGAAGCTTGGTGATTGTTTAAGCATTGGAAAAGATGACTTTGGATACTTTGGAAAGTGCCACACACCCCTGTAACAACGTTGGCAGAATGGGGAGTGACTGGTCTTTTGAGGAATAAAAGGCTAGATAGTGCAAGTGGAAGAAAGAGTACCAAATAATGTTTTTTAGCAGCAGATTGCAATGATAGCAGGGTTGATAAAGTGAACCGGGGGTGCCTCAAAGGTAGAGGACCTATAGGTTGTAGGGTGAAAGAATTAACACCTTAGGAGTTCTCAAATCAAGAACTCAAAGCAGTGAGATAATATTTTCTCAATCAACCCTTTTTCTATCAGATTGGTATCAGAGCGCAGCTAAAGATTTGGGAAAGGAATCTTGCATGTCAGACATAGAATCAAGTGATACTTCCACCATGGTGACCAATGCAGAACTGGCAAAGATGGTTGAAGAACAGGAAGAAGACAATAAGCAGTTGAGGGAAAGAATAGCTCAACTTGAGGCAGCAGTGAGGAGTGCACAGTTTGAAGGAAGAATTCCGAAAGAAGAAGAGGTTGCAGAGGAAGATAAGACCCCTGAACCTGACCCCGTCTTGAAGGAGGAGCCTTTCTTGAAGGCATTAAAAGCTTTGAGTGGAAAATCACTTGAAGGAGTGCCACTATTTAGTGGAAAGATGGAACCTGACTTAGTCATGGACTGGATAGATGGAATGGAGAATCACTTCGAATGTGATGGAGTTACAGAAGCACAGAAGGTGAAGGTTGCAAAGTCAAGGTTGAGAGGATCAGCGTTAACTTGGTGGAAGTTTGTCCAGACTGAAAGGGAGAAACAAGGTAAGCAGCCCATATCAACCTGGAAAGGAATGGTTGCTAAAGTGAAAGAAGCTTATATGCCAGATGATTATGAAATTCAGCTCCACAAGAAGAGGCAGAGTTTAAGACAAAAAGACCAAGATGTAAACACCTACACGGAAGAGTTCCAGAAACTTTGTTTGAGATCAAATGTGGCAGAAGATGAGAGCCTGAAAGTGGCTAGATACCTCAATGGATTGAAGTGGAATATACAGGAAGAGATGGCTTTGCTCAGCCCCAAGACAGTCCACCAATGCTATCAGCTAGCTATCAAGATTGAAGAGAGGAATAAAAGGAAGCATGATCAGTCCTCAAAGGGCAGAGGAAGAGGTAGAGATCAAAGAGGACAGCGTGGAGGTTACCAAGGAAGAGGTGGTGACCAAAGAAGCCAAGGAGAATCCAAGCTTACTGAGCATGGAGGTGAAACCTCATCAAGAGGAGGATTTAATAGAGGAAGAGGACCTCAAGGGGGTTCAAACAGAGGAAGAGGAGCAGGCAGAAGTAACTCCTACTTTTCCACCATGAAGTGTTACAACTGCAATCAGCTAGGCCATCCAGCTTATAGATGCCCGGAGAAAGCTTCATCTAGCAACGAGAAAAGAGTAGCTTATGCACAAGAGGACACCGTGAGTGTAAAGACACCTGAGATCAGTCATATTGAATCAGAAGTAGGTGAAAGTCTGATGTTTAATAGAGTGCTGATCAGACAACCGGTCAAGGAAGAACCCAAGCAAAGGAGAGCTTTGTTTCGAGCAAGGTGCAAGATATTGGGAAAGGTATGCAAGGTTATAGTAGATTCTGGTTCTACGGACAATATAATATCTGAGGAGGCAGTAAATAAGTTAAAATTGCATAAAGTACCTCATGCCAATCCCTACAAAGTCACATGGCTGAATAAAGGGCAGAGTGTCTTAGTGAATGAGCAGGTTACAGTGGAATTTTCAATAGGAGGCTACAAAGACAAGCTGATTTGTGATGTGCTACCCATGGATGCATGCCATCTTCTTCTTGGTAGGCCGTGGCAATATGATAGAGGTGTTGTATATCATGGAAAGGAGAACACCATTGAGTTCACGAAAGATGGAAAAACATTCAAGCTGCAATCATTGGTTGAGGAAGATGAGGGGCAGTCCAAGGTTCCAAACATTATGTTGAGCAGTGGTAAAGAATTCATCAAGGATCTACACCAAGGGAATGAAGGTTATGTGGTCCTAATGCAGTCCAAAGAGGAAGAAAAGGCTGAGAAGACAGTCATACCTAAAACAGTTCAAAGGCTGCTAGAAAAATATAAGAGCATTGTGAGTGATGGAACACCATCCACTCTACCACCCAAGAGAGCAATAAGTCATCAAATTGACTTCATACCTGGAGCCTCATTGCCTAACAAAGCAGCATACAAACTGACCCCTGAGCAGAACAAAGAGGTGGCAAGACAAGTGGAAGAGTTGCTGAATCAAGGTCTGATTCAAAAGAGTATTAGTCCATGTGCAGTCCCAGTTGTTTTGGCAACAAAAAAAGGAGGTAAATGGAGACTTTGTACTGATTCTAGAGCAATAAATAGAATCACAATTAGGTACAGATTTCCAATACCTAGGATTGAAGATTTATTGGATTGCCTTGGAGGTGCAAAATTTTACACTAAGCTAGATCTTAAGAGCGGGTATCACCAAATCAGAATTAAGGAAGGTGATGAATGGAAGACAGCTTTTAAGACAAATGATGGTTTGTATGAGTGGAAAGTGATGCCATTTGGCCTCTCGAATGCCCCTAGCACGTTCATGAGACTAATGAATGAGGTGCTTAAAGATTTCACAGGGATTTTTGTGGTAGTCTACTTGGATGACATACTGATTTTCAGTAAGACAGCAGAAGAACATTTGAAGCATGTAGAGATGGTACTCAAAAGGTTGCAAGAAGAACAGTTGGCAATCAACCTTGAGAAGTGTGAGTTCTTCAAACAAGAGCTTGTGTATCTAGGCTTTGTGGTATCTCAAGGAACGTTGAAGATGGATCCAAGTAAGGTAGAATCTATCCTAAACTGGCCTACACCAACCACAGCAACTGAGGTAAGGAGTTTTCATGGTTTGGCTCAATTTTATAGGAAGTTTATAAGAAATTTTAGTGGTATATGTGCACCAGTGTTAGATACAATCAAGGGTGGTCAGAAAACAAAGTTTAAGTGGACACTAGAGGCTGATAAAGGGTTTGAAAAGTTGAAAAAAGAAGTGGCAACACAACCTATCTTGTTATTGCCTAGTTTTGATAAATTGTTTACAGTTGAGTGTGATGCAAGTGGAGTAGCAGTAGGAGGAGTCCTTAGTCAAGAAGGTAGACCTGTAGCCTTCTTTAGTGAAAAACTTAATGAAGCTAAGCAAAAATACTCCACCTATGATCTGGAACTTATGCTTTAGTGCAGTCCCTTAGGAAATGGAGACATTATTTGCTTGCCCAAAGAATTTGTGGTCTTCACGGATAACCAGGCACTTAGTTATATCAATACCCAGGAGAAGTTAAGCAATAGGCACTTGAAATGGATGGAGTACATTCAAGCTTTCACATTTACCATTAAGCATAAGAAGGGACAGCAAAACAAAGTGGCAGATGCATTAAGCAGGAGGATGTTGACAGTCCAAGAGATACAGCTGAAAAGCATAGGATTGGAAAGTTTTAAGGATCTCTATGGTGATGACGAAGACTTTTCCGAAGCCTACAAGGTATGTTCAGACTTTGCAAATAATTTTCACAGTCAATATGCTGAGTATACATTGCAAAATGGGTTGTTATTCAAGGGCAATCTGTTATGTGTCCCAAGAGGATCAATGAGAGAAAATCTGATCCAAGAGAAACACAATGGCAGTCTTAGTGGGCATTTTGGTATTAACAAAACTTTGGAGCTGGTACAAAGGTTTTACTATTGGCCTAAGTTAGCACGAGATGTCAGAAAGTATGTTGAACAATGTGTTGTTTGCATGAAAGCAAAAGGGGGAGCTAGCAATGCTGGGTTATATCAGCCTTTGCCTATTCCGAACAGACCATGGGAGTGTGTGAGTATGGATTTTGTGGTGGGTCTTCCCAAGACTAAATCTGGTTTTGATAGTGTTTTTGTAGTTGTGGACAGATTTAGCAAGATGAGTCACTTTATTCCTTGCAAGACCACACATGATGCAAGCTATATTGCCCATCTATTTTTTAGGGAAGTTGTGAGAATCCATGGATTGCCATTGAGCATTGTCTCAGATAGGGATGTAAAATTCATGAGTCATTTCTGGAAAACACTATGGAGCAGATTGGGAACTAATTTATCATTTGGATCAGCTTACCATCCTCAGACCGATGGTCAAACCGAGGTGGTTAACAGAGTGTTAGGTAACCTATTGAGGTGCTTGACAAAGGAATATGGACAGACCTGGGATATGGTGATTTCCCAAGCGGAATATGCATATAATGACAGTGTGAACAGAACTACAGGAAAAAGCCCATTTGAAGTTGTGTATGGAATGCATCCACGAGGAGTTTTTGAGCTCAGAGACCTTGGAACAATGGAGAATAGGAGTGGACATGCAGAAGACTTCACTCAAACCATGAAGGAGATTCATGAGCAGGTTAAGAGGACAATCACAGCAGCAACACAAAAGTTGAAGAACAAAGTTGATGAGACAAGAAGAGATGTGCAGTTCCAGGTGGGTGATTATGTGATGGTTCACCTCAACAAATCCAGATTGCAGAAGGGGATGTCCACCAAATTGCAAATGAAACGGGTAGGACCATGCAAGGTGATAGCCAAGTATGGCAAGAACGCTTACAAGGTGGAGTTACCATCCGATTTGGGCATATCTCCGGTGTTCAACATTGCTGATTTGATTAGATATAAAGGTACAGTCAATGATGAAGTTCAGAATAGTCAAGAAATCTTTCAGGATATCAGTAATATACCCCTTCCAAGTCAAGAGAAAGCTCAGGCAGAGAAGGTCTTGGAGTCCAGGGTGAAGAAAGCAACAAGGAATAAGGTATACATGGAGCACCTTATCAAGTGGAAGAGCAAACCTGACTCAGAGGCTACATGGGTACAAGAGGATCAATTCAAGAAGCTTGGCATTGACCTGAAACTGATACCACCTTCCAGTCCTTGATCTTCGTGCTGAGAGGGGGAGAATGGTGCAGGAGCACCTACTTGAATACAAGCGTATTTTTAATGTTTTGTTCTTAATATTTTTGTTTTGTTTTGTAATGGTCTCATACACCATTGATAAGGTGTAAGGGGACCTTCTTGAAGCTTAGGTTTACTTTTGAATTAATTAGGAATCAGTTTGTAGGCGTTTCCTGAAGTTTTGGCTGAAATTCGAAAACACAGTGTGTTTTCAAACGCGTGATTTTTGGCCACTTTTGAGCTCGAATTTTTAACCTAACTGATTTTTTTCGGTTTGGGAAGAAGGAGCCCGACATTTTGAGCAGGTTGGTGGTCTTTTGGTGATGGCAGCTTTTGGAGAATAACAAAAAAAATCATCAGTTTTATTGTGCATAATGAGGAAACAGTGTTTTTGGCGTGGAACTTAGAGTTTTCTGTTTTGTGCGTTTGGTACAGCAGTTTTTTTGAATAAAATAAAGCTTTGGTTATATGGAATAACATGTGGCAGGGCCTTTTTAAGTATTTTATCTGATCCTACAGTTGGAAACTCCATCGTTTTTTTTTCTTTTTGTAAATACAGTGTTTTTTTGTTTTTGCTGTTTTGGACTGGTAAATCCAGAAAGAATGGGGTCTTAGCTAGTTTTCTGCCCGTACTAAGAGGTATGGAGGCTGTGGAAACAGAGCTAGACTCCACCATTGTAAATAGTGTAAATATGGAGGTTTTTATGAGCAGTGAAGGCAGCATTATAATCTTTTCTTAGGCGAGTTTGTGTTGCTCGGTTGAGAAAAGACAAATTTAAAACATACTCTAACGTTGCAGGGGTGCTGATATGCTATGCAATGGAGGTGTGTGGTGTTTGCAGGAAGCAGTGAGCGGGTTTGAGAGGGAGGCAGAGTCCTATGTAAGTACTTGTGGCAGGAAGAAGTCAAACAGACCAAGAAAGGTCTAGAAAACCCTAGTTTTCTTGTAAAATATGCATTGGACCTCTATACGATCTGTCAAGGACACAAACCACACAAATCTTTTAGGGCTTGAAAAATGAACCAAGGTGTCTGAAGATAGTTTGGCATAAAGTATTGAGAGTGAGAAGTTGTGAGCTGTTTTCTTGTGTTGAGAGGGCCAAAAGGGCTCAAGGCTTGTAGCCCTGCCCAAGAACCAAGAACTCTGTTTTTCAGGAAACCAATGGAGAACGGAAGCTTGGTGATTGTTTAAGCATTGGAAAAGATGACTTTGGATACTTTGGAAAGTGCCACACACCCCTGTAACAACGTTGGCAGAATGGGGAGTGACTGGTCTTTTGAGGAATAAAAGGCTAGATAGTGCAAGTGGAAGAAAGAGTACCAAATAATGTTTTGTAGCAGCAGATTGCAATGATAGCAGGGTTGATAAAGTGAACCGGGGGTGCCTCAAAGGTAGAGGACCTATAGGTTGTAGGGTGAAAGACTTAACACCTTAGGAGTTCTCAAATCAAGAACTCAAAGCAGTGAGATAATATTTTCTCAATCAACCCTTTTTCTATCAGATAACCACCACAAAGGTTGAATCTTCCGAGGGTTCCAGAAACAAGCCACACCCCCCGAGAATCCCTGAGCCCCAATACACTGGCATTGACCATTCTTCCACAACTTAGGCACTAAACCCATCATGCACTCAATAGATAACTTGGTCTCCTGAAGAAAAAGAACATCAGGAGAATGACTTCTTACCAACTCACAAACAGCTTTTTGTCTAGGGCCACTGTTCAAGCCCCTTACATTCCATGAAATAATGATCATTTCAAAGGAGTCAAAAAATGAGAATCTAGGGTCTTAACAGACCCTGACTCCACCAAAGTCTCCCCCATCATCTTAATCTTTTCCAAATCTTTCTTCCTGCCAAGTTTAACACTTTTCTCCAACCCCCCCTTCTTGCCATCCTTTTGCAAAATGCCCAGTTGAGGAGAAGGCTTGCTACTCTTAGCCACATCCGATCCAACATTCCATGCAGGAAAAGACGTGCTTCCATCCCCCTGCCCCAACTCAACATTTGGACCCGACATCACCTGAGCCCCAACCTGCACATCAGTGACCATAGGTATGGCAGACTCCTCCTGTGGAGCAGGAGGAGTAATGGAAGTGTGATCCTCCAGCCAGAACCAACCACACCCGGATCCACACTTATTAACCCTGGATTAACTTCTTGCTGACCCAAATCATCCAGGACCTCAAACCTGTTAAAAGTATCCTCATCTTGTCTCTCCATCAAAGTCCTCTTTTGTCCTCTATTCCGGTTACGAGCCTTAACAGGAACATAACCCTCAGCATCTGCACCCTCAACAGAAATAGGATTCTTCCCCTTATCAACATCAGAATTGTTACGAGGAGGAGGTGGAGGCTGAGGCACCACAGGCTTAGCCTTCGGGCATCTACGCAACAGGTGACCATATTCATGACAGAGGCGACATCGGAAAGGAAGGGTTTCGTAATCCAATTGTTGTACCCAAGAATGGGGACCCACACACATATCAAAAGCATCTGGCAAAGGCCTACTCAAATCAATTTCCACACAAATTCGAGCAAAAGTCATTACTTTCTTACCTAGGGTTTGTGTCGAAGACCCCACCGGCTTCCCAAGCATCGAAGCAAGCATGTGCAGAACATCCTCACGACAACATTCAATTGGAAATCTGGGCAATCGAACCCACACCAGAACATGATTCGGAAGCTCCTCCGAGGGATTAAAGCCTGCATGCCATGGCTTGACGAACAACCCAACTTGGTTGTGAAAATAGGGCCCCCCCTCAAAAACCCTATTGCGATCAGCCAAGCAAATAAATGTGACCATGAAAAAATTATTTGCAAGCAGTGTGACCTCCATTTCACCCTCTGGCTCCCAAGTCCTCCGAGCCCAAGTTTCCAAAAATTGTAGAGACACTCTCATTCCCAAAAATTTGCAGTACAGAGAATGCTTTGAATAATATTCAATATCCTCAGCAATCATCTCAATCGGAATCACCAATTTAGGTCTCTCTTTGCAACGCTCAAGGCAGCCATTAATCTTCGAGATCCGAGATCCACCAGATGAATTCGATTCCATAGACCCTGTATTCAGAGAGAAGAGGGTGTTTTCAAAAACCCTCGCTCCTTGTCTTGGAGATTTCAAGCCCACCGCAGCATGAAAATCCATGTCGGGCGCAACCCTAGATGGCTCACCCTGAGACATAGCCGCCAAATGGCCTGGGACAGACATGCACAGGAAAGATCTGGCCCCAGACACAGCAGATCAGAGGAAACCCTCCCGCGTAGGAAAAATGGCCAAACACAACCAGGCTAGAGCTTTAAAGAATAGCAGCAGCAAAAAGATTATCCCCCCCACAGAACGAAGCAGACGCCCACCCCAACCTTCGCACAAACAGAGAAAGCAAACACGAGCTAGGGCTCGGATGCCCTAGCTCGGCTCCTTGCAGTTGCAGACCGAAACGCCATCTCCTAAATAAACCTAGTAGTTTAGAAACTACATTCAATTTTCTACTGTTTTGGTTGATGACTTTACTAGGAAGACTTGGATTTACTTTTTAAAGACGGATGAGGTGTTATCTACCTTCAAAATCTTCAAGGTAGAAGTGGAAAACCAATTTGATAGAAAGATCAAGAAGTTGTAGTTAGATAATGGCATTGAGTATTTCAATAAAGAATTCACAAACTTCCTTGAGCAACGTAACATTTATGAGTGAATTGACGGCTCCTCATCCTTCACAACAAAATGGGGTATTTGAAAGAAAGAATTGTACACTTGTGGAGATGGCTAGGTGTATGTTGGAATTTTGGAAGTTGCCTAAGGTTTATCGGTAGAAGCATAAACTATGTTTGTTATATTGTCCCTAGGGTGCCAACATAGGTTGTGAAGGAAGTGACTCTTGAGGAGAAATGAAGTGGAAGGAAGCCTTGCTTGTCTCACCTCAAAGTCTTTGGGTGTGTTGCATATCGCATATCCCTAACGAGAATAGGAAGAAACTAGATGTGAAGAGTTAGAAATGTGCCTTTGTTGGTTATAGTGAAGAATTCAAAGCCTAGAAACTATGGGATTTAATGATGAAAAAGGCACTCATTTGTAGAGATGTGGCATTTGATGAAGGGATGAGTGGATTAGATGATATGTAGACTACGATTCCCAATCTCCCTACTCCTGATGCGTGTTCTCTCAACAAGGGTTCCTTGTTGAACTAAAGGAATGCAAATTAAGGGGTAATGAGAGTACACAAGACACGCCCAAAGCCTCTAGCAATGGTAGCAAAATGCCTAAATGGTCAAGGCAAACCCTTTGTGATGCTTTAGTGGAGGTTGATGTTTCAAATACTACAAAGACAAGACGTTAGTTTGCAAACCATGCCTTGATGGCTAAGGTACAAAACTTGAATGATCTGAGGACATGCAAGGAAGCCAAGGGCAATCTACATAAGGAGAAAGCAATGCAAGATGAATATGGTTCTCCAAGGAAGAATTCAACTTGAGAGTTGTGTTAGCTAACAAAAGGTAAGAATGTTGTTGGTTGAAAGGGGATCTAGGGGCAATTGAGAAATATAAAACTAGACTCATTGCCAAGGGGTACTCACAAACTGAAGGCATTGACTACAATGAAACATTTGATCCAATTGCAAGCGGTTCTTGCAATTACAACAAAGTATAAGTGGCATATGCATTATTGTCAAGGACATTTCTTCATCTTCATGCAATAACCTCTTGGGTTGTTGTGAGGAACATTTGGTTTGAAACAAGCACCTCAAGAGTGGAATTAAAAGATTGGGCAATATCTTCAAGAGTTGGGTTTCAAAATCTTTGTTAAAAAGCCCAATATGTATGTGAAGAAGACTGATCAAGATATTTTCATTATTGTTCTAAATGTGGATGATCAGATTTTGACAGGGAACAATGTTGGTTTGATTGTTGAGAAAAAAAAATTAGCCTTGCTGTTTGAGGTGACACATTTGAGGTCGCTTCACTATTTTTTGGCTTTGCAAGTTTGGCAGGAATAGGACAGGTTTGTAGTCTCTTAGTCAAAGCATGCCAAACTGTTATTGATGAGATTCCAAATGGGGGATGCAAAAGTTGCCAAAACCCCATGTACTCCCAGTATTAAGTTGACAAAGGATGCAAGGACAAAAGAGGTGGATCCTATAGAATATCAAAGACTTGTGGGAAGCTTATTGTATCTTACCCCCACTCGTCCTAATATTTCTTTTGTCATTGGATTGGTGACCAAGTTCATGTAAGCACCATAGCATAGTAATTGGAAAGTTGCAAAGCATATATTGCAATAAGCGAAGGAGACTTTGGATTTTATTGTATCTTACCCCCACTCATCCTAGTATTTCTTTTCTCATTGGACTGGTGGCCAAGTTCATGCAAGCACCACAGTGTAATCATATGAAAGTTGTAAAGCACATATTGCAATAAGCAAAGGAGAATTTGGGTTTTGAAATTGAGTTTAAAAGATGCAGTGAATGCATTCTAAATGGCCATACAAATTCAAATTGGGTAGATCTTGATGATAGAAGGTCTACTTTGTGATATGACTTCATATCGGGAGATTCATTGATCTCGTGATCTTCCAAGCAGCGAACTATTGTTTCAAAACCAACAACAAAGGTAGAGTACATTGGACTAGCTTAAGTGTTGAATGAAGCAATGTGGTTTGTGATGTCCCACTTTATTCCTTGCTATCAAAACTCCATCCCCCACCCACGTGAGAATAAGAGATTGCAGCAATTAAATGTTTTAGAAGGGCAGCAATTTAATCAAGGCAAGAGCGATCCTTTTGGAAGTTAAAATATATTTAATTAAAATAAATTAAGAAGTTTAGGCCAGTGGTCAACGAAATGGGTATGACTCTTTGCACATAAAAGATTGGGGAAAAGGTGTGACTCCTAGAAAAAGATATTAAAGAGGAGTCATTCTTATCAATTGAACATCAATGGGAAATCAATCAAGCGATGAATCGAAATCAATTAGAAATCTGGATAAAGCAACAAATTGGGAAAAAACAAATAAGAATTGGAAATTATAAGAGATCTACTGGATTAAATTTTATTGGCAAATATATATTGGGAAGTGAGTTTAAATATAATTATTAATATATATATATATTCATGCAAAAGTGATTATTGCAAGTTTTGAAATTAATTAGAAATAATTATATATATATATATATATATATATATATATTGGGAAGTGAGTTTAAATATAATTATTAATATATCTATATATATATATATATATGCAAAAGTGATTATTGCAAGTTTTGAAATTAATTAGAAATAATTATATATATATATATATGTATGTATGTATGTATTATACACGATCATGCAATAATGATGCTTGCAGCGATTATTGATCCTTACAAGTGTTAGTGTTTGTAGCTTAGGGAGATATTTTCTCCTAAGTAAAAATTAAGATAATTAATCTCCAAGGCAGGTCGGCCTTGTGTCACAAATTATATTTTATATTTTTCTATTTTCTCTAGAAGCCGACCTAGAGAAGAGGTCGCCCCAATTTGTATATATACAAGGTGAAGAGCATTCATTTGATTATCAATTCACTCTCTCTTCAATTCACATTTCTACAGAGCAGAAGTTCGCCCTTCAGCAGCAGATTACCATCTCTTAGCAGCAGATCAGATTTCAAGAAGAAATATATTCATTTGTGTCTTTGCATCAAGGAGATATGCTACTAGTTATTGTATGAGATTCGGCCCTGTATGAGGCCTGAGTTGTAAGTAGATTTCTGCTCTTATTCATCTTATATAAGAGAGGTCATTTCTTGTTGGGTTTTTCTCCCTCAAGTAGGAGGGTTTTCCCAAGGTAAAAAGTGGTGTTCATTGTCTATGTGTTGCATTTTCTATTTGCTTACATTTCTGATCTAACACTAACATGGTATCAGAGCGGGTCTAAGAAAAGATCTGATCAGAATTGTTTAAGCAAATTGTAGGGTAATGCATCTTCAGATTTCACTAAGTCTCATGCCCACCTTGAAGAAAAATATGAGAAGTCTTCCTTAAAATTTTTCTAGGGTTAGTTTTCCTTATTGCAGCTACCTACACAGTAAAAAGAGATGAAACTGAAGACAGTCAGCAAACTAAGGATAGCCATGACAAAGACAAGTTAATACTACAAGTGAGTATCGACAGGAACAGTGTTAGGTGTGGTAAAGGGGCAAATGTCACAGGAAACAGTGAAAGTGATGTGCAGCACTGTGGAAAAGAGGACAGTCAAACTGTTATGGCAACCTTAAGAGTCAGCCCTATGAACAAGGGCAGACCTATGATGAATACTGTGCAATCTTCCAACTGTGAAGTGACAGTTTAAATGTATGACAGCCATGAGATTAAAAGGCAGAGGACAGTGTATAGAAGATGGCATGATCTTGGCATCAGATTAATAACAGTTTGGTGAAGTTGCATGAGACTCAACACAGTGCTCATGGGCAGAAATGTAAGATAGTGCCATGAGGAAACTGGGCATGTCAAGCCTTCAACAGTCATGAAAGGCCATGATCAATCAAGAAACATTGAGCATGTGAAGAATGGACAGTTACTAAGAAATGATAATGCCTATGAAGCTATGATAGCTCAGTGAAGAAGCTTTTCACAGTCGTGGCTGTTAGTAAAGGAGAAAAGAACATTTCAAAGATGTACATTATCAAAGAGCCCAAAACCCTGCAACCTTGAAGTTTGCTATTAAATGTTAAGAGTTTTCTTAACAAGGATGAAATTCAAAAGGAAGCAGACAGATGCCGATGCAAGTTACAGATGAAGAGCTGGAAAGAAGAGCTAAAATAAGCTGAAGAGCAGGCTGTATTATTATCAGAAGAGTTAGAATCAATGAACTGGTACCACTACAGCAGATCTGAATCTTTAAGTGCAAAGATCAAGAAAGAACAATTGGTGGATTGTGAGGAAGATTAGACAATAAAGAGATAAGTATTTTATACCTTTGAATAATGTTCATGAATTTTATGTAGTTAATAATAACTCATGCATTAACATTGGGAATAGTGAATCATGTATGCTTCTAGCATTGGTCTGTATATTTTTATTTATTTATTTTTCAGGGTAGTTTGACTCTATAAACTATTATTAATCTCTCTAAGATCCTCCTAGGACGGATCGAGGAGCAAAAGTTGATGAGAGATTGCATAAGGAATTCAAGGGAGAAAGAGTGTGATGCATCCTGTGAGGAAGTCATGCCGACTGAAGAAATGAACACACGTGGAGACATAGCTTGCAGCCTTGGGACTGAGTTGGTGGCACATAACTCTCATGATTCTTCACTGAAGACATCTCTCGGGGGCACAAGGTTGGGTCAGCCTTGGATGGAGAATTTGCATCAGCATAGAAGATTGAGAAAGATGAAGACACTAAACCTATTCAGATTGTCATTGCAATCAGCTACTTCGAAGAGGAGGAAATGACATTCAGAGGGAGTCTGACAAACCAACAAAGGAAATCTTGGACGAGGAGGTCAAAAGATTGATGTGAGTACTTGGAGCTTCAGAGGGAGTCACATCATCATGAAGATTTGTTGTAATGTATATTTCTCTGAGACGGAGAAATATGAGGTGAAAGCCCTTGTAGTGTATATTTCTCTAAGACGAAGAAATATGAGGTGAAAACCCTTGTAATGTATATTTCTCTGAGACGGAGAAATATGAGGTGTGAGGCCTTGTTCATCTCTAAGACTGAGATGAGACGTCATGTTGAGAGACTCCATGACAACATCACACTTAGAGACTCCGTGATGGACCCTTGTACTTGTGTTTCTTTCCACACATGGGAGTAGCCATGGTGGACGTCATGTTGAGAGACTCCATGACGACATCACGTTGAGAGACTCTGTGATGGACACTTGTACATGTGTTTCTTTCCACACACAGGAGTAGCCATGGTGGACGTCATGTTGAGAGACTCCATGACGACATCACGTTGAGAGACTCCATGATGAACCTTTGAGTTTTCCACAAATGGGTGTAGCCATTGTGGGCGTCATGTTGAGAGACTCCATGACATAGATATCTAGAAAATACCTCCCTAGCTAAGAGGGAGTGTTAGTGTTTGTAGCTTAGGGAGTTATTTTCTCCTAAGTAAAAATTAAGATAATTAATCTCCAAGGCAAGTCAGCCTTGTGTCATAAATTATATTTTATATTTTTCTATTTTCTCTGGAGGCCTGTTAAAGTGATTAAATTTCTTTCAGATTATAACCAGAATGTTGAATTTGATAAATATGAAGTTGATGCCGAATCAGTATTGAAAAATACAAATCATGAATGCACAAGTTTGAATTTTCTTAATGGTATTCGATCTACAAGAGCAGAACATTTATTGATTTCGATGTTCTGCATATTAAGAATGGAATCAGCTTTTGTATGTAGGGAGACCCGCCTCCAAGGGATACGTCTCTTCAGAGGATGTGTTCCTTTGAGCGCGCGGGTTCCTGAAGCCAATAATCATTCGAATTAAACAGACTTAACATATACGCGTCCTCACACATGGTGACTATGAATTATGAACTTTATTCAATGCGTATTTTGAACATCATCTATTTGAATTCAATTTTATACATGCTTTATAAAATCGTTTACTTATTTCCAGAAATATTAAACATGAAGAGCAATAGATCTTATATAAACGATGATGATGCCTATAGCAATCATCGTTTATATCTGACCTAAGCTACCATTCATCAACACTCCCTCTTAGCTTAGGGAAGATATTTCAAATCAAATAAGTGGAGATATCACCTTTACACGTGATATCGAAGATATGATATGTTTTCTCAAAGTTGTCAAGTCACATGACATTCTTCATAACACATCTTCATTATGGTATGTGCACTGACATCAAGTCACATGATGTCTACCATAATTCATGGCATATCCACGGATATAAATATCCACCATGATTATCTCTTAATGATCACAATGATCTTCACATGATATCAAGTCTCATGATATCCATCAAAGTGTTCAAGAGATACTATCATGACATGTCCACAGATATCAAGTCACATGATATCTATCATGATAGTTTATCATTGTAGAGTCGTCACTTTACAATGTCAACTACAAGTGTTCATTATTAGAAAGATCGTCACCTTTCAATAATGTACACGAGGGAGGTAGGCCCATAAAGTCATGAAATCCCACACATGACAAAAGAGTTTACACATTAAACATCTTTATATATTAGTACAATTTTATAAACAATTTGTATTTCAAACATCAATAACAAATTACATTTCAACCATACCAAGTTTCTTCTTGAAGTGTTCTACCTTGATTCGGGAGAAAGGCTTGGTGAGAATGTCTGCAGTTTGATCATTTATACTAATATACTTCAACTGAATCACTTTCCTTTCCACCATATCTCTTACATAATGATAGGGGATCTCAATGTGCTTAGATCTATCATGAAATACTTGATTCACTAAAAGCTTAATAAAACTTTGATTGTCACAGAGGATAATAGTAGGATTCAGGGGCTCACCAAATAATCCCACAAGCAATTTCTGGAGCCATACTGCTTCTCTTGCTCCCATAGAGGCTGCAATATATTCGACTTTTGTTGTACTTAGTGCCACAGAAGATTGCTCCCTGCTACACCAAGATATCATTGCAGACCTTAACCTGAAACAACATCTAGAGGTACTCTTTCGATCATCTTTCTTTAGGTTCAATAGGCTCCCACTGAATCGTCAAGCACTTGTATCAACCTCCTGACCTCATCGTCCAAGATTGCTTGCAACACTTGCTTTAGAGAAATGGTTTCCAACGCACACCTCTGTAGAGATTCAAGGCTGTCCTCTTCAACCTCATCCCAGATCACTCCATTCTGAATAGGTTTGAGGAGCTACCAATGTCAGATGATAGTCAATTATGATCTCAGCAGTTTGAAGGGATCCTCTAAGGATTTAGCACTTAGCTTTGCAATACAATAATCTTCACTTCTTCTCAGTGAGCTACAAAACTCCCTCTGAAGGTTAAATTCTTCCTCTTTGAAGAGATGTCTTCAACCATTCATATGGTCTCATGGCTGCAAGCAGTGTCTCCATTCTCTTCTTCTCTTGAAAGCAATCTCTTGATCCATCCTAATGCACATTAAGAAGAGATTCCTTAATAGTTCATATAACTCAACTATTTCAAAGAGATATACCATTGCTAGAAGCATACATGATTAACTCTCTCAATATTAAAGCATGAATTAATAACTACATAAAAGATTCATGAACATTATTTTAAACATGAAATACTTATCTCGTTGAAATCAGAATCTCCTTAAGTGCTGCACTTAAACGCTTTTCAGGTCTGCACTTATCTTTCCAGACTTAGTGAACCCTTATCAGAGATGAATAGAAATGCTCGATTCAGTAGAGCCAAGTCCCCGACTATGGCAAAAAACATAGTCCTGATCACCTTCCCAAATATAGCCGGATTCCTCAAGTAGAGTCGACTATGCTGGCGAATATATTATTCGCTCTAATTCAGCCTTCCGCGAAAGAGAGTAGATGTAGTAATTTTAGGAGAAGCTCGAAAGACTCCCTCAACGTCTTGTCGTGACAATATGCATAGGAAGAGGAATAAATATCAATCTCCAGATTACCCCCGTTTGGATGATGGTTTTGATTGACACGACACTATATGAATATATATATAAGTGCCCCCACTCAAATGTAAATTGAATGCCCAACGTCAACCTCATACCACCCGATCATGCAACGATATAATTTCTCCAGGCCTTCACGTCTCTATTCATAGATTCATTGGCAGAGATGAAATACGAACAACTTTTTCGGATTTTCCCTCACATAAACTGTTAGTGCAGAGCATACAAACACTTATATCTTTAACTCCATTGAGTTCCCATGTAAACCCCAATTATTTCTTTGTTCTCAGACATTTGCGATATCCTTGTAACCTTCAGTGATAGGTGCTAACACATCCACGATTTGCCTTGTTTACTCGATACCATCCTTTAATCTGCCTAGCGATGACTTTGTCTTCCCCGTCATGTATTAGAGTACATTTGAATACAACTGAGTTTAACGCTTCTCTTGTACCCGACCAGGATTCTTTATTTTCCATGATCCTTCTCTACTTCACACATTTCTTGATCCCCTTTGCTTTATTCCTGAGTGCCCATTTCCTTATATGCTTTTAGTCTCCTCCTCTCATTGAGAATATGAATTCTAACTTTAAGCAATATGTATGTAGATATACTTCATTGAAGTGCGGAAAAGTGCAGAAATATATTTTATGTTTAACAGACTGAATAGAACCCCATTAAGATGTGTTATCTGGAATTCCTAGAGGTTGACGCTAAACTTAAAATACCCAGTACCACAACCTTGCGAACTGGCTTGTACACAACATTTGATTATTTAGGATGCTTCACCGAAAGCTTCCCAATAACCATACGCACTTATTGAATCATAAATTGTCTTCCCCAAATATCTTGACTTTCTTGCAAATAACATAAGATGAATGACTTTATTGAGTCAACTTCCATGTCAGATGGTCTGAATGCAAATATTAATACGTAATTTCCAGACTTAATATAATACTGCAATAATATAAGATTTCAACTGATTGCAGTATTGCTAAAGTTTACAATGTTGAGATGACAAGTCAACACCAATTCTCAAATGCAAACCAATTGAAGCACAAATACAAACTGTTGTATACAATGATTCCACCAGCAACTGAGAAATGCAGATGTAAATAAAATGCTGTATAATAATAGTGGAACCTGGAATCGATAGATTGAGGGAAAACGCTACAAGCTTCTGACTGACTTGGTGCCCAGCTCGATTCTCCTGAAAATCACGTCTTCTCCCAGCTAAGTCATCCTCAGACATATTGTCTTTAGCGGCCTCTTGTTTGATGCGAACCAGGCCATGATTGAAAATATGAAACGCTTATGTCGCAGCTCTCGTAAATGCCTTTATCTTTAGCGTCCAATATGTAACTTCATATCTGTCTCTTGCGCCAGCTATTGAGATTTATCTCCTATCGTATATTTGTCTTCAGACTCCAACCGCTTTATATCATGTATCAAATGTATTAAATCGACTATCACCTCCCAGGCAAGCACCTCCCGATAGGTGAATGGCAGCAGTCACTCCTTCAATATATGCGATATGCTTGTTACCTACATATACTTCATTTCTTTATTGCTCCCGCAAAAGAAATGATCTTCTCCAATTCCTTCTTAAGCCAGAAATGACGTCCCACATAAAGCCGCGATTATTTGTTTCTGTCTTGCTCTTTCTGTATGAGTATGAAGTTCCTTGCTGAATATTCACTGTCTCATGATCGCACCTCATATATTGACAAATCAAGATTTCTTAAATTTAATCAGATCTTCCTTAACCTGGCTCTGATACCATGTTAAAGTGATTAAATTTCTTTCAGATTATAACCAGAATGTTGAATTTGATAAATATGAAGTTGATGCCGAATCAGTATTGAAAAATACAAATCATGAATTCACAAGTTTGAATTTTCTTAATGGTATTCGATCTACAAGAGCAGAACATTTATTGATTTCGATGTTCTGCATATTAAGAATGGAATCAGCTTTTGTATGTAGGGAGACCCGCCTCCAAGGGATACGTCTCTTCAGAGGACGTGTTCCTTTGAGCGTGCGGGTTCCTAAAGCCAATAATCATTCGAATTAAACAGACTTAACATATATGCGTCCTCACACATGGC
The DNA here is from genome assembly GCA_007258455.2 of Sequoia sempervirens. Classification (NCBI taxonomy): domain Eukaryota; kingdom Viridiplantae; phylum Streptophyta; class Pinopsida; order Cupressales; family Cupressaceae; genus Sequoia; species Sequoia sempervirens. The sequence continues at coordinate 302,633,929 of VDFB02271358.1, forward strand.
GACTATGAATTCTGAACTTTATTCAATGCGTATTTTGAACATCATCTATTTGAATTCAATTTTATACATGCTTTATAAAATCGTTTACTTATTTCCAGAAATATTAAACATGAAGAGCAATAGATCTTATATAAACGATGATGATGCCTATAGCAATCATCGTTTATATCTGACCTAAGCTACCATTCATCAACAAGGCCGACCTAGAGAAGAGGTAACCCCAATTTGTATATATAAAAGGTGAAGAGCATTCATTTGATCATCAATTCACTCTCTCTTCAATTCACATTTCTATAGAGCAGAAGTTCGCCCTTCAGCAGCAGATCAGATTTCAAGAAGAAATATATTCATTTGTGTCTTTGCATCAAGGAGAGATGCTACTATTTATTGTATAAGATTCAGCCCTGTATGAGGCCAGAGTTGTAAGCAGATTTCTGCTCTTATTCATCTGATATATATATATATATAAGGGAGGTCATTTCTTGTTGGGTATTTTTCCCTCGAATAGGAGGGTTTTCCCAGGGTAGAATGTGGTGTTCATTATCTATGTGTTGCATTTTTTGTTTGCTTACATTTCTGATCTAACACTAACAATAAGTAATTATGATTATTTAATATAAATATGGATAATAGATTCTTATTTGTTTGATTTTCATAAAACAATCATATTAAGAATTGGCAAGGAAACATGCTAGGGAAGGGCAATATAGGTTCACAATGTAAGCACACCACCCTAAGTTGGATGCAATTGTCTTGATTGGATGTTCCTACCACTTGGAGCCAGGAGGGTATGAGCACGCCCTTAGGCTTAATTGTGATGAATAGTTTTTTGGCACCCTATCATGCGTTTCTCTCCCATCCCTACCATGATCGGTTATTGGAAAAGAGTCTATAGATTGGATTCAAGTTTAAGTTGTTATTCATTATTTCATAAATGTTAATAGTTCAATTATTCTTAAGTTCAATATCTATTATATAATATACCATGGAATTATTTGTAAAACAATTTTATGTTGTGTAATTGTCACTTAAGGTAAATTTAGGATTACTCCAAGTAGGGGACATTACAATTGGTATCAAAGCTTTAATCCTGTTAGCTTGCAGGACAAAACTACTTTAACCGCCAGTCAATTAGGATTAACTAGTCAGCCCTCTTCTTAAGTAAATCAAATAAAATAAAATCAAGTAGGCCAACATCGCATTCCTATATGTGTGTACCTTTCACATGTATGCTTTTGTGCATTTATGTGTATGCTCATGTCTTACGAATATCTATGTGTTTGCTACATGCCCGATGTGTCTTCAGCAAGTTTACTCCATGTGTGTTTATGATTACTTTATGCTTAACAATTATGAAAATGCCAAATCTATAAGAGCTTTTAGAACACTGCTATAAAATCTGACAAATGCTTCTAGGGTTGAGACATTTATTCTCGTGTATTTTACCATAATAAAGAAAACAAAATTAGAAAAAGCATAAGGACAAAATAGGGCAAGCCTAACATTTTGGAAGGCATGGGAAAAAGGGAGAGCATTTTATTGAGAAAGACATCCATGTCATCATTGAAGAATTCAATTAAGAATAGAACCTTAAATTAAAATAGGTTCTCAAGAATAGTGATGATGTAAGAAAGGATGTGACTCCTAATGTGAAAAGATGTGGCTCCTAATGTGAAAGGTTGTGACCCTTCAAATGTGAAAGGTTGTTACCCTTCCAATGGGAAAGACTATGACTCCCTTATAAAAGGTGGTGACTCATTTATTGTGAAGGGTGGTGACTCCTTCAAGAAATGAATATAAAGGATAAATAAATTCATCAAGAAATCAAGCAATCAAAATATCAAAAAGTTTCCCAAGGAAGGAACAACCAATCATAACAACTCAACATAGTTAATGATAAAATCTAACGATATAACTTGATTTTCAAATAGAAATCCATGTGTTGCCATCACTAGTTGTCAAAAAAATTTAGGCATAACTAAGATAAAAAGATGGCTTAAGATTATCTTACTTTCAAACTTCGAGATATAAGTGCACCGAGATATCATCTTGACCTAGGATGGTCAAAACCTTAAAATTCCAATAATAACATTAAAGCCCACAAAAATATTCCAAACAATCTACAATGATTTGTCTAGAAAATTTGTCTTACCCATAACACCCCATTTGAAACATCATATTATTACCAACATGCCTAGTCGGAATTAGAAATAATAATAAAAATCTAAGTCCAAATTCAACCAAGCTATGATATGCCAAAACAACTCAATTCTTTAGGAACCTACAAATTTGGACTCTCAAGAGATCTTAAGAGAAATGTCGGAAATCTAACATAGGGTATATTCATCAAGCTTCATGAAGGAGGAACACGATTGTTCTGATGAAGAGTAATTTGCTCATTTTAAACAAGATTATAAAGTACAAATCAAGTCCATACCGCATATGATTGAAACAATGGCGACACATGGATCTACCTTGTAATCTGCAAAATTGATCTTGTAGGCTTTTCTATATTTGATATCTATAGTAGATCATTTCATCCTAGGGTCTTATTCTCCTAAGTCATCCTGCTTTGTCATGTCCCCAATTTGGCAATGGCGGGAAATAGTGTTTATCAACACTAAGGTGAAATTTAAATATTTTAAATAATAGAATATTAATAAATAAAATATTAAATTATAATAATATTAAATATAAATTTAAATTATTAATAAAATAATATTTAAATTTATATTCTAGCCGACACATTGGTTGGGGCTTACCATTTGAATTTCCTAATTTCTTTACTGGCCAACCTCTTTGGAAGGCATCTTTCAATGTGTATTTATATCGGCCTTCTGGCTGTTGATTGGCATCACGAATTTGAGCTTTTGCTTTCAATCAGAGGACGTAGTCACTCTTGGCCAAACTCAACTCTAGACGTAGTCGTAGAGGCTAAGCAGTTCGTGAGTAATTGCTTCCTTTTGAAAATTCCAGATTTCGATCTTCCAATTTGCACGCGAGATCATTGAGTTATTTTCCCTTCCGCAGGATGCTCTGAGGGAAACTCGATCCATCTAAGAGGCTGAGCCTTTGGCTCAGACTGTGAGAGTCATTTAGGAATCTCACACCTTGTGGGAACGACTTCTAGAGAAGCGATCATCATCATACACTCAAACGTTTGGCAGCATCCAGCAAGCGAGAATCAACACAAGTTCGTATCCCTTCATAGCTGCAATTTGGAGTCTCTCAGCCCGTCATCTCCTTTTGTGAGCGTCGACTCTTATCATAGGACAATTCCCGACTCCCAGGCTCACGTCGCCACCAGTATTGTTCAATTATAATGGGATTTTCCAATCGTCTTCCCTTGTAACTAATGATAGAATAATATTGCATATTCATGCCATGTGACTTGGCGAAGAATCTACAGAATTAAAGGCTAAGTGATTGGTGTAAACTGCAACGCTAATGCCCTCATACCTAAGCAAGGATCGCGGTGGGAGACACTCTTAAATCTACTCAGTCGTTTCGATCTAGATTCTGCTCATTATAGACTCAAGGGAACGGGTTCGATAAATACTTACTATATACACTGGTTCTTTGTATTCGTGGATATTGTTTCTAATCATTGGAAATTCGGCTATCAACCTACTAAGTAAGCGTTCATGATTATTATCGGATTTGAGTGTATTGCTACTATGATAAAATTACTAGGACTAAGTCTCGATTATACCTGCAAGACAGAGTCTGGTTGATAATCTAATTGCTGAGTGTAATTTCATGATCTGGGCATTAATCAGTAATTCTAAGTTGCAGTGAAGACTAAATAAGTGTTGGATTGTTGTGTTTGCATTTGTCATGCAATTGGTGTATTTCACAATTAAGTCTTGTAATTGACTATTTGAATTGAGATTGATACTTCAGGATTGCTTTATTTTCCAATGTATCTGATGTTTAATTGGCAAATTGTGTTATTGGTTATACTTTCCTAGTCAAGCATCTTACAGTGGTATCAAAGCTATGACCCTACCAGCCAGTGGGTTTGCATATTAAAGGAAATCATGGAGCACTTTGAAGAGATATTACAGGAAATTCTCCGACTTCAAGAGGAATCAAGGAAATCATGGGAAGAGTTCAAGCTAGCATACAAAGGATGGGAGTTGAAAAGAGAAAGAGACAGGGAAGCAAACAAGATCATTGCTGAATATGAGAGTCTACCAGATGACTTCAAGAATCGCATGTCCTTGGATGCTTTTGTGAGCCAGTTTGGAAGCATTGAACCAAGCAAGAAAGATGTGTGTGACTACATTTTGGAAACCAAAAGAAAGGAGGAATGAGCCAAAGTTGTCATCAACTTAAAGGAAGAGGCGAAGGAAGAGCTACCACGGTGCCTCACACAACCACATCACGGGACTGATTCTTTTGTTGAGCATAATGTTTCATCATCATCCAAGGAAGGCGAATTGGAGGGAGAAGATAGTGTCACCGTACTGACTCATGAGGAGGTACAAGAGGACTATTTGGAAGCCCGAGACAAAGTAGAACAAAGAGACACCGCCATAAGGTATGATGATTCTAAGTTTAATTCTCAGATTGAAGGATATCATAAGAATGATGAAGAGAAGGTTTGCCATGAAGAGAATCAAGAAGTAATGGATGCCCTAGACCCAAGTTGTGATGGAAGCAAAGAGGACTTGAGTGATTACGAGGGGCAGAATCCGAAGGAAAGGTTGAGGATCAATGAGGATGCCAAACTAGCCATGAGTCCACTTGATATTCCTTTATTTCCATTGCATCATGAAACAGAAGTTGCCTATGCACATGATGATGAGCCTAGAGAGTTGGCTGAGATTGAGTTGACATTGCGAAGTCTTAAGGAAGATGAGGATATCATAGTTATGACGGAGCAAGTGATTCAAGGTTCTACATACTGCTTTGATGGTGACCCTTCCCCAGGGCACTATGAGGACAATGCAGCCACACAGGAGGATCGTACAGTCTTAAAGGGACAAACAGAGGAGGTGCATAAGGGCATTGGAACTGAAGACCATACTCAGTATGACTTCCCCTTGATAGAGGATTGCGAAGGAAATGCTAAGGAGAAGGCTAGAACGAAAAGACATCCCGAGGCCTGGCATGAGAACATGGGTGCACATCCGTTGGAAAATCAATTGAGGGTCAATAAAGGTATGGTTGGGTTGACTCTACATCACTTCGAGCATATTCATAAAATGATATCAGCCCTATGTTGGAAGATTTTAGGTAAACATGATGATTTCAAGGAACTGCATGAACTTAAGGAGGCTTGGATGGTAGTTAAGACCAACTACCTTTATATGCTTGTGGATAGGGATCATCTTCTCACCTTGGGCAAGATGTACTATGCTGCAATAAGGGATAGAAGAGAGGAGATAGATGAGCATTGGGGTAAGGTAAGCATGGCACCAGTTTCCATGCACATGGCAGGACAACAGCTTCCTACAAAGATTGCATCCATGGGGAGTGGCAACATGAAGATGATCCAAGGAGAAGCTAGGGAAGACGAATCCGAAGGATCCAAGGAGGGAGAGACAGAAGTTGGCACGCATGATGATCAAGATGGCCCTATCATGAGGCATGAAGTCATTTCAGATTTTGACTTGCATTGGAATAGTTCGCTGTTTTTGCACAATTTGGAGGGCGATTGGAAGAAGCATTTAGAGGTGACCATGGACGAGGGGGTTCAAACCTTGTCTAAGTTGGATGGCACAAAAAGTGTTCTTGAAGCACTCATACAGAGGGCAGTCACGGGGCAAGGTGGAATGAGCATCAGCCTTGAAGATTTGAAGGAATTGAAAGACACAGTGGAAGGCACCAAAGTGGCATACCTACATTTGATCAAGGACAGGGTCAAGGTGATTGAGATCAAGGTGAATCCCATGCATGAGCATGACAGCAGACTCATATCTGCACCGTATCATGTTATGGCGGCCAAAGGGATCAGCATTGAGGGTTATAATCCTCATGAGGAAACTCGTGGGGGGTCAACACATGTTGGAGAGTATGAGAAAATATGCAAGGAAGTGTTTGAAGGCTATATGACAGGGTATGTCAGCAGTCCTAAATTTCTGATTTGGAACAACAATCCCTCATTCTTGCGTAATCAGATATTGGTGGCATTTACACATAGAATCAAACAAGGAAGACTCTTCCTACGATCAACATTACCTTAAGATGACAGATGAAGATTTGATAGGCCCTAGCATGAAGGAGGCAAGGGAGATACGAGGCATGTGGAACAGGAAGAAGGAGCCTCGTATGGCAGAAAAGCAAGTAAAACAATCAGATCTGAGGTATGAATCAGAATCTCTTTTTTGTTCACATGCAATGCTTTATGTGGAATTGGTGTCACCTCTTTGGGGGAGTCATTCGAAGGTTCACCACATACATGGTGTGATAGAGCACACACTTAGTGGACCAGCCACTAGCATTATGCCTTCATGTGTGAATGGAGTTAGGGGTGAAGCAAACTCAGGTTGATTTTTAAACCTTCATGGAGCGCTTGAAGAGTCTACTCGTGATAAGTTACAAAACCATCATCTTGAGGACTCTTTGGTGAAGTAAGAGGCTACCCTATTTTGGGGACTCAGGGCATATACCATGCATGGATCTGCTTTTGATTGGAGCAAACGTGGAGGAATGAAGTCTTAGCTGATCTATAAACTCAAACATGGGGAGAGTATCATCATGCTTGGGTTTGAATTGCAAATTTGTGTGTTTCAGCTTAACTATGGTGCATGGCCCCTACTATATGCCTTGATGAGAAAGGATTGTCCTACAATGCTACACATGGATGTCCTTGACAATACTTTGTGGACAGCGGTTGTTTGGGAAACTTAGGGAGACATGGATCATCGTGTTATCATTGGAAGTTGGCGTCATATTGAGGCATTGTCATCACTAGTTATTCGCAGCTCCCCTTGCGTCATCATCTTCAGATTTTGGGGTGCTGTTCTGATCTACATCAGCAACCTACAGTGGACTGGTATGCCCTTTCATGTATCCCTCACAATAGTTTTGCACTTCCATGAGAGGTCTCTCAAAGACAAGGAGATTGTGGGTATTGACAGCCTTTCAAGATCCATCCACCTTTTCATAGCTATTAGACACAAAGGCGTGATGAATTGGGATCCGAGCATTGATATGTTGGGTTTACTCATTCAGCAGGATCATGATGAATCACATCACAATTATGGGCTTGATGATGCTTGTATCAGAGTGGTGCGGCGAAAAACTTGGTACACTTGGTCATGTTTCCAAGATCATATCCTTCACCACGTGTCGAGTGACTCAGCGTTGGCTTGCAGTTGCTTGAGGGCAAGCAACACCTGGGCGGTGAGGACTGTCATGTCCCCGATTTGGCAATGGCGGGAAATAGTGTTTATCAACACTAAGGTGAAATTTAAATAGTTTAAATAATAAAATATTAAATTATAATAATATTAAATATAAATTTAAATTATTAATAAAATAATATTTAAATTTATATTCTGGCCGACACGTTGGTTGGGGCTTACCATTTGAATTTCCTAATTTCTTTGTTGGCCGACCTCTTTGGAAGGCATCTTTCAATGTGTATTTATATTGGCCTTCTGGCTATTGATTGGCATCACGAATTTGAGCTTTTGCTTTCAGTCAAAGGACGTAGTCGCTCTTGGCCGAACGTAGCTTTGGACGTAGTCGTAGAGGCTGAGCAATTCGTGAGTAATTCTTCCTTTTGAAAATTCCAGATTTCGATCTTCCAATTTGCACGCGAGATCATTGAGTTATTTTCCCTTCCGCAGGATGCTCTGAGGGAAACCTGATCCATCTAAGAGGTCGAGCCTTTGGCTCAAGCTACGAGAGTCATTTGGGAATCTCACACCTTGTGGGAGCGACTTCTAGAGAAGCGATCATCATCATACACTCAAACATTTGGCAGGATCCAGCAAGCAAGCATCAACACAAGTTCGTATCCCTTCATAGTTGCAATTTGGAGTCTCTCAGCTCATCATCTCCTTTTGTGAGCATCGACTCTATCATAGGACAATTCACAACTCCCAAGCTCATGTCGCCACCGGTATTGTTCGATTATAATGGGATTTGCCAATTGTCTTCCCTTGTAACCGATGATAGAATAATATAGCATATTCATGCCGTGCGACTTGGCAGAGAATCTACAAAATTAAAGGCTAAGTGATTGGTGTAAACTGCAACGCTAATGCCCTCATACCTGAGCAAGGATCGCGGTGGGAGACACTCTTAAATCTACTTAGTCGTTTCGATCCAGATTCTGCTCATTGTAGACTCAAGGGAACGGGTTCAATAAATACTTACCCTATACACTGGTTCTTTGTATTCGTGGATATTGTTTCTAATCATTGGAAATTCGGCTATCGACCTACTAAGTAAGCGTTCATGGTTATTATTGGATTTGAGTGTATTGCTACTATGATAAAATTACTAGGACTGAGTCCTGATTATACCTGCAAGACAGAGTTTGGTTGATAATCTAATCGCTGAGTGTAATTTCATGATCTGGGCATTAATCAGTAATTCTAAGTCACAATGAAGACTGAGTAAGTGTTGGATTGTTGTGTTTGCATTTGTCATGCAATTGGTGTATTTCACAATTAAGTCCTATAATTGACTATTTGAACTGAGATTGATACTTCAGGATTGCTTGATTTTCTAGTGTATCTGATGTCCAGTGTATCTGATGTTTAATTGGAAAATTGTGTTACTAGTTATACTTTCCTAGTCAAGCATCTTACATTCTTCATGAGAGTAGCTCTACATTCATGATTAAAAATCAAGGACATCAATATTAGGCATTTATGTGCCTTACATAAATTTAATACAAAACCAATTTGTTACATAAGTCTATTTTAAGTTACATTGTGGGCCCATAATCCACAAATCCCAGGATCATTTTTCACCTCCTAAACTTTGGGAAAAAATTGATGTTGTTTTGAACTAGGTGGAATAAAACAATACTTTTCTAAGACATGAAAATCATCCTAGTGTTAAACATGGGAATATGTCAAATCTTTACCAGAGGAGTGTCAACCTTACATTGATATGGAAATTGGATGTTAGTATCAATCTATAAATTTAAGTTCTATGAAGTGTTCGTTGGTGATAACTGTTTTCTAAGATTTTTGTACATCCTTTGTACTTGTTATTGAACTTGATCAATCCAACCATTTTGCACTTGAGTATTATTTAGGAGGTTATAAGATGTCATTGACTACCTATGAGTCTATAACAAGATATATGTTTAAAAAAAAATGTTTTGACTAGGTTAAGTGTTACAAACACCCTATAAGTTATTACATCCTCATTAGAATCAAAATTTCCTCAAAACTTTGAAATATACTTTATTTAAGGGAAAAGGGATACAACCTATAGCAAAGGACACCTAGGCCTCAAATGTGAAATTGGCTTTGCACAAAGCAATGGGATCTTGATATTCACAACACTCCCATAATCCATCATGATGAAGGATGCAACATTTTTTCTATCATCCTGGATTTCAACAAGGGTAATGAAGAAATTGCATCATTGCCTAGGATCTTTGTGGTAATGAAATGAGAGAAAACTTGTCTTAAATAACAAGTCTTGCCAAGAGTTATTAGGAAATAGTAGTTCATGAGTCTGAAGAATATTGACAATAAATTGTCCTCATACTTTAGAGGATGGTATTAACCTTATTGGTAGTTAAGTCAAGGAAAGTATACTAACAACTACTCTCTAGGGACATCATCATAGTATAGAGTCGGACATAACCAAGACAAATTGTCACTAGCAGTAGAGTTTTCAATTACAAGAAGGAGCAATGTCTAAGAATTACAAATCTACAAGGTTGGTCTAGGATTTTGGTAACTTCAAGTGCTTCTTAGCTTGTGATTGCTTGAGGACAAGCAATCTTGGGCAGGGTGGATTGTGATGCCCCAGTTTATTCGTTGATATCAAAACACCATCCCCCACCCACATGAGAATAAGAGATCGCAGCACTTAAATGGTTTAGAAGGGCAGTGATTTAATCAAGGCAAGAGCAGCAATCCTTTTGGAAGTTAAAATATATTTAATTAAAATAAATTAAGAAGTTTTGGCCAGTGGTCAAGGGAATGGGTGTGACTCTCTGCACATAAAAGTTTGGGGAAAGGGTGTGACTCCTCCTAGAAAAAGATATTAAAGAGGATTCATTCTTATCAATTGAACATCAATGGGAAATCAATCAAGTGATGAATGGAAACCAATTAAAAATCTTGATAAAGCAGCAGATTGGGAAAAAAGGAATAAGAATTGGAAATTATAAGAGATCTACTGGATTAAATATTATTGGCAAGTATATATTGGGAAGTGAGTTTAAATATAATTATTAATATATAGAGAGAAAGAGATATAGATATTCATGCAAAAGTGATTATTACAAGTTTTGAAATTAATTAAAAATAATTATATATATATATATATATATAAAACACGGTCATGCAATAATAATGCTTGCAGCAATTATTGATCCTTATAAGTAATTATGATTCTTTAATATAAATATAGATAATAGATTCTTATTTGTTTGATTTTCATAAAGCAATCATATTAAGAATTGGCAAAGAAACATGCTAGGGAAGGGCGGTATAGGTTCTCACAATGTAAGTACACCACCCTAAGTTGGATGGAATTGTCTTGGTTGGATGTTCCTACCACTTGGGGCCAGGGGGTATGAGCACGCCCTTGGGCTTAATTGTGATGAATAGTTTTCTGGCGCCTATCATGCGTTTCTCTCCAATCCCTACCATGATTGGTTATTGGAAAAGAGTCTATAGATTGGATTCAAGTTTAAGTTGTTATTCATTATTTCATAAATATTAATAGTTCAATATCTATTATATAATTTACTATGGAATATCTATTAAGGCAAATTCAGGCATACTCCAAGTAGGGGGCATTACATGGTTACACAAGATGCTAGATCACTTGCATGTGTCAAAAGATGTGTCAAAGCTCATTGTGACAATAGAGTCCTCTTTAGTTTGCCAAGAATCTTATCTATCATTCAAGAACCAAGCATATGAAGATCAAGTACCACAAAGTTTGTGAAATATTGGAGATTCAAAAGATTTCGATTGGTTACATTGGGATAGAGGATCAAGTGACAGCTATCTTCATTGAGCCATTGATGGGGAGCGATTTCAGTTTGTGAAATATTGGAGATTCAAAAGATTTCGATTGGTCACATTGGGATAGAGGATCAAGTGACAGCTATCTTCACTGAGCCATTGATGGGGAGCAATTTCATGAAATTTTAGGAGCAACTATGTTTCAAAGAGCTTGTCATAAAGGGGGGATTGTCATCATGACATTCTCTTTCTTGTCTTTATATTGTCTATGTTACATTGAATATGTCGTAAATCCTCCAATTTCACATTAAGGGGGGATGTTGGGATGTTAATGTTGCATTCCACATGCATATCATAATGTTGTAATAGTACATTGTGTGGACGTTTATTTGTGTCTGGATGTACCTCTTAAGGTCATTGGCTAGTGACACTTTATAAGGAAGTCGTACAAGTTGTGATCATCAAGTTCTCAAGTGAGCAATGATGTAAAGGCACCTAATGTACCTATTATAAATATGTGTGATCTATTATGCATCCTATCCTTCAACAATGCAGGTGTTGTGCTTGTAGTTAAAGTGTTTTTTTAACAAATACCTTTGTTCGAATGAGGGAAATCGAAACCTTTGTTATTTGGTAAGTTTTGGTTTAAATCATCATTAATGCTGTGTGAAGTGAGGTTGGACAGCATTATTAAGATTTGCAAACACTGTCTACTCCAATGTAAATCATAATCTATAGTTTGAAAACTCAGACTTGGCAGCCCAAAATTTTGACTGACTCAATACTTGATGCAGTCCTGAATTGAGTCCCTTCAGCAGATAGCCAACTGAGGCACCTAAACTCATTAAACAACAATACTCTAAAACAATAATATGTAACAGACTACAAATATTCAGAATATTACAAAATGTCATAGGCTGAATAGATTACATAGTAATGTTTTAGAGCATTGTTGTTTAATGAGTTTAGCTGCCTAAGTTGGCCCAAGAAAACTAACTGCCATCCAAAATAGGCAAGAGATAGGAATATTCTTCATGCAATGTGGAGACCTAGAGGAAGCAATTGGTATAAAATAAGTTTGAATACCTTCTATAATCAATTCTTCGACCAGGTGAGAGTTGATTGCCCTAAGAAATGGATAGTGAAAAGATTCAGCCAAAAATGATCATTGCATATGGAACTAAAAGCCAAAATTTGAAGAAAAATAGTGCCAGCATCAAAACTTGCAAGTAAAAAACAAAAATTAAAAGAATGAAGGAAAACAAAAATTTAAGAAAAAAAAATTGTTGTGGAGACTTGCTCTAAATCCTAGATGCTCCTGCATCAATACTCAGCAAAAGTCAACAAAAACTTGGCAAAACACAACAAAACTAGAAACCAATGCATTAAAAAAACACAAATTCTATTGTAATCATCAACTTGTCATAATTCAAAGGTTATAAGTCATTTGACCCTCAAAAGCTCAAAACTTGAAATTTCAAAGTTTCAACTCAAAACTTGAAATTTCAATGTTTCAACTCAAAACTTGAAATTTCAAAGTTTCAATGTCAAAAAATAAATTGTATTACATTACTAAAAAACTATAGATAGTAATAGTATTGACAATGGACATATATCATAAACAGCCAAAAACAATCTACATTCTCTTCTCTCCCCACCTAGCATTAGTACTTTCAAGCCTCAAACTAGAAGGTAAGTCATTATCAACACAGGGAATGACCATTTCCTCAAATATGTCTTTGACCTCCAATGCATCCACATCTGCTGCTGCTCTCTCTAATTAAACAGAATCTTCATCAATGAACATGATATCATTATATGCTTCTTTGGCAGTCCAATTAGCAAATGAATCAATATAATCCAAGTAAATGGCATCATGAGTAGGACACTCTAATTTTTTGGTTCAAAGGCAAAGATCGTACAAGGTCACTGAGGCAATCCTAGGTAAACCTATTTCTCTTCTTGGTGTAAATGCTCTCAAATAGGCTCCAAATGCATTCACACCCAGAAGTGCTGCAAGGCTAGGACAAAACACAAATAGGTAGCCTTTGAAGATTTGATGCACTAGAACCATAAATAGAAGAAAAAAGATGTCAAATGCACACCAAACTTGATTGACACTTCAATTCCAACCTTAAAAAGCTTTTAAGTCACTCCTATCAGCTCGATTTGCACCTAGGAAAGACCAAATGAACCACAAAAGTGAAATGAAAGCATGTTTAAATGCCAAAGTTTTTTTTTTAACATAGGCGAGTTCAAGCACAGGACTCACAACTCTTTGTCTAAAACTTGTTAATTTTATGCGAAACCCAACCACAAATCGTCAATCGGTGATTACCTAGCAAGAACTTGATGCACAAAATCTAGTCATCCTAACACATTTATATTTTTGACTAGAGACTCCACACAAGTAGAGTTGAGTTATCAAACTATGAAATATTCATTACACCACAACCTCAAAACATTTCACCAGAGTTATGAGCAGCCTTATGGTGGCATGGAGGATTTGAATCTAGGTCATGCTCTTACAAGAGTCTCCACAACCATTACAACAGAATTTCTTGGGCAAGATGGTTTTAGACATATATAATATCCATATTGATAAGATTTTGACAGGATCAAACTGAAATTATCAAATACCTATCAAAAAAATTCTAAGCATTTCATAGAAGGTCCCCAAACAATAAACTTGAAATAGATTTTAAGATAAAATTGTGGTTTTCATAGTCAAACAAGAAAGGTAGATAAATTTGATCATTTTTAGAGAAGGACCATGCCTCTCGCTGCCCATCCTACAGCAATTTTTTGTCTTTACATTACAATTCCATTCTCAATCATTAAACTCAAATCACAAAATATGGAAATATGCTTACAATTTTCTATGAAACAGTAGTTAATTTTCATAACTTTTCTACAACAAAAATTGCGTTTTTAAGGCCTATTCATTTGGTAGCACATAAGGTTACTTTCAATTCTCAAACTAAAATTTCCTGATAGACTTTGATCATATAAAGTAGTCTTGTTAGCAAACTTTGCCACAATTTTTAACACACATAATACCTTATACGTAGATGGCATTCATTTACATTTTGTTCCCTATCCAAATGAAGGTGCTTTGGTAAATCTCTATACTTCTTCTCTTGAAATTTTCTTTGGCAGGTGCTTACAAAAAAAATTGCTCCACAATGCTCTTAAGGATGCGATTCATCTTCATCATAATGACTTCTTGTCAATTTTTATCACACCTGCATCATTATTCCTTTTGCCAGGAGATTTGGAGTCAAGAATTGAGTGGGAAAGATTATTGGTTTCACCTTTCAACGATGAATTCCTCTCGAGGCTGGCACTCATCTTCATTGTTATAACTTTTATCAATTTTTCTAATACCTACAATGTAATTCTTTTTCGAGAGAACCAGATATGAAATCAAGAATATGGCTTGGTAATAGTGTGCAGATTTAAGCCTCAGGCCTTTTCCAAAATCCTCCTGTGATGTTTTTTTAATTTTCCTCCCATATTCAGCTCATTCTATTTTTAATATTCATTAAGATAACTTTTTGAGCAACATCACCCAGAAGTTATAACATCTTGACTAAATTTGTTCTTTAGGGTCTATAGTATTTGAGCACGATGATCTAAAAGCTCTTTTTTAGGCTAGGTTTGGTTCATGGGGGTATGAGATCTTTCAGTAACAGAATTCAGTTCAGTTGCTCGATACGGTTGCTTAATGACAGGCCTTATGTTGTGAAACTGTTTAAAATTGTCAGAAGAACAATCCACTGTGGAAGACAGAGGAGCCAGCAGCTCAGCGGTATAACAGCTTAGCATACTAGTGGGAAGCATTAGATTTGATTGCTAGCTGGTCGATGGAAAACAGCATAAATTACAGCCAATTTCATATGCCCCAAGACTAGCCTACTGATAATCAGTCGTCGTTTACTTCAGCAGAGAAAAAAAAATGGATACCTATCCGAAAATCATTGTTTTGGAAAAAATCTATAGTGACCAGGCGACTCCACTATGAGCCCTTATCACCACATCCGCATCATCCATGACTAATTTTATATGTAATATGAGGCATACCATTTATCATTTACTACCACTCCGTCCCGGCCCATACTGGCCAGGCATCCCATCATCTCCAGGCAGGTTGCTTATGGAAGAATCCAATTCTGACGTGGATGGTATAAACATTATTACTTCTATTGGCTTAAGCCACACCGTATTAGGGTAAGGTCCCATGGAGGGGGCTTCCTTAAAAGTCTCCGTAGATGATGCTTAGATTTTTTAAGAATATTTTAAAGTTGTTGGTCCCATGGATTTAATGTTGCAATTCTGCTTAAAATTTAAAGAATGATTTGATAAAAAAATAATAAATAAATGAAAATTCTCTCATTTTTATTTTCTGATAAGAATTTAAAATTTTAGATATTAGACAAGTGGCAGAAAAAATTCCTAAGCTGGTTGGGCAATTTCTAGCCCCGCCTCAATTTCACCAGCTAAAATCTACAGTCCTAAGAGATAAGGGCTGCTATTTTTCAGGAAAAGATTCCAATTAATCCCCTAACACAATTTTTATTTTCTCATGGACCTCCAGCTCCATGAAAATAGATGCCCAAGCCCCCCATCGGACCATACTGTTATTGGGCCAAGGTATCTTTCTAACAACATTTTGTAAATTCTTTCTCTTGATTCATCACTGAAAGTGGAATTAGAAACATTACAGTGGTATCCAGATACATATACATGATATCATGTCTAAAATCGTTAATTAAAAATCCTAACCCCAAATAAACGAAAATCTATTACAACTGTGAAAAAAGAAAATTTTAGAGTTTTACCATTCCTTTGGGAAAATTCCTTGGAATTGGATCTCCTCTCCTCCTCTTCGTTCTCCTCTTGCTGAGCCACAAAACTCTTGGAAAGATACCACGGCGTCTTGGCATCTTTGCCCGCAACGCCATAGCCCAGCCTGTATTTCTCATCCTCGGGCAAAACAGTCCTAACACTCTCTTCACCCTCTTTCGTCTTCTTCTGCTTCTTTGGAGGCCGACGATCATCCTTCTTCTTCTCCTTCCGATCATCACTCTTCTCTCCTTCCTTTTGAAATCCATTCCAATCCTGGAACAGATTAATGTGCTTGGAATCGGAAAAAAGCAATTCTTCTTCTGTGGACTCTTGTGCGGGCGTTTGGGAGGGAGAAATCGAAGGCAAAGATTGAGGGGATTGAAAGCCACGTTTTGCTTGATTGGCTTGGCGGAGTTTTTCTATGCGGAATTCGGCATCTCTTCTTGCGGATTGCTCTCGCTTGAGCTCTTCTTCCCGGGCTGCGGCTTCTTCGTCTTTGCGAACGCGCTCTCTGTTATCGAAATTGTATACGTTCCATCGCTTCTGCGGAAGAATGTTGAGACCTCCGTGCCCTCCCATGGCTGTTTTACTTTTCTCCTCACCGGAAAAGGGATTGTAACCCGGTTGCGAAAAAGAATGGATCCTTTATTTTTCATACGAGGGAAATTGGAGAGAAATTATTTATGAGAAATATTTTTTTATTTTAAAAATGTATAGGGTTGGAATTTTTTTATATAAATTATGTTTATATTGATAAGTAGGAGGTATTTTTCCACAGCGTGTCAAATTATGATATTGCTATCAGGATTCAACCGTGTTGTTTTGAGTCAAACTCATTGACCTATGTTTCATGAGTAGTGGTTCAACAAGAACCCATCTCTCATGATATCGAATGGTCCACTTAGCACTCATTGCATCTAGGTGATGCTCACAGAGGTGAAGCACTGGTTCGTCCCGGGAGGTCACCCATCCCAAGATCGCTCAGCTTCGCGCTGCTTAACCAGGATTTTTCCAAGGTTAAGCCCGCTGAGTTGTTACCCCATTTGCAAAACCTTCAGCAAGTGTTGTGCCTTATGAACCATTCATAATAGAGCCCCTTTAGCTCATCAATTGATAAGTAGGAGGTATTTTTCCACAGCGTGTCAAATTATGATATTGCTATTAGGATTCAACCGTGTTGTTTTGAGTCAAACTCATTGACCCATGTTTCATGAGTAGTGGTTCAACAAGAACCCATCTCTCATGATATCGAAATTATGTTTATATTGTTTAACAAGTGTCATGTAGTGGCAAGTACTTGTCTATCTAGTATTATAGTGATTGTATTTGTTGGTTAGTCGATATTGTGAAATATCAATTAGGGGCAAGGCATATAATAGTTTGAAATAATAGATTTTGGCAAGTCATATGTATTGTAGCCACACAATGGCAAGTATCTATTTTTGTATAATTGTAACACAATTATTTGTTGTGTAATTGATGGATGAGTCGTGAGAACAGTTTAAAGGTTGGTTACATAATATTTTGATCAACAAATTATTGTAAGTTGAATGTATCATGAGTTTACTAAGTTTAAGAATACTATCACTTGCACCTAAAGAAGGTTCAAGGATTACGTTGATAGAAAACTATATGTATATTAATATGTTAAAGAGTATGGCCCGCACGGCAGCGTAGTCGGTTAAGGGCTTTGGGTTCATCCCATATAGGTCCCGAGGTCGACCTCAAGGCCCGGTCTTATCCGATCCGTGTGGTTTGCGGGCGATTGCGCAGATCCTAGGGGGACTAGTCTCGCCCCAGCTCGCCCCTCTAGTTCCCCAACTTGGCAACAAAAAGTAAGCCCAAGGCAAGGACTGGTGGGAATCGTCGGGCTGGGTTGTGGGGATACCTCCTAGTAGCAAAAAAAAAAAAAAAATGTTAAAGAGTATGTGTTTGTGCATGGATGCACTGCAAATTCTAGTTGCATGTGGCTAGATTAAATAATTAATAATAAGTTTCTAAATAATGAAATGAAATAAACTTAGACAAATCTAGATTTTTCCCTTATAAAAATAAAGTATTATCTAATTATGAAATATTTGCATATAGATTTTAAACATAAAGCAATACAAATGAAAAAAGAATGGAAATAGAATATTCCCATCTAGCTGTCAAATCAATATATTTATCTAGCTTTTATGTGATATGTGAGATTTTGGAGGCTTTTACCTGATATTTTGGAGGCTTTTACCATTAAACAGCAGCTAGTTTGCCATTAAACGGTAGCTAAAACTTGTTTTTTGATGACTCGATAGTGGTTTGCAAGTGTAAGACTTGTTTCAGGCTCAAATCTCACACTATATGTAGCTTTTTGGCTAATTATAATTGTTAGGGTTGACTTTGATCCCGAGCTTGATTCATACTAAAGACAACTATGACTGACATAGTTGAAGTTGAATTTGCTTATTAGAAGAAATATTGTAAAATATTGATGGGTAAATTTTTTTTTTTTCAAAAACCTTTGTAATTTGATTGATTGATTATAAAAAATTAAAACATAAACATTCAATGTGTTGGCTCATAATGATCACAAGATATAAATAAAAAATTTAAATTTTTAGAATTCAAGATTAAATAATAAATATAATATGTTTGTTTATTTTTTAAATTTGTATATTGATAATATTATTATAAATATAATGTTATATCCCCGATTTGAATTTTAGGATGTCGTTGGTGTGTGACTACTCTGCTCCTTTCGCTCACCCTCCTTCGCATGCTAGTAAAGCTCCCTGCAACGCTTGGATCTCTCTGCCATTGTGTTCTACTGATATGTGGTTGCATTGCCAAGGTTGCAAGGAGGAAGCATGAAACTGGCTTGGACTAGGGGCTACAGATGAAAGGGAGAAGGGTTTTTTTTCCCTCGGTGAAATTTGTGGAAGTTTTCAACCTCAGCTTGCACTCGACGGGAAACTTCAAAGATGTGTGGTTTGGTGGTCTTCAAAATCATTGGCTCTCTCCATTGATGGTGTTGTCGATGAGTTGGGAGCCCCACCCATGGCTTACCCCTCTCCTAAAACTTTTGAATCCACAAACCCTATTAATGGCATTGTCAAGCAAAGTTCTCATTTTCCAATCTACCCTTCTTCTTCAACCCCTGAAGTCTACCTAGATAGTTTGGCTTCAGATCAAAAGGATTTTTTATTGGATCATGCCTTGATTTTTCATTTTACAAAGACTTGGTTGAAGTTATGTGACCTGCATGCATAGGTTACGAAGAAATTGAAGGAGTATATGGAAGGGGAAATAAGCATTTATCCCTATGCAAAGGGGTTTTTCATTTTAGAATTTGACTCTCAGGAAGATAAGGAAATGGTATTGGAAGATGGTCCTTGGATCTTCCAATGAGATTTTTTGAGCATGAAACCCTGGTTCCCAAAATTTGACCTATGAATAGAAATTTTCACCACTGTATTTCTATGGGTAAGGTTGCCATATCTTCCCATTCAATTATGGGAACTAGATTGCCTGAGGACCATTGGTATGGCCTAGGAAGGTATTGTTGCTCCACCAAGGAGACTATCAACCATCAGAACTCTATGTGTGCTCAAATATGTGTTGAAATGGATTTAGCTAATGGCCTTCCTATTGAGATATTGTTGAAGGTGGGTAATGGATGTAGGAGTCAACCCATTGACTATAAAAAATTACTTTCAGATGTATGAGATGTTTCTCAATAGAACACTTTACTTCCCAATGTAATAAGCAGTGTGATCCTAGGAATCTGGCTTCAAGCAAATCGACATGGTGGATTGGAGTTGAATCTCAACACTAT
Organism: Sequoia sempervirens; assembly: GCA_007258455.2. Lineage (NCBI taxonomy): Eukaryota > Viridiplantae > Streptophyta > Pinopsida > Cupressales > Cupressaceae > Sequoia > Sequoia sempervirens. Next base: position 302,653,714 of record VDFB02271358.1, read on the forward strand.
GTTATTCTACAATACCCTCAAAGATTCAAAACACTCTCATGCTTCTCTAAAGGACAACATGACTTCCTCTCCTCTTGGGGCATGACTACCAGTCTCACCTGGTATCTGCTTAGAGAACTCAAAGGATGTTGCTACTACATATTTCAGGTAATACTTTAAGGGAAGTGAAACATCTAAAATTTCATATCTCCTGCAACATCTCCAAACTCACCAAATCTTGTTGGACTTAATTCCAAGGGTGTAGTTCAAATTGATCGAACAAAATCAAGAGATTTAGAAAGGAAGAACCCCTTAGCAAAAGTAGACCAAAATACTCTAGCTTCTCATTGTGAGAAAGAATGGACAGAGGTTAAGAGGAGGAAATCTTCCTTGGGAAAACACCATATGTTGCTCAGATTAGCTACAAAAAAAGGAAATGTTTCAAAGAAGGGGTTCTCTATAAACAACAATTTAACTTGGTTGTTTTTTGTGTCAAATATTGACAGCCTTTTTATGTTGTGTTTTGTGTAGCACCCCTTGTGGTAAGGGTATGCAATGATGTACTTGATTTCATATCAATAGAAAACCTCTCTTACATATCAAAAAAAAATTATAAATATAAATTTTATTAATTACGTCTAGAGGTGTAACCTAAGTGATAGCACAAGGTGGAGTGAAATGTGTGTTAACAAAAAAATGCTAAATAAAAGAAATAAATAGCTAACACATTAAATAAGGAATAATTACATAAAGTGTCAACACATATGAAACAATAATAATAAATATTTATACAGTTAAAAGACATATATATAAATGAATCAATGCATCACTTTTTAAATTAAAAAATAAGGAATAAATTGAGAGTGGAAAGTGCAACAAATAATAAATAATAAATGTGAAAGAAAGTGCAACAAATACAAATTAATAGAGAAGAGATAATAAAGTGCAATAAAAGGTTTGGGGTCGCTTGTGTGTTGTGAGGGCATGGGGGTGGCGTGGTTTCTTGGAGTTATACTTTCTTGTTGAGTGGTGTATTCTTTGGTCGTTGTTTTGATGTATTCTCCTTCTTCCTGCATGGTTGTGTGGGATTTTTCTTGCTTTTTTCCTACTTTAGCAGTGCTCTCTTGTGTTGTGGGGTGCTTGGTTTTATGAATTATGCAGATCCTTCTTATTTTATAAACACAAAACGCATGGATAATTTGCATAAGGATTCGTTTGGTGAAGGATCCACTTTGGAGAATGGATTTTTGAGAATCAAGAAAGTGAATGGATGTTTGGAAAGATGCATTGAACACCGGATTTTGGTGATCCAACCAAAATTTGTTGCTAAAGATGTTACTTACTTGGGAAATCAAGCTCTGATTTGCAAGTTCATGGGGATCTGCCTCTCATTGTCAGTTTTGGAATCTTAGGCCTGGAAGGTTTGGAATCCCAAGGGTGATATGGAGATAAAGCTAGCTACTAACAATTATTTTATTTTTGTCTTCACATGCATGTCAAATCGCATTAAGGCTTTCAAAGGTGGACTATATTTCTTCAATCGTGTTGGTCTTTTCATGAAACCCTGGCATGTGGATTTCAATTTGGCTGAGGAGCTTCCTACACAAGTTCTCGTATGGGTTCGACTTCCACGCCTCCCGCTAGAGTTTTGGAGTGACATCCTGCACATAATTGCTTTGCTTTTAGGCAAGCCAATGGGCTTGGCTCAACAAACCTTGGACCAAAGGGTAATTACGTATGCTCGTGTTTGTGTTGAAATAGATCTAAATAAACCTCTGCTAGACTCTTTGGAGTGATGCCTTGGATTTAATTCATGGGTTCAGCAATTAGACTATGAAACTCTTCTATTCATATGTTGTTTTTTCCATGAGTATGGGCACTTGCAAAGGAAGTGGCCTTGCTTTAATCGGGTGGTAGGAGCGGCTAGCTCATTTCCCAGCTTGGATCCTAAGAATGATAAAGGGAAGGCTCTTATGGTTGCTAATGAGGTGGATAAGGAGGGCTTCATCCCGGTCAAACCCTGAAATAAAGGGAGAGGTCTGAAGAGAACTCTGAAGGACATGAAATATGATGGGGTTTTCAATCGATTTAATGTTCTAGAGGACTTAGTCCAGGAGGAGGGGTGTCTTGTTCAACTTCCTCCTGGTGGGGGAGTCCTTGGGAGTGGATTTATCTAGGGACAAAGTGAATGATCTTCAGAAGTTTCCTTTGGGAGAAGCATAGGTTGATATGATGGTTACAGATGCAACATCTCATATTTCAACTGGTCCAGATAAAAGTGGGCCAATGGTCTTGAATGGGGCTAATGCCTTGAGGGATCATATTTCTTCTTAGCCTAAGGATGCTTTAGATACTAGGAAGAGTAGTGGGACTATGCATGTCTTAGGTTTGCAACAAAATCTCTTGAAAAATGAGCCTCCGGAGAAACCTTCCAAGGTGGGTTGCAAGAAGGATGTGGAGAAGGTTATGTTGCTTGGTGAGAATTTGGTGGATTCGAGGTTAGTGAAAACCATTGACTCCCACTTCTCCCAATCTCATAAATGATTATAATTCCATGGAATGTGAGGGATATGAATAGCATCCCTCAACAAAAGTCTATTTGAGAGATAATTGGTACTCATGGTCCTAATATGGTTTTCCTTCAGGAAACTAAGTTTTATGTGGATGATACGATGAATAGAGCTCCTGACATCTGGTCTCGTGGGATTTTCAGTGTGTTGGGGCTCATGGTAATTCTAAGGGGTGGCTTGTTTTTGGGATCCAAGGAAGATTACTCCTATTTGGTGGTGTTTGAGTCACTCGACTATGTCTGTGGTTGCTTCTAGTTTGGAGTCAAGTGAAACCTACCTCTTCACCAATGTTTATGCTCCTATTGATCTTTTTGGTAAATCTTAGTTGTGGCCTCATGTTAGATATATCAGATCATTGGCTCCCTTGTTCCTATGGATTGTGGTGGGGGACTTTAATGATGTTTCTTATTTGGAGGAGAAACATGGGGGGAGTGTCAAGCTTGATCAATCTTCTAGCTTCCTTGGGGATAATATTGATTTTCTAAATTTAGTTGATGTGAAGCTGAACAATGGTATTTTCACTTGGAATAATAAGAGATGTGGGGAGAATGTTATATCTAAGAGGCTTGATTGTTTCCTGGTTTCTTACTTTTGGGTGGGGGATGGGTGGTCTACCAACTCAGAGATTTTGGACTGGAAAGGGTCAAACCACTGGCCGATTAAGCTTTTTGTTATTGCATTTAGGGTCCCTAAGAACATGTCTTTCAAGTTTCAACTCATGTGGTTGCAAGACTCTTCTCTTCATGACCTTATGGTTGATTGGTGGCATCAGGGGAAGCCTTCTCATGGTAGGGCTATGTATTCCTTTGCCAAGAGATTATAGGATGTGAAGTATAAACTTAAGAAGTGGAACAAGTAGTGTTTTGGCAACCTTCACCTCAATAAAATGTTAGCTCAAGTTGGTTTAGCTGCCATCACTCACTGGATCTAAGACTATGGCCTTACTAATGATTTGATTAAGGAAGAGTCAATAGTTGTTAAGGAGTTGGAGGAATGGGAGTTGCACGAGGAGATCTTTTGGAAGCAAATGTCTTGGGTTGACTAGCTTCAGGAAGGGGATCAAAATACAACCCTTTTTCACAATTATATCAAAGCTAGGAGGATGGGAAATCTTATTCCCTCTTTGGTGTCAGTGGAAGGATTGTAGTTGTCTTCTACAACTAAGATTTCTAAGGAGGTTGCTTGGTTCTTCTCTACTCTGTTCACTGAGGACTCTCTCCCTGTTAGTAGTGAAGAGAATTTTTTTTATTACATTCCTTCTTTAGCTTCTAATGAGATGAATGTGGCCCTCATACGCCCTATTTTGTTATCTATGTTGGAAGAGGTTGTGTTTCAAATGAAAAAAGGTAAGGCCCTAGGCCTAGATGGATTTCCTATTGAATTCTTCTAAGAGTATTGGGAAATTATCATTTAGGATCTCCTTGAGGTGGTTCAAGAGTCACAACGTAATAAGCAGATGCTACGTGCTATGAAATCTGCTCTTTGGGCCCTTATTCCTAAAAGGGAGGGAGCTAATTGTTTGGATTAATTTAGACCCATCGCTCTCTATAATGTGGTTTAAAAAATTATTACTAAATTGATTGTTGAAAGACTTAATCCTTGGCTCAACTCTTTGATCTATGTTGAACAAGGTGGTTTCATTGTCGGTAGGAAAATTCTTGATGGGATTATGATTGCTACTGAGGTCATTCATTCTATGGCAGCTTCAAAGGAGAAAACCATGTTCATCAAACTTGACATGGCGAAGGCTTATGACGGGGTCAAATGGGCATTCTTACAAAAGATCTTTTAGGCTTTTGGTTTTGATAGTGTGGATTTAGTGGGTTATGAGTTGTGCAACTTCCTCTTCCTTTTTTGTTCTTATTAATGGTGAGCCTTCAAAGTTGTTTGGAGCTTCCAGGGTTCTTCGTCAAGGGGATCCTCTTTCTCTGTACCTATTCATCATAATGGCTAAGGGGTTGGGAATATTTATCAAGTCTCGCATTAGACAAGGTTCGGTTCAAGGTTAGAATTGGGGTGGTATGGTGCATCCTTATTCTCACTAGCAGTTTGTGGATGATACTGCTTTGATGGGTATGGCCAAAATTCAGGAGGCTATAAACTTAAGGAAAACTTTGGGCATTTATTTAGGTGCTTATGGGAAAAAGATCATTGAGGATAAGTCCTCAATCTTTTTCTCTAACACTCCTCATCTTATTCAAAATAGGATTGCTCAAATTCTTTAGTTTCAAATAGGTTCTCTCCCTTTTTCTTATCTTGGGATTCTCATCTCGATGGACTCTTAGCTTAGAGATATTTGGCAGGATGTGCTAGATAAGTTTCATAGGAGGGTAAGTCATTGGGCTTGTCATTGGCTCTCATCAGCTAAGCTCATGAATCTTTTGAAACATGCGATTCGGGCTCTTCTTGTTTATAGATGTTTTGTGTGGGTTGTTCATTGATGTTTTGTCAAGGAGTTTGATGCCCTAGGTCATCAATTCCTATGGGTTGGTAATTTTTCTTCTTCAAAATGAAGCCTTGTCGAGTGGGATTCTACTTGCAGGCCGAAGCAAGAGAGTGGTCTTGGGATTGAGCCTACAGGTTTGATTGGTCATGTCTTAGTTGCTAAGTTATATTGGCGTTGGTGTACTAGCCAAGATCAAGATTGGGCTAGGATTCTTTCTATTAAGTATCTCTAGGGGGTGAGTGTTGTGGATGTGCCTCGGTGTAGCCTTTGAAGGAGGGTGTCTATGATTCGGGATACTCTCAAGAGAGAAGCGAAGCTCATCAAGTAGGGTCTCTTTTGGATTTGCAATAGTGGATCAGATGCCCTCTTTTGGCATAATTCATGGGATGGTCATCCCCCCATATTGACTATGTATCCTCATCTTTTTCCCCTCTATAACAGTTTTCTTGATGTTGGTTGGAGTAAGGTGAAAGATTTTAAATTGGCGTAGGCTTTGGATTAGGTTGAGGTGGTGTGTTGGAAGGCTCTACAGGAGTGGCCACCGGGGGGAACTGAGGAGGCTCATCAATAGCTTGCTAGGATTTTGGCTTACAAAATGTGCAATTCCCTTTTTGGGAGGGATACTCTAGCTTGTGGTCCTACTCCAAAGGGTAAATTTTTAGTGGCTTCGAGTTACTTGGATTTGGATAGATAGGTGTTTGGGAGGATGGAGGTGCCTTGGTAGAAGTAGGTTTGGAACAAATTTTCTTGGCCCAAATGCAATTTTTTCTTATGGCTGGTTGTTTAGAATAGGTGTCTTACATGGGAAAATTTAAGGAAGAGGGGTTTTCATGCCCTTCTATGTGTGTTCTTTGTAATAACAATGAGAAAAGTCCCTTGCACCTCTTTTTCTTGCGCCCTTTTGCCTGGGTGATTTGGCACTTCTGGTGGCTAGCTTGGAATCATGCTTATATTCACGCCACTTCTTTCGTTGAGTTTTGGGATAGTATGGGTAGACCTCCTACTCAAACCTCTTTTCTTAAGATTGATTGGATCATTGGCCCCTCCCTAATTATCTAGTAGTTGTGGTTGGAAAGGAATAAGAGGATATTTCAGGGTGTGCAAATAGCGGTGGCTCAACTTTGGCATAAGATCCTCAGTAGAGTTTCGAGGATAGGAATATGTAATTGTGCCCATTTGGGGTTCCTTTGGTGAACCCTTGCTATTTTTTGGCTTTTTTGGCTTTTTTCTTTATTTTCTAATAATTTTTTCCCCCTCTCTTTTAAAAATAAAATAAAATAAAGTTCAATAAAAAATCAAAGTAAGTCATTTTACTTTATTATCTTTAATTTTGTAACTCCATCATTTGTGTAAAAGTAAAAATTAGTAAGTAGTAGAGTATTTAACAATAAAAAAAATATCAATACAAGTTTAGTGAAAATTTAAATTTTAAATCAATTTATATACTAGCACTTGCACCTAAAAGAGGTTCAAGGATTACACTGATAGAAAACTATATGTATGTTAATATGTTAGAGAGTACGTGTTTATGCATGCAAATTCTAGTTGCTTGTGGTTGGATTAAACAATCAATAATAATGCTAAACAAGTGCCACATAGCGGCGAGTACTTGCCTTTGTAGTATTGTTATTAGAGTTTTGTATAGTTGTATTTTTTTAATTGTGAGAAAGTAAATATAATTATGGAATACTTATAAATAATTGAAGAAAATTACTAAAACTATAAATTTTGTATAGTTATCTTAGTTAAGATTTTCTAGTTCCTTCAAATCTTCTACTAACCTAGATTATACTACACAATGCATTTAAAATTATAAACTATACCACATGGAATAACTTAATTTTCTTAAATAAAATTTTAAATTGACTAACCATTACCCCATGATCCATCGTACCAAATATCTTATGATTAGACTCATGTATACTCTTTTCATATTGATAAATTAATATTTTTGAATTCTAAATTTTATATTGTAATAATAAAGTAGAATAAATTTTAATTTTATAAACTAAACATGAATGTAGAATACATTTGAATATTTATATATAATTTATATTATTATATAATATAGTATAGTATAATAATTTTATCACTTTTACCATAATTATTTGCTTTTTAATAATCACTTATATATGAAACTATTATACTACTCATTATGTTTGGTTAAATTAAATAAAAGGTAAAAGGAAATTTTGTAATATGATTAGAAAGGTAACAATAACAAATTTTGTAATATGATAAGAAAGATAACAATAACCAAAAAATCTATCTCAAATCTTTATTATATTTATTTTTAAAAATATCAAAACATCTTGTATGTTTTAAATATTTTTTTTTACAATTAAATATACTAATAATATAATTCTAATGTAATGTATTATAAATATTGTGATATCAAAATATTTAACCTATTCTAAGCAATTAAAATGCAATGGAAAACATAATGAAACACCTCAAGATAAGCCTAAGGAATTTTAAAATACAAAGAGGAAAATGTTAAATGAAGATAAATGATTATACCTTCCTCCTTGCAGTTGAAACTCCTTGGTTGGCCCTTGATTTGGATTGATATGTATGCTCCTTGATGGCTTTTGACGTGGCTAAATGAAGGATTTGACTATGTGTCTGGATGCAAATGAAGATGGATGAAATTGGTGGCTAAATGAGTGCACAAAATGGCAGCATTTAGTTGCAAAATGGCTTAGTCTTTTTTTTTTCCTTAGAGGAGGGGGTATTTATAGAGAAACTTGAATTCTCTAAAGAATTCAATGGCTGGGATTGATCCAACAAGGTCAAGATGAAGGGCTATGGTGGGTTGAGAATTCACAAGCCCTCACATCTTGACATGTGGATGGTGAAGTGGCTAAGAGGAGGTGAGGTGCAAATGAGGTGGCCAAAAGGTACATGAGGTGGAGGAAGGACAAGTACCTTGATGTGACCTTTCAATGATCACATGGGGAGGGGGAAACCTTTGGGAGAATAAAAGTGAATTAAAAATTCACAATGATTGGAAGAATCTAGTGGATAAGACAAGGTTCCCAAAAGGTGGGGAAGAGAGGAGCCTAGGGTGAATAAAAAGGAATTAAAAATTTCTTGGGGGATGGGGAGAGTTGACTAAGGTACTAATTAGGTTTAACTAATTAGTAATTAGATGATAATTAGGAGTTAATGAAGATTAGAAACCAACTTGCAAAAGTTGGAGGATGTAACACATCCTAATCAAGGATTAGGCATGTGCTCATCCTTAATAAAGAGATTAAGAGATGGATTAGAATTAGATGAAAATGACATGTGAGAAATTAAATAAATGTAATATTTATTTAATTCATTTGATGAAAAGAGGATTAAGGAGAGTAAGGTATTTAATTATTAATTAAATACCTTAGGGATTTGGTAAAATTAAAGATATTAATTAAATAATAGTGATATTACTTAATTAATTCGGATAAGAGGATGTTTAGATGAAAAGTGATAAATTTGGATAAATTAAGTGTCCAAATTTGGATGTCTACATTTTTCCCCTCTTTGAGATGGTGTTACGAAGTAGCATCATTTCAAAGAATATTAAAATATAGAACCCATAAGGAGATGGTTAGATTGGAAAAAATGCCCCAGTCATCAAAGGGATGACTAGGAAGAAAGATGATGGGGGTGAAGATGAAGGTTAGGGATTGAGGATGCCCCCTCGAGAGGACATGCGGGTTCAAGAGAACACGGATGTGCTCTTGAAATGAATGAGATGATGAAATGGGAGATGAGGAAGAGGATACAAAGGGATGTATATGAAAGGATGAAAATGCGATAGGAGGTTGAGAAACAAAAATGGATGCAAAGACGAAGATGATGTTGCCCCAATCAAGGTACAAGCAAAAAGGGGTTGAGGATGGATGGAATGTTGTCAATGAGGATAGGGAAGGATACATCCCAAAACACCGCTAAAGGATAGGGAAGAGTACCTCCTGATAATGATGATGAACGTGTTGTTGACGAGGGAATGATACATCCCAAACAACACCGAAGGGATAAGGAAGAATAAAATGGGATGATGATGATGATGATGATGATGAGGATGATTGGATTCAGGCTTGTAACAAGACTGAGAACAAGACCAAGGATATGATTAGATGATTCAGGCTAAATGGAATGGATGGGGATTGGATAGAGATGTGAGATAAGGATGAAGGATGAATGAAGGGGGGATACATGCAAGACAATAGAATGGAAAATGAAATGCAATCTTAATGCAATTTGCCATTTTCGAAGCATTGATTTTTGCTATAGCATGAGACACCAAGTGCCAGGGTATGTGGAACCAAGGCGTAATAGTGTCTAATGCATGAAATAAACACAATAGACAAGAAGGCTATCCCAACACCCCAAAGTCATAAAGACCTTGGTCAGGCCAAGTATTGAGATAACCACAAGCACAAAAGGATGCCCCAGCATAACACAAGACCTCGGGGATCTTGGTAGGTACTACGTGGGACAACCAAGAAGACAAAAAAAATAGACATAAAAAGATCAAGATATGCCCCTATGTTGACTAATCAAAACACGCCCCCTATGTTGACTAATCAAAACACGCCATAATATGATGGATCATGGCGGCCTTGACAAGTGATGATAGGGAGCTCAAATGATAAACAAAATCCAAAAGCATCAAAATATCGCAATCAATTTCAAATGTCCTTTGCCATAGGATCAGGGGGATAGATGGGATTGATGAGGTCTATTAGGAAGGATGCATCCTGTTGAGACCGATGATGGATACTAAGCTAAAAGATCAATATGACGTAGGATATTCAAAACTGATTGGATTTGTTGATACAAGTGGATCTTGTTTGTTAAGAACCAACTAGATAAGGGCATAGCTTGATGACATGACAAAAGGGAGACAAGACATGAGACTAACACACCCTAAAGACCTAGGGGCTCGGGGGCCGATCAAAGATTAGCCTTGCCTACGAAAAAGCGCAGAGCCCTCGTAGTTCGATAAAAGATGGATGACTAACCATGGATAAAAGTAGAAAGAGGATGATGAAGAATAATGGTGGATAACAAGGACTAGAGAGACAAAAACAAATATTGATGATAGATGATAAATGAGTGGATGGATAGAGCAGAAAGACTGACGCTAGAAGATAGAGGAGCCCCGGGGGCGGATCAAGTGACCGACCTTGCCTACGTGAAAGCGCAGGGGCAACGTAGTTTGACAAGAGGCTAATGATGGACCATGATGGAGACTTCGATGGATGACAGGATGGAAAAAGAAGAAAGACTTATGATAGATGATAAAGGATCCCAAGGGGCAGATCAAGTGATCAACCTTGCCTACGTGAAAGTGCAGGGGCAACGTAGTTCGACTAGAGGCTGATGACAGACCATGATGGATACTTCGATGGATGACAAGATGGAAAAGAAAGACTGATGATAGATGATAAAGGATCCCCGGGGGTGGATCAAGTGATCGACCTTGCCTATGTGAAAGTGCAGGGGCAACGTAGTTCGACCAGAGGCTGACAACGGACCATGATGGAGACTTCGATGGATGAAAAGATGGAAAAGAAAGACCGATGATAGATGATAAAGGATCCTCGGGGGTGGATCAAGTGATCAACCTTGCCTACGTGAAAGCGCAGGGGCAACGTAGTTCGACCAGAGGCCAAAGATAAATGATGGATAAAGGATAGTGATAGGATGAGTGGAGGATGATGATAGGATGAGGACAATCACATAAAGCTCAAGGATGGGATAGTTATCCAAAAAGATGAATTGGGAGGATGATATGATGGGATTGATTCTACACCAAGTTTTGGGGTTTAATGGGACAATCAGATTTTTCCAGATTTGGCAATTTTCAAAAATTGTCAAATTTTTCCATTTTAGGAAACCTCATGGATATACTTTTGGGAGTCCAAATTTTTTTCAAGAAATACCCAATATTGAGATAGGATGAATTGTCAACTAACATCCCAAATTCGAGCCCTGCATTTCAAGTTATGAGTGAAAACATTTTTTTTAAATGCTAGAAAAAAACACTAAATTGGGATTTTGAGGGTCAAGATAAAAGTTTGAGGCCCCAAAAATGTGGCAAAACGGGTTCCAACGGCTTTCAGAAGAACCAATTGGGAATCCACTAGTTATCTCAAAATGCAACCACCTGTCAAATTTCAACTCAAACGGACACCCGAGTCAAAAGTTATGGCCTCCAAAAGTTTCGGTGTAAAAATAAAAAATCAATTTTGAAAATTTCAACACATGGGTTTTGATGGCAGGGGGAAATTAGAAAATGGGTCGGGATTAATTTTTTGAAAAAGATAGTAAAAATGTGAATTTTTGGCGGGGGGAAAGGATGGTGGGATAGGAGCATGCCACAGTGGGGCGTACACGCCCCACCAAGGCGGTGTCGCCCCATCGGCGGGGTGGACACGCCCCGCCAGGGCGGAGACGCCTCGAGCGGGGGTGGACATGCCCCCGCAGCTCGAGGCAGATACGCCTCGAGCTGGGCGCGGACACCCCGGCAGCTTGGGGCGGACATGCCCCGGGAGGGTGAAACCACCCCGACGAGGCAGACATGCCCCGAGGGGGCAGAGCTGCCCCGGGGAGGGGCAGACACGGCCCGAGGGGCGAAAAAGCCCCGAGAGGGCAGAGCTGCCCTGGGGATGGGCGGACACGCCCCGAGGGGGTGGAGCCGCCGCAAAAAAGAGAGAAGAAAGAGGGATGAGGCGATGGACATTGAGAAAAGATAAGAGATTGAAAAGATGTGTAAAAGAAGCAAAAGTGATGGCGATGAGATAAATGGCATTGGGTTGCATGGAAGGAGGCCTATAGCCAAATACCAATGACAAGGGATTGTGAGATGGGATGAGGATAAAGATGAAAGAATGGATGAAGGATGGGAGGGATTGTTTGTGGGAATATAAGGATTGGGAGATGAAAGGGATGCTGTGATAGATGGATAGGGATATAAGGATTGGGAGATGAAAGGGATGCTAGGATAGATGGATACGAAGATAAGGATGGGGAGATGGAAGGGATGTTATGATAGATGATGTCTCCAAGGACTATGTCACAAAGAAAGCAAATGCCCCCACTCTAGATATGTCATATATGATGAGGCATGAGGGATGGGAGACAAGTGGATGGGAAGAAGAGATAACTAGAGGAGGATAGGATGGGTGACCAAGGAATACAACAGGGCATGGATGAAGGGAATGTATACCAAGAGGTGGCCAAAGCATGTATAGATATGTGCCCCTGTCTTGATCAAGATCACAAGAAGGATGGAGGGATGGGAGATAAATGGGATATGATGGTAGGATGTGGAAGATAGGTGGGATGGAGGGGATTACAGGTGCATAGTAGGAAGCATAGCGGATGGAGGGAATGCATATCAGGAAGTTGCCCCCAAGTGTAGATGGGGATTTATGCATGACGCCTATTTGTTAGGTTTTCATCATGGTACTTATCCAAGGCACTTGTTTGCCAAGTTTTCACCATTGGACGAATTATTTCTCTTTACTATTTTATTTTATTTTATTTTTTTGGATTTTTTTGACTTTTTTTTTGGATTTTGGTGGATTTTTTGACTTTTTTGGATTTTTATATTTTGGATATCATGCAAAAGGAGATGGATAAGGATAGGGAGGCAAATAAGTGGATTTAGAAGACATGCAATAAGGATATGGATGAAGGACTTAAGCTTCAAGTTCTATATAAGGCATTAATAGCCCTTGTTCGAACCGACTATTGGATGTTGGTACAACCTTATTAGGATAAATAGATTATGCAAGAGGATGAATTAGAGGTATTTGAGAGGGGAGATACATGGGATAATGGATGGGATGCTGCAAAGGGTATGGATGGAATGATGGGGTGGATATGTGATGGGGAGATATGTTCAGGACCAACATTGGCACATGTGGTGGTGGATGTGAAAAGATAAGAGGATTACTCGATGGAGAATGTGTGGATAATGGGGTGGTGAACTTTGGAACATAAGGACCCAAAATAGACTTAGGAAATGAAAGGGGTGTATGACTAGCTTTTGGATTAGCAACTTTGGATGTTCTTATAGATTTTTCATTTGATTGCATTGCATATTTTTTCTTTGGGGTCCACATGGTTTTGATCTTTGCTTTGGTGGGCCCTTGTGGCCTACGGATTTGATTTAGATTTAGATTTTTCTTCTCTTCACCATGTCTTTTGGAGGGGACATGAGGAGCCTTAGATTCATGTGGATGTTTGGATTTATGCATTTTTTATTTAACAACCAAAGTGCTTTTAGTAGCAATGGGATGGGTGTGAGGAGATGGATGATGTGGAGTGATGGAGGTAGGAGTATGGGGATTATGTGTAGACAGGAGGATGTGCGGGTATGTGCCTTTGTTGATCCTCATTAGGGGACATGTGAGAGGGATGTTTATGATGGATGAGATGGATAGGTGATGAATGGATGAAAGGTTGAGATGGAGGAGGTGATCTTGGGATATATGGACCCAAGATGGATGGAGTGAATGAAGGATGGGATATGGTGGATGGAGGGATGTAAGGACCCAAAATGGATGGAGCAGATGAAGGAGGGATATGGACAGTGGTTTTGAGGAGATATGATAGAGGAGGAGGGATGGCAACATATGATCTAGTGGGGCGATGGGAAGAGCCAACATTTCTTGTGAAAAAGGCTCGTTGAGGACATCTAGAGGTTGTACCAACATCTTTAGATTGTGAGTCTTAGGAAATAGGTCCAAGACCTTGCATGCAGACTTGTTCTTTGACTTGGATGGGCTCTAAAATACCTTGCTCATGAAGGCCTAGACCTTTTCCTTGATAGTTCATTTTTTTGAGCATGCGATCCATGATAGGATTTGTGTTATTCTGACAACATGATGCGAGTCCATTATTAGGTGGAGGATGATGGGTGGTAAATACACTATGTTTTTCTTCTGTGAGGAGGCCACCATGGAAGAATGTGAGAGTACCAAGGGGATATGCAAGCGGTGTAGGGATAACAGTTTTAGGCGATGATGGGGGATCATGAGAGGGAGATGATGGGATAACAACATTTGGATGGGTGGTATCAAGAGAGGGATCAAGGAATATGATGGGATTTGGATTTGTGGTAGTGGGTTCATGCGATGGAGATGGAGATGGAGCGGTGGAAGCTTGAATGACAAGGGGATCATGGGATGGAATGGATGGGGGACTGTGATTTTGAGGTGGACTAGATGAGATGGTAGGATCTTGATCTGGAGAAGGGGATATGTTGACATGCTTTGGATTAGGCTCTTGGCATGACTCATCGTGTGCGAGAGGAATGATAATGGAGTCTTGGTGGGACTCTTCAAGTGGGGAAGATGGAGGGATGGAAAATTCAAAACATTCATGGGATTCGATGGGTTCGATGATTCTTGGGGTAAGAGTTGGGTGTTCAATGGATTCGGTAGATGTGATGGTAGGAGATGGGGACTCAGTGGATTCAGAGGATGTGATGGTAGGAGATGAGGGCTTAGTGGATTTAGAGGATGTGATGGTAGGAGATGGGGGCTCAATAGATTTAGAGGATGTGATGGTTTCGATGGTTTGAGTGGTGCTAGGGGTGGTATCATCAGTGATAGGTGTTGGGTGGAGAAGAGTCTCATCTCTAATGACTATGGATGATGGGTTGGGATGGCATGATTCCATAACTTCAAGGTGTGGAGTGGGAGATTTCTTCTTTGTTATAAGTCCTTGGAGAACTTCTGGAGTGAAGAACTTGAATGCTCTAGGCTGAGATGGCATGGTAGGAGTGGATGAAGGATTATGGAGTGGTGGACTAGGATTAGATGGGGGAATGGGATTAGATGCAAGACTTGGAATAGATGGGGGAATGGGATTGGATGCAAGACTTGGAATAGATGGGGGAATGGGATTGGATGAAAGACTTGGAATAGATCGGGGATTAAGATTAGATGAAGGGTTAAGAGATGGTGAATTAGGACATGAGGATGTGGGTGGTGGATTGTAGTACGGGTATGGGATGGTAGATTAGGATGGGAAGATTGAGGTGGCAGATGGAGATATTGAACTATGGATGTCGGATTAGGATAAGCTGATGTGGATGTTTGATTAAGATACGAAGGTACAAATGTAGGATTAGAGTGAGCAAATTGACATGGAAGATTAGGGTAGTGGGTATATGCGGATAAAGGATTTAGATAGGAAGATGTGGATGGGGAATTAGGATAGGGGTATTGAGACGGTAGACTGGGATAAGAAGATGCGAGTATTGGATAAGAGGATGATGTAGATGAAGGGTATGATGGATATGACGGATATCCCTTGTCAAAGCTAGCATAAGCAACATGATTAGGCATGGACGAAGACATAACAGGATAACTCGAGGGGGTGATTGGATTTTGGAAAGTGGGTGGAGAAAGCTTACTAGCAATGATAGTGTCAAGGGGATATATGTCATATTCCTCTTGATCAACAAGACTTTCGTTATCATTGTCAATGTAATTAGGGTTTCCCTTGACCACTATTGATGGAGGATAAGGATTCATGATGGTGAAAGGATAAAAAGGATGGGTCAACGATTTGGGATGGAAATGGAATAAAGCTCAAATCAAGATTTAGGTTAAGCTCATATTTGGATTGGATTAAAGCTCATATTAGGATGATTGGATGATGTGATGGGATTGATTCTGACGATTGACACTGAATCTACTTCGAGATGGAAGTAGATTGATTAGGTTGAAGGTGATTTGATTGGATTGGATTGGACTTTGATTGGATCGGATTTTGATTGGATAGATCGGATTGGATTGGATTTTGATTGGATAGATTGAATTGGATAGGATTGGATTAGATTGGATTGGATAAGGTTGATTAATGATTGGATTGGATTGGATTGGATAAGGTTGATTGACGATTGAATTGGATTGGATTGTTAAGATTAATAGGATTGCATTGGTTGAACGAATGTGATTTGATTGATTGGGTAATTTGATCAAATGATTGGTTTTGATGGATTTGGATGATTGGATGATGAAAGATGTGAGAGACCCTGAGTTTAATCAAAGAAAGTTACCCTTAGTGACCTAGAGCTTTGATTGATTAAGAGGATGATCATGACCCCAAATCCACTTTGAGATTGAAAATGGATTGATTGGGGCGACGATGATGATAACTTATAACACCGAATTCACCTCAAGATGGAAGCAAATTGATTTGGGTCGAAGTTAATGACTAATAATCAAATGGAAGTGTTATGGCCAATTTGGGTAACCACTTTGTAATACTCGGTTAGGGTGGTTTGTTTATGGGTGGTGTTTGGTGATATAAATGGTAGAATTATGATGCTCGTTAGGTGAGGGTATGGACTTTTGAATAGATTAGGGAGAAATTAAAATGAACGGGTGGATTGAAGATGATTGTGGAGAATGAATGGGGATTTAGAATGGTTAGATAAAGGTTGGGAATGATAAGATGGAGGTTTAAACTGATCAAATGGAGGTTTTGGGATGTTGGAATGGATAAGTGAAGGTTTGGAATGGTAAAAATGGGGGTTTAAAATGATCAAATGGAGGTTTTTTGGAGGCTTAGAGTGACAAAATGGAGGCTTGGGATGATGAGGTAATGGTTGGGAATGATTAAATGATGGTTTAGAGGCTAAAAAAATCCAAATGGGGTGATTTCGAGTGTTCAGGAGGGAAAATTCGCCCCTCTGCAGTAAATCAGGGGCATAATCGCCTCATTGTGGTAAATCAGGGGCGTAGTCGCCTCACTGCGGTAAATCAGGGGGCATAATCGCCTCACTACGGTAAATCAGGGGGTGTAATTGCCTCACTACGATAAATTAGGGGGCGTAATCGCCTCACTGTGGTAAATTAGGGGCTTGGTTTGATGCAAATGACTATGGAAAGGACTTTAAAATGATAATGATAAGGCCAAATTATCAAAGTTTCACTGGTTTCTCACAAGAAAACACTCTCAAGCAAACAAAACCCTATGATTAGTGTTAAGGGTATGGCCAAAGAGGTCTTAATTTAGGATGCACAAGGTGTCTAGGGAGTCCTCGATATACTCTCGGTACGTGAGGCACAACCGTGAACATCAGCCCGTCACAAGTGTGAGTCGGGAACCCTAGCGAGATACTGAAGGGCTCAGACCAACTCTTCACGTCTATCTAAGTATCACCCTAGCTTCGACGCTCCACCAATTACGACGTGACTGGATTGGGGTACAACTTTCGCTCTTCCCCCCTTTATATATCTCGCCGGTACGCGTGGTTGGAATCGTCCCTTGGGGCGATGAAATCCCCAAGTAGGTCCCACTATAAAGAAAGCACTAACCATCTCCAACTACTCCCCAGGCTCACACAAAGTGCAAGGGGAAAGTGAAAACAAGCTAATACTCCCTTTGGGTAACACAAAAAATGCAAGCACAACAAACAATGAATATTACTCCCTCTAATTAAACTATGTTCTTAGATTAATGCAAACAACAAGGATAGTTTAAAAAGTTTGAGCAAATGGATAGCCCTGCATGCAAATGTTAGATGTTTTATCCCACTTTCTCCATCAACTTCACAAGAATATGCTACAAAAAGTTAGCAAAAAACACATGTATCCTTGCAAGAACAATGTTAGGGAGAAAATAGCAAAGAAAACCGAAGCCAAGATAATAGTTTTACCTTCCAGGGGGTGCAGTCACCCTTCTGCAGCAAATCAGGGGCGTAATCGCCTCACTGCAGTAAATCAGGGGCGTAATCGCCTCACTGCAGCAAATTAGGGGCGTAATCGCCTCACTGTGGTAAAATCAAGGGCGCAGTCGCTCCATTGCGAAAAAGTGTTAGCACAAATTTCAGCCCAGGGGGCGTAATCGCCTCACTACAGTAAATGTTAGCACAAAAAACAATTTTCAGCCCAAGGGGCAGGAGCTGGCTACGCAGCCTACAAAACTAAATGACCATCCCATGGGCTGTATGTTATGCCCATCCTGCATCAACTACGGAGACCTCCATGTGTTTGTACAGTCAAACAAAGTACACACTAACCTGCAATCCGGCAGCGGCGTCAGAATCCGTATTTTCTCTATAATAATTATTTGCTGCCTGCTAGTACCTGTCTATGCACTTGTGTTAAATTGAAATTAAAATTGTTCAATTTAATATTTATTTTTAAGTATATTATTTATAATAATTAAAATTGTTTATTATTGTTTAAGTGTATATATAAAATAAATATTTATATTTATCATTAAATATTTTATATTTTATAAAATTTATGTCTTTTTTTAATAAAATAAAATATTAAAAATAATTTTGATTAATTTGATTAGCAACATATTTTACTTTTTATTATTATTTTTATGTAAATGGAAAGAAACTTAGGTAAAATTAATTAGGATTAGGGCTTTAAACTTGATGGCCGTATGACAATATTTAGAGATTTTTTCTGTAAAATACAATCAAAATTTTAAGAAGATTGTATCAAATGAAAGAAGAGATTTTGGATAGATTGTCAAAATTTATATAGAATTATAATGATATATATATATTTGATTTATATATAATTTTACTTACACTAAGGTATATCATAATGTTTTAAGGGCACTTTTGAATAGATAACCCTCATTAAAAGATTTGTTGGCAGGCAAGGTCGGCCGTCAAATTTAAGCCCTGATTAGGATTCAAAGAATACTTTCAATTATGAATAGAGTAGAGTGTTTAATAATAAAAAATTAAGAATTAATTTTTTATCATGGATAAATTGACAAGTCCATCTATAACCTCAAGTATGTAATCTTATTAAATATTAAATTTCTAACAAGAAATTGCATCTTATATCTTACAATATTTTTTTATAATACAATGAACACAACACCACATAATGTATAAGATAAATTATCTAGGCCATCAAACCCCACTAACATATAGTAAAATCAATGCACTTGAAATTGTTCAATAAGAATAATGCAATACATATTTTAACCACAACAAACATAGAAAATATCTATTATAATCTAATAGTTAGTTCCCCACTAACATATAAACAAATGCATTTGAAATTGTCCAATAAGAATACTACAATACATATTTTAACCACAAAAAACATAGACAACATCTATAGCTAGTTGTTTTATCCTTCTTTAAGTGTATTTTTATAAAAAAAGATAGGATGTGAAGAAATTTAGATTGAAATTTTAAAATTTTATATTTAATTATTAAATAATTATAAGAAATATTTAAAATAAATAAATAAAATAAAATTTAAATTGTGTTATTTAATTCTTAGTGAAGGAGAATTTTAGATTGCAATTTTATTTTTTTATGGTTAATTATTAGAAAATTATAAGAAATATTTGTTAATGGTTAATTATTAGAAAATTATAAGAAATATTTGTTAGTCTATAAATAAAAGAGTATTTAGATTATGTTATTTAACTCTAAGTTTGTATAAGTTGGTTAATTAATTTAATTGAAAGAAAATTAGGTAAAATTCTTATGTCAAAAGGCTCAACTTAGAATATCATTAATCATGAATAAAGTGTTTGATCATAAAATGTCAAGGAATTAAATATTCATCACATAGATAAATGGACAAGTGGATCTATAGCCACCAAGTATTTAATCTTATTAATTATTAAATTTCTACATGGGAGCTTGATACCTTACAATATATTTTTATAATAATATGAACACTAAATGACATAATATATAGGGAAAAAAATTCAAGCCATCCAACCACACTAATATAAAGTGAAACTAATGCACTTAAAATTATTTAATAAAAATATTAATATTTATTTCAAAGGAGTCCATAAAAATAATAATAAACATTTATATCCATAAACATAAATCTAAATTTTAACCATAAAAGACAAGGTATTACAATATATTCCTATAGAAAAGATATGGTACTAGGTAAAAGAAAGATATGAGGGGAAATTTTGGATTACAATTTTAAATTTTTATGGTTAATTGCAACTTACAATATTTTTAATTGTTATATTATTTCAAAGACAAGTAGTGGTATTATTATTATTATCACTATTATCATAGCAATTAATTTAAACAAGGAATAAAAGTTAACAATTCAATTATATGATTGTATTTTTTTAGCTTTAAAGAAGGACTTGAAGTTAACAATTCAATTATATGATTGCATTTTTTTAGTTTGAATACTATTTTTAATATTATGATTGTGAAAATAAAAATAATAGTATTTTGATAATATTGGTAAGACCATCAACGAATATTTGTAGTACATGAACCTTCAACAATAACCAAAGGTTATAGATCCGTGATGAATAATTAATTCCTTAACATTTTATTATTAAACACTCTACTCTATTCATAATTGAAAGTATTCTTTGAATCCTAATCAGGGCTTAAATTTGACGGTTGACCTTGCGTGCCAACAAATCTTTTAATGAGGGTTATCTATCCAAAGGTGCCCTTAAAACATTATGATATACCTTAGTGTAAGTAAAATTATATATAAATCAAATATATATATATCATTATAATTCTATATAAATTTTGACAATCTATCCAAAATCTTTCCTTTCATTGATACAATCTTCTTAAAATTTTGATTGTATTTTACGCAAAAATCTCTAAATACTGTCATATGGCCATCAAGTTTAAGCCCTAATCCTAATTAATTTTACCTAAGTTTCTTTCCATTTACATAAAAATAATAATAAAAAGTAAAATATGTTGCTAATCAAATTAATCAAAATTATTTTTAAATTTTTATTTTATTAAAACAAGACATAAATTTTATAAAATATAAAATATTTAATAATATTTAATGATAAATGTAAATTTTATAAAATATAAATATTTATTTTATATACACTTAAACAATAATAAACAATTTTAATTATTATAAATAATATACTTAAAAATAAATATTAAATTGAACAATTTTAATTTCAATTTAACACAAGTGCATAGACAAGTATTAGCAGGTAGCACATAATTATTATAGAGAAAATACAGATTCTGACGTCGCTATCGGATTGTAGGTTAGTGTGTACTTTGTTTGACTGTACAAACACGTGGGGTCTCCGTAGTTGATGCAGGATCCAAGCATAACATACAGCCCATGGGATGGTCATTTAGTTTTGTAGGCTGCGTAGCCAGCTCCCAAGGGGCATAATCACCTCACTGCAAAAAATGTTAGCACAAAAAACAATTTTCAGCCAAAGGGGGCGTAATCGCCTCATTGCAGAAAATGTTAGCACAAAAAATAATTTTTAGCCAAAGGGGGCGTAATTGCCTTACTGCAGAAAATGTTAGCACAAAAAACAATTTTCAGCCAACGGGGGCATAATCGCCTCAATACGGAAAATGTTAGCACAGAAAACAATTTTCAACCCAAGGGGGCGTAATCGCCTCACTGTAGTAAATGTTAGCACAAAAAATAGTTTTAAGCCAAGGGGGTGTAATCGCCTCACTGTAGTAAATCAGGGGCATAATCGCCTCACTGTGGTAAATAAGGGGCGTAATCGCCTCATTGTAGTAAAAATAGGGGCGTAATCTTCCCACTGCGATAAAAATAAGGGCGTAATCGCCCCACTGCAGTAAATGTTAGTGCAGAAAATAATTTTCAGCCCAAGGGGCGTAATCGCCTCAGTGCAAAAAATGTTAGCACAAAAAAAATAGTTTTGAGCCAAGGGGGCGTAATCGCCTCACTACAGTAAATGTTAGCACAAAAAATAGTTTTGAGCCAAGGGGGCGTAATCGCCTCACTATGATAAAAAAAGGGGCGTAATCGCCCCACTGCGGTAAAAATAGGGGCGTAATCACCCCATTGCGACGTGTTCCTGCAAAAATCTCAACAATAACAAATGTGAAGTATAGGAACCCGTTTGTGGGTCCCACCAGGTGTGCCAAAAATATGATATCAAGATGTTTAACCTATTCTAAGCAATTAAAGTGTAATGGAAAACATAATGAAACACCTCAAAATTAGCCTAAGGAATTTGAAAAATGCAAAGAGGAAAGTGTTAAATGAAAACAAATGATTATACCTCCTTTTTGCAGCTAAAACTCCTTGGTTGGCCCTTGATTTGGATTGATATGTATGCTCCTTGATGGCTCTTGATATGGCTAAATGGAGGATTTGACTATGTGTTTGGATGCAAATGAAGATGGATGAAATTGGTGGCTAAATGAGTGCACAAAATGGCAGCATTTAGCTGCAAAATGGCAGCATTTAGTTGCAAAATGGCTCCTTTTTTTTTCCTTAGAGGAGGGGGTATTTATAAAGAAACTTGAATTCAATGGTTGGGATTGATCCAACAAGGTCAAGATGAAGGGCTATGGTGGGTTGAGAACTCACAAGCCCTCACATCTTGACATGTGGATGGTGAAGTGGCTAAGAGGAGGTGAGGTGCAAATGAGGTGGCCAAAAGGTACATGAGGTGGAGGAAGGACAAGTACCTTGATGTGACCTTTCAATGATCACATGGGGAGGGGGAAACCTTTAGGAGAATAAAAGTGAATTCAAAATTCACAATGATTGGAAGAATCTAGTGGATAAGACAAGGTTCCCAAAAGGTGGGGAAGAGAGGAGCCTAGGGTGAATAAAAAGGAATTAAAAATTCCTTGGGGATGGGGAAAGTTGACTAAGGTACTAAGTAGGTTTAACTAATTAATAATTAGAGGATAATTAGGAGTTAATGAGGATTATAAGCCAACTTGCAAAAGTTGGAGGATGTGACACATCCTAATCAAGGATTAGGCATGTGCACATCCTTAATGAAGAGATTAAGAGATGGATTAGGATTAGATGAAAATGACATGTGAGGAATTAAATAAATGTAATATTTATTTAATTCATTTCATGAAAAGAGGATTAAGGAGAGTAAGGTATTTAATTATTAATTACCTTAGGGATTTGGCAGAATTAAAGATATTAATTAAATAATAGTGATATTACTTAATTAACTCGGATAAGAGGATGTTTAGATGAAAAGTGATAAATTTGGATAAATTAAGTGTCCAAATTTGGATGTCTACAAATATAAATATAAAATAATTTAAATATAATATAATATTACAATAACAAAACTTAAAGTAATATAATATCATATTAATAAAAATATTATATATTAAAATTTTAATATTATAAAGATATAATAGACTAATAAAACATAAACTATAATCTTTTAACACAATTTAATAAATACTTTATCTTAATATTTATATATCTAAAAAGACTCAATTAAGAGGAATATATCACAAAGGACACAATTTTATATGGACTTTGACCAATTCACGATCATGTTCCATCCTCGTTCTTAAGGTATCCAAAGTCTCTTCTTATGGCAAGTTATTTGCTGGTTTTGTGGGAAACTTGCATAATTAAGCTAATGAGTTGTTACCTTCATTTTAGGCTATTTTCACAAAATTAGGCATAAAAATAGTTCAAAGTTAAAAAATAGGCAAAATAATAGTTCAAATTTCTAAAAAATAGGCAAAATAATAGTTAACTTGCACTTTTCCTCAAAATCCGTCAATAACACACAATTTTTTATTTTGTTTGATACACAAGTTTTTAAGATTTGTATTAAATATATAAAATATTACAACTGTTTGCTAAGCAGGTAAGACTTCCACCCATCTTGCACCACCAAAAAACCAGACCCATCCTTCACCACCAAAAAACTAGCCCAAAAAAAGCATTTGAAAACTAGAGACCCAACCGTCCAGGGAATACTGCCCAACCACCAAACCAAACCTACATAAAACCCGAAATTGGAAATGAGGGAACAACCCCAACCACAAACTGTCTAAACCTAGGCCATCATAAAATAGAAAAATGGCCATGAACAGGCCGAGCTCCAACCAACCTAGCAAAAGGGAAACACCAAAACACCTAGAAAACTAAACCCTACAACCTACCAACACCATCACCCCACAAACAACAAATATTATCACATAAAATTATTTACCTTGGAAAAGGCTTCAAAATCCTTTACCCATCCAACGCTACCCGCTGCCAACAAACCAAAGAACTTCTTCAAGTACTCAATCACCACCGCTGCCACCATTTTGTACTTGACCAAAGTCGGGCCGCACAAGTCGAGAAGGAAAGGATACAACTTCAAAGCCTCGTCTAAAGTCCTAATACTTTCAAGGTCACATGATCTCAGAATACCTCTACCCTCAACAACAAAGCCCAAAACGTCATCAACACCTTCCACCAGGTCCTCGCGAAACATCTTCATCAATAACAATTTAGCCTCGGCCTTGGCCACCCCATTGTATAGGAGAGAGGCCAAGAACTGAGAAGAGATATGAAGATTATCTCTTCCATATTCCTTATTAGCCAAATGACTAGCCCCCAGAATCATTTTTGTCGCCACCAAAGCCAAGGGACCCCCATTCAAGAGAATTCGCTTCAAACGCTAGTCCTTAATTTCTCTAAAGGAGGCTTGTTTGGCCGATGATTGTAGAGAAATAGGGGTATCCGCACCAAATTTCACCACCCCTTCAACAAAAACCTCAATGACGAAATGAGAGCGCTTCGCCATCGTCCCCTCCACTCAACCAACAGTCAGAAGCCAAGACAAACACCACCATTAACCAACTCAAGCTCCACAAAGAAATGAGAAAAAAACCATGATTATGTTGACTTAAACAATTAAGACAACTTAATGCCAAGTACTTGGCAACCACCACCCTCGCTAATGAATGCCTTCCAAACATGCCAAGGCATATCTGTATGGAGAGGCCTTCTGGCTATAATGCCTTAGGCAACCTCAGGAACAGAAGGAGCACCAAGAATAAAAAGTTTGATGACAAAGCCATGTGAACTCTAGCCAACACGCCCCTTCTAACGTCCCCCTATGTCCTCCACCATCGCCACTGTGGCGCCCATCATACTGACCTATCATGCCAATGAGGAGGGGAGGGAGGGGGAGCCCACCTAACCACCCACAATAACACACAAAAAAAATTAGCCAATCATATTCACGAAAAATAATTTTTATAATTTATAAAATTAAATATTTTGCAAGTTAACTTTATAAAATTCAACTTTATTTTTTTCAAAAAAAATTATTGTTTTTGATTGGTTGAAAGCTAACTTATTAATAACTAATTAACTATGAAAAACAAAACTCATTGCAATAGTATTGCAAGTACTAATAATGGAATGAAATAAACTTAGATAATTCTAGATTTTTTCCTTAAACAAATTAAGTATTATTTGATTATGAAATATTTACATACAAATTTAAAACATAAAGCAATGCAAATAAAAAAAGAAAGTTGCCATCAAATTGACAAAAATATTGCAAATGGAAATAGAATGTTCTCATCCAGTTGGAAAATCGGTGTTTATTTGGCTTTTATGTGATAAGTGAGATTTTGGAGGCTTTTCCTGATATTTTAGAGGCTTTTACCATTAAATAGTAGTTGGTTTACCATTAAACGATAATTGAAACTTGTTTTTCAACGACTCACACTATATGTAGCCTATCAGCTAATTAAATTTTTGAGCTATTTAAATTTGTAAATTTTTGCCTAAAGAAAGGGTCTCACCCATCATGGACTATTAAAAATTTAATTTTGGATGCTATTTATATATCTCATGCCTATAGAGAAAATTTTGTGGCTGATTGGTTAGCAAATTTTGGGGTGACATCGCCGAGGTCATGAGATGTAAATGATGTCCTACCTATTGAGTTAAGCACCCTCATTCATAATGATTCACATTAGCTCGATGGTTGTGCCACCTCCTTGGCTTTTGGAATGCGTGGGTATCATGAAGTTCTCTAGTTGATTAGACTTTTCGCATGGTTGATACTCATTGGAATTTGTGGTCTTCCTTGACTAAGTTGTTTAAGCCTCCTCTTCATTATATCTATCGGTACCGCCCTTGATTGCTCCACATGCTTTCTGGGTGTTTATCTTCCTCTTGCCTTTTTCTCTCATTGTCTACAGTTTCTTTATGCAAGTGATCTGATGATGGGTGGGGATATGTGCAGAATGAAGCCTCTATCTTGTGATGACATTAAAGTCAATGTCGACGTCTAGGTGATTCTATAGAGAGGAGGCGTCACTCCTTTCTTGGAGAGGTTGAATGGATTTAAGGCCAGTGTGTCAAAGGATTTTGTTGATGCATGGCATGGACGTGTGTTGAGTATGTTTGGTAGGGATACTACCATCAATGAAGAATTTATTGCTGAAGTGATGGGTATGTTGATGGAAGGCAGGAAATTCTATAGGGATAAAAATATTTTGCAGTCGACTAGACAAAAAATTCTCAGGGATAGAGAATGAGCTAAAATGGTTAGATTGGACTGTGGGGGTTATGACAGGACTAAGATAAAACCCATCTGGTAGGATGTTGCAATGGCGTTGATGAGGTACTTCACCCTTGATGGTATATACACAACGTTGTATGGTCATCATTTCAAGTTCTTGAACCACTTTCGACATGGTAAGCTTGTGTCCTTCCCGTTTTACCTTTTGATGTCTTTGGAAAAAGGAATTTCAAATTTTAGGAAGAACCCTAGATACCCTTTTTCTGCATGAGGGCTTGATGTTTCTCATTGTAGATTTAATCAAAGCTAATTGTATTGTTCGAGCTCCCCAATCCCCTATTTCTAAAAAGAAGGGGAAAGGGAGTAGGAAATGTTGGATTGAAGAGATTCTAGAGAGTGAGGGACAAAAATGGATGAGGAGTCAGAGGGTTGGTCTGGTGGCTATGATACTGACCTAGATTACACGCCTTCATTTGGAGGTGTGAAGCCCTCAACTTCTAAGGAAAAATCTCTCCTCTTGCGTGTCAAATGAAAACTAAAGGAAGCCTTTGTTGATGGTGCTAAGGATGGATTTTCTGGTGGCAAGAAGGCTAAGGGTCATGCAAAGAATGTCAGTGAAAATTTTTATGAGGTGGCGGAGAATATCCAAGGTGATGGAATGAGGAATTCTGGTGATGGTGGGTCCCCAGTGGCTGGTATGGGAAATTTTGTGGTTAAATTGGATGAATTTGCTCACATTTCAGAATCCAAGGATAGGGGTAAGGCTAAGCTTTTCCCTGAGGAGTTACAAGAGGAGGATCCTCTGATTGGTTCGCATCAGGGAAGGGGTGTGTTTTGGGGGGCTATGGATTTTTCGCAGGCGTCTAGGTTGGTGAAAGAAGGGGCTGATATTTTATTCAATCTAATAATGTGGCTCGTGCAAGAGGTGTAGGACCTACACAACAAGCACAACACCATTGCCCATTGCAACATTTCCACATTGCACAGTCTCAAGGAGAAGGATTCTATCTTCGGGCTAACCAAGTCATTGAACTCCAGTGTTGGTTGTGTGGTGGACGAGCTTGCTAATTTGAAGAGTGATTATGGACTGAGGATGGCTTTGCTGGAAAAAAATAATAGGCAACTCCAAAAGGACATGGACACGATCATTAACATTAGCAGGGAAAAGTTGGAGGCCTCAATTGAAGGTCTAATCTTCCTCAACTAGAAGGCTAAGGAATTGACTAGTAGAGGACTATTTGATGAAAAAACGACTAAGGAAAGGGGGGAGAGTGTTGTTACGGTCATGCATACTATAGATTTGGATGTTGGACTAAGTGTGCATACTCGAAGTAAAACCAATAAATGCAAAATGGTTCCTAGTCATGACGTGGAGGATATTATGGAGATGATGACAGGCTGGCATCTAAGGATTTGGATGCGGCAAAGATGCTTAAAGAACTTCTCTAATGGTCATTTGGTGTACTTTTATATTTTTTTGTGTTGGTTGTATCTTTTTACTGATGGCCTATTGATGTTCTGTTAATCAACTTGTTTTTTATTGGGTTTGGGTGGGTAGTCTATTGTTTCATCTTTTACTACCATTGTCTCTTTTTGTTCAAGGTTTCATGCACCCTTCAAAACTTGTTTATCGTTAATCAAAAACATATTGATTTTATAAGTATACATTTTAGATTTATAAAATAATATTATATGAATATATTATTAAACATTTAAAGAATATTTCTTAAAATAAATTTATTATCATTTATTTTATTTTAATATAAAAATATTAATTTTCAATGAAGAATATAAATTTTGTCTTTTTAAAATTAAATTATTAACATCATTTTTAAAATGGAAAAATAATAGTTCACATTTATTATTTAATTTACCTATTTATAGCTTAACTTATAAAATATAATGCATATGGAAACAAGTAAAAACCATTCCTAAAAAATGGTAAAATAATAGTTCAGCTTCATATTTCTTAAAAATCCACCCATAATGCCAATAGTGGCATGGTATGATGGTAAAGTTGTGGTGTTTTTTTTCCCATTAAGGTTCAAACCCCATTAGATGCAATTGTTGAATGTTTAAATTGAGTATTTCCTATGCAAGTACTAATAATATAATAATATAATAAAATATATAATAACAAGAATAATACAATACTAATATTAATAATATTAACAATAATCTATTAATAATGTTGAGATATTAAAATATATATAATGATATTTACTATATATAATTTTTATTATATTATTATTTTTTTATTATAATATATTATGTTATTATTATATTGTATTATTGTTTTTTATCAATTCAAAAGGCAACTAAGGGGTTGCACCCATTATATTAATTAGAAAATATGAACATTACATCCCATGTATGGGGGCATAAATGCACCACCACAAAACCAGAACCATACAGTGATCAAAATTGGGTTTGCAACCTAGAACCCAACCCCCTAAATGCCTACCCAAACTCTTGTGAAACTAAAATAGGATCAAGACCCCAAACCACCCCTGTTGACCAGCTTACATTATACCAAAAAAACACTTTGACACCCCAAACCAAAGCCCATACTAGAACCGTAGCCATCCAGGTACACAAAAGGAAGTTACTTTAAGCCCCCGCCACTAAAACCCGTGGTCGCACCACCATCCACTACCACCAACTCGTCCATGACATTTACCCTACTCCAATTCTTAGACCCCTTAGCATCCACCAAGCCCTCCTCCTAAATGAACTCCTATAGCCACCCTAGCTCACCCTCTAGAGCCAAACCAATAATATGTTTGAGGAAGAGGATGAATTTAGCCACCCCAATCCTGAACTTAGGAAGCCTCGATGAATCCTCCACAAAGATTTTTAGGAAACTTCTCAGGAAAACAACCCCTTCGTTGGATAAGGTGGTAGTCTCTTGGAAGGGGAATCATAGCCCCAAGCACAATATTCTCCAAGAAATCCTCCAACCCCAATAGAAACTCACTCCAAACCAATTTATTACACAACACCTTCACCACCTCTTTCGGCTCCCCAACATTGAGGAGAGAGGCCAAGAACATTACCAAGATTTATGTGTTGACATGAGGCTTGTGATCCAACCTCAAGAAATTTGACCCTAAGATCATGTTGATTGCATGTAATATCAGGTCATGCTTTGACTTGAAGACACAACCTAAGCACTTCTCAGATATATTACCCAAAAATGCCATATGTCTTCCCTTTGCCTCCAAACAAATAGGCGTGTCCATCTCCAAACCCTTTATGCTATTCAATTGTTCGATGCAAAACCACATGTGATTTTGCAATCACTTTTATCAATCAAAATACACACCTCTCGAAGCCTCCAAAAATATTTATGGTTCACACACTTCCATGGGATTTTACCACCTCCTATCATCATTATTAAAAGTTGCCAATCTATCATATAATTTGCCTTATCCTTGCACTACCCACGCAATACTACACTGCCCGCCACCATGGCACTTTGCCCAGCTTGGAGAGATGCCCACATCTAACATGGCCCTTTTGGTCAACTCATCAGCCACCACATTACCCTCCCCGAATATATGTAAGATTTTGAACTCCACCATTTCATTCAAAATTTGTAATATCAAGGATAACAATTTTTTGAATTTCTAGTTCAGTGTCCATCCATGTTGAATTGTGTTAATTGTGATCAAAGAGACTCCTTCTACATGAATCTTCCTCATTCCCCCTTGCCTAGCACATTGAAGACCAATAAGGGTGGCCCTGAATTTGGATTCATTGTTGGTGCCTCTCCCCAAGTGGACAATTTTTTCCATCAAAATCACACCATTGTGATCTCTAATCACACAACCAACCCTGCTCTCCCCTGGGTTACCTTTTGTAGCCTTTTCAAAATTTATCTTACAATAACCTTCCTCTAGAGCTTCCCAAATTACCCCCAGTTGAGGATTAGATGAAGGATCATCCCTTTGCACCCTATGGATTGAAAATACCTAAAGCTCCCTTCGGGTTATTATTTTGCTTAGGCTCAACCTGCACCTCATATGTTTGAATATCTCTGGGCCCTTTTTGAAGAGTTTCTCCCACTATCTCCATGTGTTCACCACACGCTCCTTGCAAATATTTCCTCCCTTGCTTCTTTATCGAGCCCCGCCATGACTGAACATGTCAGCAGTGCAGGCCTTTGTAAGCCCACTCCTCTTTGCTTCTCTACTGAGCTTCGCCTGCTTTCCACATAGCATCATTTCGAGAGCACCATTTTGGCGAACACCACAGTCAACACTCGAGAAAAAGAATCCTCCACGTGTCTTCTCCATAGGAAATTTCATCGCAAGGAAGGGAAGAATGAATGACAAGCCCCGTCCTATCACCATGTGTCCTAACCAACTCTGTAGGCGAGCGACATGTGTCTGCATGGGAATTTTGTTGCTCCTTCCTGGGACCACAATCATCATTTGCAGAAGGATGCATCTCGATTCAAAGGTGACTGCATTCTATGTTTCAGAATCTTTTTCTATTGCAACAGCCTTGGGATCATTGCAGTGAACATCATTGCTCGTGCTTGGGAATCTTTTCTGTTGCTGGCTCTTAGGTAGTGAGATGCTTTTATATATATATTACTTCAACTTTCTGAAAAATGAGTTCCAAGAATACATAGAAAAATTATTAGAAGAAACTAGGCCTTTGTATTGTTTTTTATTATTGTATTAACACTCACAGGATGTGTCATTTTTGTTTGGACTTTTTGTTTCTTAGTTAGTTGACAAAACATTAAGCTGTGTTGTTATTGTTCTAAGTAGTTTATGTGCAAAACTTCTATAAATTTCAATATAAGTTTGCTTATTCAGACCATGTCTTGGACTCTTCTTTTTAGTGAATGTGTATGGAATTTATTTTATATTATTTAATAGACTTCTCTAGTTTTCCATCTATGCTTTCTGTTATTTTCGGACATGCAGATTGTTGAATGGGCCCTTAAATCTCACCAAAAGGGAAGATTTTTCATGCCTACTAACTTACATCTTAGCGCATCACCTTAGGTTAGATATTTATTTTATATATCTACTTCATTTTCCCTTTCCAACCCCCCAAATACAAAAGGAGCTGACTTCTTTAAAAAACCCAGAGGTCACTTAGTTTAGTGCAATTGGTCCCCCCATTAACTGAGTTTCCCATAAGGTTATTGCTTGACATTTTTAGGCATCAATAGTTCTTTTTCTGGCATGCCTAGTGGGACTGTCTTTAATGTATCTATATCTAAAGTGGGTGTATGAGCCATAGGCCTATTACGAGATCCTAAACAACAAACAGCCCTGGCCTGCTAATGCCACCACTGGTAACAGGACGAACAAGAACCCGTCTAGTGGACGTTTTGATCCCTCCACCAACCATGTTGCCAATTTCTAACATAAATTGTGGCATGGGACGCTAGAAGCCCTCTTATAGCACCAGTAGCACCCACTGTTTGGGCCCCTATCCCAACCTCTACTTTAAAATTTATACCAAAATTGATCGGGGAAGGCTCGAAAACACCATCTGAACACTTGCAAGATGTGGCGGTCGTGTGTTTGGTGCATGGTGTTACCAAACAAAATGTCGCACTAAGGTTGTTTGTAACCTCTTTCAAAGGTAGAGTGTTAGATTGGTATCGCACTTTGGGATCCAATAATATCAATACTTGGGATCAATTTAGAAATCCTTTCTACGAGTGATTTTCAAACAATGGAGATTGATCTTCGTTATTTCAGCAACTCGTGGCCATAAAGTGGGCCACTCAGGAAGCCATGATTGAATTTAATGCCCGATTTCACACGACTTGGCAAAGGATTCAACCTGCAATTCGTCTGCCTACAAATTTGGCATTCATGTTCTATCTGAAGTCTCTGAATGCCAACATTTTAGTGATGATCCAATCCCTTGGTGGGAACACCTTGCCAGGTGCATATAGCGTTGTTGTTCAAGCAAAGAATAATTTGATCAATGTTGAAAAGTTACTGCCTTGGCCTGCTATGCCTATATTTGCAAAATTATCGATTCTCGCCTAGGGGAGAACATCTACCAATGCATTTGTTCCTCCCCAATCTATGTACGTGTATTTGATTGTGTTACAAAACGCTGCTTCTACATCTAATTCTTCAAAAGACAAGATGAGTGATGCCAAGGAATTGTTGTGAAATGTCTCAAATGAAATAACTATCATCAAGCGGAACCAGTCCATGCCTCTAAAGCCAACTTACCAAAATTATCAAGGTGGAAAATCTTCCTACAAGTAAAATCAATTCCAAGGAGGCTCATGCACAAATCCGCAAACTCAAATAAGTAATTAGATGGTGTTGGTGCCTACTTTGCTGTAGAATGCTCACCTAAGATTGAGTAGAGAGTTGATAGTAGGGAAAAATAATACCGCTGATGACATCAATCCTTGGTGCTTCCCATACAACGAAGCACATATGCCCCAAAATTGTCTGCGCGACAATCTACAACAAAGAGTGGTGGAACAACGCAATCAAGGTGTGGTATTAGTTTCAGGAGGTTACGTATATGCCTCTCTACAAATGGAAAATGCAGTACTCACCACGTAAATGCAAGGAATGTCCCTAGAGCAAGAAACAAACATAGCACCTGACCACATGCTCTTCTCATGGATGGAAGAAGAAGAGGCAGTGTTCGCAAATGATGTGTCCACATCAAAGGAACCACAAGTGCACTCAGATCATAACACTCACTCTAAGAGGAGATTCAAGGGAAAATCGGTCATCTCGTAGCCCAAAAGTGTCCCTGACCAAACTCCTATTACCTTCGTAATTGCACAACAAATTCAACCATGAAAGGAGATTGTTATAACAAGAGCTAAGGAACATAAGCCTTTGAGTCTACCACCATTCAATGTGGTGGAATAATTAAAAAAATCATCTACTAATGTATCTCTTTGGGATATATAACTATTCTGGAGCAGAATTCATTGTTGTAGAAGGCCCTACTGGAAGATAGAAGCACTGAGCCAACAAAGAAACCACTTAAGGGAAAGGCCATTGATTCATCACCTCTAGCCAAAGTTCTCACAAACAGTCAAGAGGAAGCTTCTACTGAAAGTAAAGGTAAGCCTAAACCAAAACCCTTCTTCTTGACTCTCATTGTCAGTAAGAAGTTGTTGCACAATTCTATGATTGACTCTGGTGGTAGTACCACAATCATGCCCAAGCATATAGTTGAAGCCTTAGGACTTAGCTATGAAACTTTAAATAGAGGGGTTATGTAGCTTGATGGGAACAAGGTTGAAATTGTATGTCATAAAGAACCTCCCCTTGACTCTATTCTCCTGCCCTAGTATCATAGTTCCCCAAGATATCATGATTATAAATGTCACCCCCATGTTTGATCTTTGATTATCTCAGGAATTCACTTCCAAGATAGGAAAATGTCTTTCCTTGGATTGGTCACACTTGATCCTTAGGACCAAACATGGAGGTAAAATGAAGATAGTATCTGAAACTTTTCACTTGGAACATGTAGCAGATGAAGCCATGATCAACTTTGAGGCCGCTCATATCTCCATCACCAAAGAGGAAATGTATTGTACTGAGCTACTAGAGGATGAGAAGGTGACTAGAGATTGAACTGATCAGGAAGAGGTCCTCTTGAGCGAATATATAAACACTGATCCTTTTGGTAATTATCATGCCACTGGATTGGGAACCTATGTCATCTATGATGAAGATCAAGCGATTCTAAAGGTCATGAAGGAACCTGAGGGTGGTCAAGCCTTAGAGCTATGGATGCTACATTTTGATGGAGAAAGATGTAAAGTTGGTGGAGGATCCAGGATATGTTTGGCATCCCCATCCAATGAAAGGACATTCAAGTCTTTTCACTTTCAATTTTCCTATTCAAACAACGAAGCTGAATATGAAGGCCTAGTGCAAGGTCTGAGTCTTGCAGAATGAATGGGTGTTAAACACATAATGGTGTTCAGAGACTTCAAACTAGTAGTCAATCAAGTTCGAGGGATTTCCACAACCAAGAATGTCTGCATGAGATATTATAGGCATAGAGTTTGGGATTTGAACAAGAGCTTTGAAGCCTTCAATATCTAGATAGTGCCCAGAAAAATACAACTGTGGATCGCATGGCAGTAATAAAATCTCAATTTAACCTTGTTTGCAACCTAATTCATAACATACGTGCTTTGTGCGAGTGATTGTCTAACTGACAATCCCAAATAATGATCAAAGCTGCAAGTCTTTGAAAGTGATGAACACATTGCCTCATTCATCCAGTAGTCAGGAGAGTTCGCTGAGCAACTCCAACCAAAAATTATTGAGGCCTATGAATGGAAAATTATTCAGCTAAGGTCCAAAAAGCTTCTAAAAGTACTGGTCACTCTCAAAAACCTATTCAATTGTGATGATACAAGGAATGACAAGAGGAAGTTTGTAGCAGACAAAAGTGACTATGCAGATCTTCAGGTTGGGGATAGAAGGAAGCTCAAGGTTGGAAAGGATGTCCCACAACATGATAAAGAAAGGCTCATTCAATTTTGTGAAAAATATGAAGGAGTAGTGGCCTGGTCATATGATGACCTCAAGGGATATGATCCTGAAATCATCCAGCATACTATAGAACTAAC
Organism: Sequoia sempervirens; assembly: GCA_007258455.2. Taxonomy (NCBI): domain Eukaryota; kingdom Viridiplantae; phylum Streptophyta; class Pinopsida; order Cupressales; family Cupressaceae; genus Sequoia; species Sequoia sempervirens. Next base: position 302,688,587 of record VDFB02271358.1, read on the forward strand.
GAAAGGAGCAAAACTTGTCTGCCAGAAGCAAAGACCAGTAAATCCAAAGATTGAAGCATTGATGGCGCAAGAGTTGACAAAGCTAATTCAATCCCGAATCATATTCTCAATCAAGCACAACACATGGGTGTCCAACCTAGTTCCTGTCCAGAAAAAGAATGGATAAATTCGCCTATGTGTTGATTTCTAGGACTTGAACAGGGCATCCTTGAAAGACCACTACCCCTTTCCCTCCATGGAGTCTATCTTGCAAATAGTGGTTGGCTCAGAAATATTTTCTCTGCTAGATGGCTTCTCTAGTTATAACCAGATTCGGGTAAAAGAGGAAAACTAACACAAAATAACGTTCACTACCAAGTGGGGAACATTTTCCTACGCAAAAATTTCCTCCAGTCTCTCAAATGCGGGAGCTACATTCCAGCAGGCAATGGATATTGATTTCAGAGAACTAATCAACAAGATTATCTTAATATACTTGGATGATCTGACTGTATTCTCTAAGTCTAAAGATGATCATTTTGACCATCTAGAAATGGTTTTTAAAAGATGTAAGGAGTTCGGGGTATCCCTGAACCCATAAAAATGTGTCTTTGGAGTTTCGCAAGGAAAATTATTGGGACACATGGTGTCCAAAGATGGAATTGCAATTGACTCAAAGTGGGTGAAGGCAATCAAGGAGCTTCCCCTACTAGTCAAAAAGAAGGGAGTTCAATCCTTTATGGGAAAGGTAAATTTTGTGAGCAAATTCATTTCTAATTTTGTAGGAATAATTAGACCTATTACCTTGATGCTCAAGAAGGATCAATTGTTCAAATGGAAAAAAGAGGCTAGAGAATCCTTTGAGAAGGTTAAGGATGCTATTTCTTTAGCCCCTTTTCTGGTAAACCCAGACCTATCAAAGGACTTCATAATGTATGTGTTCAATAGCAAATCCAACATTGCTACTATTTTGACCCAGAAGGATGATGAAGGAAAGGGAGAACATTCAATAGCATTCCACTCTCAGACCTTAAAGGATTATGAAACAAATTATAACTTCGTTGAAAGGAAAGCATTCACCATTGTTGAGGGGCTCAAGAAGTTCTGACACCTCATATCTTGCAATAAGATGATAGTATATGTTGCACATTCTAGTGTGCATGAATACATTATGGAAGGAGAAATCACAAAAAAAGGGCCAACTGGATTACCAAAATCCTTGAATATGACATTGAGGTCAGACCCACGAAAATTGTGCGGGGAAGAGGATTGTGCGAGTATTTGGCACATGACGAAGAAGTAGCAGTCGAGGAGGAACAACCCGAGCTGGTCCTGATAAACGAATCTAAGTCTGAAGGCTGCTAGTTGGCAGAGAGGATGAGATTTATGTAGACTGGGAAATATCCAATGGGCCTCCCTTCTCTAGAAGAAAAGATTCTATAGGTTTCAAAATAACGGATATGCACTGATCAAAGGAATCCTTTTCAAAAGGAACTTTAATGGCATTCTCCTGTGGTGTGTCACCATAGAGCAAGCAAAGAAAATTCTATACATATTTCACAAGAGTCTCGCGGGTGGACACTTCTCTGCAAAGATCATCGCCATCAAAATTATGTGTGTCAAATATTTTTGGCTTACACTATTCAATGAATCACACTCTTCAGTTAAGATATGCAAGGAATGCCAATTCTTCACAGGAAGAAGAAAAAAGTCGACAATGCCTCTAAATTTGATAGTGGTTGATGAACCCTTTGCACAATGGGGCCTTGATTTCATCAGGATGATTAATCCCACCTCCAGTGCTGGACACAAATGGATCCTCATGGCTATGAACTACTTTACTAGATGGACCAAGGCTATGCCCCTGAAGAATGTGATGAAGGCAGAGATTGTGGATTTTCTCGAAGAACTGGCAACAAGGTTCAGCCTGCCAAAGACCATCATCTCTGACAATGCGAAGGCCTCCATCGATTCAAAGGTATGTCAATTTTCACTCAAGAATGGCATATTATTAAAGAAATATTCAAACTACTACCTGCAGGGAAATGGTTTGGCCGAGTCGACTAATAAAAAAATAGTCTGACTCATTAAAAGAATCGGGTCAAAACATCAAAGAGAGTGGCATAAAAATCTTTGGGCAACGCTATGGGTAGACCAGATAACTCATAAACAATTCCTTAAGACTTCATTGTATGAGCTAGTATACGGGAAGGAAGCACTATTGCCCATCTCCATGGAAATTCTTGCACTACAGTTGCTCAAATCTCTAGAGGTTGAACAAAATGGAGCCATGGAGGTCTAGTTGGCTGAGTTGTTGGAGGTGCAGGAGAAAAGAGAAAAATCCCTAATAGCCATGTCTAATCGCCAACAAGTGGTTAAAAGGTGGTTTGACAAGAAGACCTCTGACCAGGGTCTTAAATGCGAAGACCTAGTGCTAAAATTCAATGAAAGGGTCGCGAAGCCTGGACTACACAAAAAGTTTGATAGATTGTGGGAAGGCCCTTTTCACATTATTTAATACAAGCAACATAACACATTTGAATTAGAAAATATGGAAAAAGAAGCATTGAAAATTCCAGTTAACAGAATTCACCTCAAATTATTCAATTAAGCTTCATTAATTATTTTGCTAGTGTAGATATGTAATTATGTAAATTTCCTTTGTGTTTTTTTGTTTGGCTGGTCTTTCTAAATGGAACCCATAATGCAAGAAGCAGAGAATAGAACCCATAATACAAGAAGTAAAGAAATAAAAGGAGACAAAAATTGATAAAAGAGTTGTATATTCATTATATAGTAATATATACTTTGATATTACATTCCTAAATGGCTCTCAGGCCATATTTTTCAAGTATAAATATATATATACTAAGCGATGAGCATATGTATTAAAAGACTTCTTAGGCATATATACAAAAAACAAAAGAAAAGACTCGTTATTAAATGGGAACGACAACATCAACATTAGCAGCATCAGGAACAACTTCATCAACAGCCTCTGGAGTAGCAGCAGGTGCAACATGAATGATAGCATGAGCATCAACAACAGTGATGGAAAACAATGGAGGAAACACCAGGTTTTTGAAGTTGATGTACCACTCCACATCATAGAACAAAATCACGTTACAATAGTGCAACAAGAAGTGGCAAGCACTAGAAACTATCTGGCAATGCTCTCCAAGTGTCATAATGTAGAATCTGCTTGGGAATGGCACCCATGGCACCACTGTGTCCTCTTCAATGTGCCTGTGGAGATCACTCATTGTGGGGAGACCAAGGCCATACATCGCATTTGTCACAAATTTTCCAAGGCCACCAAGGTAGCGCTTCAGGAAGATTTCCATGGTGAGTCACAAGATCATTGGCTTGGGTACCTGTATGTCAAGAAAAGATGCAATGAAATGAGAGCAAATGTCAGTATTTACCCTATACTTACCCTCATATTCTATGCAATCCCTCCCTAGTATCCACTTCATTGTTATAATTTCCAAAGAATGCTTGTTCTTCGTCATGCATTTCAGACGCTTGCTAGAAATTTGATCACCTAGAAAAGTTGCCTACAACCTATTGCTAGTAAGCCTAATTGGAGTATTCATTGTACTTATCTCTAATTCTAACTACCAAATGCAAATCCTTCCCAAATACCAAGTGCAATTCCTATTGTTGTCTTTAGGTCTATTTATAGAAATAGCTAAGGTACATGTGTGCAATAAGCATAATGTTGATTGGGTATTAACTCAAAAACCCCATTAAGAGCCAACTCGAAAATCCCACCAAGAGAAAACTTGAGAATCCCACCCAGTTGCATCTGTTGTGTATGAATTGTTGTGTGTGAGTTAAGGAGTAATTAATTAGCTAAAACTAGTGGCAGTCCCAAGTGATAATCTGCATGGTCAAGTGCTAATGTGTCACGCTATGGGCATTTTTCATTCTCCAAGGATGAACTCAATCTTTTTGTGTACTCATTATGCTTTTGGCCTAATCATTCTTTTTAGGTTATTAATTGCAAAGCATGCGAAAGGTTTTGTATGCCTTCAATCATCAACTCAATTTCCCAAGAAATGGCATCGTAGGACATAATGACTAATCATCATTATGAATTGTTGTCTTTTCAAAAGGGAAAATAATTCATTTTGCATGAACAAAGGAGTTGGTGGTACATGCCAAATTTATTGCAAGAAGGAAACTGTTGTTTACAACTCCGAGTCAAGAAAAGGCTAAGTGTTGCATGCGAAAGAACAACACTATGAAGAGTTTTATGAGTACGTTGTTCATTGCAAAGAGATTTGAGTGCAAAATTTGCTGAAGAACCCAAGTGAGTTATAGAAAGGTTGAACATCACAAAAGTCCATAGAATCCTCAAATGGAAGCATAAGCAGAGGTGACCCAAAGCTTATTTGATGCCATGTGTGTGGCGCCAATGGCCAATATTTTTGATAACATCTCTTACACTTCACCTGGGATACCAGAGAAGCCAAAGTGGATCCACACGTAGGCCATGGAAAAGAAAGATCATAGGAACCAAGCCCTAATAGCAGAAGAATGGGATAACATTTATGACCCTATCCTAAAAACCAACCTTAAGAGTCTTAGGGAAGCAGCCTACGAGAGAATGAAACAGGCTAACAACCAATAGTCTTTTGCATACAAGCTATGGTTTTGTAGTCTTCCATAGTATATGGTTCCTTTTGTGCATCATTGCCCAAAACTAGTACATGAGTGCGCTCAACATTTCAACCCAGATATTGGTGCCATTCAGGTCCAAAAACTAAGGGTTGTTATTAACATGTAGGATATAAGGGATATTGATAGGGAGGCTACAGGAACTCAAACACACTGTTTTAGAAGCTACATGAAGCAACCACAGATTCCTGCGCTAGGCCTTGTCATAGACCTCCTTGGTGAAATTGTTGTTCCACCTTAACCTATAGGAACTTTACCTTGTCTAAGTTCCCCTGGTTCTCCTGCCAACCACACTATCTTGACAAATTTTGAATAACCCAACCAATCCTTGGTTCAACGCTTCATTCTCCTTTGGCCCTTAATCTGCCCTAAAGACCAAATAAACTCAACCTTTTCTAGGTTCTTGCAGGGGTTATAAAAGGTTACAAAGACTTCAAAATGACTTTTCTAGGGTTCTTAAACAACCACAAGTTTCTATCTTGCCATCGCTTTCACAAGATGCTTTCCTAAGGTTTGAATGCCTAGTAGCCATTGTGCCTCTAAATAGAAGTAAATTGATTTTCCCTCCTAAACCCACCAAAGGAGTTAGGTTCTTGACTTAGGTAACATATTTCCCATGTCTACACCTTCAAGATTTCAAGGGTTTTAGTCTTGCTTAGGCCGTGTGCTGTCCAAACACCACATTGGTCAAGCAACTAGGGTTCTAAACTGCTCAGAAATAGTTTTAGGACTAGTGAAAAGTTCTCCTAAACGGATTGTTGGGATCTCTTCCTTAACACCATACGCGTCCAAGACCTTCCCCTAAATTCTCCAAAAATAATTTTTCAAAAATCTTTTCTCCCCTGCAAGTTATTAATGTTGTACTGCAGCCTTTCCTAGCCGGGCTCTTCACTGGCTCGCCTAGGGCAAGGCGTTTCTTCCAGTTCTTGCAACCAAAGAAAACCTAATTCCTACCATATGTAGAGATACCATATTTACAAGCACGGAGCCTAGGCACATTTCCCAAAAGGCCGTACAATTTGTACGATGGGAAGGCACCCTAAGACTCCATTATTAAAAATAGCTTGCTACAGGACTGAAAATGACAGAAAACAAAGTATTTACAGATAAAAGAAGGAAAAAGGTATACAAAGATAGAAATATGGCACTTAAAACTTATACAATGTAAATACTACATACTACAAACAAGAAGATAACAGAGCTATGCCATTAAAGTTTAGTTTTTAACACAAAAATGCAAAAAAACTGTCTTTGTACGTTTTTTTTCAATTTTCAAAGAAATGTCCCTCAACATAAAAATGTCTAACCTCTTTCCAAAGTTGAGGCATGCCTTAAATAGGCTTCCAAAGCAATTTAGATGCTTGGGTCGGGCTTCAAAATGACCTAAAAATAACTTTTGTAAAACCCGCTATGTTTTCAGACACCTTGCCAACACTAGACAACTTAACATAATGATGTTGTAAAGTCATTTAGCACTTTTCACCTTCTTTCACAAAGTTCAAAAACACCCTAAGCACCTAAAATAATGGTCAACATGACCTTATGATAGCACCACAAAATTTAAGAACTCAAAAACAAAATAGTCCTTTCCCAGGTGCTCTTGCACCATTCTCCCCCTCTCAGCACAAACAACTAAGGAAGTTTGGGAGACATCAGAGATATGTCAATGCCTTGGTTCTTAAAATTTGCTTCTTCTACCTAGGTAGTTTCAGATTCATGCTTATCCTTCCATTTGACAAGTTGTTCCATGTACACCTTGTGCCTTGTAGCTTCTTCACTCTTGACTCCAAGATCTTCTCTACTTGTAGCTTGTCTTGACGAGGGAAGGGTACATTGCTGATGTCCTTGAGAAATTCTTGACTGTTCTGATCCACATCCTTGACTGATCCCTTGTACTTGATCAAATCTGCAACATTGAAAAATGGAGAGATGCCCAAGTCTGATGGTAATTCCACCTTGTATGCATTCTTACCATATTTGGCCAATACCTTGCATGGTCCCACTCTCTTCATCTGTAACTTGGTTTCCATTCCCTTCTACAATCTGGATTTGTTGAGGTGGACCATAACATAGTCCCCAACTACAAATTGTACATCCTTCCTTGACAAATCAACATTCTCCTTCAACTTTTGGGTTACTGCTGTGACTGTGTTCTTGACCTACTCATGAATCTCTTTCATGGTCTAAGTGAAGTCTTCAGCATGTCCACTCCTATGCTCCATAGATCTAAGGTCTCTAAGTTCACAAATACGTCTTGGGTGCATCCCATACACAACCTCAAAAGGACTTTTTCCTGTAGTTCTATTGACACTGTCATTATAGGCATATTCAGCTTGAGAATTTACCATATCCCGGGTTTGTCCATATTCCTTGGTTAGAAACCTTAGAAGATTACCCAACACTCTGTTAACCACCTCTGTTTGACCATCGGTCTGAGGATGGTAAGCTGATCCAAATGACAGATTTGTTCCCAATCTGCTCCATAGAGTTTGCCAAAAGTGACCCATGAACTTCACATCTTTGTCAGAAACAATGCATAGAGGTAGTCTGTGGATCCTAACAACTTCCTTGAAGAAAAGATGAGCTATGTAGGTGGCATCATGAGTAGTTTTGCAAGGTATGAAGTGACTTGTCTTACTAAATCTATCTACCACAACATAAATACTGTCAAAACCAGTCTTGGTCTTAGGAAGACCTACCACAAAATCCATGCTCACACACTCCCATGGTCTGTTAGGAATGGGTAGGGGTTGATATAAACCAGCATTGCTAGCTCCTCCCTTAGCTTTCATGCATATAACACATTGTTCCACATATTTTCTAACATCTTTTGCTAACTTAGGCCAGTAATAAAACCTTTGTACCAGCTCTAAAGTTTTATTGATACCAAAATGCCCACTAAGACTACCATTATGCTTTTCTTGAATCAGATTTTCTCTCATTGACCCTCTTGGAACACAACTGATTACCCTTTAATAACAATCCATTTTGCAGTGTATACTCAGCATATTGGCTATGAAAATGATTTTCAAAATCAGAGCATACCTTATAAGCTTCTGAGAAGTCTTCATCTTCACCATAGAGATCTTTGAAACTCTCTAATCCAATGCTCTTTAGTTGTATTTCCTGCACCGTCAGCATTCTTCTACTTAATGCATCTGCCACCTTATTCATTTGCCCTTTCTTGTGCTTGATAGTGAATGTGAAGGCTTGGATGTATTCCATCCATTTCAAATGTCTATTACTCAGTTTTTCTTGGGTGTTGATATAACTAAGTGCTTGGTTATTAGTAAAGACCACAAACTCTTTGGGTAACAAATAATGCCTCCACTTCCTAAGGGACTGCACTAAAGCATATAATTCTAGATCATAGGTTGAGTACTTTTGCTTGGCTTCACTGAGCTTTTCACTAAAGAAGGCTACAGGCCTACCTTCTTGACTAAGTATTCCTCCCACTGCTACTCCACTTGCATCACACTCAACTATGAACAACTTGTCAAAACTAGGCAACAACAAAATAGGTTGGGTTGCCACTTCTTGTTTCAATTTTTCAAACCCTTTATCAGCCTCTTGAGTCCACTTAAACTTTGTTTTTTAGACCACCTTTAATGGTATCTAGGACTGGTGCACATATACCACTGAAATTCCTTATGAATTTTCTATAGAATTGAGCCAAACCATGAAAACTTCGTACCTCTGTTGCTGTGGTTGGTGTAGGCCAATTTAGGATGGCTTCCACCTTGCTTGGGACCATCTTCAATGTTCCTTGGGATACTACAAACCCCAAATACACAAGTTCTTGCTTGAAGAACTCACACTTCTCTAGATTGATTGCCAACTTCTCTTCTTGCAACCTTTTAAGAACCATCTCCACATGCTTTAGATGTTCTTCTACTATCTTACTGAAAATCAGTATGTCATCAAGATATACTACCACAAAGATACCTGTGAAATCCTTAAGCACTTCATTCATTAGTCTCATGAATGTGCTAGGGGAATTTGAGAGGCCAAATGGCATCACTTTCCACTCATATAAGCCATCATTTGTCTTAAAAGTTGTCTTCCACTCATCTCCATCCTTAATCCCGATTTGATGGTAACCACTCTTGAGGTCCAACTTGGTGAAATACTGTGCTCCTCCAAGGCAATCCATTAAATATTCTATTCTAGGAATAGGGAACCTATACCTAATGGTGATCCTATTGATTGCTCTAGAATCAGTACAAAGTCTCCACTTACCTCCTTTCTTTGTTGCTAATACCACTGGTATTGCACAAGGGCTAATGCTCTTTTGAATCAATCCTTGATCCAACAATTCTTGGACTTGCCTAGCCACCTCTTGATTCTGCTCAGGTGTAAGCTTGTATGCTGCTTTGTTAGGTAATGAGGCTCTAGGTATGAAGTCAATTTGATGACTTATAGCTCTCCTTGGTGGTAAAGTTGCAGGTGTACCATCATTAACTATGCTCTTGTACTTATCAAGCAACTTTTGGACTACTTCTAGTAAGACTGTCCTTTCAACCTTTTCTTCCTCTTTGGACTGCATCATGATCACATATCTTTCATTTCCTTGGTGCAGGTCCTTAAGGAACTCCTTACCACTGCTCAACATGATGTTAGGCACCTTTGACTATCCTTCATCTTCCTCTGCCAATGACTGCAGTTTGAAGGTTCTTCCATCCTTCTTGAATGAGATGGTGTTCTCTTTCCCATCATAAATGGCACTTTTTTCATATTTCCATGGTTTTCCCAATAGTATATGACATGCATCCATGGGTAATACATCACAAACCAACTTGTTTTTATAGCCTCCAATTAAAAATTCCACTGTTACTTGCTCATTGACTAAAACACTCTGCCCTTTGTTTAGCCATGTGACCTTGTAGGGGTTATTGTGAGGTACCTTCTCCAACTTTAGCTTAGTTACTGCCTCCTCTGAGATTATATTGTCTGTTGAACCAGAATCCACAATGACTTTGCATACTTTCCCAAGTATCTTGCACCTTACTCTAAAAAGAACTCTTCTTTGCTTCGGTTCCTCTTTTACTGGCTGCCTGATCAGAACTCTGTTAAACATCAGATTTTCTCCTACCTCAGATTCTATGTGATTGATTTCATATGCTTTAGGACTCATAGTGTCCTCTTGTGCATAGGCCACTCTCTTTTCACTGCTAGAAGAGGATGCTTTTTCCGGACATCTATAAGCAGGGTGACCTAGTTGGTTACAATGATAACACTTCATGTTTGCAAAATAAGAGTTGATCCTACCTACTCCTCTTCCTCTGTTTGAACCTCCTTGAGGTCCTCTTCCTCTGTTGTATCCTCCTCTTGAAGATGCTTCACCTCCATGATCGGTGAGCTTTTCCTCTCCTTGATTTCTTTGGTCACTGCCTCTTCCTTGGTAACCACCACGATGTCCTCTTTGATCTCTACCTTTGCCTCTGCCCTTCGAAGACTGATCTTGCTACCTCTTGTTCCTTTCTTCAATCTTGATAGCCAACTGATAACATTGGTGTACTGTTTTAAGACTCAAAAGAGCCATCTCTTCTTGGATGTTCTGTAAGGCCCCCTCCGTATCGATTGTTCTGAACTTGTGTGTGAGTATTTGTGTGTGCTTCATTGATTACTATGTTATTTGATTGTGTGAAAAATATCATATGTTAGTAGTCATGTTTAAATAATTAATTAAATCATAAGTGATTTGCAAGGATTATTTAAAATATGATTAGAAAATTAAAATAATAATCAATTAAATTAAATCAAATGATTTAGAACAAATGATCAATCAAACTAATTCGTTAAAAGTAAAAGTGATATTATTAGATAAATTGATTTAAATTGTTGAAGTTAATAATAATTATGAACAAAATAATCTTGAAAAGATAATTATTATAATAAGAAATTTAAATGGATAAGGAGATAGGAAGCTGAAGTGTTTTAAAGCAAGGAATGAAACTACACCTATCGAGCATTTGGAAGTCGAAGAGAACTGGAGAATATGAAAATAAATAAATAAATAAAGCATAAAGTAATTAATAAATAAACAAATAAAAAACTCAATCTTTTGTGGATTTGAATGTAATTAAATTTCATTTTTGGAGAAGTGACTTTTGGTATTCGTTGGAAGAGGAAATGGAAGAGACTTTTGTGTGAGATTTTATTTAGAGGATTTTTGTGTTGGAAGGGGGATTGCATTCTCTTTCCAATAGATTTTGGAGGATTTCTGTTATTGTATTGCATTCTTTCATTATTCTGAGAATTCATTAAGGATTAAGATTTGAGTTGAGGGAGGATCCCGAAGCTACTGCTGGAAACATTCGTTGGCGGAGGATTGGATCAGCAAAAGGGATAGAGCTTCTATAGATCTTCTTCAAACACAGGACGCCAGGTTCTTTTCTTAATTAATTGTTGTAGCATCAAATAAAATAGCAAGTGATAGGAATTGATCTGCTGTGTATGAAATTTTCATTTGGGGTTGGAATTCAAATGTTTGTGGAAAGAAAATCTTTTGGGTTGTTGTTTAATCAACGGAAATTTAACTGGGGTTCAGGGTTGCTGCTTGTTAAAATGGAATTTGGTTGGGTTCTGGACTGTCAATTATTAGATTGAAATTTTGGGAGTTTGGGATTGTGTTTATTTAAATGAAAATTATTTGTTGGGTTTTTACTGTTGCTTATTATAATGAAACTAAGATTGGAATTCTGGAAATAACCAGTAATACTGTAGTTTGGCTGGGAAATATAATTAATAAATTTAAGAATAATCTTTTTATTGGGAAAACTGGGTTGTGTATATATTCTTGTTACATTTAAATATACACAGAAAAATTATACAGTGTATATATGTCTCTGTTTTTGAAGTATTTGAAATACAATATATATATATATAAATATATATATGTATATGTATATAAATATATATATATGTATATGTATATGTATATATATATATCTATTATATTTGATCTATACATATATATATATATATACCCATATATATATATGTATATATACGTTGATAAATATTGATTGTAAATTTATTTATTTTCGAAATTTGCCGAATTCTTGTCAAAATTTTGCCTATGGGTGATATTAATAAACCACCGACTGAGTGGTGGTTCGGCCTCGGCCGTACCCACCACCCAGCCGGGGGTTGGTACCCGTGCGGCAGTCTGCGGACTATCCGTAACAGTCCTACGGACTGCTGTGAACAATCCGTAGACTGTCCGCAGCCGGGTGTTAATCCCGTGGCTGTTAATAGCCGTAGCCATTCCAAAGAAAATATAAGCTATGAAATATGTGCTTTACTTTTCCTTTAAACAAAAATTTCTTGTTTTGATATATGTATTTATAATTATATATATATATATATATATATATATCATATATTTATTAATTAAGTTAATTATATTTTATGTCACGATTTCACTATTATAATTATTTAATTAAATTCTATCTGTAAACAGATTGTTTCACCTTCTGGTATGAGATAAACAAAACTTTATTATAGTGGAAATGTGAAATTAGAAAGGAGTTTCTATTAATTTGTTAAATTATAAACTTGATAGGATAATATAGTAAAAAGGCAGATTGTGAACATATATCAACATTGATTGTTTAAATTCTTATGTGTATAGGGTGGAAATAGAATTTATCATAGAATTGAATAAGTTATCTTTTTATGAAGTTGAATCCTGTAGACTTGTTGGATTCTTATAACATATCTATTCTCTTTTTACATTCCCTCCTCAAAAGAATTAAAATATATAAATATGCAGTGGTTTTAAAAGGTATTTATGTGTGTAAATTTATTTAGATAGATTTAAGTTTTTAAGGTGGTAAGTTCTAATATGTAGTTTAAGAATTTAGAGTATTGTTATTATTGTCATTTTAAAGTATAGACAATTGGTCTTAAATGGTTTTCGCAATTAATTTAAATATTGGAGGTGAATGTTAAGTTAGTATGATGAAAGGGGAAATTTAAATGTATGGGCATGATTAGAGATTGATTAGGATATTCTCGAATTGGATAGTTTATTGGTGAAATGGGATTTTAATCTTTTGAAAATTGACTTTCGTTATATTCGTTTAATGGTTGATTTGTAAGTTCTCTTTATGGATAAATCTTTTAGAATACTTGTGATGGTTATCATGAATTGTTTTAGTATGGGTAAGTTGTAAAGTTATTTAGTTCTGGTCGTTAATTGATTGGTTAATAAATATTGTTCTCGATTGAATTTTTGGTTGTTGTTTATTATGTAAGTGTTTTTGTGGAGTCGTGAGTGGTTGAGTATTTAAGGTGTTCTTAAATTTGGTGCCTTGGACACCTGGTTGCATGCTTTTACCTCTGTTGTTGAAGGATTGTTTTTGGATGGTTCCATGTTGGTGTGAATGCCTTTGGAGGTTAGTTTTGATTCAAGGAATCCTTTGTCATTTAATTTGTGTTGCAATGTAATTGGGAACTTGTATTTTGTTGATGAGTTATGGGTAGTTGATCTTCTTGGATTTCTGATTTATTTTGTATCAAAGTTGTTTATGTAGTCTGGATGGGTTGTTGATCTTATTTTAATGTATTCACTCATTATATTTGAATTGAAAATAGTTATGGTGGCCTTGCAATTATTGTTGTCATTGCTATGTTGTTGATTTTATGAAGGTGATTTGTGTACCTTTATAAGGGGGTTCTTGTGAGGAGAAAATTGAGGTCTCCCATGGAATGCCTAGTTGGTGGCTTTTGGTTTCATTAAGTGATTTCATTGAATTAAAGGTTGATTTTCTTGTGCATTTTCCTATTTGAGGTAACACCATTGTTGATTTGCGGATGGGTCTTGATGAACCTTTCCCTTTTTATGGCTTTTCTGATGTACTCGCATATTTGATGAAATCTTATCCTTGTGTTGGAATTATTGGAGAAATACTCATGTTGCTTCACTTTACCCTTGTTTGTGGGTTTTCATTCTTTTGGTTTCTAGAGGCTTGAGATGATTGATAATTGATGTTCTCTCTCTTTATGTGCCCTTGATGTGGCAAGTGTTTTGGTTTCATGAGTTTAAAAGGGTTGTACGAGAATTGTTGAGACTTTGATTATGTATTTATAGCGAGATGGGTAATGCCTCGCATGCTTCTTAGTTGTGATCTAATATTCTTGTTATGTTGTACAACCCTTGGTTTCTTGGTTTTAGTTTGATGTTGTAGGGTCTCTAGGGAGAGTGGCTCCTCGTGGGGGCCGACGCCCCGTTTAAGGGGAAGGGCACAGGATAACCCACGAGTGAGTTGGTAATCAATTGAAAACCTAATAATTAACTTAGGATGGTTGGGTAGTAATATCATTATAAGATTTAAAAATGGATGCCTCATCTTCATTAGTGCTTTCGCAGACTAATGGAAGGCTAAGAAGGCCGTGGTTGGCAAGGTCGTGACCTCGTCTTCATGAGAGGTTTACGGCTCCGCATGAGTCACCCTATGGACCGGCGCCTCCAGTTGGGAGGAAGGGCACAAGATAGCCATAGATGGGGGCTGGCGCCTCCAGTTGGGAGGAAGAGCACATGATAACCCATGTAGAACTATGCGATGACACTCTCCCCTAGTTGCCCAGGTATTTTTACTTTATTGTGTTCCTTTGGAAGTAGGTTATGGGAGTTGGTTTAGATTGTTGTTTGAATTGATTTAAATTAATTATTGTTTTAATACATCTTTAGTATACTTTGTGGTCTTGTTGATCTCATTTATATTTGATTTACGGTCTCATATTTTTATGGTACTATGATATAATGTTATTGTATTGTTTTATTAAAATTTGGAATTGTATCATGTTTATTAATTCAGTTTGATTTGGAAGTATTTCATGATCATCCTTTGGTTACTTGGTTACTGATCATTGCTTTGATTTATGTAATAAGATTTATGATTTTAGGTTGTTTTGTTGACTCTTGGATGTTGTTGATTATGTCATCATAATCCTTGAGTTTTATGATATGTTTGTATGGTGTTGAGTCTTGTGGTTCCCTGCTTGGATGTTCTTGGTTGAGGTCTCTTTCTTGTTAGCTCCTAGCACGGGGGGGTGGGTCTTCGGACTGACATGGTCGGGTGGAACATGCTAAGCACCCCATTGGGTCCCCAGTCAAGGATCGAGAGGTGCGGATTGGTGCTGTTGCAGTGACTCCAAAGTTGAATTCATCTTGGAGCCAGTTATGATACTTTGTATTCATCTGTTTATTTGTATCATGTTATCTTGTGTATGGTTTCCATTTATGTTTGGAAACACTTTTGTATCATTGTATCTCTAGAAAATTGTACTGTAATGTAATGTTAAACTCGGTGTGATTATTGGCCATGGCAGTTGTTATTCATTGTGTTGAGTTAATTATGTATATGTTGCACTTACTCAGATGGTTTCTTATCAATGATTATCATGTATGTGTTGTATTTGTTAATGTTTATTTTATTATGGATTATATCTTTGGCTTTTATTCTTTATTGTTGTTGTGTGGATCTAAGTCTTGTAATGACTCCTTGTGTACCCCAAGGGATGTTAGTGAATCTGCTTAAATGAAATTCATGTCATGACTTAATGTGTATTACATGTATGTTATGTTTATTTTTTTAAGAAAAAAAATTGTGCAGTAATTATTGTTCAAATGTCCTTTGGGGTTCGCATGACGGGGCGTTACATGTTCCATTTTAAGCCATTAAGATACCTAGCCACTTTTAGGCTCTCATCCTCTATTACATTAGATCTCAAGCAAAGATTTTGGAACTCTTCAGTATAAGTGTTTACATCTTGGTATTTTTGCCTTAGAATTTTCCTCTTCTTGTGCAACTGAATCTTATAGTCATCTGGCATGTAGGCTTCCTTTACCTTAGCAACCATTCCTTTCCAAGTTGATATGGGTTGTTTGCCTTCTTTCTCCCTTTCAGTCTGAATAAAATTCCACCATGTCAAGGCTGATCCTCTCAATCTTGACTTAGCAACCTTCACCTTCTGAGCTTCAGTAACTCCATCACACTCAAAATGATTCTCCATGCCTTCTATCCAATCCATGACCAAATCAGGTTCCATTTTCCCACTAAATAATGGTAATCCCTCAAGTCCTTTTCCACTCAAGGCTTTCAATGCCCTCAAAAAAGGTTCCTCCTCCAAAACAAGGTCAGGTTCAGGGACCCTTTCTTCCTCTAGAACCTCTTCTTCCTTTGGTACCTTTCCTTCCAACCTTGCATTGTTCAATGCTTTCTCAAGTTGCTCTATTCTTTCTTTTACAGACTTGTTGTCCTCTTCTTATTCTTCAACCCTCTTGGATAATTGTGCATTTGTCACCATGATGGGAGATTCACTTGACTCCACCTCTGACATATATTCCTCTTTCCCAAATCTTTTACTTGCTCTTATACCAATCTGATAGGGAGGCTGCAGGAACTCAAACACACTGTTTTAGAAGCTGCAGGAAGCAACCATAGATTCCTGCGCTAGGCCTTGTCATAGACCTCCTTGGTGAAATTGTTGTTCCATATTAACCTATAGGAACTTTACCTTGTCTAAGTTCCCCTGGTTCTCCTACCAACCACACTATCTTGACAAATTTTGAATAGCCCAACCAATCCTTGGTTCAACGCTTCATTCTCCTTTGGCCCTTAATCTGCCCTAAAGACCAAATAAACTCAACCTTTTATAGGTTCTTGAAGGGGTTAGAAAAGGTTAAAAAAACTTCAAAATGACTTGTCTAGGGTTCTTAAACAACCACAAGTTTCTATCTTGCCATCGCTTTCACAAGATGCTTTCTTAGGGTTTGAATGGCTAGTAGCCATTGAGCCTCTGAACAAAAGTAAATTGATTTTCCCTCCTAAACCCACCAAAGGACTTAGGTTCTTGACTTAGGTAATGTGTTTCCCATGTCTACACCTTCAATATTTGAAGGGTTTTAGTCTTGCTCAGGCCGTGTGCTGTCCAAACACCAAATTGGTCAAGCAGCTAAGGTTCTAAATTGCTTAGAAATAGTTTTAGGACTGGTGAAAAGTTCTCCTAAACGGATTGCTAGGCTCTCTTCCTTAACACCATATGTGGCCAAGACATTCCCCTAAATTCTCCAAAAATAATTTTTCAAAAATAATTTCTCCCTTGCAAGTTATTAACGTTGTACTACAGCCTTTCCTAGTCGGGCTCTTCACTGGCTCGCCTAGGGCAAGGCGTTTCTTCCAGCTCCTACAACCAAAGAAAACCTAACACCTACCATATGTACAACTACCATATTTAAAATCATGGAGCCTAGGCACATTTCCCAAAAGGCCATACAATTTTTACGATGGGAAGGCACCCTAGGACTCCATTATTAAAAACAGCTTGCTACAGGAATGAAAATGACAGAAAATAAAGTATTTACAGATAAAAGAAGGAAAAATGTATACAAAGACAGAAATATGGCACTTAAAACTTATAAAATGTAAATACTACATACTACAAACAAGAAGATAGCAGAGCTACGCCATTAAAGTTCAGTTTTTAACACAAAATGCAGAAAAACTGTCTTTGTACATTTTTTTTCAATTTTCAAAGAAATGTACCTCAACATAAAAATGTCTAACCTCTTTCCAAAGTTGAGGCATGCCTTAAATAGGCTTCCAAATCAATTTAGATGCTTGGGTCGGGCTTCAAAATGACCTAAAAACAACTTTTGTAAAACCCGCTGTGTTTTCAGACACCTTGCCAACACTAGACAAGTTAACATAATGATGTTGTAAAGTCATTTAGCACTTGTAACCTTCTTTCCCAAAGTTCAAAAACACCCTAAGCATCTAAAATAATGGTCAACATGACCTTATGATAGCACCACAAAATTTAAGAACTCAAAAACAAAATAGTCCTTTCCCAGGTGCTGCTGCACTAGATATGCTATGCATTCCTACCAAAAGGAGCTCCAAAAAAGAAAGGATGGAAACATTCACTATAGAGGGCTGGGAAGAGTTCTAGAGGATGAGAGATTTTACTCTGGAATTTTATAATCGAGAAACCAAAAGGCGTAAGGAAGATGAAACAAAGCCGCCATAGGTTTCAGCCACACACTTTGCTTTTAGTTCGGACTTGCAGGAGGCCTTCTCTATGATGGATTTTGTTTGTGGCATGGATAGTGATCGATACATTCAATAGTTTCAAATGGGT
The DNA here is from genome assembly GCA_007258455.2 of Sequoia sempervirens. NCBI lineage: Eukaryota > Viridiplantae > Streptophyta > Pinopsida > Cupressales > Cupressaceae > Sequoia > Sequoia sempervirens. Next base: position 302,706,398 of record VDFB02271358.1, read on the forward strand.
CTGGGTTTTTAGTTGAGAAGACATCATTCTCTATTCTATTTTGACTTTGCAGAGGTTATTGTTCGAGAGATGCTGAACCAAATCAAGGATTACCAAACGCAGCATAAGTTTAGGTTTTCTTCTCTCCTTGCTCACATGTTTTCACACCAGAACCTTGACTTCTTTAGACACTGCTTGGGTTTGGATGTTTTTGATGAAAATGGATTAAGAAGGCGGTTTCAGCGTGGACTCCCCTTCTTTCTGCAACTTGTGATTACTATGCATTTTTCAAGAGTTTCCTGACTTCAATTTCGTGATATTTTAGTGAGGATGGCAAGATTTTTTGGCTTTCCACCAAGAAAACCGAGTGGATGGAGAGTTTTACTCCTCTCGGTGATTGGTTTCTTGGGGAGGATTTCACATTCGTTAGGCTGCATGGATTTACCAAGGAACCATTAAAGATCTTGGTATGTGTTACTGATAAGGTGTTGGCCCTTGAGGTGTTTTGGCAACTAGCGATTATTGACCTCAAATTTTGCAGAGGAAAGAAGTAGAAAGGTTTTTTCTTATGCTCTTCGACCTTCAATAGGGTAATAATGTTGAAGAAGCAAACATATGGTCTGCTAGAGGCAAAACTGGCTCATCTGGGATTGGTATTAATTTGTGACAAATGGCAATATAATCCCAATAACGACATAGCATATTTGAACGTTAATGTGACTCACAGCTCCCGACCTTACTGGGAAAAATGACGGAATCCATAGTCTAACTAGGATGATCTATTTGTGGACTTGGCTTATGTTCCTACCAAAGATAGGAGGCCTCCATGGCTCTCTTTATATTTACCTTTGGAGAAGCCCAATGAAAAGATTAAAATGGGTGCCACCCTTTGTAATGAATTGGTCAAGCATTGTTAGTGGAGTGAGGAAAAAATTGTAGACTCTTGGATTTATCGTCAAGAGACCTAATGCCTTAATGCCCTGTTCCAGGAGACAAACAAGGATGAAAATTTTGATGATCTATGAAATAGAGAGCATGAAGATACTAATGCAAGTGATGATGAGGATATAGCTCCAAAAGAAGCTAAGGAATATATAATGAAGGGAAAGGAGGTGAAAAGGCCCAAGTGCAAAAAATTGGAAATGTGACGGGACAACTCGACAAAGCTCCACTGAGAGTGCGGGTGACTACATCACAGTCGGAGGCCTCACGACCATGCACATGGGTTGCGAAAAGACCTAGGGTAGCCCAAAAACCTTCAGAGATTGTAGAGGAGGAAAATTCTCCACCTAATAAGAGGTAGCACATGGATGCAACTTCTGGAGAAGGCCCGCAGGAACCTGCAACGAGCCAAGGATCAGAGTCCTCTACAACTCAAGTATCTTTCTCTCCCTCTCTTCTCACCTCACAATCTTTGGTTACCTCTATTGTATCTGCGCCCCCAATTACTTCAAGTTTTGACCTTTCCTTTTCTGCTTCCATGGTCACGGGAGGTTTCTCCCAATTCTCCCAAAGCGGGCAATTATTCTTTACTCCCCTGCGATCTATTCCACCTTTTGTTGGAGCCCAGTCCGCAACTGCCATTGCTACTCCTTTTTCTCCTGCTGTGTCGGCTCTAAATCAGCTTTCCCAATAGATGGTATCCTTTGTATCTCAGCTACTACCACTACTCCCCATGAGTCCTTCTGCCACCTCCCAGACTGGACCTCGGTATAACATTCCCTCGTTCTCCCCATTAATGGTCTCTCTACCAAAGAGGACATCATCTGGGACCACAACTCTCTCTTTCCCTTTTTCTCTTCCTCCTAGTGCGCCCTTCGATGGCGAGCTAATTAAATTACCAACAAAATTTATGAGGTAAAGCAACAAAACAAAAGCAGCATGGGCTATCAAGGTCCAAAAGAGAAAAGAAAAGGATGCAGCAAAGCCTGCTGAGCCATGTGTGCAAACCATTTTCAATGAAGTCTAGGTGTTGTTGCATTTTGCAACCATGACTTCAAACACCATCAAATCACAAGGCGAGATGAAACTCGAGGATTACACAATTCATGTTGTGGGAATCGATTTGCATGTAGCTCGACCATAGGACAAAGTTAAGCTGATGGAGGAAACCTAGCGAGTGGTGACCACCGACTTTCTCAAGCATAGCTGCCAACTAAAGAAGAAGGAAGAGGAGCTCAAGAATATTAAGGAAAGGATGGAGGTCTTATTGAAAAAAGAAAAGGCCAAGGATGTCAAAATTGGATGAATATCTCAGCAAGCGTAGGCAAAAAGCGCCAAACTCTGGGCAAAACTTGCAAAATTCCAGTCCTTGGATCCCAACCATTTTGTTGAATTGTAGTAGAAAAACTAGGAATTACAAGACTGGTTGGCTCAGGTTGAGGCATAAATGTAATAGAAAACCAAAGAGCATAGGCAGCAACAAGTTCAATTGGAGTAGGAAATGCAATAGAAAGATTAGGAGCTCCAGGGAAAATAAGCTTAGCTCAAAAAGGAGATCCAGGAAGTAAAGTTCTCATTGGAAAAGGAATCTGGAACTTGGAGCCAAACTGAGGAACTACTGCAAAGGAAGGATGTCAAGTTGGAAACTCTGTAGGGACTACTCTCTGTGAAAAACAAGAAAATTGAGGAGTTGACGTAGGATGTCGGGTCAAGAGAAATGGAAATTGGTCTTTTGAAAAATCCTCCCCAACCCCTTGCTCCTCAATCAGATCTCCTTTCAGCAGCCCAACAATTATATATCTCCTATTGGGAGAAAGTCAAGACTTTTCATCTGAATCTTCAACAAGCGCTCCAATTCATGGCAGAAGTGACAAGTTTGAGCAAGGAGCTTCATGGAACAATTGAACAGTTTCCACAATTCATTGCGGAGAGGGTGCTTGATGTGGAGAAGTTGCTAGACAAGTTATACACGGTGGCGAATGAAGACTTGTTGAACACAGGAATTGAAGATTATAGGTCAATAACCAAGAAGGCAAAATAATTCATCTGTTTTCATGTGGCCATTCTCCATGCTAGCAGTTTCTCGGCAACACTGAGTCAGACTATGAACAGTATGTAGATGAAATTCTTCCAACTGACTCAAATGGGATTGCCCTCCCCATTTCTCTCTAATGATTTGGTGACCACAATGGAGCACATTGCAACAAAAATTGAGGAAAAGCAATAAGATTTATCTAATTTTCAAAATTTCAATCAACTCCCCACTGTTGAGGACATTAAAGGCATCACCCATTAGATAGCGCGACTGCTCTTTCAGCTTGAGTTTGGGACCAGGATATCCATGGAGCTTCCCTTCAAAGAAATAATCGATCTACATGAGGCGCAAGAGAATTTTCATGCCATATCAATGCCATTTGAGGCTGACTGGCTGCCTCTATTGAACGCGCTCTCAAAACTCTAACTTCGTTGCCCATTGAAAAAGGCTTTGGTCATCAAACCAGAAATTTTGGGTTCCCATTCCATAGGCGAAACGCCCCTATGAGTTGCCAAAATCTATGGATTGAAAATCCCCAGAGCTCCCTTCGTGTTGATGTTATTATTTTTCTTAGGCCCGACCCGCACCTCATATGTTTGAATATCTTCAGGCCCTTTTTGAAGAGTTTCACTTGCTGTCCCCACATGTTTTTCATTCACTCCTTGTAAATGTTTCCTCCCTTGATTCTTTATCGAGCCCCACCATGCCTCCATGTGTTAGCAGTGCGGGCCTTTGTGAGGCCACTCCCCTTTGCTTCTCTATCGAGCTCCGCCCGCTTGCCACATAGCATCATTCTACAGGCACCATTTTGGAGGACCCCATAATCAACACTCGAGACAAAGACTCCTCCATGTGTCTTCTCCATGGGGAATTTCATTGCAAGGAAGGGAAGAATGAATGATAAGCCCTGTCCTGTCACCACGTGTCCTAACCAACTCTATGGGTGAGTGACACATGTCTGCATGAGAATTTTGCTGCTACTTCTTGGGACCATAGTCATCATTTGTAGAAGGATGCATCTCAATTCAAAGGCGACTGCATTCTATGTTTCAAAATCTTTTCTGTTGCAATGGCCTTGGGAAATCATTGCAACGAACATCATTGCTTATGCTTGGGAATCTTTTATGTTGTTGGCTCTCAGCTGGTGGGATGCTTTTTTATATATACTACTTCAACTTTCTGAAAATGAGTTTAGAGAATACACAAAAAAATTATTGGAAGACACCAGGCCTTTGTATTGTTTTTGATTATTGCATTAAGACTCACAGACTGTGCCATTTTTGTTTGGCCTTTTTGTCTCTTAGTTAGTTGACAAAACATTATACTGTGTTGTTATTGTACTGAGTAGTTTATGTGCAAAACATCTATAATTTCAATATAAGTTTGCTGATTCAAACCATGTCTTGGACTCTTCTTTTTAGTGAATGTGTATGGAAGTTATTTTATGTTATTTAATAGACTTCTTGGGTTTTTCATCTATGCTTTATGTTATTTTCGGACATGCAGATTGTTAAACAGGCCCTTACATCTCACCGAAAGGGAAGATTTTCCATTCCTACTTACATCTTGGCGCATCGCCTTAGGTTAGATCTTTATTTTATATATCTACTTCCTTTTCCCTTTCCAATCCCCCAAATATAGGAGTCAACTTCTTTAAAAAACCAGAAGGTCACTCAGTTTAGTGCAATTGGTCCCCCCATTAACCAAGTTTCTCATAAGGTCGTTGCTTGACATTTTTAGGCATCAACACACCCCATTAACAAGGGTATATTATATTATTTTTTATTATATTATTATTGTTACTTTTTTGTTATATTATTATCAATATATGATATTTTATTATTATATTATTATTAACAATTAAGGTTTATTAGTGTTATTTTTTAAACTAAATAAGGTTTATTTTTTAATTAATAGTTTATGGTTAGGGTTAAGATTGGGGATCAAATAAGGTTAGAGTAAGGGTTATGGTTAGAGAACCTAGTGTTCACTTAAGGTTACGTTTATGTTTAGATTTATAATTAGTGTTGGTTTTAGGTTTGGGTTGAGGGTTAGGATCAGAGTTACCAATTCTTTTAGTCTTGGTGTTTGAATAATGGTAGTGTTATGTTTAGGTTTAGGGGTAGGGTTAAGTTTAGGGTTGAATTTGGGATAGAGTAAGGTTTATGGTTGTATGATAAATTTTGGGTTGTGGTTATGATTGTGGATCACTTTGAGTTAGATTAATATTTTTTAGATTATAGTTCAATTAGGAGTGGTATTAAGTACTTGGTTTAAAATTCACTTATGTTTAGGATTAGGGTTTAATTAGGGTAAGTATTATATATTTTTTTGCTACATAATAGAATAATTTTATTAATATTAAAAAATATTAAATTTTTTGTTTATGTCCATTCTTTTGCACCTTCCCCGACGACCAGATAGACTACACAAAATTTAGCTCGAATTAGTGCCTAAATCCCCAACAATCCAAAAAATAACCTATTACCAAAATGGAGGCTACAGAAAACCCCACCTGACACTGCTACTATCTGATACATAAAATTACCTCATAGAGCATATATAATCGAGGTGGACACAAAAAGACTACACCTTGACGATAAACTTGGTCTTATCCAGGCTATAGATCACCATTTTCCTAAATATATCTTATGAAATCATTAACCTAGGAAAATTCTTGAACTAGCTCCAAATGCAACATTTTCTTTAGAAACTTCACCCCCTCCATCACTCATGCCCAATATAGCAACAAGTCGAAACCATTGACACCCAAAAAAAGGGGTAGAATTTAATCATCGCACTCAACACACTGAGAAAACCCAGGTCTCTTAGCCTTGAAATGACAACACCCAACCAAGAAAACCCTAAAACCTCCCATTTTTGAAACCTCATCCTTCGACAATTGGAGATCCAACAAAGCAGTGACAAACCAAGAGGAGATATCAATGTCCACTTTGTATCTTTCTTTCATTGCTAAAAACACCCGCCCCAACACCGACTTCATAGCACCAAGTGATAGGAAATCATTTTCTAGTAGAATCCTCTTCAGCCTAAGCTCAATGATTTAAACTAGAAAGGCCATTTGGTGCTAAGAGCTAACAACCTTACTGGGGTGTCCATTACACCATCCTCAAAAGACTCCTTATACATATGAGCAATGAAATTGGGCTCCGATGCCATCTTTTAAAGCTCGCTCCACTCATGGCGAATCTTGCCAATTAAGAACTCCTCTCCTAGTGTACTTGCCAAGATTACAATCTAGCCATGCAACTCTTTTGGATTATGATAACATCTCTCAACCTTTTCGCATGGGCAAAGGATTGTAACAATAATTATTTCACCTTAACTCTCAAGGCCTTACAATGAGTTGAAAGCACATAAATAAGGCTTGTGAACCACTACTTATGAAACATGGGTCAATGAGTTTGACTCATAAAACTACAAGGTTGAATCTTGATAGCAATATCACAATTTGACACACTGTGGAAAATACCTCCTACTTATCAATGCATAAACTTGATTAATAAATAAATTGAACTGATCTTGAGAATATTGGTTGAACATATTATGATTATGGATAAATTTGGTTTAATTAGATGTTATTTTTAAATTATTGAAATTTAAATTGAAATTGAAATTGATGGTTAATTTGGATGCATAGAAATGAAATTGAAATTGATGGTTAATTTGGATGCATAGAAATGAAATTGAAATAGTTATCATGTTATGATTATGAGTTTAATTTCTATGTGCTTTGACTATGGTTTTTAAGGAATAACCTACTAATGTGTGATTGAGTGCAGGTACATGTTGAAGGTGAGAACATGGTTGAGGTAGAGGTGATTAGCCAATTGACATTGATGAATATGATGGGGATCTTGTACACACACGTAGATGCATTCATAATTGTATTGTATTATTACGAATATGTGATTGTTTGAATGTTTAATGATTTGACTAATGATTATGCTTTAAGATTATTATGTTTTGAAAGTTAAATTGTTTGGGAAATTAAAATGATGTTATACAATATTTTATTTGCAAACATTCAAATGATTGATTAGGAAAATAAAAGATTTTTAGATTTTATAAATTATATATTAATATTATTATAATAATAAATTATTATTAATATCTATAAATAAATATATAAAAAGCTTATTAATAAAATATATAAATAATTATAATTTTAAATTGTTGTTAAGATAAAACTAATCTTAGTCTGTTATTAAAAACATAGTTAAAAAGATTGAAAAAGATTGCATGAATATTATTTAATGAAGAAAATAAAAATTAAATTAATAAGTTTTATTAAACAAAAACTAATTTAAAATGGAATCAAAATATTGCATGGAATCATGCAATGGACAACTAAAATCCAGATCTAAAATTAAAAAAACTAAACTTAAAACTAAACTTGCCTGAGAATTAAAAGGATAAAAAGAGAGATAGAGCTTTGTAGCAGCCAGGTTGATGGCGGGCAGACGTGTCGCTAAGGTCAGAGCTCAAGACATTAGTGCCTCGCTGGCGCGATTAAGCCGTGCAATGTATGGTGAATGAACATTAATTACAGGAGCTCATTCGTGCCTTTGTTAAGTGGGACAGAATGACTGTGGGCAACTATAAACATAGCTTATGACCACATTTGGCACTACCTCTTCACTGTCGCGTTGCCATAGAGACGCCTGTGTGTCTGCGTGCAACACACAAGCTATGGGATTTTTATGGGCACATCTCTTATAATAGAATGAAATATGCGTTCAAGGAATGAGATCCCTTGGTGGTAGAGGCAACTCAGTTGCTATTGGGTACAAGTATATGGAGACTGTTGAATTGACATAGCGTCGAGGTTTGTAGCTGCTCTTTTGGACTTAGAAGTCCCCAAGGCCATCACCCTGCTGATGGATCACAAACTACTGATGGGGAATCTGCTTGGAGGTGTAGAAGAAACAATCATCATTACAAAATTGGGTGTCGGGCTCCCTCGTCCGAGAGATATGCACAGGGCTGAAGCTATCGAATTTGAAGACTGAACTGAAATGCTTCTTCCTTTGTTGGTTTGGGAGTTTTGGTTGTGGCATCGACTCTCTGGTCTTTGTTTTGGTAGGTCTATTGGTTGTGGTTGTATATGGTGGTGGTGTAATTTTGGTATTTTGGCTCAGGGTGGTAGTTTGTCTAGGAAGGCGTGTCTGTGTGGCGGTCTAGGTATAGTGTCAAAGGAACCTACTTGCAACTCATGTTGACTATGCGTTTGACACTTGGTGTCTGCTCAAAATATAATTTCTTTTTGAAAATTAATACAATCTCTATATTTACGTGCCAAAAAAAAGAGAGATAGAGCTCTTAGAAAGGAGGACACTTATCTTTGGAAAGATCAAGCATTTTGGAGGCAACGACTAGATTGGAGAAAGGCATGAGAAGAAAAGTTGATATAACCAAGGATTAACAACTTGGGCACTTGATTTCAAGGGAAAAAAATGGTATGGATCAAGCTTCTATTCTACCCAATTCCATTGTTGCACGGTACATGTCACTTCTTCTCATGAATTAATTTTGATAATACATGACAATACTGCCTAGTGTGGTCCTTTTGTTGTTTAGGATTTAAAATTGTCTTAGACTACAAGAATATTAATCTTTTTAATACATACAAATTCCTTAATAGCTATATATTTAAAATTTTATGATTGCCTTGAGAGGCCGCCTTAGTCTACCATCACCAATCCAATTCAGATGACCCTTTTAATCTCCTTCCTAGTTTGGTGCAGCTATATGTATCCTATGCTTTGGAAATTTAGATTATTATCAATGTTCTTCATGAAATCTAAGACTTTAACTTAGTATTATAATCTTCCATCATCCTAATTTTATCATCTATGAAAGATTTGGCGATGTTGGTGCCCCATTATTATTAACTTGCAGATGCCATTCATGGAATGGATGGTATGTTATATATGTTGTGTTGAAAATTGAGGTGTTTATGTAGCTTAATACTTTGTAAAACTATTATATTTGTTGATCTAAATATGTATTCTTTGTTATAGATTCTTTGTGGGTGATTATCTGATTAATTCATTTTATCATTTGCAGAATGAAAATAGAAGGTTGTAGAAGAATTAGACAGGTTATTAGAAGATACACAACATATACCATGGAAAAACCCTTTCGGGAAAAAAATCCACCAAGAATCAATGTATTATTTAATCTCTGAAGTAGATTACAATAATTCCAATCCTTCCTTGAGAATGCTTCTTTTGACTTCACCAAATCTTCTTCACAACCTGCAATAAAACTGACAATCACTCTCTTCAAATTGCTTGAGATAAATAGGTTTTAATCAACTTTGTAAACTCAACAAGAGTTACAATTACAATGCTCAAGCCCTATCCCTAAAAGGTACGCCTATCTCTTGCAATTAAAGTTATGCTGTGAAGAACAATGTCAAATCCTCATCTTCATGCATTTGGACATCCCAAACTGAAGTACGAACTCAACCTTTATTCTGTAAATATCTTCAAGGCTTCATCCTCAAAGTAGGCACCCAAGAGAGGGCCCACTTAACTTAGCCTTTTGAAATATCTTACCGTGCAAAGGAGTTAATTCCAAGAAGCCCACTTGGGCACCCAAAGTGGGTCCAAGTCATTTTCTTTAACTGAAACATCTCTCTCCACCATTCATGCAAGAATGGTCATCCCCTATTAATTGAAGGAAGTTACCTGTTATCTGGCATGCAAATCAAGTCATTAGTCATGCATTCCAAGTTAACTGAAATCAACTAGCATTCAACTAAAACTAACTAAAGATAACTAAACCATAACTGAACTGAACTTAACTAAAAATAACTAAACTAAACTAAACTGATTTTGAACTGAACTAAACTAAACTTCATGCATGTAAACATTAAACCCTAACTCCTAGGATCTTTACATGCATTCAGAAGTGTTATCTCTTACTCCAAATAGTTAACTGAACTCAAGGTGACTATCACCTACCATGTGAGTGCCCCATGTGCCCTTATTATTTAGGAACTCATATTGGACGCCCTCACATACTCCTAACATTTATAATTAATTACAAATGTCAATTAACATGATTATTTCATCAAATATTAACATCTCTCTCTAATCCTAGTGTTTGAGAACACTTTCCAAGGACTTAGGAGATACATGAAATAAATAATGTTTAGGATTGCAATTAAATGGCATCCTATTTCCAACATGTTGAACCCATGAAATCTCCCTATAATTGCCACAAGCTCCTGAATTCCTCTTTGAAATTATAATGATTTTCATTTAAGTTGTTAAAGCATAGATCCACTAGTTGTCTTATGCACCTTTCATGAGAAGAAGAATTTGTTATGACCATGCCTTAGAATTTCTGAAAAGAGCTCTCAGTTGCAAATAAACAAGGCAGGTTTCACCCTAACAATTTTATTCTAGAATATTCATTTCCCAATAAATAAAAATAAATTTTTAACTTGCACCTAGTATTCTCATTTAAAAGGATGCAAAAATCTTGTCTTGAGCTAATGAATTTATTATATCTAAAACCAATATCTTTAGATCTATTTTTTCATTTATTATGAACAGATTGAAGCAATAGTTGTAGAGTTATTGGTTTTAGTTCATCTTATTTAAAAATAATAATAATTATAAATATTTTTCTAGATCAAAAAGAAAATAAATTTTATCCAGGAAAGAAAACAACCATTACAATTTAAATATTAATAGCAGTTTAAAAACTTTGGGTTTATCACGTAGTTTTGCACATATGAACTTCCTATCTACAATTATTAATCAAATTTTTGCTTCAAGCTGCTCTTAAAATATAATAAATATCTTCAAAAAAATTAAGGTTTTTGTTCCCCTACTCACCAAATTTCTATAACATTTTGAATTTTTAAATTTCATCAACAAATTAAAAAGTTATCACAATTTTACCAAAATTGTGTTAGTCCGATTTAAAGTTATCCAATAAAGAAGGGATGTGCTTGAAAATGTAATTTTAAATTAAACACATTACCATTATATTAGTGAAGGATAGTGATATAAAGACGAGGAAAATGTTGATATTAGAATTGGAATCTTTATTAGTATTAGATAATTATACAAAATAATGAATTCATTATTAATATTTAACATTGAAATTGAAAACATGAAAACACCATTTAAGGGTTTGATTCTTTCCATATATGCTAAATATTGCATGATATTCAAAATAGTAATGCATGTATCTTAAATATTGTATGAAGTTGTGAAATATTATTAAAGATCAATTTACTTGTTATAGCTAGTTGCATGTAAGATATAATGAATTGTATGTCGTTTTATCGTATATCTTTTTTATATATATTATTTTATGCATGAAAAGATGAAGTAATGAAAGTTGATCATATTATCAAGTAGCATGCATGATATGATTAAATGTTAAATTGGGGAAAGATTGTATTCATGAGTGTTTGTGGAAAGTTTACCTTCCGAGACGGGTGTCGAATATGGGTTAATAGGGAGCACACACACTGCTTTTTCTAGTTCTACTTTTATATGTTGTAAATGGCTATATGCTTGGCCAAGTGACTTAGACCATTGAAATAGATGGATTTATTTATTTATTGTATATTTAATCTCTAACATATCCTAATATAGATCATAGCATGTTCTTGTATGATATAAATTATGCATGTAGATATATTAGGCATGCACTAGTTTTCATCATGTTCGTCAATTTATTTTAGCAAAGCATCTTGTGCAGATTTAGTGGTTCTTCATGTCAAGAAGAACTCTCCGGGGAAGTGTAAGCTTCATGGTTGGGCAGAAAAAGCGTATGGACCATGTTCTTGTCTCTTGAATTGCAAATGACTGTGAGGGTCGATGGTAGTCAAAGACTATATTATTTATATCCTCACATTATTATTGAAATATTATTTATATTTGTACTTTTATATTGAACATTCATTGAATTTTGGATGATTATTGGATTGGACTATTCAAGACTCCAGTGTTTGTGTATATTACTTGTACTCTTGTTGTATCATTATGACTTATTGGTGATGGATTTCCTAAGTCAACTTGGAACAACGAAAAATGGTGGAGTGCTTTCGTATGGCTTAGGACATAGAGCACACCCACTTTCTAGTTATTCCACTCAAGGGTGACCCTAGAGATCTCAATGCAAAGGAGAAAGAGATCTTGCAATTTAGGGTTGTCCTTGGGGTTGATTGTAAACTAATAAGGGGTTCACCACCAAGTAAGAACTTGGAAATACAAATGCAATGCAAAGTATAATGCAAGATGAAATGCAAAACCCTAATTCAATGTAAAGCTTCACTAAATGACCTAGAAATGTAAATGAAACAAAACATAAAGCAACAGAAAGGACTATGTGCACCTAGAAATCTGGAGATGGCTGGAAGGAGGTCTAAAACACTGGAATTCTTGCCTTTAATGCTTAGTGGGACTCATTCGCCAAGCTGGATGAATCAATCCAAAATCTAGGTTTCTAGGCGAGAACAAGAATCTGCCAAATGGGTATTGAATATGCAAAAACCTATTTTTTTACCAAACTGGGACTCATTCGCTAGAAGTGTCAAATCAATCTAGTTAGGGTTTTCTAAAACTTCAAGATCTAAATCTACTTTTCTCAGTCTACTCAATCTGCTTCTTCATATTTTTGAATCTAAATCTTTGTAAATCAACTTGTAGGTGCTCTCCAATGTTCTCCAAGGCTTAATGACAACTTTAACAAGTTTATGCACTTTGAAAAATTTCTCCAATCTTTCTCTTCAATGGTTCTTCAATCTAAACTTGTAAACCACACACTAAAGAGAGTAAAAAATGTTGTTGGGTTAGTGGATAGGGGTTTGCCTTGGTCAAACCCTGTTTTGGTAATCAAACCTTGAAATAGAATGAGATAGGAATGGAGAATGATGAATGAAAAAAATATGATGTTGCAACTCACCAAACCCTATCAATAATATGCTACAACACATGTGTGAAATGGATCTAATGGATGTAGATCTTGAATCTTGCTTGAATAGGATGGATCTTGAATGAAGTGCTAGCTTGAATCATGAAACCCTACATCACAATTGTTAGCTCCAAAACAAACATGAGGCATGAAATCCTTGACATGATGCTTGATGCTTGAATGTTGCTCTAAAATTCTTGATAATGTTCCATTGAATGCTCTTGATTGCTGCTCTAAAATTCTTGATAATCTACCCTTGAATGCTCTTGAATGCTCTTGTAAACACTTGAATGCACTTGTGAACTCAAACTTGCTATAAGGATGAATACTTGAATGCTTGGGGTAAAAATGAGTGAAAGAAACTTATATTTATACTCAATTATGCAAGAATTCTCAAAATTACAACACTACAAGCTGACATTAGATCTAGAAGGATAAAATCCTGCCAAGAATTTGAATTAATTTTGATTTTGGGCCACACAAGACTCATTCGCCCAAGGTGGCGAATGAGTACCACCAAGAATAATTTTTGGGACCATTTTAAAAAATGCTTTGAAAGGTGTGAAACCAGGTTCAAGACCCAAAAACCTAGGTGGGACTCATTTTCCCAAGGTGGTGAATGAGTCCCAAATCACTAAATTTGGGTCACACAAGCTGAAAACACCTGAATTATGATTGGGTAATGATTTTTGTAAAGATTTTCCTCGAAAAGATGCATTAAATGAGGCTCATCGATGCAAAATAAGACCAATTAAAGCATAATAAATCCCAATTATTAATGAAAACCCTAGAAAAGTGTGAAAGTGTGTTACAACACTTTATAACACTTTAAATAAGGCAAGATTAAGGTTAAAAAGAGGTTTATTAGGTGCAATTAATTAATAAAACCTTAGAAAAGTGTGAAAGTGTGTTACAACACTTCACAACACTTTAGCAAGGTACCATTTAAATTCATTTGTTCACAAGGGCCCAAGATCTAATGTGGATGTGTTAAACACATTACATCACTAAATCAAGGCACCATTAGTCTAGTCTACAAGGAGGGCCCAACCAAGCAAGGGAAAAGTAGAAGGGATACTCTTTCTATTGCCACACAACTATTGTATCATGTTATTACACATACTTATGTTCATGTATGAACAATATGTCATATGATGTCATGGCTTATACTAAGTTATTTCTCATGTATTAAGGTACTTGTAATTACTTCCCGCGATTATGATTAATTTGATGTTTAAATACATGTTTGATGTTCTTTACATTCATGTTTTTTATTAGATAAGTAGGGGAAGAGCCATGATCCCATGGTTAAAACCAAATGAACAAAAAGAAAAAGAGACCATGCGAAACAACACCACCAATTAGCATAAAAAAATAGCATCTAGGGTGGCATGCAGGCCAAATATCATAACTATAACCATAGACCATCCATAGTTAATAAAAAACATAAAGTTTTTACTAGAGTAGTTAAAGCTACGCAAACCATTTATCAAATCCACCATGTACTAGCAAGTCCTAAACCATAACAAAGCTATTATGAAATAGTAGCCCAGAATCAGGAAACGATTAGAAACAAAAAGGAGACCAATCATTAAACAACATCAAAAGAGGAAGCCATTACTCAAATTTTTCCAATAGGTCCCCATATTCACCAATAAGGGAGATATACTCCCTCCAGTCAGGTCCCTCTAAATCATCCAACACCTTCAAATCATCAGACTTCCCTAGTTTTTCTAGCTTCTTTGAAATTTTTGTTTGACCAGAAACTGTACCCATCATAGCTCTTCTCATCAGCCTATTAGTCACCTTCATTAGTGTGACCAAGGCTTTCTCCGTGTCATCAAACTAAACCTGCAAAAAGGTTAGTCTTCTTTTCATAAAATCCAAGCTAGAATCAACAACATTGTTATCTTTGCTAGTATTCCCGACATCTAGAACAGTCAGGGTATCAATCTTTGGGTCCTCCTCCATTTCAATTTTCTCCTCATCAACATCTTCCTTCTCCTCTTCTGATCTCTATTCCCCCATTTCATAGGAAAAATCCTCAGAATCCATCCCATCAGAATCTTCATCAACCTGGGCTTCGAAATCTTCAATTTCCAAGTCTTCCTCAACACACAGAGATTTTTTGTTTTCCTTTCCTATCTTTGGAAGCAGCCTTAGCCAGGCGAGCAAACCTATGACCACCACTACTGCCACTTCCTTGCTCCTGTTGGTTCTTAATCATTTCCTCATTTTGCAGACCCTCTTCACTAATTGTGATAACTTATTTTTGAGGATTTAGATCTTTTTAAACCATTTTTTACTTGGGTAATTATAGGATAAGAGGAGAATGCTTTCTCTTCTCTGGGGTCACTCTCACAAGCTTAGACTCCAAGGAACATTTACCAAAAAAAAATTGAGTAACAGGGGTAGAATGATTCAAACAAGCAGCAACAAGGGAAGGGCATTTAGTAGGGGTTAACACCTTCCTAGCAACAACAATGGGGGCAGCCCAAGAATAGGATCCACAACAGGGTTTTCATCCATAGGGGGATCATCATTGTCTCCATCATTTCAATTATTATTATCAATTCTAGCGGAAATAGGGTTTCCATGACGGTTTAGCGCAAAAGCATGCTTATACAAAGCAAGCATCAAGCCTTGATGCAGGGGAGGGCTAGCACCTTTCTATATGTTAATTTGCAGGGAGGAAAAAAGGTAGAAGGGAAAATTTATTCTTTCACCATGCCTAATATAATTTAGCAAATGAAAATGATATGCATGAATAGAAATGTATCTACCATCCAACGTAAAATACCTCATAACAAACAAGCTTACTAGGGTGTAGGGAGGAAGAAGCTCCAACCTAGCATACCCATTTTAGGCTGCAATGGTAAAGCTGGAAACCTCTCTTTTCCTGCAAAAATGGAACATTTTACACACTTTTTGGCCCAAGCATGGGCATCTTTAAACAAGCTTGGCTAATAATAGCCAACTCTCATTATTTTCCATGCAGTTGTTCTTGGGGAAAAATGACCCCCAACAGTTCCATCATGGAACTCATGAAGCACTTTGTCTACTTGATGTTGATCAATACATCTTAAACTAAAAATAATGTTACCAACCAACACATAAGGAATGGACTGCAATCTAAAATACCTTCATTTAGCTTTATCCAAACCTAGTGCACACTCACCAATTTGAAAAAAGTGATTCATATCTTGCACCCAACCTGCATTTGTTGCTGGTGCATCAGCTGTAAATTCATTATCAACAACCAAAACTACCTCTATTTCTGCATTTTCTTCATTTTCAACTCTTGTAGCTAGTTGTTCACACAACCCTTTACCCCATACAAGATTTGTTACCTTAATGTCAATGTCATACTCCATAAATTTTGTAATCCACCCAACCCTCTTTTCATTCAGGTCCCTGCTTAACAAGAACTCTTTCACACTAGGGTGAGCAACCATTAAATGCACTTTGTTGTTAGAAATCAGGGGTTTAAACTTTTTCAGACTTTTGATGGTAGCAAGCACATGTTTCTCTACAAAAGTATATCTTTGTTCATACTCTTCTAAATGTTGACTAAAAAAAGTAATAGGTTGTTCTAAGCCAACATCATTTTGTTGTACCAACATTGCAGAAATGATATCAATGCTACCAAAGGCATATAAAATGAAATCTTTTGAAAATTTTGGGTTTACCAGAGTAGGAGCTACTAATAAGGCCTCCTTTATAACTTCAAAACTCTGCTTGGCCTCTTTGGTCCAACTAAAACTTGTATTATTTTTTAACATGGAAATTAATGGTTTCAAAAGATTGGCAATATCAAGAATAAACCTTCTAACAAAGTTAATTCTGCCAAGAAAACTTTGCAGCCCCTTTTTATGGCTAGTTAAAGGCAAATCCAAAATGGCACTTACTCTTTCTGGATCAACAGTGATCCCTTGTTTTGACACTATATGTCCTAGAAGCTTACCTTCATGGACAACAAAGATGCATTTTTTGGGGTTAAGGGATATACCAAACTCCCTACACCTCTCAAATACTTGCTTTATATGTGCTAGATGTTCATCAACCTTCTTGGAAAACACTGTTACATCATCAAGGTAAATGAGTACGAGTTTGTGAATCAGACCTTGAAATGCCATATCCATTTCCCTTTGAAAAGTGGCACCAGCATTGGACAGGCCAAATGGCATCCTTTTATAAGCCATGGTGCCCCATTTTGTGGTGAAGGAAGTTTTGTACTGGTCTTCCTCTTTGACTAGGACTTGGTTGTAACCTGAATAACCGTCAAGTAATGAGAATCTTTCTAAACCAACTACAATTTGCAAAATCTGCTCCATTGAGGGCAGCAAATAATGATCCTTTAATGAGGCTCGATTGAGGTCTCTAAAATCAACACAAAGCTTAATCTCACCATTTTTCTTTCTATCCAAGACAATGTTAGAGACCCATGAGGTATGTTTGATTGGAAAAATGATGTCTCCCTCAACCATCTTGGTCAATTATTTGACCATAAGAGGCTCAAGTTTTGGGTTTAATGACCTCTATTTTTTCCTAACAGGTTTTGCATTTGGCTCAAGTTCTATGGTATGTTGGGAAATTTGGGGATCAAAACCCTTTAAATAAGAATATTCCCATGCAAATACATCTTGAAACTCTTGACAAAGGGCAATGAAAGCTTGCCTATCTGCATGTGAGCATATTTTACCAATTTTAAGGAGCTTACCTTTGAAAATTTCAAGCTCTTCATAATGTTCTTCTTTGACCTGCATGTTGGTCTTACTCTTTTTTAGCTGGTCATCAGTGCTAAAAATGGATTCCAAGGTGACTAGACCCTTGGGTAGCTTGTTAGACCTCAACTGGATCATCTGATCATCATATTGTTGCTTGATCTTATCTTGGTTCACTGTTGAAAATTCATCTTCTTGCAGCATAAAGCTCAAGACCTATTCGTCACTCTCAAAAACTTGCAAATGAATTTTATTATCCCGAATAGAAGATCTAATGACTATATTAACATATGGCTGCAAATTTTCTTTCCTAATATCACTTGGATTATCAACCTGAGCACCTATTGCAGCTAATCTATCTGCATGTTTATTTTGATCCCTAAGAACAAAAACTAGATTGAAAGCATCAAGCTCTTCTATCATCTCCCACACCCTGTGTTTGTAGGATTTTAAGTCATCATTTTTAGTAACATGTAGATCTCTCACCTGATTTACAATTAGTTCATTGTCACCATAAACTTGTAACCAACCAATCCCTCTTTTCCTTGCCCATTCCAAGCCTTGAATTAAACCTTCATACTCAGTAGTGTTGTTAGTACAAGAGAAAGCAAATCTGAAAGAAAATTAGTATTTGTCACCTTGTGGGGACATAAGCATTGCACCCCCACTAGCACCATTCTTGCTTCTAGAACCATCAAAGAACATTTTCCATATTTCACCTTGTTTTTCTAACTGTTGTTCCACCTTATTTTTGAGGTTTGGGAACACCGAATCAGGTTCATGCAGCACATAAACACCCAAACTAGTCTCCTCAATGTTATCATTTGGGATTTCAATGATATTTTCTGCTACCCACTCATTTAATAGTATATTTGGTATACTTTCAACTTGCAATTCTTGAGCAGTAGCAAGTTCATTATCGTCACAAATAGCACAATTAGCATTAACAACACTTGGGATATATGGTTCAATGTGATCTTTGGCAAGTAATTCAAATTTAATGACCACTTTTTTCCCATATCTCGTTCTGAATACCATGTGGGGCCAATTTGATGACAAATAACTTAATACCTTGGCAATGAAGTCTCTTGACAAACATAAGAAAAAAAGAGGTGGTAAGTCAATGATTGAAATATCTCGAGAGATGGAAAAATTGGGGCAAGCATGGAAGGTAAGGATTGAACCTTTGATGACACCTACAATATTAATGCTTGTCCCATCAAGTTGGACAACTCCCTTCTCAAGAGGCTGATATTTTAGTCCTAACTTATCAACAATTTGTTTAGGCATGACAAAACTACTTGCCCCTGAATCTACCATGTAGTTATGAACTAAATTATCCCCTATTATCAAAGACACATAAAATGGGGGAGGTTTGACATCATTACTTGGTTGTTTACTGTTGTCTTGAGGTGCATTTCTAAGGACAACCTTAACTTGATCAACTGGAACATCACTTGAAACACTTAAATCAATTAAGGCAGATTGTAATAAGTCTTTGTGACCTAGGATGGATAAAGAATCCCACATTGACATACTTACATTCATCTTTTTCATGGATTCAATGATGTTGAAGGGTGTGGTAGCATTTACCTTTTGATGGATCCTTGCAACAACAGGGTTTGTCTACAAGTGGGCTGATTGGGGTCGGTTCCCCAGCTATCCACCACTGATGCCTTGTGAATTTCTTTGTAAGATGTGTTACTTGAGGATTGGAAGGGAGAACAATTTCCTTGTCTTTATTTGTTGCTTGTCCAATCTCGAAAGCTCTCTTTTTGCTTAGGTGTTGGCTGCTATTGGAGAACTATCACTATTCACTCCACAAAATTCTTCTTCTTGCCAATTTAGGACGGTTGTGTCACTTGCAGGGAGATCTTGCTATTATGAAGATTCACCATTAGGCACATTTTACACACCTAAGGAATTTTGAACCATCAATGCTTGATTGATGGTACCATTTGAACATGTAGTTTGATTATGGGCCTAGTTACAAGGATAGCACCACTCAAATTTTGTTGCAAGGTTATTTTGAATAGGTACCATATCTCTTGCTGCACTGATTGGAACTAGATTATATGGTTGAAATGGCCTCTTATTCAAATTTTTCCTCGTACCTTGAAAGTTTCCTTGATATGGTTGTTTTTTAGCTTGAAATGGCTGACTTTGACCTTCATTTTGAGGCTGCCAAGGCTTAAAATCTTGGTACTACCGCTTTTTAATGCTCACAAGCTCGTTTCCAAAAGTTTGAAGTAGATTCTCAATCTTTTGTTGGATTCTCTTTATCTATTGCAATTCTTGAGATGGTCCTTGGACAGTAATTTCTTGGCTAACAACAACTAGTAAAGGGTCTATTTGAGGTGTTGGAAAAGCTATGGAGGTTGTATATCAGGGAAAAAAGGAATAGGAGGCCTAGGGGCAATTCTTCCAACTTGTATGAGGCTATTTTCAGCCCTAACAGCTATATCATAAGCCACTAGTAATGTGTTTCCACCCATTGACTGTATCAAAACAACTTTACTATTTAAGGCCCACAAAAAATAAAGGAATGCATATTCAGTTGGAAGCCTTGTGGGTTCCAAAATTATGTCCCACGTTCTTTGAAAATGAAAATTGAAGTTTGTCATCTGTTCACGAGGAGCTCTTTTGATATGAGTCAACTTCTCTACTAATGACAAGTTGTCATATTTATCCTCAAATTGCTTGCATAACACTTCTCCCAGCTCATCCCATGTTCTAATGGAGTTGAATGTTAAACTCTTGAACCATTGGAGTTCCTTTCCTCTAAATGATGTTGCTAGCAGCCTCAAAGCAATGTTTTCTTGACTTATATGAAGCACTAAACACAAATTTGAGATGTCTTTGATATGTTCAATTGGTGTAGTCTAATCTTCACCTGAAAAATATGGCACACTTTTTAGGGCAGCCATGGGAATATCGTCATATTGAGCCAATTGTAGCGGGCTGCCTCCATCAAAATTGACAAAAACTTGATTTCTTCGAACAACCATTAGTGGCACCAAGGTTTGCTGCCTCACAGGACTTGGAACTCTTACTACAGGTGGAGTTGAAGCTATTTTTCTTGATGAAACAACAACTTTCTTTGTTGGTCTGCCTCTCTTTCGGGGTGGTGAGAGCTGCAAATAATCAAATAGGACATAATTTCCCCTTGTCTAAATCTTTTTCATATGTTGCTACAACACTGGTCTACTACTAATTTCCACATTTAGAGTCGCCAACTATGCTTATATGACCTCTCAAAGGCTAAAAAAATTGTTGGTTGCATATCAAAACCAACAAACATGTGTATTTTTCTAATCTAATCTGATTAGAAGGGTCCCACTGGGTGTGCCAAAACTATTAGTGGCCCAAATTTGCACCCCTTTGCCAAGTTGTGAAAGCGCTCAACAAATTTGGCTAACATGGAATTGCTTTCAGGTTGTCGGTATCCTATTGTGAAAGTAGACCTCCAGATTATGGGTTGGCTCCCCTTTTGATGTTACCTAAACTAATTATTTCTTGAGGAAAAGGATAAAAATATGCATGAAAATGTACTTAACTAAAAAAATTCAAAGGGTGATACACCAAAACTAACTAAGACTTGCAAAACAACCTATTCACATTCAAAACAATGACATAAAACCTTGTTCACACAACTCATTTTGCATGCATTCTTGCATAAGTAATTTATAAGGAGGTTTTTATGTAGGATTCTTAGAAGGAAAAATTCACAACTAACAACCTTTGCATTTACTAACATAGCTTATAACCTGCAACAATACATTTTTCTGCTAAACAGGTGCCTAACAATGAGACAAGACTATAAGGAAAGAGATAAATTTCACAAATAATCTGATCAATCACTAACACACAATAAAACATGAAATGAGAAGGTAAATGTTCAATTTCATTGATTCAAAGTACTCAAGTGGTATACAAGTTTATCTGAGTTACAATACTACTCCTGCTGAAATAGATAACTCCAAAGCCAAGTTATCACTCTGTTGGAAAGAAAGAACTAACTTCAATAATAAAGATTGAAGTTACTTAAGCAAAATTCACACAACTCCCTCACACAAGTCCATCTAGAAGGTTCTGGTCGGATGCAACAAAAAAGGCCAAAAAGAACCTTCTAAAATCACTCCAAACTTTCCTCCACTTGAAGCAAAGTCAAGCCAAGACTATAGTCACACTAAAAATGTGACAAAAATGCCTCCAGACAACCCTCTTTCTCCAAAATCAGTCAAATACAACATCTCACACATCCCTCATGTCTTCCAGTCATCATTGGTCTTCAAAATCCTTGACCCACACTTTTAGTGCTTTTGCAAAAGCACAAGACTCTAATTTGCATTCAAAACAATAATAATTTGACTAAGTGATTTATAATACATCACTTAAACAAATTACTTTACATTTCAAAATAGAATGCAAAAAGAGGCTCCACCATCTCTTTGGATTACATCAATATTGCATCAAATAAATAACATTAAATACAAATGATTCACAAATCACTTAAATTATGTCTTGCAATTGACAAAATGCAAAATAATGATATACTTTTAATGTTTGTAAAAACATTCAAGCAAAACCCAAATCCTCCAAGGCATAATTCAACCAATTTTGACTTACCTCCATCTCTGCATTTGAAAGCCGAGTGACATTACTATCATTGGTCAACAAATCCTGATTTTCAAAGACAAACAAAAGGCCCATAATTTGGCCTATGTGAGCATAAAGGGACTCCAACATCCTTGGAAGGCATGTTCTAAAGGCATTACATATTTCAAAATTTGGAGGACCTAACATATTTCAAAAACAAGGCACATGGTTTCCCAAATGAAATATAAGGAAAAAAGGCCTAAGTTATAAACCTTACTTCAAAGCCCACATAACACATTAAAATGTGTTGCAATTTTTTAAAAACAAAGGAAAAATTCACCTTGGTTGACCACCATAGGGTTTCTAACCCTAAACAAAACATGGAAAAAGCAAAAAAACTCATCATTTGTGTCGAGCCTTATGGAGAGCTTGTTTTAACCGCCATAGGGTTTCATTGAGTGCACACAAAAATGGTTTTCATCCGATTCTTGACTGGTTTTTTGATGAAAATTGTGGTTTCAACTAGAAACAAAAGGTAATTGCCCTTTTTGAACAAAAATCTGCATTTTCTACACCTTTTGAAAGCCACTTCATGAGTTAGGGCCGTGGTTGTGCAATGTTTTCTGATAATATTTGTTGCTTTGTGTTCTCTGTAGTTGTTCTTTTGTTTTAGCCGCCATTATTGAGGCTCTCTAAAGATTAAATGGAAGCTTTCAATATAAAAAATGCTTTGCATATTACAAGAAAATGAGCAAAAAAGCTCAGGTTATGTCCAAGTTGACCCCCATATTCTGGTTTTTAGCAAAATAGAGCTCATTTCGAGCCTCCATACTAAAGAATGAAGCAGAAAATGTTTAGTTTCCTCTGTATTTGCAATTAATGAATAAACCCAAATGGCTTTTGTTGATTTTGTGAAGAAAAATTACTTTTTGGCCGTAGACATGAAGAATGGCAAAAGGGTTTTTTACATACTTTTTCACTTTTTGTAGAATGCTCTCCATGTTATCTCTTCAATACCTCTGCATTTTGTTATTTTGAACATACCCAAATGGGGTTTTTTCCTTGAGAAGAAAAAACCACTCTTTGTACTTTGTATTCCATTCGAAACCCCAAGTGGGTTCTTTGTTGTGTGAATAAAAACCAGATTTTTGGCCGCGGCCATGAAAGAATGCACTGGTTTTTCTTTGACATTTTCTTTACTCACTTTTGAAAGACAAAAACTCCATGCCATTCCTTCTAATATCTTTGTAATTGCATTTCTAACTCAAACCCAAATGGGTTTTGTCATCTGTGAATAAAAACCAGATTTTTACCTTTGCTCTAAGGCTGCAGTCCATGTATACATTATACAAAATAATATCTGGTATGCAACCTCTCTAGACCATGTCCTTGTAAACTTCATGCCCCATATATGTTCTACCCCACCTAATGAAGTTTTTTATCAGGGATGTGTACACCACAACATTGGGTGTAAAGGCCTCTTCTAGCATTCTTTCAAATAGCTTGAAAGACTTGTCAACCTTCCCTTGCAAAGTCTATTAATAATTATATTCACTATGATTGAATTGGGGAACAACTTTTCTTGGGTCATTTCATCTTGGATTTTATGAGCTTCATAAAGTTTATCTTTCTTACATAGAATGTCAATAAGAATATTGTAAGTAGAAATATTAGGTTCTGCATCTTTTTTTTCATTTCATTGAAAAGCATACAAGCCTCATCCACTTTGTCTCTCTTTCTAAGGCATGTCAGAAGAGAATTATAGGATATCACATTTGGTATTCACCCTTTATCTCTCATTCTGTCTAGTAAAGCATAAGCTTCAAGGAACTTACCAGCAGCTCCAAATCCTAATATCAATGTGTTGTATGCAAAAGCACATGGAATCTTTCTCATCACGAGTTCCATCTTCTCAAACAACTCTACAACTTCATCCAGTTTATTTTCCTTGCAAAGAGCACCAATCATGATTGTATATGTTGTATCATCTAGTGCAATGCTTTTTTTCTTTCATTTCATGAAGGAATTGCCAAGCCATCTCCAATTTTCCCACCTTCACAAAACAATCTTGTATCTCATCTCTTGCAATTCTCTCAGCATAAAAAGAATCATACTTGTTTCATAAGCCTCGACAAGAGCACCAATGACAATTTCATAAGAATAAAATGCATTTTGAAAGTTCATCTCTCTCATAGTATGTACTATATCAACAACTTGTCTCAGCATTCTAAAACTAGTATAGATCTTTACAAGTTTTACACAAGAATTGTGTGATGGTTCAATTCCATCTATACTCATATCCTTGAGTAGACTTTGCAACTTTTCGATTTGCAAGTTATTATCCAGCATTAAGAGGAAGGGATCATAAACTTCCGAATTAAGTTTGAAATTTGTTTGACTTTGTGCCCATTTGAAGTAATTCAGTGTTGTGTTTATATTCTTTTGTCTCTTCAATACCTTTGTAATAGATATTGGATGAATACAACAACCTACATTTTCAAGTGCATGTTCCACATCAGAATCCCATTTTCATTTACTTATAATGTCACACACTTGAGTGATGCACGTGTGTATGCTTCGTCTAAGAATACAAATTTCAGCTTGTTGTCCATAATCAAGTAGCTAATATCTACTATTTGCTTGAGAAGCTTCATTTGATAATGAAGAAATTTTCCTTCTCCAGAGAAGTAAACAATAGAAAATAGAATGTTGGTCTCAGACATGTGAAAAAAAACTTGTATAGTATGGATTTTCCCGATGTTGTGTCTTGTTGCACTCACCTTTATCCTACTTGCTTTCAATTGCAACTCACCATCAACGAAGCTTGGAAGGAACAATGGGCTAGGATGAACATGTATTTCTCATCTTCACTGTTTGATTCCTTTTTTGTGCACACTATCCTGATGTATATGGCTGATCCTCTGAATGTAAGCTCCATTTGTGTACTATTTTTCATCTCTTGATTGTTAGCAATGCTTTCAAATGTTCAAGTGTTGGCATCATTTGTGAAACACATTTTCTTTACATAGTTTTTTTTATGATCATGCTTAGGGGTTGCTCCATTGGAAGACATTGTTGTTTGAAATGAATTATGTTCACCATGCCTGATATCATCATGGTTGTAGCTAATGTAAATGGATGCTTCACTTTGTTCATTGTAGTCTCAATATTGCATTGATATTGTAAAGTGATTTGCTTCCATTTTGTTCATTGTAGTTTGAAATACATTGTCTTTTGAACCTTGCTATCCTGAAACATCAAATGGCTATACTTGAGCCTCTATTAAGTGAGTGATCATTGATTTGCTCAATGTGAACAGTGTAGTTTGTTGAGTCCATGGAGACTTGTTGTACCTTAACATCATTGTTCTTTTGCTTTACTTTGTATCTTGCTCTCGTCACACAGATTGTCATTGCTCATTGGTTCTTGTTGTCCTATATGCTTCTTTGATTGTTGTTGTCCCATCATGAGATGTAGCATGATTTGTTGTTGTTTTTGTCATGAGATCATTGTATTTTGAGGAAGCCTACCTCCTTGTCCTATGTCACCCTCATTATTCACTTGGGACTGCCATTGCCAACTCTGAAAGGACTATCATTTGTAACTTGTCTTCATGAGCTTGACTTCAAAAATGAGATTCATCTCCATGATTTCCCTAACAATTTACTGCTGCCCCAAAGGTTTGTTACTTGGTCTTCTCAATCATCTAGGTCCTTTTGATCTTGTGCAACAAACTAACACCATATCCTCTTGCTTTAATCTTAGTGGGTAGATTAATGTCACTTATGTTGGTGACTTGAAAGCTCACCATCCTAGGTGATGTGTGGTTGTCCAATAGGATTGAGGTGAGATGAGTTGGATAGTGTCTTTCATGCAACAATGCATGATTATTTTTGTTCCTTCTTGCTGCCCCCATATCATTCATGATGGTTTTAGGCATGACTTGATGCCTCCTTCATTATTTTAATAGATGCATAATTGAACTTGATGCATCTATAATTGAACTTGATGCATCACTAAAATCATTTACTTCTTTTAATAAAATGGATCTTGGATCCACTTAAGAAGATTGAAAGACACATTCAACAAATTACACCTTCCTTTTGACATGATGGCAACATATTGATTGATTCATTGTGAAAAGATGAAGTGTGAATTTCTTGACAAATCACATTATGTGTTGCATCTTTTGAATCTGATAATGAAATTTGATCAATTGGTGTGATTCTATATTGATTTAATGTATCAATAACATGTTTATCATTGATTTGATCAAGTTGCTCAATTTCCTATCCCTCTTAAAACATCAAAGGGTAGCATGTTGGGCTCTACCCTCATGGGAGCCACATTTCACCCCACATGTTGTAATCAGCTGAATCAAAATAGTAACAAGGACTTGTCCTAAATCTGCCCAAGGAACAAACCAGTTAGATAAACAAAGCATCTAATAGGTGTGTTTGATTACTCCTCTCTTGTTTTCATGGACACTTATGGTATGCTGCTATTTTAATGCTTATGGACATTAGATTACACGTTTATGGATGTTTTGCATATATTTTGATCGGGGACCTTTCATTGCTCTAACAACACTTTTTTTTTCAGATGCAAGAAACCTAGGAGCAATAAGGAGGGCATCAAACGGAAGCAGAGCAGTGGGAAGGATCAAGAAAATGCGGGACCAAGCCAATGGGATTCTTCATTCCACCAGGCAATGATGAGTCCCTTTTCATTTTATATGAAAATTTATTTTATGTTATCTATAGGCATATAGTCTTTTCTTTATAAGCATTAAAATAGCCAGTCCCTTGGCTTGTGAGGGACATTATAGGCTCATGATTATCAATAAAGATTACATTTTCAATACATGTTGGTTATCTATCTTATTTATATGTAATTACAAAACTAGAATAAATGCAATCTATTTTGACAATCACCTTTATGCACATTAATGAACTTAGTAGAGCATGATGTATCTTTTAATGTTTAAATGAAAACACAAAAGAATAAACAGTAAGTTACATGATTTCAACTGGAAGCCAAAATCAGGTAACACTTACCTTGCAAATATTCACAAATACACGATGAGATGACATTAGGAATATCAACACATATGGATTTGACAACCCTCTTCCATTTGAGAAAATCCATGTGATCCTTGATCACCTTGGGAAGGAAAAAATGATTTTTTTTGCTAGCAAAGAGGATCAAAAGGCTCGACATCGTACCACAGAGCACATCATTAAACTACAACCCTTTAAGGTCAGAAGATCTCCCATACTTCCCACACCACTTCCTAACTTCAACTTTGTAAGTTGTAATCATTTTCAAATTTATCATTTAATATCAAGTCCCTTAAAGACCTTGGCAGATTATTCTTACTCCAACGGGTCCACCCCATACACCTCAACGCCTCAATGGAAACACAATCAATAGATTTATTTCCTTCTCTATAAACATGTTACACCTTGCAGTTAGGAAAATAACTCTTTAGAGATAAACACTTGTCAATAATATTTTTTAGCTTCTAGGGTGGCATAGCTACTCCATTCAATATGTCCACTATTAACTTCTAATATCCTTTTAGAATAACATTATTAAAGCCATACTCCTTAAGAATATTTAATCCCGCTAAAGTAGCCATAACCTTAGCTTTGTTATTGGAACAAACACCCAAATTAACTCTGAAGCTCACAATGCACTTCCCTTTTTGGTTTCTTAGCAATCCCCCTACCCCTGCCATGCCCAGGTTGCCTTTAGAGCAGCCATCAAAATTACACTTTATCTAGTCCTTTTGAGGAGAATTCCACTATGTAGACTTTATGATTAACATTTTGGTCCAATTCATGTTAATAAGCTCCTTCCTTAAACCCCAGATCTGCTTTATTCTCATCTCTTTATAATTTGGCCGAACTTTGGAAACATTGTATCTTCCAACCTCCATATTTTCCTTAATTTGCACTTTTATTATCATACTAACCTCATTGTTGATTCTCTCCACTTCCTTAAAGATCTTGTTATTCCTTTCCTTCCATATTCCCCAGGTAACAAACATGGGAACTTGGTTCCAAAGATCAACAATAACTTTATGTGAAAAGGGGCTATTTGACCAACTTTCTATAAAAGACTTCATAGAGTGAGGGAACACCCAATTAGTGAACAACAACAAGAGGAAGAAGGACCAAAACTCTCTGGAGAACTAGCAGTGAAAGAAGATATGCATTATAGACTCTTCATCCTGCTTGCAAAGGGCACATTTCTTAACCAATTGAACCCCCTTCTGACCAGGTTGCCAATGGTAAGAATTTTTCCATGTGAGGCTGCCCACCGTAAACGATTAATTTTAGGAACCAAGTTCTTTAGCCACACTTTTTCCTAGTGGAGATCTCTATTATCTAACAAAGGCTTAACCATTTCCTCATAAGCACTTTTAACAGAGAAATGGCCTGAAGAGATTCCCTTCCAAACCCATTCATCTTCCCTTTCACTAGCAAACCACTTTGCCTCCCCAATTAGATTGTGAAGCCTTAGTAGTGACATATCCTAATTAAACTATCTTTGACCTCTTAAATTATCCCTCCTTAATAAAATTTTGAACTCCTTCCATTTAGGTTCATCCATCTCCCAATTAACATAGTCTAAATTTTTTTGCCACATATTTTGGTTAAGGTTTGTTTGAGGGAATTCAATCCATCAAGTGAGGATAGAGTACATGACTCAATCCAAGGGTCCTTCCAGAAATCAGTATTTTTACCATTTCCAATTCTCTTTCTAACCCCCAATTTTAGCACATTTTTTATTTTAATAAGGTGATTCCGTAAAAAAAACCCACTAGGTAGGTCAGTCATAGAGAGAAAACAACCAAGCTTCATGTTCTTCAAATACTTGGCTTGGAAAATCTTCACCCAATCTTTAGATCCTTCCAAGAGGTTCCATCCCACTTTAGTAGTTAGGGATTTACTAAGCAATTTGATTCTCCTAATCCCTAATCCTCTAGCTCTTTTAGGAGTGCACAACTTCTCCCAACTTACCAGAGATAATCTACTTTTTTCTTCTATTCTTGACCACATGAATCTTCTCTGAATCTGTTCAAAATTTTCCCCTATGAAAGCAAGAATTTTGAAGAGGGACAAGTAGTAAATAAGAACATTTTGTAAGGAGGCTTTTAAAAGTTGGATCTTCCCTGCTAAGCTAAGAAGTTTCCCCTTCCACCCAACCAATTTTTTTTGAACTCTCTCAATTAGTTGTTTCCAATAATTATTTTCCAACTTCTTGGAAATCAGAAGTAACCCAAGGTAGGAAGCAAGTAGGATAGCTTCCTGACATCCCAATATTTTCACAACTCTATCCTTGACCATATGGTCAATATTAAAGAAGTATATCTTACTTTTTTCATAATTGATAAACTGGATAGAAACAACAACATGGTCATTTAGAACCTATTTCCAAATCCTAGCTTCCCCCACCGAGGCTTCCCTAAACAAAAGGGTATCATCCAAAAATTGTTGGTGGGAGTTAGGTGAAACAGACGAGGCATCTTTAACACCTTTAAGGGCTTTAGAATCCACCAATTTTTGAGTGTTCCTTCCAAGAACCTCAACAAAAATTATGAAAAGATAGGGTGAGAGGGGGTCACCTTGCCTGAGGCCATGACCACAAGAGAAATAGCCTTGAGGGACACCATTTACCAAAATAGAGGACATAAGGGAGGTAACACAGGCAAAGATTAGCTTAAGGAACCTTCCATCAATCCCACAATTCTTAAGAACAACAAAGAGAAACAACTAGGAGACTCTATCATAGGCATTAGAAATATCAATTTTGAAGGCCATCCTAGGCTTTTTATAGTGGTCCATAGAGTGGAGGATTTCATGAGTAGAGATGATAGCATCAAGAATGTTTCTTCCTTGGACACAACCTTTCTGGTTAGGGGCTATCATTTTGGCTAACACCAGTTTGAGTCTATATACTAGAATTTTAGAGAATATTTTATAGACCGTGTTGCAAAGGCTAATAGATCTATAATACTTAATTGAAGAGGCATCAACATTTTTTGGAATAAGGGCTATAAAGGTGGCATTCAGTTGGTTTAGGAGCCTATCCGACTTGAAGAAGTCTCTAGCAGCATTAAACAGGTCAATTTTGACAATATCCCAATAGGTCTGGAAAAAGGCAAGAGGAAACCCATCCAGGCCAGGAGCTTTAAAAGCACCAAAAGAGAACACAACCTTTTTAACTTCTTCCATGGAAACAACATTAGTCATATTCTTTAAATCAAGATCAAAAATAAATTTAGGAATCACCTCTAGAAAGTCATCATGTACTTGATTTGCATTGCCCAGGGCGATATGGTGAGAGGAGAACAAGTTTACAACTTCCCCAACAATTTCTTTTTCAGTGGAAACCATAGTACCATCCTCTTTCAAAAGTGATATCATGTTCCTGCTTCTATGTTTTAGGGTAGATTGATGGAAGAATTTGGTATTCCTATCTCCTTCAATTATCCATTGAACATGAGACTTGTGTTTCCAAAATATTTCCCCCTTTTTGTTTATCTTGAACCATTGAGATTTGAGGTCTCTTTCCTTAGCACATATCTCATCATCCACAAGACCAACCTCCATATTATCTTGTACTTCCTTTAATTTTTTTCCCAAGGAATTCTTAATCTCAAAGATATTACCAAAGGTCACCTTATTCCACCCTTTCACTCTTTGCTTGATTCTACTAAGCTTTTCCACTAGGCAGTACATAGGAGTGCCACTTATAGGTTCCTCCCACCAACTTTTAAGAAGAGCAACAAAATTTGGGTGGAGGCTCCACATTATTTCAAATTTGAAAGGGAAGGTCCCCTATTGTGATCCACATTTATTTTAAGCATAAGAGCATTATCATCAGAGCTAGATCTTGGAAGAGAAAAAAGAGAGAGGTATTGGGAGATATTCCAATTCGCAAATATCAAAAACCGATCTAACTTGAATTGGATAAGATGGTTTCCATTCCTTCTATTAGACCAAGTGAACTTAGAGCCTTGAAGAGGAATATCAATGAGGCCAGTTGAGTTTAAGAATTAAACCAGCTCCATCATGTTGTCTGAATAGTCATCCAATCCCCCCGACTTTTCTAAAGGAAGAAGGGGGGAATTGAAATCCCCTCCCAACATCCAATGATCATGTTTTTTGTTATTAATAATATCATTTAGGTGCTTCCAAAGCTATAACCTGTCCCTACTTAGATTGGGAGCATAGATATTTATTAAATTCCATTTCTCCTGTGAAGCCAAATCTTCTAGGGAAACCATCAGACTATTCCAAGTAGCAAAGCTCAGAGTTCCCTTTAATTTAGAGGGGTTCCAAAGAGTTTCTATACCTCCAGAAGCCCCCTCAGCCTCACTAACAAAATAATTCGCTCCAAGCCAGATACTCAAAATTGCCTTGTCAAACGTCTCCTTCATCTTGGTTTCTTGGAGGAGAAGAACATCCACTTTTTTGTCCAGAATACAGGTTTTAACCAAAAACTATTTATACGGGCTATTAAGGCTCCTTATATTCCAAGAAAGATACTTCATAGGAAAAAATAGGGGACAACACCACCAAAACCCCAAAGAAGAACAATCAAGGCTACTTCTTTTTAAATTTTGATCCTGTGATCAAATCCAAAGTTCTTTGTTTCTCAACAGCCACATCCCTAACTGTGTCTTTGGTTCTGGAATCCTTTTTGGATGGTCTACCAACCTTATTTCCCCCCCAACATCCAACTTCTTTTTCTTTTTAGATTTAATTGGGGTTGTGTCCATTCATCCTCATCTTCTTTATCACTAGTCTCAGGAGGAAACCCTAACAAAGCTAGAGAGTCATTCATGTTACCTACCTCCTTTTGGGATAAGTACATTTCCTCCAAAGATAGGTTGGTGTTGAAATGCACTAGATCCCCTTCTTCCAAATCAACACCCACATCCAGATCAAGAACCTCTCCCAAAGGCGCTGCAAATTGTCCACCCTAAGGGAAACCTCCTTACATTATTCCCCAATGTCCATAATCACTTCTTTCCCTGTGTCCAACATCATATTTTTTGGGAAGCTAAGGGTTGGAACACTAGAAACAAGGGTAGTAACTTTGAGGTCCAAGCTACCCAGTTCCTTAGAAACAACAATAGGTTCAGCCGGGACAACCT
The DNA here is from genome assembly GCA_007258455.2 of Sequoia sempervirens. Taxonomy (NCBI): domain Eukaryota; kingdom Viridiplantae; phylum Streptophyta; class Pinopsida; order Cupressales; family Cupressaceae; genus Sequoia; species Sequoia sempervirens. The sequence goes on from VDFB02271358.1 coordinate 302,738,814, forward strand.
CCAAGCCTAAGATTGGGGATTCCTTCCCTTGGAGGACATAATTCATAGGGACAATAGAAATTTTAGAAGGTTGAACAATAGAAACATCTGTCAGGGGCTGGGGTAACTACTCAAAGAGTGAATCCCCAATAGCAAAAGATCTCTCAACATTTTTTTTCTCACAAGAGTTAAGGAGGTGTCCACACTTCTTACATGCTTGGCAGAAATGACATGCATTTTTATATTCCATAGGTTAGGTCTAGTTGCCAAATTTAGACTTAAGGAGGATAGAAGTTGGCAAGACCGAATTCACAACCACATTAACACACATCCAAGCAAAGACTAGTCTAGACCTCTCCAGAGTGATCTTATTAATGGCTAGAAGATTTTTAAAATAATTATCTATACCCTTTAAGATACCCATCTCCCAAAACTCTAGTGGTAGGCCAGGAAGGTGAACCCAAGTGGGAATCATGATACCCAGTTCAACCAAGGGATCGAATCCCGATTTCCATTTGCAGAGGGAGTGAAAAATTTTAATCCTAGAGTCAAGGGCCCAAGGACCACCAGTTAACACCTTAAGCATATCTTCACAAAATAACAAAGGAGAAAAGGAAGATACCTTTGGGAATGTCATTAATAGTTACATTTCCTTTGAGATTCCAAGTAGAGGCAGCCCATTGACGAACCAACTCAATATTCAATCGATATGCCAAAAACTTGCCAACCAATGCCAGTTTTAGACTATCCATCACCTTCATCATTAGAACTTCAGGGACATCTACTTCCCAACCAGTCACAAAGCAGGAAGTAGACTCCAAAGACCTTTTGTCTGAAGCTGGTGAGTCAGAACCCACCAATTTATCCACGTAAGAAACCAGTTCTTTGACAGAGAAGAAAGAGTCAAGCCCAAAAGAAGGGGATATGGGCGACTTTATAGAAATACCCTCAAGCCTTCCTCTTGGGGAAAGTATGGAGGTACGAGGAGGAGAAGTCACATGGGGAACAACTAAGTTGGCTACTACCACCACAGACAAAGCGCCAAACAAAGAGACAACATCCTTGGAACGGGGAGCCTTGGGCCCCCCTCCCGACTATCCCATGAAGCAGTCAAATTAGAGCAGGGGCCAAAAATTCAAAAAAATAGCCAAAGCGGGAAAAATTGCAAAGTAGACTCTACATTCATGTTAAAATCATTGTTTATGTTATTAAAATCTCTTGTATCATTTTATTTTTTCAACATTAGTATATCTACATTCCAATAAAATGCTAGTGTCAATATTCTCATTGAATGCATTAGAAGACTCACTTTGATTTGTTTCCATAATCACACTCATCATTTTTCCTCATCCACATTCACCATTTTTTGAGTTATCTCTCCTATCTCTCCTATCTTTACATCATTTTGTCTCCTTACAATGAGCTTCAATTTCTCTAGATGTTAAGACCTTCCTCTCTTTTTTATCATTTATTTGATCCCGTGATATCCAAATAATCTTGATAAAATCATCAAGACATGTCTAAAATAGATTGACTACTTTAACTCTCTAAAGTGGTGTGTGTACTTGAAAATATTTTTATAATTCTTCTTAAAGATCCTTTTTGAAAATAATGCTTGTACTTGATTCCTTTCAAATATGATGCATGTGCTTGATTTCTCAAAAAAATGGCACTTGTGATTGAATCCATTTTAAAATTGATCCCTTGTGCTTCAATATTTCTTCTATCAATGGTGTTGAAGAAACACCTTATACTTGACTCCTCTTAAAAATAGTGCTTATGATTGCATCTTTCTTAAAATTGATTTTCTATGCTTGAATATTTTTTCTATTAACATGGCGTTGAAGAAAAAAATTTACAAAAATCAATAGAATAATGCTTGAAAGAGATTGGAAGAGATGTAAAGATTAAAAAAATTTGAATATCCAATCACTATCGACTTCTTATAAAAAAAATCTAATCTACATGTGCTATATTTAGCTAAATAAAGATGCCTAATGGGTATGTTAGAAATGGATATCCATTATATAAATGACACTTGTTACTAATGGGTACCCCTTATAAAAATGAGTCAATATCCATTTATAGCGAGTACCCATTACTTTTAAATTCAAATCTACCCCTTCTACACTTTTGTCTTGGTTTTAGGCTTGCAAATCTAACCCTAAGTCTTAGACTTACACATACAATGTCATAATAGAATCTACTATTAAAATTGACTTCAACAATATGCTTAGCTACTTTATTTTTTATTTTTTTAATGAAACTAAATTCTATTATAGATGAGAATGTCTAGCTTTCAAATATATATTTTTTTAATGTTTAACTTAATTTTCTATTTAATTATTAATTTTTAAATATAATATCTCATAAATTTGGAAACATATATTATTATTTTTAATAAATTTTGATTTTTGTATTTTATTTTTTTAACTATATGTAACCAATCTAGACATCATTCTCTACACATTAAAAAAAATCATGTTACATTTATTTTTGGTCTAATTATGGGAGTCATACACAAGAGATTTTAATTACACTTTGATCCTAGTATTTTTTTTGTTAAAAAACTACATATTTACTAAAAAACTATTTTAAAAAATCAAACCAAACTTTAATATCATATACATGTATCTAAAAATAAAATTTAAAGAATATTTTCATTTACTACTTTTTATGGGTTGCAAATGTGCATATTTTGGCCTCCAACATATTTTAAAAATGCCTCTTTTGTACATCATTCACTTTATAAACTTTTTATCATTGAGATATTAAAATAAATTACATGTTTGAAAACTAAAAAATAAAATATTATATTTCATATTTTTACTTTGTATTGATATTATATCTAGAAGTGCTTCAAATATTTAACCCACCTATAACAAGCTTTAAAAATGTCATAACATCTTTTATCAATAAATAAATATTGTTAATTTATTTTAAATATAATATTTAAATGTTTTAAAATAAATATGAACTATTTTTTAATAAATATAATCTTGAAACAATTGACAATTTATACTTTAAACCTAAACATTATATTTTTTCCAAACATGTGACAAAAAACATATTAGTATATAAACCTGTAGTTGAAGTTAACACTGGGGAATGCATGCCTAACCGCACTCCTAGTCATGGTAGTCAAAGATGAGTGTACCAAACTATTATAGCATAAAATTATTTTTGATATCCCTAGAAAACTATATACTGTAGTAAAAATATATTTTGTTAAACTAGGTTTTGAAATATTAGATAACAAGCTTTGAAATGTATCCATATTTTCTTTACTTGCACAGGAAAATTCAAAATAGAACTATCTCAATAATAAGTGAGAGGCTATATGCATTCAATTAGTTATAACATAACTTAGAAGAATTAATAATCTCTTTAAAAGGGAAGGTTGGAATCTTAATTAGTATTAATTATTGATTTAAATGATAAAGCTCATTAAGGTGATAATAAATAGATTATGATCTTGGCATTTTGATTTGTACTAAATGTAGAAAGCAAACATTATGTAGATTTAGTATTTTATATAAGATTTATGTGACTTCTAACTCTTAACTCTAAAAATTTATGTATATATGAGATATGATATAGATTAAGAATTATTTATTTCACTCCTAAAAAATCTTATATAACTCATAATATCAATACCGTTGTATAATTAGATTGAAAACATTATTAATATATACATATATGAATGTGTGTGTGAAGTAAATATAGAGTTAGCTTTGAAGTTTAGATACCTACCTTATGAAACTACTTATTGAAAGGTTTTTTTCCTTTATAATATATGTAAACATATTATCATGTTGTTAAAGAATCAACAATTCAAATTTGTCTTGAAGAATTTATTATTTTCAAAAATAAGTATATTATCAAGTTAAATTTTTAAACCATGTTATTAGATATTATATGGAAACTTTTATGGGTTTTTATAATTAAGAATTTGAATTAGTAATAAGTTTTTTTTTTCAAATATTTTTTAAATTATATTTGAATATAAACTAAGATTTAATAAGTAATCAATAGAGATATACTAAGCTTAAAAGGGTAGCTTAAAATTTGTTAGTGTTGTTCAAAGAATTTAAAATAATAGAAACCTCAATTATACAAAGGGTCTACCCAACCAAAACTTATATTCATTAGAATTATATTTTTTAATAGATAATGAATTTTATTTTGAATTGTAATCCTAAACAAAGAGAAAGGAAACTCAAAAGATTAATTTGAATTTATAAAATAATCTCATAGGGAATTGGAAATGAAATAATGACATTCATCTCAAAATAGGAGAACAAAGTTTAGTTGGACTTGAAATTTCATAAAATAATGTAGAATCAATTACTACAATATCTAGATATGATAGGCAATAAACTAGTAGTACAAACGAGAAAAAGAGCTAGAAAAACTAAGATTGTGGATTCACCCAAAATTATACTTAAAAAGAAATTGTTAATTTTCAAATCCGAAATGCAAATAAGCAAAAAATATAGCACATAGAATAATGAACACAAAATTTTATCCTAGGAAAACCCTCCTACTCGAGGGAGAAAAACCCAACAATTTACTCACTTATAAATAAAAAATAGAAGTGCAGAAATAACACTCAAAATCAGGCCCTAGAAAGGCTGAATCTCATACAATGAATCTGCACTTGAAGATAATGTGATTTCCTTGAATACACAAAATTATTAACTCTTCTCCTTGTGGCGAAACTGCTACTCTTGAAAGAGAACCTAATGCTTAAGGAATTCAAATTGGAATGGAATGAATCGATGATAAATGTGGAGACTCTATATCCCTTATATAGCAAGCTAGGTGAGCTCTCTTCTAGGGTCGACCTAGAAAAAATATAATATTTTTTTTTATAATGCAAAGGCTGACTTGCCTTGAATCAATTATCTTTAAGAGAAAACACCTCCTGCTACTATAAAACACTAACAATCCCTCTTAGCTAGGGAGGTATTCTCAAGTATCTTCATCATGGAGTCTCTCAACATGACGTCCACGATGGCTACACTCAATTGTGGAAACACAACTCAGTCTTAGAGATGTGATCTTATACAAGGGATTCCACCTCATATTTCTCAATCTCAGATAAATATACACTACAAGGGCTTTCACCTCATATTTCTATCTCATAGAAATATACACTACAAGGGCTTTCACCTCATATTTCTTTGTCTCAAAGAAATACACATTATAATAAAACTTAATGATGCTAGGACACCCTCTTAGCAAGGGTGACATTCTCTACCACCCCAAGCTTATCTTGAAAATGTGCAAACTTTACCTTGGAAAGAGGCTTGATGAGGATATTAGTTGTTTGATCATCAGTGCAAATGTACTTGAGTTAGATTACTTTCCTCAGCACCATGTCTCTGATGTAATGATACTTGAACTCCACATGCTTTGTCCTATCATGAAATACATGAGTTTTTGATAGCTTTACACAACTTTGGTTATCACAATGAATCAAAGTCGACTCTAATGTATGACCAAACAATCTTGCAAGGAGCTTTCAAAGCCATATTGCTTCACGAGCTGCTACACATGTTGCAATATATTTAGCCTCTACAATGCTTAGTGCCATAGAGGTTTGCTTCCTGCTACACCAAGAAATCATGACAGGCCCCAAACTGAAGCAACATCTAGAGGTTCTCTTTCTATTAGTTACACTCCCGACCCAGTCAAAATCAGAATAGCCTTGTAATATTAGATCTCCACTGGAAGTATATCTCAAACCATATCCCATAGTGCCACATAAGTATCTCAGTAAATGCTTTGCTGCCACTAGATGTATTTGTCTTGGCTCACACATGAATTGGCTGAGAGAACTCACTACATAACAAATGTCTGGTCTGGTGTTGACTAGGTTTCTATACATGGTGGGATCTACCAAATCTGATTCGAATGTTGAGTCACTTAACTTCTTCAAATTTGTCTCCATAGGTGTAGACATGGACTTACAGTCCATCATCCCAAATCTCCTCAATATATCTATAGTATATTTCCCTTGACTTAGGAAGATCTCATTGGGTCTTTTCCATACTTCTAGTCTTAGGAAGTAATGCATAAGACCAAGGTCCTTCATCTCAAACTTAGAAACCAACTCTTTCTTATATTTGACAATGAGCTTCTTTGCTCTAGTGAGAAATAAATCATCAACATAAAGAACCAAGATCAAGGCCTCACCATCAACTATCTTGAAATAAATATTGGAATCTGCATCATTCTTGGAGAACCCCAAACTCATCAAATATCAATCAATCCTTTCATACCATGCATGAGGTGCTTGTTTAAGACTGTACAAGGTCTTCTTCAATCTACATACATGAGACTCCTTCCCATGAATCACAAAATTGTCTGGTTGCTTGATGTATACTTCTTCAATCACACCATTAAGAAATGCAATCTTTACGTCCATTTGATGTAACTTCCAGCCTTTTGCAAAGGTAATAGCAATAATTGTCTTGATGGAGGTGTATCGAGAAACAGGAGCAAATGTCTCCTCATAATCTATTCCCTCCTTCTGAGAGAATCCTCTTGCCACAAATCTCGCTTTGTGTTTCTCAATGCTTCCATTAGCTGCATGCTTGATTTTATAGAGCCATTTGGAAGACACTACTAATTTCCCTTCATGTCTCGGAACACACATCCCATACATTATTTTTAATGATGGACTGATACTCTTTTGACATTGCATCTCTCCATACTTGCTGGTTGGATGCATCCTAAAAATTGGAAGGCTCAGAATCAATGATGTGACTCATCAATGCCGCATAACCTGGGAACTTCTAAGGTCCCTTGCTTTCCCTAAAAGTTCCTTGAGAAGCTACATATTTTCTACCCCTTAAATAGTTTTTCGATCCCATAGAGGCCTCTTTTGACCTACGACAATGTCTTTAGGACCATCAGTTGGTTCTATAGGATCAAATGGATCAATAGTCTCTTCTAGTTCGTTGGACTCCCTTTGAATGTCAGGAGTATGATCAAGAGATACATCCATATCCTGTGAAGTCTCCTACTCCTCACTGTCTATCTCCATGTAAGTCCCTTTAGATATTTTGAAGGCTACTTCCTCTTTGAAGGAGACATCCTTGCTGATCTCAATCTGTTTTTGTTCTAGAATATAAATTCTGTAAGCCTTTGAAGACTCACTGTATCCCACAAATATACCCTTCTTGCCTAAAGGTTCTAGTTTTGATCTTTTTTCCTTGGGTACATGAATGTACACAGGACAACCAAATATTCTTAAGTGACTAACCTCGGGCTTCACACTTATGAAGGCCTCCTCTAGAGTCATGTTTCCCAATATTCGATGAGGGATTTTGTTCTTAACATAAACTATGGTTCTGGAAGCTTCTACCCATAGAAAACTTTGTAAACTCTGATCATGAATGATAGCCTTCGCTACCTCTACTATGGATCTGTTCTTTCTTTCAGAAAATCCATTTTTTTGAGGGTTGTATGGAACACAAAACTCCCTCTTGATTCTTGCCTCAATGTAGAAATTATGAAATCCTCCAAAAGTATACTCCCCTCCATTATCCGATCTCAGAACCTTAATCCTTTTCTCGAACAAGTTTTCAACTTGAGACTTGAATTCTCAGAATCTATCAAGAACTTCCTCAGACTCCTTGGATTTCAAGAAGTAAATCCAAATCTTTCGAGAATAATTATCAATGAAAGTCACATAGTACCAAAATCCACTCAAAGATGCCACAAACATTGGTCCACATAAATAAGAATGAACAAGATCTAAAATCCCCTTTGATCTACTATCACTACTATGGAAGGGACTCTTGATATTCTTACCAAGTGCACATCCTTTGCAGATGCCATCCTGCTCTAAATTAAGCTTCAAAAGACCAGTAACCACCTTCTCCATAGAGGGAAGAGCTCTAAAATGTAAGTGAGCAAGTCTCCTATGCCATAGCTCACTCAAAATGATAGAGTCATGTAATAATTCCTAAACTGGCTGAATTGATAATCTGTATAGGCTCTCTTGATGAACACAAATCACATGATCTAATTTTATGCTAGAGTTATTGGGCCATGCAAGAAATTTTCCTTCAGAAAAAGCAACCTTATACCCTTTTTCCTCTAAGGCTGAAATGGAGACAAGGTTTCTTTTGATCCCTGGTAGGAACAAGACATCACTCATATGAAGAGGGATACCTGAATCTAGCTGGAAGGAAGTGGCCCTGACTCCCTTTATGGTATAACAAGCATCATCTCCAATTATCACTTGTAAGTTAGACTCTTTCTCTACTAAGTCTGTAAGATTCTCTTTGTAGCATGTAATGTGACGAGAAGCATTGCTATTTATCAACCAAGTGTCACTATCAGTTGGAACATTACTTGAAAGAATGAAGATGAATAGAAAACTCTCTGAATTGTCTTTTGAATGTCTAGATTCCTTCTGAGGTAACTCATCATCAATGTCTGTAGTAGAAACATGCTACTTCAAATTTAATTTGCAATCTCGAGCAAAGTGACCATACTTGTCACACCTGTAACATTGAATGTGAGATAGATCCTTCTTCTTTGGTTCTAGAGCAAAATATAATTTTTTGTCTCTATTCCTCTTGAGGGTGCCTCTTTTTCCTTCTCTTCCTTTTCCACTAGTAGCATGTGCAACAAGAACTTGATTTTCTTCATTATGAGAGTTTCACCCATTTTCTCTTGCTGCCAATTTGGATTCTTCTTGAATGCAATCAACTCGAATATGATCAAACTTGGGAAGCTCATATCTCCCACTAATGCTTTGAATGAAAGGCTCCCAAGATTGAGGAAGACCATTTAGTACCAACATAGCTATATCTTTGTCTTCAACTATATCTCCAATAGTGCATAACTGATCTATCAAATCAGAAATCTTCATAAAGAAGGAAATGATTGAATCTCTCTTATCCATTTTTACATGATGGAGTTGTTGTCTCAAAGCAAGGGCTTTGCTAGTATTGTTGATCTCATACAATCCTTTTAGATCCACAAACATTTCTTTAGCTCTCTTCATCTTGGAGATAATCAAAACTAGGTGATCCTTCATGGAGTCTATCATGATCTTTCTAGCCTTCACGCCATTTTTCTTCCATTGAATTTTCACTGTATCATCAAATGGCTTAGGCATATCATTTTCCATGAAATCTAGAAGATCATTCTCTTCTAAGGAAATGAGAACCTTTAATTTCCAAGAGTTGAAGTTTGACGCTCCATCAAGCCTATCTTCTACCTTGACATCAGTCACCATCTTCTTTTCTTTGAGAGACTTCCCTAAATAATGAGTTGTCTTATGTGGTTTAGCCAAATTTGATCAGATCTTTCCTAGACCCGCTCTGATACCATGTTAATTTTCAGATCAAAAATGAAAATAAGAAAAAAATACAACACAAAGAACAATGAACACATGATTTTATCCTAAGAAAACCCTCCTACTCAAGGGAGAAAAACCCAACAATTTATTCACTTATAAATCAGAAATAGAAGTGTAGAAATAACACTCAAAATCAGGCCTTAGAAAGGATGAATCTCATACAATGAATCTGCACTTGAAGATAGTGTGATTTCCTTGAATACACAAAATATTAACTCTTCTCCTTCTAGCGAATTTGCTACTCTTGAAAGCAAACCTACTACTTAAGGAATTTGAATTGGAATGGAATGAATTGATGATAAATGTGGAGACTTTATCTCCCTTATATAGCAAGCTAGGTGAGCTCTCTTCTAGAGTCGGCCTAGAAAAAATATAATATTTGTTTTATAATGCAAAGGTCGACTTGCCTTGAATCAATTATCTTTAAGAGAAAATACCTCCCACCGATATAAAACACTAACAGAAATCACTTGCATTTGAACTTTGGTTAACTGCTACTGAGACCCTAGCAATGGCCTTGAAAATTTTAAAGGAAATTAAGGAAGAATCCACCAAAAATAAATAGAATATTAATGTATAGCTCTAGAATAAATGTTTTATTTTGTTAAATTGGATAATTATATCTATCCTTGAGTAAAATATTGTTTCAAATAATTATATTACTTATGTGACAAATGATATTTATAAGTCACCCTTTTTAGTTTAATTACTATTATTAAATGTTATTAAGAACTTGTATTTTCTTATCAAAACATCTTTAGTGAGTAGATCTTTTATGATATAATGTTAAATTACAAAAGCACAATGAGGTTAGATAGAAACTTATTAATTTTATATTCAAAATTTTCTCTTGAATTCAACTCTTGGAAGAATGATATTATTCCTTTATACAATTTAAATTCTAAAGTAAACATGATAGTTCTTAAATATCCTTCTTTGGAAGAAGTTTTTTTTGTTCATGTTAGGAACTAGATAGACAACCTAAGCAAGAAAGAAAACTAAAATTAGCAGTGTTTGATATCAATGGTGTCTCTGGCTCACTATTATGGCAATATCATCACTTGAGCTATTGCATCTATAGCCTAACACAACTAAAATAATGGTGTTTGTGGCATCATCCCTATAAATAGCTAGGGAGAAATAAGGGACATATTGTTTATTTAAATCCAAATGATGGGAACAATAACTAAAAAGATAAAATAAATAAATCAAAACCATTAGCATGAACATTGAAAATTGAAAGTAATTTTTTTTATGATTCAAACATAAACTTGGGATGGACTTATATTTATTTTATTGATGTATGAATATTTTGAATTGATATAAAATTCCTCACATGGGCCAATGGTGACACTTCTTATAGGAATAGGATTTAGATGATATTAGGAAAATAAACAATGGTCAAATTGACTGTTTGTTATATAAGTTTCTCTTCGTGGGTAGAAATCATAGAGGAACTATCTAGGGAATAGAAGCGTAGAAAGGGTTGTGTAGGCACTTAAGCAATTCACATAAACATAGAACAAAAAAGAGAACTACATATTTTACTCCTTGATCCCATTTGGAAGCAGGGTATGTAGGCATTCCGGGAAATGAAGGATGCTCCCAGTACTCAAGTGTTCAAGAATAGGGTTTAAGGTAAGATTGGTCAACTAGATAAATATGAAAAATTACTAAAACAAAATAATTCAAACTATACTTGGAAGAACCTCGTATGAATTTCTTGATAGCTCGAGGATTTAAGAATTTTTTTAAGGTGAGATTCAATCCTTTGAATATTAAATTTATACCTCTGAATAGTGACAACCTTAGTACACTACTAGTAGGAAGTGTGGTCTTCAACGAAATGACTCAGGACCAATTAGTCTTGATGAGTCTAAGACTCTAGCCAGAGCACACACCTATTGTTAGCAGGGTACAAGGCATAGAGAAGTTACCACAACCCATTGTAAATCATGTGTGGAGCACTCTAGGCCAATAAGGAAGATAGATTAAGGGTACCCTATAAGGTTCACATCTCTATAAGAGACTAGGCATTGATATATGTATGTAATATATAACAGAGTGGGAATATATTGGATAATATAAGAATAGATAAAAGGATTGTGATATAAAGTGAAGACTAAGACTTGCTCATGTAATGATTATTTGAATATATATAAGGATTTATAAGGATTCAACAAATATATGTGTTATGAATGACTTTTATTTATGTTTATATTATCGATGAATTACTATTAGATATAGTTTCCTACCACACTTACTCTTTTCTATCACAGTTCCCTGTAGGGTATAAATTGACTACATAAGGGATACCAAGGTACAAATCTTCGGACTATAATTCTCATTTCCTCTTGCTAACATTGCTTCTATTACCGGGACCCTAAAGAGGACAACGAAGAAAACTAGAGTAAGAAATTAAATCAATAATGATAGAAAAATATAAACAATAACAAAGGGTAAAAAATTATGTAGACACCTCTCTTAGGTACTACCTATGTGAAGGGGGCTATGAACTTAAGGGATGACAAATGGAAAGGAAAGAGGAATCTGTAAAGATCCATGAAAAGATGTAATTATTCAAATTTTAAACTACACATGGGATATATAACGACTAATGAAAATTCAAACCGAAAAAACCCATGGGAAAAGGAGATAATAAAAGAAAAGTGGAGATCATTGAAAGGATTAAGTTGGGAATGGAAATGAGTGTAGAAGAAAGGAGGTTGAAACAAATTCGGTAATGATAGGAATGATACCGCAGGAGAATGAAAGAAGCAGAGAAAAGGGAAAAAGAGAAAGACTTAGAGTTTGCAGAAGGAAATAGAAATAAAGAAGTTGAGCACATCATTAAGGATGTCATTGAGTGTGCCACTGTGGGTGTTGTGGAAGAAGAAGAAGATCGTTTCATTGAGGGTGTTTTCAAAGAATGTAGGGTAAGGATTTCACAACTAGGTCCTAGCATGAACAAAATAAACTAGATTATACAAAACATAGAAGGAGAAATTGAAGAATATGGAAATACTTGAAAGGAAATGGAAAAAGTGTTGGTAATAATTATGGCACCTCCTCTAACTAAAGCAACAACTTCTCATCTAGATTGGACAAATATTCAATTAAGGATAAATGAGGATTGGTTGTCGATGGAAACCCCTATACAAAACCTTCAAAATATAGCATTTGATGTGTTGGAATTGTGCCTCAACTTACTGGCATGACTAATGGCAACAAACAGTGATCAGTTGGTCTTTATCAACAAGATAGTACGTTGTCAACATGACCTCATATGGAGTCTTCAACGTTTCACCTAGCTCCATCAACGAGACTTTGTGTGGTTGGCAAGACCTCTCTCTTTGTCTTCACGATGGTCTGAGCTTTTGGTGTTGGTGACTTCCCTTCATTATCACCATGTCGCGGGTTTTGGAAAATTCCTAACCTCCAATTAGAGGTTCTGAAGTTCAGGTTTTTCCCAACTTGTCGGCAAGAGATCCGTTTATCAATGTGAGTTCATTCATTGTCTCACTGATAGACCAAAATTCCTTGTGGTGGCGTCATCAGCGAGAGGTTGCACTATCACCAGGACTTCGGGCATTGTCTCCTCAACATGTCGATGCTAAGTCATAAGACTCTTGTCGGTGTGACTATGGGTGGTCGATGAGACATTGTGAAATGTCTCATCAACATCCAGAACAAGTCTTGACAACTCTCTTTGGTGAGACATTGGGTGTTTGTTGTGACTTTGGAAGATGTCTCTTTGAAAAAGGATGTCACTTCGATGACCTGTAGTGGGGACCACACGGATGGTAAAGTGGACGTCGATGAGACTTGTGGAGATCGGTAGGAGATATTGAAATGTCTCGTCAATGGGATGATAAATTGATAGGTTTGAAATGATACAATCAATATTGATGAGACCTTAGTGGATTAGTAGGAGATGCTAAGATCTCTCATCAATAACTTGAATTTGGTCAATAGTGTATTGTGATATGCACACATCGGTGTGACTCGAGTAGATTGGCAAGCGATTGGAGTTTGTCTCTTTGACATGGACCAATATGGTAACTATTGTATGACAATTGGTCTACTATTATGATTGGGAACTGAATTGGTATGTTTCCCATATGGGTTTGGTGATGCAGGTTGAGTGTGATTTTTCCCTCAGGAAAGAAAAATACTATAATGTGTAATGCATTGGACTAGTGAAGTGAGTTGAGTTGCGGGTCTGAGATAGAGAATGAGATAGATCAAGTTTGTAATGTTGCTTATATTGAGTGTCTAAATTGACATATGAAAGGAAGAAACTATAACTCTATATGTGGACCTTTTTTTCACTATAATACAAAGAGTTTTTTCTTGGTGTGGTGAGTTTTTCTCCTGAAAGGGTTTTCCCAAGTTAGATCTGGTGTCTATTTTATGTTGTGTGAAATTTGTTCTTATCTATTTCCTACTAATGTGCATCTTTAATGAACTATAATTTGAAATTTGAACCTTAAGTTTGCATTCTCTTCTTAGAATTAGCATTAGGAAAGTGTTTCCGCACCTTTTCTTTCCTTACAAGTGGTATCAGAGCCTAGCTAGTTGTGTTATCCTTGTGGGTTAGGTGGTTTTTTGTGCCAATTCTAAAGTGGGAGTCTTGTAGAGGAGCCTGGTAATTTCATTTGCAGATTAAGATGGAAAGAACATTAGGGAAGATTGAAATTGAGAAATTCAATGGTGGCAATTTTGAGTTGTGGAAACTCAAAATGGAACATTTTTTGGTTGATAGAGATCTTTGGACTGTTGTATCTGGAATGAAAACTTTAGGCATGAAGCAAGAAGATTGGGACCTCACAGACATAAAAGAAAAAGGGTTGATAAGACTTTGTTTAGCAGACTCTATTCTCCTAAATGTTCATGAAGAGAAGTCTACATCTTCTTTTTGGAAGAAGCTTGGTGACATTTATCAAGGAAAGTCCTTGGTGAATAAGCTATTCTTAAGGAAGAAGTTGTACTCTTTGAAGATGGAGAAAGGGGGTGTCTATGGTTGATCATCTAAATATGTTCAATATGCTCATTGCTCAGTTAACATTTGTAGGTGTAAAGATAGATGATGAGGATCACTGTATGATCTTGTTGTGTTCTTTTCTTGACTCTTGGAATCATTTAATGATGGCAATTGGGAGCACAACAGCTAGTTTCAAGATGGAAGATGTGGTTGCTTCATTGCTGTTAGAAGAGATGCAAAGGAAATATTCTGAGATGGAAAAGGAGCCCCTAGTTGTTCAAGGAAAATAGAAGGAGAAAGGAAACAAGGACAAGAAGTCAAGATCAAAATATGAAGGGAGATCAAAGTCTCTTGGCAAGAAGTCCAAGGTGAAATGCTAGAATTGTGGGAAGCCTGGTCATGTATGTAAGGATTGCAAAGAGGAGAAACAAAAGAAGAAGAAAAAAAATTGGATAATGATTCTTCTCAAAGCGATGTAGATGCCTTCATTGTAGCCTTGGCGAATCAGACATCAGATGATGTCTGACTGATTGAATCGGGTGCATATTTTCACATGACATCGCACAAAGATTGGTTTACAAAATATGAAAAAGTATGTTGGTGGAAAGGTGTATCTGGAAAGTAACTCATCTCTGGAAATTGTTGGTCGTGGAAGAGTGAAAATTCAATTTCCTAATGGAAGGATCAAAGGGATTGATGGAGTAATGCATATACTAGGTCTGGCTCAAATTTTACTATTTGTAAGCAAGTTGAATGATGTTGGCGTACAAGTTTCTTTTTTGAATGGTGGTTGCAAAATGACAAGAGGCTCGATGGTGCTAGATAGGGGTGCTCAAATTGGTACTCTGTACAAGCTAGACACGTGCAATTCAATGAAACAGTGTCTTTGAAAAGTCAAGCAAGGTTGCTAGAGTAGAGAAGGAGACTGAAGTTCCTCTGGGGGAAAATTATTCGGAGGTGAAACTTCCTGTAGAAAAGACCATTCTTTGGCATCAAAGGCTCGGCCACATTGGTGAGAAATGATTAAAATATTTGAAAAACAAAAACTTGGTTGAAGGGCTTGATGACTATAACCTTGAGTTCAATTTTTGTGAACATTGTATATAGGGAAAACAACATCGTGTTTCATTTTATTCTAGTCCTCATAAATCTTCTGGTGTTTTGGATTATGTTCACTCTAATGTTTTTGGTCTAGTAAATGTTTCGTCATTATCAAAATCAAGATATTATATTTCTTTTATTAATGATTATTCGAGAAGGGAATTTGTGTACTTTTAAAAAAGTAAATCAGAAGTGTTCAGTTGGTTTAAAGAGTTTAAAAACTTGGTAGAAAATTAGATTGGTAGAAAAATTAAATGCCTAAGGATAGATAACAGTGGCATTTTTTTCTACATATTTCAAAAGGTACTACAAAGACCATGGAATAAAAAGGCATAAAATGACACCTTACACTCCGTAGCAAAATGGAGTTGTTGAAAGGTTGAATAGGACGCTAACGGAAAAGGTGAGAAGCATGTTGAGCAATGTTAGTCTATAGTAGAAGTTCTAGGTTGAGGTTGTGGCTAAAACATGTTATTTATCAAATGGATCTCCCTCTCGACACCTGTTGATAAAATGCCTATGGAAGCTTGGTCTTGTAAGAATCCCTCTTTAAGACATGCTAGAGTCTTTGGCTGTGAAGCGTATGTTCATGTGCCAAATGAGAAAAGATCTAAGCCGAAGACTAAAGCTAAGAAATGTATGTTCATTGGCTATGACATTGGTGTGAAAGGATACAAGCTTTGGAATCCGATGACTGAAAAGGTTGTGTACAACATAAGTGTAATATTTTGTGAGCTGAAACCTTCTTCAATGGATTTGCAGTTAGAGATGAAAGAAGAAAACAAAGAAAAGGTAGTTGAAATTCCTTGAACTTCAAATAAAGAGGAACTATGAAGTGTACCTGAAATTGAGGAGAGTTCTAGCAGCTCTGAGAGTTCTGATGAAAAAGAACCACAACCTCAGCCTCAACCTTTGAGGAGATCTAAACATGAAAGGAAGAAAACTGAAAGGTATGGTTTTCCATGTTGGATGTAAATTGTGCCTATCCTTTGATTACAAGCACTACAGAGCCTAGGACTGTGGAGGAAATTGAAATGTTTGATTCAAATTCTTGGTTGGAAGCCATGAATGAGGAAATAGCGTCACTAGAAAAGAATGCAACTTGGGATTTGGTACCCTTGCCTAAAGGTAGAAATCCTGTTAGCTATAAGTGGGTATTTAAGAAGAAAATTGGTCTGAATGAAAGTGTGAAAAAGTATAAAGTTGGTTTGGTTGTGAAAGGCTATTCCAAGGTAGAGGGAATTGATTATGGTGAAATTTTTTCTCCTGTGTGGCTAAGCTGACATCTATCAGATTTATTTTGTCACTTGCAACAGTGTATGACTTAGAGATTGAACAAATGGATGTGAGGAAAACATTTCTTCATGGAGATCTTGAAGAATACATTTATATGTCCCAACCTGAACACTTTGTGGAAAAAGGTAAAGAAAATTTGGTTTGCAAGTTAAAGAAGTCTTTGTATGGTTTAAAATAATCGCCTAGAATGTGGTACCAGAAGTTTGACATGTTTTTGTTGTCATTGGGATTTGTAAGATCAAGATATGATCATTGTGTGTACCAAAACTGAAAGTTATTGAGTGATTATTATTTCCCTATATGTTGATGACATGTTCAGAGGAAATAGTAAGAATATGATTTCTGATCTAAAATCTCAGTTGTTTGCAAAGTTCGAAATGAAAGATCTTGGTGCAACTAGGTATATTCTAGGGATGAAAATAAAATGGGATAGAGCTAGTAGAAAGCTTTGGCTTAGCCAAAGTAAGTATATTAATACTATCCTGGAGAGATTTTGTATGACTAATTGCAAGCAACTAGTTGTTCCAGTGTTGTAGGGAACAAAGCTATTTGTTGAGAATTGTCCAAAATATCCTATTGAGATGGAGGACATGACCATAGTTCCTTATGCAAGTGCAGTTGGTAGATTAATGTATGCAATGGCCTGTACAAGGCCAGAAATTTCCCAAGTAGTGGGAATAATTAGCCGATTTATGGAAAATCCAAGAAGACCACATTGAGATGTTGTGAAAAGAGTCTTTACATATCTGAAAGGTACATCTCAGTATGCTTTGTGCTATCATGGTAACTTGGTTGGTTCACGAAGATCCATCAGCATTCGAGGTTATGTGGATTATGATTGGGCAGGGGACATTGACAACAAAAGATCCACTAGTGGATACATCTTCACATTGAATGGTGGTGCAATTAGTTGGATGAGCAAGCAACAAGTTGTAGTCACTTTATCTACTATGGAAGTAGAATATATGGAAACAACACACGCCTGTAAAGAAGCTATTTGGATTAGACATTTTTGTTCTAATATTGGGTTCAATGTAGGGAAAATTATCATTTGCTATGATAGTCAGAGTGCCATTTGTTTGGTGAAAAATCCAACTTTCCATGCCAGGATGAAACACATTGACGTGTAGTATCGTTTTGTACAAGATATGGTGGAGGATGGAAAGGTCAATGTTGAGAAGGTAGATACTCTAGAAAATTTTGCAGTTGCATTAACAAAACTAGTAAGCACATATAATTTTAGGTGGTGTGCCGATTCGATGGGCCTTAGGGCCTATGACATTCAGTAATCCCAGTTTTGAGAAGCCAGTAAGCCTTCGTCAAGTGGGAGCATGTTGGAATTGTTCCTTAGCTTACTGGTGTGACTAATGGCAGTAAAGAATAATTAGTTGGTCTTTATCGGCAAGACAATACATTGTTGGCATGAAATCATATAGAGTCTTCAACATCTCACCTAGCTCCATCGGGGAGACTCTACATGGTCGGCGAGACCTCTCTCTTTCTCCTCACGATGGTTAGAGCTTGTGGTGTTGGCGAATTCCCTTCGTTATCACCATGTCACAGGTTTTGGAAAATTCCTAACCTCTAATTGGAGGTTCTAAAGTTTGAGTTTTCCCAACTTGGCGGCTTGTTGGCAGGAGATCCCTCTATCAACGTGAGTTTGTTCATTGTCTCACTAACAAACTGAAATTCCTTGTGGTGGCATCATCGACGAGAGGTTGCACTATCGCTAGGACTTCGGGTAGTGTCTCCTTGTATTGTTGATGATAAGACGTAAGACTCTTGTTGGTGTGACTGTGGGTGGTCGATGAGACATTATGAAATGTCTCATTGACATCCATAACAAGTCTTGATAGCTCTCGTTAGTGAGACATTGGGTGTTTTCCGTGACTTTGGAAGATGTCTCTTTGATAAAGGATGTCACTCCAATGACCTATAGTGGGGACCACATGGATGGTAAAGTGGACGTCGATGAGACCTGTGGAGATCGGTAGGAGATATTGAAATGTCTCCTCGATGGGATGATAAACTGATAGGTTTGAAATGATACAACTGATATGGATGAGACCTTAGCAGATTGGTAGGAGATGTTGAGATCTCTCATCGATAATTTGAATCTGCTTGATAGTGTATTGTGATATGCACGCATTGGTGTGAGGTGAGTAGATCGACAAGCGATTGGAGTTTGTCTCTTCAACATGGACCGATATGGTAACTGTTGTATGATGGTTGGTCCGCTGTTATGATTGTGAACTGAATTGGTATGTTTCTCATATGGGTTTGGTGATGCAAGTTGAGTGTGATTTTTCTCTTAGGAAAGAAAAATGCTATAATGTGTAATGCATTGGAATAGCGAAGTGAGTTGAGTTGTGGGTCTGAGATAGAGAACGAGATAGATCAATTTTGTAATGTTTCTTGTATTGAGTGTCTGAATTGACATCTGAAAGGAAGAAACTATAACTTTGTATGTGGACGTTTTGTTCACTATAATACAAAGAGTTTTTTCTTGGTGTGGTGGTTTTTTCTCCTAAAAGGGTTTTCCTACGTTAAATCTGGTGTCTATTTTGTGTTGTGTGATTTTTTTTCTTATCTATTTCTTGGTAATGTGCATCTTTAGTGAACTATAATTTGAAATTTGAACCTTAAGTCTGTTGGGAATAGGATGCCATTTAATTTCAATCCTAAACATATTTAATGTATCTCCTAAGTCCTTGGAAAGTGTTCCCCAAAACTAGGATTAGAAAGAGATTAAATTTGAATGAAATGAACATGTAAATTGACATTTGTAATTAATTCTAAATGATAGGAACATGTGGGGACGCGTATGAAGAGCTCCTACAAAATAGGAGCACATGGGGCACCCACATGGAAGGTGGAATTCACCTTGAGTTAAGTTAACTATTTGGAGAAAAGATAACACTTCAGTAATGCATGTAAAGATCCTAGAAGTTAGGGATTGATGTTTACATGCATGAAGTTCAGTTCAGTTTAGTTATGGTTCAGTTATCTTTAGTTGCATGTACTTGTTTTCAGTTGAATGCTAGTTGAATTAAGTTGATTTGGAATGCATGACTAATGACTTGAGTTCCATGACAGATAACAGGTGATACATTCAATTAAGTGGGGATGGATCAATCTTGCATGATATTTGCATGAATGGTGGAGAGATATGTTTCAGTTAATAGAGATTGACTTGGACCCACCTTGGGCACCCAAGTTGGCATCTTGGAGTTAACACTTTTGCATGAGAAGATATTTTATAAGGTTGAGTTAAGTGGGCCCATTCTTTGGCACCAACTTTGAGGAGGAGCTTACAAGATATCTTTGTAATCAACGTTGAGTTATGACTTCAGTTTGGGATGCCCAAATTGCTGAAGGACTTGGTTTGACATCATTTTTTCACGGAAGAACTCTACTTGAAAAGAATAGGCATAGGTTTTGTGAGACAACCTTTGTTCTTTGTAATTGTAAACTCTTTAGATTTTACAAGGCTCATTATTGTCTTTAAATTGCAGCAAGTTGAAGAGAGTTTTATTAGATTTTATTGCAAGTTGTGAAGAAGAATTGTTGAAGGAAAAAGAAGCATCTCAAGCAAGGATTGATAAAGAATTATTGTAATCTTATTCTAAGGTTAAATAATACAAGAACTATTGATTTTGATGGTGGAGTTTTTTCCCGAAAGGGTTTCTCCACGGTATATCTTGTGTCACTTCTATCTTTTGGTCTTATTCTTCTACAATCTTCTATCTACTTCTACAATTGGTAAAATAAATCTAAATAGATAATCATATACAAATAAATTGTAACAAAGAACACTTAATTAGATCTATAATCTCATAGTTTTACAAAGTATTAAGCTATATAATTACCTCCATTTTCAACAAAAGTTTGCATTCTCTTCTTAGAATTAGCATTAGGAAAGTGTTTCCACACCTTTTCTTTCCTTACATGATGTTGATTAGTTGGATGAGTTAGTAACTAGAAGTGTCTTGAAGATAAGAAGTGAAGATGCAGTAGAAGATAAGGAAGATTCTATGATTCTATGAGTTTAACAACCTCTAATAAAATGACATCATCAAAAATTTAAATGACACTAACAAATGGATATCTCTAAGGATGAAAATATTATTTGAATAAACACCACCCCAGGACCACGAGTCACCCTTAATACCGTTAAAATCAAGAAGGATTTCTATGAAGGAATTAGAACACAACCTAGAAAAATAACTTGTAGGAGAGCAAGGAGAGGAAAATAATATAGAAAACCTAAACAAATACAAACTTAACATAAGATGTATAGATAGTGAATCAGAAGAAGAGGAAATATAAATGAATACCCCTAGGAAATTTCTTATGTTTGGAAAAGATACAAATGAAGTAGTGGAACATATCTTTATCCTAGAATATAGGTGGCAATGACAACATATAACAAGAGATGATATAAAATTATTTGATTTCATTGGATCAATACACAGAGATACCCTTAAATGGTACTAGAAGAACCACCCTAATAGTGGAAAAGATTGGGAAATAGTGAAATGAGATTTCTTAGCCAACTTGATACTCCAAGCTTGCCTATAGAGGGAGTCAGTAAACTTCAAGAACTTACACAAAATAAGGATAAAAGAATAAAATAATTTTATAAGAGATTCAAAGAAGTTACCAAAAGATTAGAAGAACCATTGAGCGATAAAAAAAATTGAATGGTTCATGTGATACCCAAAATTAGAATAGGTTTGGATGGGAGAAATTTTAATACCTACTCGTAACTCGCCACTTTTGCATGTCGGATTGAAAACAAATCCTGGAAAAAACAAGAAAGGGAAAAAGAGAACAAGGAGTTGGAGAAGTTGAAACTAGGGATAAAAAAATTTAAACTCCATCAAGAAAAAATAGAAAAGTAAGATATGTTTGCACCAAGATCCAGTATCTGGTGTACTTAGTGTGGGAGAGGACACATAAGAAATGAGTGCCCAAAGGAAGTTGGAGAAAAGAAAGCTAATGCTCTATAGGTAGATTTGTGGGCACTACCCAAAAAGATAAACTTGGTCTACTATGACACTTACGGACAGTGGGACGATCACAACATTGAAGATTGTCCCTCACAATTATTCCAATTAAGAGAAGATCCTATTGCAATGAGTCATTTGGCATATGCTAAAGGACTAGCAAAGCTACCATTGTACCAACAAGATCATGGATATAAAGTACCACAATGGAAAAACAAGAAAAATGTCAACTCTATACAAAACCAACCAAATCAAGACACATACAATGATAGAGGCCAATTCCATGGGGATAGAGGTTGAGGCTGAGGTGTTAGTGTAGACATGTCAAATTGACATAATGCATTCAACTAGGTCATATTCATCCATTCGGCAAATAAATCAAGTTTATTTATCAATCTCCTAAAGTCATCAGTTTAAATCAAATAAATCAAACTTGGTCCTATCATCTCCTTGATTAAATAAATCAATCATTTATTTAATTAAATATCATATCATCATTCATCTCCCTTTGATTTGATTTAAATCCCTAAATCAAGTCAAAGTGGTCAAATCAGCCTAATCATGATCCTAGCTAATTAATCCTGATCTAATCTAATGCTAATCCCATCCCACTTGCATTCTCTAGATTTGGCCACTTGCACATGAAATTGCATTTAATTGATTTATCAAAATCTTTATTTTCAACTTGGCATAAAGGGAGAATATTCTCCAAGTTTGAATCTCCCCCCAAGTAGACATGTACACCCAACAGAGCATTTATGAGGCCTTACATGCCTCTTACATGTCCCATTCCAAGGTCAAACTCAGCATTCATTGCAAATTTGAATTCACATCTTCCCTCTCATGGGCACTCTTCCCAAATATTGCACAACCATTGGCCTATCATCACTTGACAAGTGGCCTTATCTTATTGGCTTGATCTTTAGTCCCACATTGGTCTATTTTCAACACTCAACATTTGAAAATCTTTAAATACAAGCTTCATCTTTGAGTAAATCCTCCACAATTTTATACAAGGTTACTCTCTTCATTTGAGATTTGATCTTGTTCATCATCACTCCACCATCTTCATAGCATTTTCATCTTAAGCTTTGATCAAGGATTGGGAAAGGGTCACTAACACATCTGACACCAATCCACTATGGGATAGGTTTAATGTCATGTTTTTGTATGCTTTTATTTGGTTTCCCTTGTTTCATTTATGGCATGATTAACATGGCTTATTATTCCATAGGGATGTTGAAATGTTGCTTTATTTTAAACTAACCAAATGCAGATTTTGACATCTACAGTTAGGAAAAAGGTGTTGTACACCTTGCATAATATATTTAATGTAATTATTCTTGGGGCCACTTAATGTTGCATGTAACATTGGAACATAAGTTAAGTTGTAAAATGTAATTATTTAATATTGGGGAAAATCAATAAATAAAGTACCCAATATTAAATAAGGGGACATGGTTTGTAAACTCATGGTTTTGTGTAATACCACTTAGTGGTTTTGTGGGAGCTTGCTTCTATAAAAGCAACCACAAAGGTAGTTATTGAGAGATGTAATTTTTCATGTTGGCTCTTGTTAGCATTTGTGAGGGTTTGAAGCACGACACAGGATGTGTGGTTGCATGCTTGTTCACATGGATTGATTGGAGAGTGCTTGTTGCCTCAATGGTGTTCATGGAGACTCAAAAGATGTATTGTAATATTTATTGTTGAATAATACATGAGAGATGGATGCTTTTGGAGGATGGGTTTTTTCCCTCTTGAGGGTTTTCCTAGGGTATATCTTGTGTCATATTTTCATGGGTATGTTGTCTATTCTCTTGCATGTAGATTTTGAATACTTAGATGCATAGATTTCTTTTGGGTTTATGTGGAAATTGTCTTTAATTGGCTGCAAGTTTCCAACAAGTGGTATCAAAGCTTTGGTTATGGTTGTATAACCCTTGGTTGAGAAAAATCTTGTTTAAGTTTGAATCTATGCATTGCATGTGAGAATTAAAACCATGGCAAGATATGAGGGCTTTGCAGGTGTTTTATTGTAGATATGATGGTTTTGGGTTTTTTGTTTTGATGGGTTGTTTATAGATTTGGGGTGTGAAATTTTGGGTGAAATGGGTTTCTTGGTTTTGTATTCAAATGGGGGTTTGGGGGGTGATCTTTCATAAATGATCTCCTGGCCCAAAACAAATCTTACAGTTTTTTTTTGTAAAAGGCCCAATTTGTAGGCCATACAGATTTTTAGAAAAAATTAAAAATCCGGAAGAAGAAAAAAAATGATCCTGTCATTGAAAAAATCGCCATGCAAAAATAGTTAAAAAAAAGAAGAAGAAGAAGAAAGAATTGGTTGAAATATCGATTGAAAAGTTTTAAAAAATAAATAAATATTAAAACCTTTGTGGGGGGGCGGGGCCACCCCCGTACCTCCCCCTATCGGCTGTCAGCCTGTGCTGACAGGCTACCGACGGTACTATAAGGTACCTCGGGTAGTCCTGTCAGCAAAATGACTGCCAGTAGTCCCGTCGATGGACTGACCGCCGGTAGTCCTGGCCTGGCCCGGTATAGCTATCGATAGGGTCAACGACCGCCCACCCCTTTATGGGGTTTATTAAATGTTTTAAAAAAAAATCAAACATTTTTTAAATATTCGCCCCTGTTAAATTTTAATCTGCCATGAGCCCAAATTTTTTTGGTGAATGAAATTTAATTATTTTTTTGGGTCCGCCACCCAAGGAGGGGCATCACCTAGGTGGGGCTGCGGCCCAACCACCAGGGGTGGCTAATTTTTTTTTCCTTAGGTGCAAACTATACTGTTGCTTCAGAAGGGCATAACTTTTGCCCAGTATGTCGGATTTTCAACTTCTTGGACTCGTTGGAAAGCTAACTCAGAGCTCTACATTGTGGTGTCAATTTTTTTTAGATTTTGGAGTTTTGATAGTGTTTTTCTTGGTCAAATTCAGATGTTTGTTTTGAACTTTGAGAGGTGATATCGGGTGCATACAAAGTTGGATTTTGGACTTTGAATAGTCGATGGAAAGCTTGTTCAAAGCACTACACATTGGATCAAGTTTGGAGTTATTATGAAATGGTTTATTTTTATTTTTTCTTATCTAAGTTGTTTATGGGTTTCTTTGACTATGGTGATACTATGAGTTTATGGATGATCAGATCTTGGAGATTTGATGTTGGATTCATCGTATGCTTAGTTGTACATCTCATATTATTCTCTTTTGACATGGTTATTAGTGTTGGTTGGATTTGTATGTTGCATCGATCTATCTACAAGTTACATAGCATTGTAGGCAGCCTATACCTACATGATGCATTTATGACTTGGACATGGGTTGTCTATGCCCATTGATATTTCAATGTTGGTGCATGTTCAATTTTGGTGGCTTGATTTAGTCAGTTGTTTTGCCAATTTTTTTGTCATGTTCAGAAAGTTGAGAAGGTATTACCAGGTACAGTTATGATATGAGACCTATGTAGTTGACTATGATAATGTAGAAATGTGGACATGGTTGGGTTGAGTTGTTGGTATATTTGGTGGTGTGTTTGGTTCCTTAACTATGGTACTTGAATATGGACATGTTTGGCAAATCAAATCAGAGGTTGATTTGGTGTTTGAGACATTTGGTCTATATGGTTATTCTCTTAGATATCTTAGTTTGCAGTTTACTAATGTGATGATGAGTTTGCATGTTTCAGTGATTAGATCTACAAGTCATGCAGGTTGTGGATTAGTGACCCATTTACTTGTAGTGGGATGACTTGGTTCTAGATTATCTTTATTCACCAGGCATGATTCATTATTGTTGTAGACTTTAATAGTTGGCCTTGTTTTTTGGTCATTTGTATATTGGTATGTGTGCTTAGAGATGAGAGGATGGATGTTTCTTATAGTACTTGGACAGTTTTTTTTGGGACTTGTAGCATATGGTTTATCATTATGTCATGGATAGCTTGATTACACTTTCAATGGGAGCTTTTGACAGTGATGGATTGGTGGTGATTGGATATGTTTATGATGCTTTGGCGGTTGTAGGTATCTTCTTGGCTTGGATATTTTGGTTCTACTTGTTATGTTACTAAAATTTTAGTTGTGTGTGTAGACCTGGATGATCTTCATGGAGAGGATGGTTGTCACGATGCCATGTGTGACTCGGTATCACAGTTCAGTGGGAGTTTTTGGCAATGACACGAATGCATCATTCGGTATGGTTATCTTCATATTGGGGATATGGTTTCTTGGTTTAGAGTGTTTAGTTATTATGTCATGGTTTACTCTTGATGCTAGCTTAGAGTTGTGGCATGATACATGTTCTCTTGAGACCTGGATGTATATATGTATGTTATGGTGCATGTGATCTCATAGCAGGAGATGGTTAGATCATGGATGTCATGTTTATGTTCCCAATTCATGATTTAAGTTTTGACATTGATCTTGTGTGGTTCTATTGGTATTGGGTACATCTATCATTTGCTTGATTACTTCATGATGGTGCTATGTTGCTTTTGGAGTTTGGCATGGTTTGGTTGGTTACAGGTACTCATCGATACTTGGAGACATAGGTGAGGCTTGAGTTCTCTTATGGTTAGAGACATGTGTTGAGATGGTTACTCTTGATGATATTTCAGCAGGAAGTCTGAGGAGCCTACACCTTGGTTGGACATGAGTTCAACATGGACCTATGAGGAGATTTTTCTTGGATGATTCATGATGAATTGGATGTCTTGGAGGAGCTTTCTCATTCCTCACTCTTGGTCTACTCGACAGTTTCACTTGAGAGGTATTTCCAATTGTTTCCTTCAGGTGCATTATGTTTATGCTTTATCTTCTCATGCATATGGATCTTGAGCTATGGATATATGTTTTTGGAGGGTTCATTTGAGGAGTGTTGACATGTTTATCTCCTTATGCATTATGATTATATTCATTGATGTTGAGTTTAGGGGATGTTTTGGGCTTATTTCCTTCATTGGGAATGGATTTAGTTTGATATTCTTTGGTTTTTAGAGGCTTACATCCATGTTAAATTACATGATACATATGTTATGTTTGATATTGGTGATTGAACGGTTGGGTATTGTTATGGCTTTTCTTTTGGGGTGTTGTGGAGGAGATCATACTTGACATAGTTGGAATTTAGA
Organism: Sequoia sempervirens; assembly: GCA_007258455.2. Taxonomy (NCBI): domain Eukaryota; kingdom Viridiplantae; phylum Streptophyta; class Pinopsida; order Cupressales; family Cupressaceae; genus Sequoia; species Sequoia sempervirens. The sequence goes on from VDFB02271358.1 coordinate 302,765,716, forward strand.
GGTGTATGTAGGAGATTTTTCTACAGGTATATGATGTCATTTACACTTTCTATATGATGCTATTGGTAGACTTGGTATGCCTTGATCTTTTTCAAATTTGCATTACCCATGTAGTGGGAGCTCTTGGATATGTATGTCATTCTTTTACAGGTTTTGCGCATGGAGTTTATGATTGCAGGTTATGGGTGTATATGTTTATGGCATGAGTTTACTATGATTTTTATACCTTGGAGGTATGGATAGTTGGATATATTGGCACTTGTTGTGGGTGTTATTTTAGCTATGGTTTTGTGTATCTTGAAAACTACTGGTGCATATTGATACCTTTGGATTGAGTGTTTGTGTTTGGGATATCAGTTGAGTAGGACTTATGCTTCGTTGTGATAGATTGTGTGGCTTCTCTATTGGATGGCTTCTTATCTTTGTGCATTGGCATGATGGAGGATAAGAGAATTCATGCTTGGGATGGTGGTCACTTTGATTCTTGTTGCAGGTATCTTGATGGAGCATATGGAGAACTTTGATTCCATGATGGTATATGTGGCTATATGGATTGTTCATTTGATTCATATTTTGAGGTTACTTGTTCCCCTTATGAAATGTATACAAGTGGGAGAATGTTAGGAAAAAGGTGTGTTGTACACCTTGCATAATATATTTAATGTAATTATTCTTTGGGCCACTTAATGTTGCATGTAACATTGGTACATAAGTTAAGTTGTAAAATGTAATTATTTAATATTGGGGAAAATCAATAAATAAAGTACCCAATATCAAATAAGGGGACATGGTTTGTAATCTCATGGTTTTAGTCACATGGTTTTTTGTAATACCACTTAGTGGTTTTATGGGAGCTTGCTTCTATAAAAGCAACCACAAAGGTAGTTATTGAGAGATGCAATTTTGCATGTTGGCTCTAGTTAGCATTTGTGAGGGTTTGAAGCATGGCATAGGATGTGTGGTTGCATGCTTGTTCTCATGGATTTCTTGGAGAGGGCTTGTTGCTTCAATGGTGTTCATGGAGACTCAAAAGATGTATTGTAATATTTATTGTTGAATAATACATGAGAGATGGATGCTTTTGGAGGCTGGGTTTTTTCCCTCTTGAGGGTTTTCCCAGGGTATATCTTGTGTCATATTTTCATGGGTATGTTTTCTATTCTCTTGCATGTGGATTTTGAATACTTAGATGCATAGATTTATTTTGGGGTTATGTGGAAATTGTCTTTAATTGCCTGCAAGTTTCCAACATGAAGAAGGAGGAGACAAATTGATGCCACATTCTTTAAATGTGGTAAACCACACTAGTTTTTGATAGAATGTTGGGGGGATAAGAAGAAACCCTATGGAATCTACAATAGTACCAAAAATGATGTATTTAAGAACAACAAAGCATATACCTATTGTAGGAATATGGATTTATAAGCAAAGAGTGAAAAGCTCCAAAACCTAAACTCATCAAGAGGGGCAAGATTGCTAAGTAAATTTCCAAAATAACTTGAGGAGACAAATGAAGGAGACTATAGGAAAAAAGATGAGGAGACTAGTAACCTAGATAGAGAAATTCCTAACCACAACAAAGCAATAGTAATAACAGGACAAGGAACAATACTACAAATGATAGACAAGACATAACACAAGAAGAAACTACCTCATATGAGGATGCATTCCACCCTATGAAAAGGAAACATGATCACATGGTGGAAGAAACAAAGAAAATAGTCACAAAAGAACAAGATAAGGAAACAAATCAATACATCTCTAAAAAGGTAGAAATACTTAAACAATTAATAAAAATTTCTAAACAATCCAATATGTTGGATAAACTACAAAAAATTTATAAATATTGGAACAAAACGAACAAAATACCACAAATCGGAACCATAAATATAGAAGACAAACAATAGAAAATGCACTTAATTATAATCATAGTAAGTATAAACCACAAGAAGATAACCAACATCATGGTAGATTTAGGAGAAGACATCAATATGCTACCAAAATGGGTGTGGTAACAGATAAGAAAACTAAAACTAGAACAAACACCATATAACATTAGTCCAACAGATGGGACAAGAATGAAAACCATAGGTACATGGAAACAGGTGGAATTTAATGTTAAGGGAGTAAATAAAATAGTATACTTTGAATTGGTTTCCATAAAAGAAACATTTCATTCATTTAACGCCCTACTAGGAATTAGGTGGTTTATAAATGCCAATGGGATTGTAGACTCTCGAAAAGAAGAAATATCACTATTGATAAGGATAGAATAGTTCATATCTCCCTAGGAAAAACCTCAAGTGAAGCATACATAGAAGAAGTAAACCCAAAATATTATGATAAATTTGAAAACAAAAACATGGTTACCACCAAGTCACAATCTAGAAAACCCAAACTCAAAAGGATAATTTGAAATTGAAAACACCACATATAGCATAGATAGTGAGGAAGTGTTAGATGTGTAGATGCAAGAGGAACCAAAGTTCCACTCCTAGAGAATTATTGGATTTTGTAGCATATTCATGATTAAGAAGACCCCAAAAAATACTCTGCATTCTACTGTAGTTACAAATAATCAACTAAAAAATAGTTGTGGTAAGATAGAAGACAACATAGATATGCTATACAAGAAAACTCACCATATAAATCACATTTCGTGAGGAATTTCACACATTAAGTTTCTCACATACTCATGGGTTGGAAACCTATTATCATTTATCACACAAATATAAAAAAAATCAAACTGAGGAAAGGAGATTGGGCATATTAAAGGTAAACTCATTTGCAATGTCACATGGTGGTGGAATTCCCAAAAAGAACACTTAACACAATGGGCGATATTCAAAATCCTAATAAAAATAAGGTACCTACTAGAGGAAGGATCATATGAGGAAATATCAAAATATAATGGACACATTCCACTGGAGGAACATCTTACAATTTGTATTACCACATGGAGAAAAAGAAATGAGTATAATGAATGCATATATATATATAATTATTCCATTGTACATTAACATCAGTGGGGTAAACCTGGTATATCAACCAAGAGTGAAGAGGAGAAGCCAAAAATTGGACAAAACTAACAAAGGACTTTTACCATACCTTCTCCTTCTACAATATAAACACACATACATATCACATTAATAAAAATGGAGGAGATAATATTTAAACCAAAGGAAATTCGAGAAATGGTGGTATCACAAACCTCCAAACCGCCCCCAAAATTAGAAGGCATGTGGAGATGCATACTATGGCTTGATAAAGAAACCACATTACTAGAAAAGAGATGTTTCCTAACAAAGAAAGATGCGTAGGATTCTCACAACATAGACATAGAAGTTCAACAAGGGGAAAGAGAATTAAAATTTCCTATAGAAGCCAAACAAAAATACTCTAACCAACCAATCAAACTAAAAGAAGAAAACATTTTTAAGGAAGGAGATCCTAAAATGACCAAGATAGGAGATTATTGGGATGACAGACTAGTGGTGCAGGTTGTAAAAATGTTATCTAAATTTGAAGAACTCTTCCCTAGGAAATTTAAAAACCTAAAAGGTATAAATACGGAAGCAAGATTCATGGAGATACAATTGAAGGAAGGAGCTAAACTGGTAAGGAATAGGCCCTACCAACTAAACCCTAATATGAAGAAGAAAGTCAAAGTAGAGTTGGATAAAATGTTGGAAGTTGGCATAATCAAACCAATAGAAGATGCGGAGTGGATTAGCCCAATGGTGATTTAGAACAAAAATAAGGATTTGTGTTGACTTTAGAGAATTAAATAAAGCATGCCTCCATGACCCCTCTCCTACACCATTCACAAAAGAAATTTTGGAAATAGTAGAAGGAAGAGAAATATACTTCTTTATTGATGGATTTTTAAGATACCATCAAGTAAGAATAAGTGAGGAAGACTAGCCAAAAACAATATTTGTGATAGAATGGGAGTCTTACATGTACATAGTGATGTAATTTGGTTTAAAGAATGCACCTATAGTATTTATCAAGATCATGATAAATGCTTTTAAAGAATTTATACATGACCTTTTGGAGGTATATTTGGATGATTGGACGGTATATGGATTGTTCAAAGATCACATCCAAGTACTCTGGATAATGCTCAATAGATGTTGAAACATACAAAATGCCCTAAATTTGAAGAACTGCATGTTTATGGTATCATATGGAACATTACTAGGTCATATCATATACAAGGAAGGTTTTATGGTAGACCTAATGAAGGTTACTTTAATCATGACACTACCACCACCAAAAACACCTTCAAAAGTAAAAAATTTTCTAGGTTATACTAGATACCACTACAAATTTATAAAAGGATATGTCAGAATAGTTGTACCTATGGAAGAACTAATGAAAAATAAATATGGTAGAAGTATTGAATGGACTGAGTAATACCAATGAGCATTTGATACACTAGAGAAAAAAATAGTGGAAGCACCTATATTAATCTTTCCAGATTGGAACACACCATTCCATGTAGATGTAGATCCATCAAGAATTGCCATAGGAGAAATATTAGCTCAACCTAAAGGAAATAAAGATCAACCCATAGCCTTTGCAAGTAGAAAACTATCCAAGTAAGAGAAGAACTACACTACTACTAAGAGAGAAGCCCTAGCTATGTGTTATGCATTACAAAAATTTAGACACTGCTTATTTTCAACACCAATTACATTCTTCACAGACCATGAACCATTAAAATACTTAACAAAACTATAATACAAGGAAGGATATGTCGACAATTACTCTTATTCTAGGAATTCATTTTTAAGATAATCGTCAAACCTAGAAAACACAATCAAGGACTAGATTATTTATCGAGGATAGAAATAGGGGAGGAACCAAAAGATCAATCAGAAGATCTACCTAGTGTACACTTGTTTAGAATAAATGTGGTATCAAAGGAGCTACACAATATTGTTATACTTCAATCTAAAGGTGAACTTCCCATAGATCTTTCACCACAAGCTAAAGAATCTCTTGTGTGGAGTATCTACCATGCACATTAATAGAAGGAGAGTTACATCACATAGGTCAAGATGAAATTATCAAAATATTTGTATTTGAACATGAAAGAGAATCTATCCTGAAAGAAGCACATGAATGATTAGCGGGGGACATAACTATGGTGGAACAACAATAAAAAGGGTTAAACTAGTTGGACTATGGTGTCCAACCCTACACAGATATGCCAAATTATATACAAGAAACTATGATATATGTCAAAAGGGTGGAGAAACCTACTGGAAGAGATGAGATTCCCTTAAAACCAGTTGAGCACAAATACCATTTGAAAAATGAGTGATAGATTCTATAGGACCAATTGACCCACTTGCTAAACACTCAAAAGCAAGTGTAAGGTCCGTAAAACTCACTTACTAATAATAACCTTCGATAAGTAAATCAATTCTTGGAATAATTAAATAGTATACGATGATTATTAAATGGTGTTAAAAGGATATAATTAATTTAACTTCATCATTATTTTCAAATGGAATTACATACATCAATGAGACAATATGAATGTCAACACAAGGCCGTGCCTTTACAAAATTTAGCCATGTAGGCTTACACAATAGAAATACATATAAATTCAAATGCTATAATACAAATTAAGGAAACAATAAGATTATAAATGTATCCAAAAAAGAACCATAACACAATGGTTTTCATGAGTGGAAAACCCTCGTAGGGATGAAAAACCACTCATAAAATGCCTCACTGGCTTAATGAAATTGTTGGAAATAGGATGCCATTTAATTGCAAATCCTAAACATTAATTATTTCATCTATCTCCTAGATTCTTGGAATGTGTTCAACAACACTAAGATTAGGATGAGATTAATTATTTGGATGAAATAAATCATGAAATTGACATTTGTAGTTATTCCTAAATAATAGGAGCATGTGGGTGCACACATGGTGAGGTGAAACTCACCTTGTGTTCGGTTAACTATATGGAGTAACAGTTAACACTTCTGAATGCATGTAAAGATCCTAGGAGTTAGGATTTGATGTTTGCATGCTTGAAGTTCAATTAAGTTCAATTCAAATCAGTTCAGTTTAGTTCAGTTCAATTCAATTCAGTTCAAAATCAGTTCAGTTCAGTTCAGTTATCTTCAGTTGCATGCAAGTGCATGTTGCATGCATGTTGTTTATTTTGAGTTGCATGTAGTTAGCTTCACTTAACTTGTAATGCATGGCTAATAACATTGAGTTGTATGACAACTAACAGGGACTACCTCCAGTTAACAAGGGATGACCATTCTTTGGGAATGGTGTTGAGTAAATGTTTCAGTTAACTAGAAATCACTTGGAGCCAACTTGGGCACCTAAGATGCTTTCTTGGAATTAACTCAAATGCATGATAAGATATTTTTAAGGCTCTGTTAAGAGGGACCCTCTTTTGGGCGCCATCTTTGAGGAAGAGCTTTGTAATTATCACTGAAGTGAAGGATGAGTTGTAGCTTTAGTTTGGGACGCCCAAATGGGTAAAGCACATGTTCTAAGCTTTGATCTTCACGGTAGAACTCAACTTGAAGCAATATGGCATACCTTTTCAAAGGCTTGAGCTTGTGCATTGTAATTATCACCATTTGATTATTACAAGGTTGCATATTGTCTCTATATCTCATTCAAGTTGAATAGAGTTTTCATAATTGTTATTGCAGGTGTGAAGAAGATTGGTAAAGATAGAAGAAGCATTCTCAAGCAAGAATTGGAGGTATTGTAATTCAGAGATTGAATAATAGAATAATTCTTGGTGGAGTTTTTTCCCGAAAGGGTTTCTCCACGATATATCTTGTGTGATCTTTCTAATATCCTGTCTAGTTCTTCTATTAACTTCTCTCTACATTCTACAATAGTAAAATGGATTAATCAAGGTAATCACCCACAAAGAATATATGTAACAAAGAAAAGACTTACTTAGATCAGCAATATTAAAGTTTTATAGAGTATTAAGCTAAGAAAACACCTCATTTTTCAACATTTGGTATCAAAGCTGAGGTTGGGTAGAGTATTGGGATGCCTTTCTCTTAAAAGATTGGAGGTTTTTTGGGCTTAGTGGGAGATTTTATTATTTTTGCTATTGCTGATTTTGAAAAAAAAAAAAACTTGTTACAAAGGTCATTGAGACCTTGGATTCACAGTTTGGTGTGAGTTTATGACAGAAATGGGGTTTTGATTATGTGCATCATGATGCCATGGGATTGCTCAGTATCATGGTTCAGTGGGAGCATTTGGCAATGAAGTGGATTCTTGGTTGTAGGATGGTTTTGTTATTATGTCATGGTATACTCTTGATTAGTGGTTTAGAGTTGTGGCATAATACATGTTATAATAATTATGATCACGAGGAAATATCTGAAATTCCATATGCTTTTGACAGTGATGGTTTGATTTTTATCTTGTTGCCATGTATAGCTCGGTATCATAGTTCAGTGGGAGCTTTGGTAGGATTTAGTGATCTTCATGAAGAAAATGGTAGTCACGATGCCATGTGTGACTCGGTATCACAGTTCAGTGGGAGTTGTTGGTAGTGACTTGGATGCATCATTGGTAAGGTTATCTCCATGTGATTAGAGATATGGTTTCTTGGTTTAGAGTATATTTGTTATTGATGTCATGGTTTACTCTTGATATGCATTTAGAGTTTGGCATATTACATGGTTCTCTTGAGACTAGGATGTATAAGTATGTTATGGTGCATGAGATCTCCTAAGAGGAGATGTTTTGGTTAGATCATGGATGTGTAGACATGCAAAACTAACATTCTGCATTTGATCAGGATCATTTATCAACTGAACTATATGTCGCATTGGATCCATTCATCACCTTCATCCATTTATTTAAATAACCTCATTGCCTAAGGTTATTTATTTAAAAATAAATAAGCATTATCATCAATCTTTTAAATAAATCAAAAATCCATTTAAATCAAATCTTAAATTATATTCCATCATTTTCTAATTCAAATAAATCAAATATCAAAGTCTTGAAAGTCAAATCATCTAATCAGCATTAATCAGCATAATCATCATCTAATCCTAATCTAATGCTAATCGCATCCCACTTGCATTATCTAGATCTAGCCACTCGCACAATAAATCAATTTTATTGATTTATTAAAAATCTCATTTTCCCTCAACATGACAAGTCAAACATGGCATTTATTGCTCTTTTTTCTTGTCCCCCTCTCAAAATTTATTGCAAATTTGAATTCAAAATTTCCCCCTCTTGGGAACTCTTCCCAAATCTTGCACATGCATCAACCACTCACCATTTGACAAGTGTCCTCCTATCATTGGCAGAATCTTAGTCCCACATTGGTCCATTTTCAAACACTTAGCATTTTGAAAATCTTTAAATAAGTGCTTCATCTTTGAGCAAATCCTCCACAATTTGATGCAAGGTTACTCTCTTCATTTGAGATTTGATCTTGTCCATTTCACTCCATCATCTCCATTTGCATTTTATCATTTTGAGCTTTGATCAAGGGTTGGGAAAGGGTCACTAGCACATGTGACACCAATCCAACATGGAATAGGTGATTATCATGCTTTTGAAATGTTTTTTTGATGTTGTTTTGTTACTTGTGGCATTTCTTTAGCATAGGCATTTTATTTCATGGAGGTATTTTTAGATTTGTGTGTTTAGACTAACCCTTCTAATGAGTTTTTGAGGTTGATCTTACATTGCAGATTTTGGGTACTTCATCTTGGCGCTAGAAGGAGGGCATGGCCTCATGCTTGTTTGAAGATCTTGCCATCTAACATACTCCTTGTGTTTCAAAATTTTGTATCTTGGTTTGAAAGCTTTTATTTCACACTAAGATATTTCATTACATTAAGGGCTTTTTGTTTGACTTGGCACGGCTTTTAAGCCTATCAATTACATTTGCTTGAATTTTTTTAAAAATACCTTTTATCCAGTAATATTATGTGACTTGTTAGAATGCCACTCTTTCATACTTGGATCTCTCTCATATTATAGTCATTGACAATTAGCATGTATGCAATAGTATGTTTTGGTGGCTCATACACCAACTACGCGCCTTCTCTCTTACCACTGGTCTAAGGTCAATTGGTATGCCCAACTTTTACAGTCATTGGTGCGCAGGGATAGTCCTTGAAATATCTTCTTTGCAGCATACCAAGTTATTTATTGGGCCGCATATCCATCATTGTACTGCACTTATTACTTGGAACTAAGCTATAAGAATCATTAGTTATCCTTGGACCTTTTACTTGAGTCAAAAATATTAAGACAACAAACTTTTATCTTAAGATGTGTCTTCTATAGCAACCACGTAGAAATATCATGCTAAGTCTTGCAATGTAAAACTTGCTTATATTAGTGTATGGTTTCGCTGGTCTTATCTCATGGTTATTGTTGTTTCAGTATTGATTGTGCTATCAATTTTATTGTTGGATTTATTCATTGACTCTCACTTGCTCACCGACAAATACACACCATTCATTCAAGTTCGTAGGATTCAAGCATCCCCGCGTTGTTCCATAGGGATCTAAATATGTGTTCTCCCATCCTATGTTTGCGCCAAATTGTAGAACTCATCCCTAGCCAAATAGCAGTCGTCAATCATAATCTTTTATTCTGATAAAAGGGCATCGGCAGAGATTAGATTGAAATAGCATACACAATAGGAATTGGCACGTATTATATTTGAATGGCATATGCAAGTAGACCCTGACAATCTGATTTTAATGCGCACTACAAAACATTTTGGATTTGCCATACACACTTACACTGTCAATTGTGTCACCACCACTGCTAAGTGCCCCCCAAACTAGAGTCCTCCATGTGAACCACGCTATTTCCTTTTGACTTCGATATTCACCTCACAGTCCTTTCTATGCCACAAGTTAGAGGGTTACCCGAGGGACTGGAAAGTTATGAGCAAGTTCCTGCCAAGCAGTCTGGACTTATCTCACCTGTTTGTTTGTCACCTATGAAGGCTGCCTTAAATGATCATCGCTTGTTGCATGTAGGAGCCTAAACTTGCATATTTCTTGCTCAATAACGTTGCTGCTGTTATTCACATTTATCACTGCCCCTGTCGCTTCTTATCTATTATTGTCCTTTTCATGATAATAACTCCATATTATGATCGAGGGTAGCATTCAGTCAACTCTCCGTATGAGTATTCATCACCCCTGTCCCGTCTGTTAACTTGCGTAGAAAATGACAGATTCAACATAGTGTCTTTAATTCAGGCAGGAGAATCCAGGCATCATGATTTGGGCGTTATGTATTCATCATAATGATCGGGGTAAAGTGTCTCTACTCTGCGTAGGATGTGATGCTTACTTGATCTGCATTCTGATGGGTAGAGTGTTATTGTTAGAGCCTTTAATGTCTGTCGAAATCTATTGTATCTTGGAATCTTGAATGCATTTAATGTCACAAATGCATTTAATATCATCTATACTCATCAATTTTGGCATTTATTTGAAAGAAAGCTTGTTTCCCAAATGTGAAGTTTCCATCACTGCAATATAAGTAGGTATTGAGTAAGGTTGTTAAACTCATACACTTATGCATGTGTGTTATAGCTTACAAAATTTATCAAATCATTGTTATTATCATGATATTCAACTTTTGAAAGATTTGTTCTTTTAAGGTGATTCATTGATATAAATTATTAGCTTTTTATTATAAAATCATATTCATCATTGTGACCATAGCTAAAATTCTAAATTTTTGATGATGCCTTTAAATGACTCATCCTTTGTGATTAATTGATCTATTCAATTGAAGTCATGTTATCATTTAAAGTTAATCTTCAAAATGAGTTTAATATTTTGATCCTCACATAAGTATCTTTTGTTCAATAGGTACAAACGAACAACGAAGGTACAAGAAAAAGTGAAGGTGAATAGGTACAAAGCGAACAACGAAGGCAAAAAGGAAAAGCGAAAGCGAAAAATCAACAAGGAGGAGGCTAGCAAACGAAGACGAAAGGGGGATGATTTTTTTGAAAACACAATGTGTTTTTTAACACTTTAAGTGTTGATCAACACTACTTCACGAAGTTGTTTATCCTTTCATTTTAGAACACTAATTTTCATTTGGGTCTAAAATGAACAATTTAATTTTCATTACAAGGGGCTTAAAATGAATCTTAGGACAAACTTACTAGATTTCGTTTTGGGCTAAAAATTGGACTAGCAATCTTCATATTTCATTTGGTGCTTAAAATGAACTCACAATTGCTTTGAAGGTTATAAAATGAACAAGTGTTTGAATTGTGTGATTGTCTTTTGAGTACGTATCCTCTCCCCTTGCGCTTCGTGCGATCTAGGGTGCAAGAGAAACACTCAAAATACATTTTATTGCTTTGAAACACTTCAATTTGGGCTTAAAATTGAGCATCTTGTTCGAGTGTGAGTAGGGGCATTTTCACGTACATTCTCTTTCTTTGTGCCATCAAAGATCGATCGAGTTACGATTGTGTCTTTGCTCACTTTTGTTTATCTTAGAGGGCCTGCCTTTGAGGAAAAAGTACTCACCCAAGCTTAACTCAACCGCACACTCTAAAGCCAAGAGTATTTCCAGCCGGGATATAAATGAGGATTTTGGTTAAACGCCATAATCACGCTTATTCCACAAGATGGATCCGGGGGGACTCTTGCCACGCTAATCAACTCCTACTTAACGGAAAGTCCTTACTAGAACCCATGTGCTAGAATTTTCAAAATTTAATCTATTTGTTGGTGCAAGAACGGCGCTCAAGCCACCCCACACTCTTACGGCTTCTAGTAGAGATGGAAAGCACGCCATGGGAGTTTCATGGGTGTTGATGCTTGGCTGCCTGATTGACGTTAATGAGCCATGGAGGGGAGCCAGTGGGGTCAAGCATCTAACCATCCACTAGAGATAAGCGTAGCTGGACTTGTCCAAGTGGGAATCCAACAAATATTGTCTTACACATCCATAGGGCTTGTAATTGTTCTTCGTTTGAAAACACAGTGTGTATTCAAAAACATTTTGCAAACAAACATTCAACATGATTATCAAAATTTCAAACCCTCTTTAAGACAAATATCATTGACTCAATCCATATGTTACTGCTTTCCCTACGGATTCACGTTCGTAGAGGTTTCTAAGCATTGGATTATACCTCAATTTGTCTTCGAGTAAACAATAGGAAAACCCTTGCCTTAAGTTCATTGAATTTCCACATAAAATATCTTGTGGGGTTTAAAGAAATTAAGACATTGGACATATTAGTTTGAAACTTTAATCAAAGAGAGTGTTTTTGGTAAAATAAATCCATTAAGCAAAGCTAAGCAAAATGAACTTTCATATGTGTTGAAGACTCCAAATCCCAAAAAAGCACAAATCATTGATTGGAAATCCAAAATGTTCAAATCATCCCTTGGTTACAAAGGTCTTTAGGAAGCATATGCATGCTCTTCAATACCTAGGTCTAGAAAAACAAAGTGGTATTTTTAGGTTCATCTAGGGATCAAAAAAAATCAAACCTCTTTCATCCATCTTTCAAAACATCAAATCCATTTCACAAATCATCTTTTGAAAAAACCTTGAAATCATCCTTGAAGTACTAGGTTTTATGACAAAATCAAGCAAACACCAAAATCATTGAGACCAAGTCCTTGAAAAAATTTATCAAAACACCTTTGGTTATGAATGTGTAAATGCATCCTTTTGCATATCCTTAGTCAAAGTCATCCAAATCATCTTGTCTAGCCTAGTGTATGTAGATGAATCCTTCTCCATATACTTAGTGAAACAATCATTTTGTTTGGGTAGGTGTGGGTAGATGCACCCTTCTCCTCACACATATCCAGATCATCATCCTTTGAACATAACTATCCTTTAGATCATTATCAAACATCTTAGGGTCTTTTTGTTCAAAATCAAAATCAAAATCCAAATCAAGATCAAGGACAAAATCTCAAAAACCAAACATCAAACAATCAAAGATCCAAAGTCCTAGCATTTCATTCAAGATTTATCAAAATCCAAAAACATCCGTAACATCCATCTTTAAACATCACCATCATATCATCATCACATTTGATCCTAAAAGGCATCCTAAAACTTTCACTTTGAGACATAAAATAGGGATTAATCCAAGGAATCAAGAGATTCATCTCCCATATTCTTGAAGATTGATCCTTGTTTTATGGTTCAAACAAGATCTCAATACAAGAAGAGTATGGAAGCCCACAAAGAAACTCCCGCTTCAAGTAACCTTAGCCAAACAAACACAGAAATGAATCTCGCAGAATCAAGCAATCCATTGACCCTCTCATCATCGCAAAATTTGCAAGAAGAAAATCAAGGGGAGGACCCCACCTTTGGAATGTCTCGCGAGGAAATGACAGAAATGCTTCAAAATCCAGACAACCATAGAATCATCAACATCATGATGAGACTTAACCCTTCATTGTACATGCTTGAACTAGCAAAACAAGGGGCCAAGTTACCTTCGGATTTTGATGTGAGTACTATAATGGATACATCATTTCCTCTGATCTCATCCACCATCCCCATTTCATCTACACCTCCATCCCAAAACGTCACGTAAAACATTCCAAGAATCACAACATCGATTGCTCCAACTCAACCAAATATCAACAAGGGAAACACATTCCTCAATGCACTTCAATCACATCCCCTTGTGAATAATCAAAACTTGGACGCAAACACCATAGTGGAACAAAACATCCTCCATAATCCATCACACCAAAATGTTCCTCTCACTTTACATTACGACCTATCATCAACATCTTTCCACGGAGCACCACAAACACCTCTTCTCACAAATTCACAAGAGGAGGGAGACATATTCGGACAAGGGGGCATTTTCAACACCACAACACTCTCGCAAGGATTCACCCCCCTTACATTTCCACCTCTCCCACCAATCACCAATACCATTATCATCCACATCACTCCTTGGCTTGGGATTGCCTCCCCTACCAAGCATCAATCAAACCACTATCCCAACCATGAATCAAAACATTTTGCCAAACGCTCAAAACTTATTGTTGACATCTCAACAACAAACAACAAACACACAAGCAATGGCAACATCATCAAACACCCCCACAACATTGCAAACCATGGTCCCTCAAGGGCCAATCACATCAACGACGCCACTTACCACATCAACAACACCATCCACCAATCACCACATCAACATGACAACACCATCCACCAACCAAATAATCAACACAACACCACCATTCACCACCACCACAAACGCCATTCCAAATCCACCACCACCCCCACCACCACCAACATTCACCACATCAAACCAATTCGACGCAACATTGCAAGCTGCCTTCCAAAGAGGCTATCAACAAGTGCAAAAACAAAAAGCCGTGCAACAAGCCGCTCAAGCTGCGCAAGCTGCCAAAACCGCACAAGCTGCATTACAAGCACAACAAGCACAACAAGCCAAAGCTTTATTGCAACAACAACAACAACAAGCCACCCAAGCCACACAAGCATTGCAAGCACAAAGAGTCACTCAAGCATAACTTTTATTGCAACAACAAACTGCACAAGCGCAAGCCCAAGCACAAGCTCAAGCGCAAGCACAACATGCACAAGCACAAGCACAAGCACAACTTCTTGCACAAGTAGCATAATGGCAAGCGTACCAACAAGCATTAAAACAATATCAAGAACAACAAGAAGCAACAGAATTGGCAGTCCAACAACAAGCGTTGTGGGAACAAGCAGAATAACAAGCATTATTAGATCAACAACAAGCGCAACAGCAAGCAGAACAACAAGCGTTGTTAGAACAACAACAAGTGCAACAACAAGCAAAAATCCTAGCGCAACAACAACAAGAGCAACAACAAGCATTGTTCATCCAGAAGCAAGTAGAAGCCTACTTCGCCTGCCACAACATACCGATACCATTGAACAATGCACAAACCAACCCACCCATCCAAACCACGAATGCAACACCCCAAAACACATTCATCCCACCCCTTGATCCTTAGAATGATATGACGACACAATTCAAGTTGCTCTCGCAAAAAGTACTCGATCTTCAATCAGGGCGAACAACCAAAACGCAAAGCAACTTGTGTCCCTATCCATTTGATAGGAGCCTAGACATAAAACCATTCCCTAAGGGATTTGAGATGCCTAAATTTGACAAATATCGAGGGATGGGAAACCCTGAAGATCACATCAGGGAATTCCAGGTTCATTGTATGGAGGTTGCATATGACGATACTTATCTGATGCAGCTATTCCCTAGGAGCTTAGCAGGAAATGCTATAGAATGGTTATCTCGCTTACCTTCAGGCATTAGGACATTCAAAGAAATTAGAGATGCATTCATTAGAAACTACAAATGTAACATTACAATGGATGTTAGTCTCGAAGAACTCTATGCTCTGAAACAAGGAAAGAATGAATCTTTTGCTTCATTTCTTCAACGATGGTGATCCAAGGCCAATCGGAGAAAATGGACCATGCTAGAAGAACAACAAGTCTGCACAATCATAGCCAATCTTGAAAGTCGTCTATCATTCCATCTCAAATTTTAGGGTATCACCACATACGACCAATTGATCTCCAAGGCGCTTAGCATCGAAAGAGCCCTTGTGACTCAACCCATCGAATCAACATCATATCACGAACCGCAAAACAACCGCCCGTCATCAAACTACAATGATAAACCTCGCACCTGGGCAAGAAACAAAAATGTCACTAATGATGGTGTTGTAGACGCCAAGGTGGTCATTAGTGGTCCATGCCAAAATACACCCACACCACAAATCCAACCACAACGCCAAAACACTCATCACACAACATACCAACCCAATAATCCCACCATCAATAATGTCAATGACCAAAGAGGACCACCTCAACGCAAAACATACCCCAAACGAAAATACACTAATTTGGGAGAACCACTTGAGGACATCATGAAAAATTTAATCGATGAAAAACTCATTCAAGCTCCTACATTTGAGAATTACCAAGAACCCGATGTCAAACCTCCTTAGTACAATGAGAATCAATTGTGTGAGTTCCACAAAATCAAAGGCCACACAACAAATAATTGCATGAGACTCAAGAACATCATACAAGATCTCATCGACAAAAGAATCATAAATGTGGAAGCACCTACTGGGAATCAGGATCTTAAAATCTACACCAATCCGATGCCAAATCATGGAAACAAAGGGAATAACAAGGATAAAGGAAAAGGCAATGTAAATCATGTATACGAAATAGTTGTTGCCAACCTCAATGAAAACTGCATGGTCATCACCATCAAAGGCGCCCATGCCGAAGACTGTGGAGTCACCACAAGAGGCAGAAAAGTCACCATTGCAGGATCATCCCAACCCAATAGAGTCCCTACATCAAGAGTCATTCCATATAGCTACAACATTGTAGACCAACTCAAAAGAACGCCAGCACACATCTCCATCATGGAGTTGTTAAAAATCTCATCAGTGCATAAAAATATCCTTGAGGAAGCATTAGCCTCATCTCCTGTCCCTGCAGACCTCGATGCGGAACAATTCCAAGCTATAGTCGGAAACATCATAACACCTAATCTCCTTACATTTTCTGACCAAGACTTTCCCGCCCAACCATCTCACAATCGTGCACTTCACTTGGAGGTCATTGTGAACAAAAGAAAAATCAAAAGGGTCCTGGTGGATGGAGGTGTAGGTTTGAACATTTGTTCTTTTAGCCTCATCAAGCAGTTAAAGATATCACAAGATTCCATTGACAAAGGAAAGGGCATAACAATCAGAGCATATGATGACCAAGAAAGAGTGTCTCAGGGCACAATTAAGCTCCCTATCCAAGTAGGGCCAACACTTATGGAAACCACCTATCAGGTCCTGGACCTTGACTTACCATACAACATTCTCCTGGGATGCCCATGGATCCATGCAATGAAAGTAGTAGCATCAACCTTCCACCAATGTGTAAAATTTACACATAATGGACAAGAGGTTACTGTCCATGGAGATCCTGAGCCGTTTTCATACTGCAAGAACCTTGAAGCCAAATATTACAAAATCCCCCAAGTGCCGAAAAATGATGAGGGCCCATCCACATCATACATCAATCCCGCCACTCTCACATCCACTTCTGCGACAGAGACACCCGCCATTCCCACCATTTCTGATATCAAGCTCATCATCCAAGAGGACGGCTGTGGAAGTTATAGGCTCCCTAACAATGCTTTTGTGATAGGAGAGTTACCACAATCTCCAAGATCATGAGGACGCCCACAAGAAAATCAAGCTCCCACATCACAAACTTATTCTCAAAATTATCCTGAATTCACAAGGTGGGGAGACCTTGGCCATGAGGTAATTAAAGCAGATCCATCAAACATGTTGTATCGAGATGAAAGATCGACACCTAAATTACCAATGGATGAAAGAAGTAGAGGCCTACACATGATGCTTGCGATGGGCTATGACCACAATCAAAGACTGGGACAAAATGACAATAGGCTCTTAATACCAATCATGCCTGAGACGCGACCTATAACAAATCTTGGTCTTGGATGTACCCCTTCGAGAATAACCATATGTGGCCAAAGTCCTCTGGTTAGAGCCACTAATGTTTCTCCTCAGCCAGTCCTAGTACAAGTGCACTCCCCAATACCCATAGGGACAGACATGCATAACTTTATCACTGAGCCCTATATTAGTAGCGATGACGAAGATACCTTATCCAATCTCCCTAGGTTATTCGAAGATACCACTTTGTGTATGATTAGTACCATATCCTTTGAACCAAATATGCAAAATCATGAGATCCGCTTAGTCTACCCCCAACTGATCGACTATGACCAACGAGGACCACCAGTTCTAGATACATTCAAAAACGATGAAGCACTCTCAGAATTCATGGGGTTGAGGGATAACATTCCAGATGGAGATCACAAGGTAGGATTCATAATGAAATTGGACACACACGCCTACTATGGGGAAACGATTGAATCCTTCAGTCGCAAAAGTGAGAAACTAAGAATCATATTCAAGTCCTTGAGTGAAAACCACATCGTGGCACTCTCTGACAAGAAAATAGTAAAAATAAAGGACGTATCCAACGGTGAAAACCTCTCCGAGGAGCCTGAGGATGAAGGATTCAATCTTCCCCTAAGAGCTATTTGTCAAGAGAAGTTAGCTGTCTTGGCTGAAAAATGCAACCCAGTCAACCTAGGAACAGAGGAGACCCCGCATATCACATTCTATGCGGAATCACTATTATCAGAAGAACAAGAACTCCTAGCAGCATTCCTAAGGGAAAGACAAATAAACTTCACATGGAGTTATGCGGATATGCCAGGACTTGATCCAAATATCGTGGTCCACCACCTAGTTGTATCCAGATGCAAAACCTGTCGACAGAAGCTTCAAGAAAATGCATCCTCAAATTGCTTTGTTAGTCAAAATGGAGCTCAAAAAGCTATTAGATGCAGGATTTATCCGACCAATTGATTATCCAGAATGGGTATCAAACTTGGTACTTGTTTCAAAACCTGACGAAGGTATCAGAATCTGCACAAATTTCAAAGATTTGAACAAAGCATGTCCCAAGGATGACTTTCCACTTCCCAATATCGATATGATAGTCAACATGACAGCAGGGCACGAGATGCTATCATTAATGGATGGATTTTCAGGATATAATCAGATCATGATAGCGAAAGAAGACCAACACAAGACAAATTTCACTTGTCCATGGGGGACCTACTGCTGGAACATGATGCCATTTGGTCTAAAGAACGCAGGAGCAACCTATCAAAGGGCCATGACACTGATATTTCATGATATGATTCACAAAACAGTTGAAGACTATGTCGACGACATCCTAGCAAAGTTAAGAAAAAGACAAGATCATATAGCAACCCTGAGTGCTATCTTTGACAGACTAGAAGAATACAAGGTCAGACTAAATCCCAAGAAGTGCGTCTTCGGCGTACAATCAGGTAAACTATTAGGATACATAGTCTCCATGAGGGGTATTGAGGTAGATCCAGCAAAAGTCAAAGCAATCCTTGAGATGGAAGCACCAAGGAACTTAAAACAACTGAGAGGCCTCCAAGGTAGGCTCCAATCCATTAGAAGGTTCATAGCACAACTGGCAGACAAGCAGAATCCGTATTCACACCTACTCCACAAGGGGGTATCATACAAATGGGATACAAAATGTGAAGAGGCATTCAACAAGATAAAGGAATATCTATTGACACCTCCAGTGTTAATGCCACCTATCCCAAGAAAGCCATTGATCTTATATGTGTCAGCAACAGCAGCAGCCCTAGGAGCTCTTCTTGCTTAGCATGATCATGATGAAAACGGAATAGAAAGGGCCATCTACTATATCAGCAGAACAATGGTCGGTCGTGAGCTAAATTACTCCTTCATTGAAAAAGCTTGCCTCCCAGTAGTATTTGCATCCCAAAAATTCAGACACTACATGTTGGCACACAAGATAAAGCTTATCACAAAAATTGATCCCCTTAAATATCTCTTATCAAAGGCAATGCTCACTGGCAGAATGGCAAAATGGGTCATGATATTATCAGAATATGACATCGAGTATGTTGAGAGAAAATCCATCAAGGGTCAAGTTATTGCAGACCAATTAGCAGAAGCACCTATGTATTATGAGAATCCCCTTGTCTCAGAATTTCTGGATGAATCCATCTTTAACCTTAACATTGCTGATCACTAGAAACTATACTTCGATGGATCATATACACAACATGGATCAGGAGCTGGTGTCTTCTTCATCACCCCATAGGGGGACTGCATACCAAGATCATACAAACTAGCATTTCCTTGCACTAACAACATTGTGGAATACGAGGCTTTGACTATAGGTCTCAGGATAGCAGTGCAGTGGAATATCATAGCTCCCAAGGTCTACGGCAACTCACAGTTGATCATAAATCAGGTCAATAATGAATATCAGACAAAGGATGACAAGCTAACCCCATACCAAAAATTGGTGGAGACTCTAAAGGAATCCTTCATCGACATAACATTTGAGCATATTCCAAGAACCAACAACAGAGCAGCTGATGCCATGGCTACAATTGGGTCTCTACTAGATATCCCTCATAATGTACCGAAATATGAATTTTTGATCGAGCAGATTCTCGTTCCCAAATTCGAGGTACCAGAATCAGAATATATGTGTGAAATCATTGGTCCTGGCGATCCTTGGTATCATGACATCTACACTTATCTTCGAATAGGAGTCTTACCCGCTGACCTACCATCTAGCCTACAACGAACCTTTATCAAAAAAGCATCTAGATTTTTCATCCTAGGTGATACCTTATACCGTAGAAGCATAGAGGGTAATTTACTTCACTGTCTAAATGCTGAGGAGGCATTAACCGCTCTAACTGAGGTTCATAACGGTATCTATGGCTCACACTCGAGTGGGATAACCATCGCCAAGAAACTGCTGAGGCTAGGGTATTACTGGCCCACAATGGAGCGAGAAGCACATGATCATGCTAAAAGGTGTTTACAACGTCAGCAGCATGGGGACCTCATCCATGCTCCAGCTCAAGAGCTTCACCCGATTATCACACCATGGCCCTTTTCACAGTGGGGACTCGATCTCATTGGGAAAATATCACCCACCTCGTCCAATGGCCACAAATTCATTATAACTGCAACTGAGTACTTCACAAAGTGGGTGGAAGCCATACCCATGACCTATGTCACTGGAAAGCAGATCTCAAAATTCATCCTGAACTATCTCATCTGTCGTTATGGTGTCCCACAAGCCATTATCTCAGATAATCGGACACCCTTCAAGAACCAGGAGGTTCGCGACTTGTGCGATAAATTCAAAATCCAGCATCGCTTCTCCACCCCATACTATCCCCAAGGCAATGGCCAAGTAGAAGCCACAAATAAAACCATCCTCAAAATCCTCAAGAAAACAGTCAATGACGCAGGTCGTGACTGGCACTTGCAGCTTAATCCTGCCCTCTGGGCTTATCGAACAAGCATCCGCACACCCACTAGCGCCACCCCCTTCTCCTTGGTCTAAGGATCAGAAGTCGTACTCCCCATTGAGATCGAGCTCCCATCCCTCAAAATATCACTACAAAATCTCATCACTAATGAAGAATATCGAGTCTCAAGACTAAATGAGCTGGAGTTACTGGATGAGAGAAGGATCGAAGCTTTGAACCATCTGCAAGTATATCAGAATAGACTAAAATGAAGCTACAACAAGAGGATCAGAAGCAGGACTTTTCAAGTTGGAGAACTGGTCTTAAAAGAAAATCAGAAAAATGTCCCAAATCCTAGCAGCAAAGGCAAGTTCAAACCCAATTGGTTAGGGTCTTTCATTGTCACAGCAAGCTACAAATCAGGGGCATATCAGCTATCAACACCCGAAGGGGAACCTCTGCAGGAGCCCATGAATAGCTCCCATCTCAAAAAGTTTTATGCCTAATTCTTTCAAGGTATAGAAACCAAAAAATCAAAAAATCATGTAAAATGTCCCTCGGAAAAGCATATATTTTGACGAAACCTCGCAAACAAAATCTTGGTAACAAAATCCAAAAAATCAAAAAAAGGATCAAAAAAATCGTCCTCTAATGAAAACCACTTCGGTGGCACTTTGGGTAAGTACCTTGGTGAAAACCTGGCAAACAGGCGCCTTGCGTAAATAAGCACTTTTCATCCACAGGACCTTTACAGCTTGTTTGTCATTATCCCTCCAGTTCGCTTACATCATCCATCACATCCATATTTCCATACATTACACATCCATTCGCATCCGCATCATAGCTTGGTCTTGTGTTCGTATCATGATCCCTCCTAGTACTACTCGGCCCATTCTCAAGGTCAGTTTGTCCTGCCTTTATCAGAGTAGTCTATTGCATCACGCTGGGGGCACATTCTCATCGGATCAAATTCGTGTATGGTTTTAAATTCCTCAATATCAGAAAATCCAAAAACATTAGAAAATCAAAAAATCAAAAAAATCAAAAAACATTCAAAACATTTCAAAATCCAAAAACATTCAAAATATTTCAAAATCCAAAAACAAGGTCGTCTTTATTTAACTACGCTGCTCGGAAATTTGAACGTGAGGCGCATTGATCTTTGATCAACTCCCCTCGACATTTAGGTCAGTCCTTTAGGAGTCCATTAAAATAAACTAACATCTCATCATGTATATCAGCCATTTTGTAAAATACCAAGTCATCGTAAATAATCCACGGGTCTCGCTGTGATATAACGTAGGGCAGCTAATCAGCCGACGATACTCGAGGTCTCCTAGGATAGGTTCTAGGGTTAGCTTCTTTTGTCAAAATCTCAAAAATCCCAAAACATTGGAACCGAAAATCAAAACATTTGTAAAATCTCAAAATACTATTAAAATAGCCCCAAACATTGCAAAAACATCAAAACATCCAAATATTTGAAAAATCCATCCGGCCTTCATCTCGCTGTAATCTAATAAACACCATTCATATTAAACCGACTGCCATCATCCTCAACCTTTGTGAAACATTTGTCAAGTCTTAGCGGTGTTAAAAAGTAAATCTCAAAAGTGTTAAGTCTCAAGTCTCGGCCAAGACGTAAACAAGTTGGTCAAGTCTTTGTGTCGAGTAGTCCATCATCCAAAATAAATTCCATATCAATCATCCGATAACAAAGATGTCGTAGGGATGAATCCTTCTACAAGGGCATTTTTATCGAAAGAACATTTTGATAAACGAAATGACGCGGTCAGCCATCCACTAACATGTCCTAGGATGTATCCTTCCTACAATGGGCATTATCTTTTGGCAATAAGTTTCGTTCATCATCCTTAGAAAACATATCCTCTTTCCGTTAGCGGTATTGAAGAGAATCAATTTGTTTGTTTACTTGGTCTTTATCTTTGACTTATCTTATTTGCGCTCATTCCAAGGACGTCTCGATGATATCCCAAAACAGAGGATTTAGAGAAATAGGAATGGGGCAACGATTATTATCTTTTGTTTGCTGTGCTTGTTGGACGCTCTTGTAAAATAACTTGGCGAATACTTGCTTTGTTAGATATGTATGGAGGATGTTTCGGATAGCTTGTTGACTATTGCATTGATTGGTTATACCTTTCTGTGTTTTGGTCCGAGATGTTTGAGACTTCTAAAGTGCATCCTAGCAAGGTTTTTGTATGTCAGGTGTGAACAAGAATACTCCTATCTATTTGTCGAAGTCAAAGTCCATCACACTAAGTACAACGCCATCCTGGTCCTTCATACCTTGATGCATCATACTTAGGGTTGTTATCAAACATAAAAGTAAGTGGACCTTGAAAACTCTAACTCTTGATAAGCAAATCATCATCATTTATCATCATCATCATCTATCATCATCATCTCTACTAAAGTCTCACCTAATCATGGACTTGTTAACCTCTTTATCATCATCTCTTACTCGCAGACTAACATCATGCATCCGTCAATCTATCCATCATGCATCCATCCTCGTGATCCGCAAACCATCAATACATCGCAAGATACCACATATCATTCATATCATACATCATAAAACATTGATCATTTCACATGCATTGCATAATCATCATCATAATATAGATCTGTTAGTCTACATTTCATAAATCATCCATTGCATAATCACGATATATCACATCATCTTCACAATTTTCATCAATCTCATCCATCTTGTATCATATCATGGGCTAAGTTGATTAGAATAATATAGATTTGTTATTCTAAGCATCTTGAAATCATCTTTGCATCGCCATCCATAACCACCCATTTTGAACCTCTTTATCGCGAGATCGACCCCTCAAATCGAATCTTTTCGCCGATCTCTCGAGGGAGCAATGTACCGCAGTACTTCTTTCTGCTGGGGCATCCAAAAATCAGAAATTTTTTGATTTTGATCAGGGTAAGTTATTCTTTGAACCAATGCAACAAGTACATTGCTTCAAAGAGGGGTAAAATGTAGACATGCAAAACTAACATTCTGCATTTGATCAGGATCATTTATCAACTGAACTATATGTCGCATTGGATCCATTCATCACCTTCATCCATTTATTTAAATAACCTCATTGCCTAAGGTTATTTATTTAAAAATAAATAAGCATTATCATCAATCTTTTAAATAAATCAAAAATCCATTTAAATCAAATCTTAAATTATATTCCATCATTTTCTAATTCAAATAAATCAAATATCAAAGTCTTGAAAGTCAAATCATCTAATCAGCATTAATCAGCATAATCATCATCTAATCCTAATCTAATGCTAATCGCATCCCACTTGCATTATCTAGATCTAGCCACTTGCACAATAAATCAATTTTATTGATTTATTAAAAATCTCATTTTCCCTCAACATGACAAGTCAAACATGGCATTTATTGCTCTTTTTTCTTGTCCCCCTCTCAAAATTTATTGCAAATTTGAATTCAAAATTTCCCCCTCTTGGGAACTCTTCCCAAATCTTGCACATGCATCAACCACTCACCATTTGACAAGTGTCCTCCTATCATTGGCAGAATGTTAGTCCCACATTGGTCCATTTTCAAACACTTAGCATTTTGAAATTCTGTAAATAAGTGCTTCATCTTTGAGCAAATCCTCCACAATTTGATCCAAGGTTACTCTCTTCATTTGAGATTTGATCTTGTCCATTTCACTCCATCATCTCCATTTGCATTTTATCATTTTGAGCTTTGATCAAGGGTTGGGAAAGGGTCACTAGCACATGTGACACCAATCCAACATGGAATAGGTGATTATCATGCTTTTGAAATGTCTTTTTGATGTTGTTTTGTTACTTGTGGCATTTCTTTAGCATAGGCATTTTATTTCATGGAGGTATTTGTAGATTTGTGTGTTTAGACTAACCCTTCTAATGAGTTTTTGAGGTTGATCTTACATTGCAGATTTTGGGTACTTCAGGATGTCATGTTTATGTTCCCGATTCATGATTGGAGCTTTGACAATGATCTTGTGTAGTTCTCTTAAGTTTTGGGTACATTAATCATTTGCTTGATTACTTCATGAAAGTGTTGTGTTGCATTTGGAGTTTGGCATGGATTGGTTGGTTATAGGTCCTCATGGATACTTGGAGAAATAGGCGAGGCTTGGAGTTCTCTTATGGTAAGAGACATTTGTTGGAATGGTTACTTGTAAGAAAAGTTTTTAACAAAAAGACCGAGGAGCCTACACCTTGGTTGAATGTGAATTCAACACACTGGTGGTTTAGCATGCCTCTAAAGAGGTGGTTTGGATATAGAGACTTGGAAAGGTATTGGTTTGGTTGATAATGGGAAGGTATTAATTGAGAAAGTTAACTCTTTAATTAATGTTATAGATTATCTTATGAAACCATACAGATAAGTTCTCTTGGTTTTAATCATTTGCTTGGAAGCTTCATGATTATGCAGGTTGCATTTGAAGTTAGCATGGTTTGATTAGTTGGTGCAAGAAGGCCATTGGCCTTGAGTCTTGTACTTGTTTTATTATTCCTTGTTTAGAATAATTGCAATGTATAATGTCAAGTGGGAGAATGTTGGAAATAGGATGCCATTTAATTGTAAATCCTAAACATTAATTATTTCATGTATCTCCTAGATTCTTGGAATGTGTTCAACAACACTAAGATTAGGATGAGATTAATTATTTGGATGAAATAAATCATGAAATTGACATTTGTAGTTATTCCTAAATAATAGGAGCATGTGGGTGCACACATGGTAAGGTGAAACTCACCTTGTGTTTGGTTAACAATATGGAGTAACAGTTAACACTTATAAATGCATGTAAAGATCCTAGGAGTTAGGATTTGATGTTTGCATGCTTGAAGTTCAGTTAAGTTCAGTTCAGATCAGTTCAGTTTAGTTCAATTCAATTCAATTTAGTTTAGTTCAGTTTAGTTCAGTTATCTTTAGTTGCATGCAAGTGCATGTTGCATGCATGTTGGTTATTTTGAGTTGCATGTAGTTAGCTTCAGTCAACTTGTAATGCATGGCTAATAACATTGAGTTGTATGATAAATAACAGGGACTACCTCCAGTTAACAAGGGATGACCATTCTTTGGGAATGGTGTTGAGTAAATGTTTCAGTTAACTAGAAATCACTTGGAGCCAACTTGGGCACCTAAGATGCTTTCTTGGAATTAACTCAAATGCATGATAAGATATTTTTAAGGCTCTGTTAAGTGGGACCCTCTTTTGGGTGCCATCTTTGAGGAAGAGCTTTGTAATTATCACTAAAGTGAAGGATGAGTTGTAGCTTTAGTTTGGGATGCCCAAATGGGTAAAGTACATGTTCTAAGCTTTGGTCTTCATGGTAGAACTCAACTTGAAGCAATATGGCATACCTTTTCAAGGGCTTGAGCTTGTGCATTGTAATTATCACCATTTGATTATTACAAGGTTGCATATTGTCTCTATATCTCATTCAAGTTGAATAGAGTTTTCATAATTGTTATTGCAGGTGTGAAGAAGATTGGTAAAGACAGAAGAAGCATTCTCAAGCAAGAATTGGAGCTATTGTAATTCAGAAATTGAATAATAGAATAATTCTTGGTGGAGTTTTTTTCCTGAAAGGGTTTCTCCACGGTATATCTTGTGTGATCTTTCTAATATCATGTCTAGTTCTTCTATTAACTTCTCTACATTCTACAACAGTAAAATGGATTAATCAAGATAATCACCCACAAAGAATATATGTAACAAAGAAAAGACTTACTTAGATCGGCAATATTTAAGTTTTATAGAGTATTAAGCTAAGAAAACACCTCATTTTTCAACAAAAATGCCTCACCAGCAAAGCCTCGCAGACTACAAAACCTCACTGGTTACAAGGTACCTCACTAGCAATGATCATACTATCTCACTGACATGACCATTTACAACTTCATGACACATTTCTGAATAATAAAGCAATCAACTACAAAGGATCACTTTGTTTCTCTACATAACATTTATCTCCTTAATACTTTCACATTTCATATCCTAAGATTCATAAGAATTGGAATCTTTAACATATAAAACAAGTCAGATAATAAACCCACTGTTCTGCATAGAGTTTACAAGATATTCATTTCAAAATTTTGATTTACAACTTCAAAAGTTATGTCTTTGTAAAGCATCGAACAAGAAATAGTGACAAGTCACTATTTAAATAATAAACAATAACAAATGTGATGCTACCTTTTTTCATCAAACAAAACCATCAAATAACCCTTTCAACTGTTCTCATAACTGCATGTTTGGCTCACTACTGTGACTATCTTTTATCACCTTTTAATCTACATTTTAACTCATAAATGGATGACACAAAATACCCCCTATAGTAAAGGATTGCATGCATAACCCCAAATCATAGGATATCATTTAAGAAGGCAGTTACAATATATGATCAATGAATTAAATAAAAAAGGTATAGCTCATGTATGTATGTGAGTACATATATAAGCTAGGGAATATATGAGTATATGTTCTTATAAAATCAATAGCTTAATTTACTTTGCAAGAAAGATTTTATATTCATCTATCTAATTATATAGAGAAAAAGGCTCAATAAACTAAAAAAAAATCAATAAATCATTTTCTATGATCTTAATATTCATTGTGATTTATTATTAATTATCGGTCCCACTTAAGTATTGACTAACTAATTCATTTATCAATTAAAATTCAACTTAAATCCTACTAAACAAATACAATGAATGATCTTATAACAATTATCAATTATCATTAAGATATCATGAAAATACTAACTGTAACCATCTAGACATCTAGTATTAGTTAGGTAAGATTTCATGCCATATCACAATACTAAAATAGTATTCCCACAAGGCAATATCCTCAATCTAATTCGCCAAACCATATTCTCGAAAAGTATTGATATATATTTAATATGTATACTTATCAATATTTGATATATATAGCATTCTTGGAAAAATGAATATGTATAAACAATTTCCAATTTGAATGGTTCTAACTATAAGAAACATATTTATATTTATATATTCAAAATGAGCACTCGTGTATAAAAAATATACATGTATATATTCATTTCAGAAAATAAATCTTAATTATACTCGTATATGTATATATATATATATTACATATTCAAAAATATTATGTTACATTTTTCATCCTTGTTGTTGGAACTGTAAAAATCTGATGTTTTTACATATGTTTTCACTCATAAATTTCCAAATTTGATCCTATTGTATGCATATTTCACCCATATTTTTCCATATTGTCCCATTGAATCCGTTGGGTCATGCATATTTTACATTTTGGTTCATGTCGGTGTGAGAGTACCTTTGTCTCCCCGACCCATTGTGCGTTTTTGCTAACATAAGTCTATGTTTCCTATCGACAAGACTTATTATTTGTCACAGTGACCAAAATTTCCTTGCAAGCACCATTGGGTAGGAGTTCTCAATGGTCTTGGCGACTGAGGTTGGTTCACTTATCGGCATGAGTTGCAGCGTCGGTATGATGTCCTAGCGAATTCTTGGGGTCTCGGCGACACGCATTATGGATTCTCTTCAGCCAAACTTGGCGGTATCGACATCACGTCTTGGCGATTATCTTTTTGCTTGGCGACTGGCATGTGGAGACTTCGTTCGGCGTATGTTTTAGCTATCAGGGTAGTATCTCACTGAATTTTGCATGTCTCCTTGACTATGCTTGTGGTAGTTCATCGGCAAAGGCATGTGTTTGCGGCAAGAGGTCATAGCGAAAGGGTTGGGTCTTGCCGACAAGTATAACGAATGACTTTCGGTGGGAGATATTGCTTTCGTTGTAAGGTCTTGGCGAGTGACCTTCGGTCTCGCTGACCTTACATGTGGATTTCTTCGTGTGGCTTTCGGTGTAGGTGTGGGTTTCTCCTTGCGATCAAAAGTTATCTCGGGGTGACTTTCGGTAAAGCATGGTGCATTCTATATGAGGTCCCCCCGACATTGTTTTGTCTTGCCGACAGCTCGATGAGTATTCTCTTCGGTGAGAAAATCTAATGGTCTTGGCGAATGAGAGTGACTACGAGGTTTATCGGTGTGACATGAAGATTCTACAAGAGGTCTCCTCAACGATTGGGAGCTACAGTGATATACATGATGAACACTCATTGGTGAGAGATGTCTAGCGTCTCAGTGAATGAAAGCATGTGAAGAATTACATTTCGATATAACATTTTGTTATCTGTATGACATCTCCTTGATATCACGGGGCTATAACGAAACATAATGAAGATAAAGGGATACTTATTGTCTTCGGCGTAGCAAACAGTTTGTTACAGTGAATGTGAATAACATGAGGAATAGAGGAATGTGGGATGATTAACGATTGATGATATAGTTTCCTTCAGCATACCTTCTGTGTTGTTCTGGCAACTGGTTCACTAGAAAATAAAAATAGAAATTCGAAAGTTGTGGCCGACATGTATCTGCTTGGATGACCGTTGCATGCCAGCTCAATTGGAGCCCGAATTCTATGGAGGGCTGACATGTTATTTCAATATGATTTATTTTCTCATGCTGGTGTATAGATAGGCATTTTTGTAATTGTAAAAAAACACAAGCTATTAGATTTCGATACACAACAAGTAGGAACAATTGGATAAAATTATCATATCAGAGACTATTGTTGCATGATTTCAGAAAGGAGGTATTTGTGAAATTCAATTGATGTTGCTACATTTTTCTGGTGTTAATTGTCTATTAAAGTTAATGAAAATATTGCTAAGTTGTCTCCATGATTGAGGCTTTCTGGTTATTTAAACTAACATAACAGGTTTATATTCAGTTTATCAATGCACATTTGTTGTATCTGTGTGATTAATCAATTGATTCTTTCAAGCAAAGATTAAATCCTTTTAATTGATCACAGTAATTAGAGAGATTCATCTGGATTGTTAAAGTAGAGCTTAGTAATTATTGAATCGCATGTTTATACAAGTAGTAAACATAATATATGCCAGATAATTTGAGTTTCTCTAGAGAGGTGTTGTTCATCTTGATTTCATTTGACTCTGCATAACCAATAAGGCACTGGTCTCTGTACTTCATTATTTTGAACTCATTTCGTTTCTTTATATCTATTAAATTGAGCATTTTAGGATTTAGATCGAAAGATTGCTATTTCTATCAAGTTTGATTTCATTTGTTCACTTCCATCTGCCATTGTGGACAAATCATTGTGCAAGAAAGATAATCATATGTCAAGTCTGCTTCATTCAAAAAGGTACATCCACCTAGGTTTAGCAGCACCTGAAGAGTAGAAGGTTGAGTTCTCTTGACCTTGTTTGTTACCCTGAAATGTATCAAGAGATTGGCAACCTCTTAAGGTATTCAGCCTTCGTTTTTGAGAGCTAACAAATTGGCGACTCCGCTAGGGAAAAACATCAAAAAATTCAATTGAAGACCATCATATAGAGTTAGTGAAGGAAGATTTGTAATTTGAGAAGATTCAAAAAGAGTGATTCCACTAGGAACTAGAAGTATCAGGTATTTTTCTCATTTTTGATAAAAGTGAGTGGCGACTCTGATAGAAATTTTTGCAGCTGTTCATCATGAATGGAAGAAGATCACAATACAGGGGAGGTCATATTGGAGCTCCTGTTGATGGTAGTAAATGGACACATAAAGATAATAGAGCTGATAAGGGAAAAGAAAAAGGTGAGGACATGTGCATAACAAACAAAGGTAAAGCACCAAGAGCACATTGTGAAACATATAATAACTATGATACATGGAGAGATGATTCAAGTGCACAACTTTGTACTCCCGAAGATCAAAGAAATCCTTTCCCTTCTCTCAATCCTCAGAAACAGGATGAGTTTGAAGCTAGAAAGAGGCAGGAATATGATCTAGAAATGCATGGTGATCAGAATGAACCTATTGATCATGCATCTCCTCAAGAAGATTATGAATCTTTGAGTTTTGAAGAAATCAAGGCGTTGTTTGAATCCCAAGAAAAGGAAAGAAAAGAACAAGAAATGGCTCAGATGATACAAGCAATAAAAGAATCCAAATTACATAAAGCACAAGTTACTGATCATACAGTTGATTGCCCCCAAAAGTATGTACCACCTCATAAGCAGGGTAGTCATGGTGCAAGGCCATCTAATCAATCGAATGCTCAAAACCATCAAACTGGGAATCACTATAGGCAGCCAAATCAGCCACCTCATATTCCCACACAACATACAAATGTGCATCCACCTCCTGGTCAGCATCACACCCCTCAGCATAATGCACAATACAATAATCATATGCATCAGTATCAATATCCACCTATCCCTCCCCCTCACCAATACGTAGCAATGATCAGGTAGTTTGATTTGGCAGGGTTCCATCTATGCCCTTACCCTATGGATAGCAACTGGAGAGGTTTGATTCCCAAGTTTATAGGGAGCAATGCAGTTACTACTGAAGAACATCTAGGGAATTTCAATATGTCCATTCAAGACATAGGTATGCCACATGAAGATTTGCACATGAGGTTGTTTATGATGTCACTTATTGAAGATGCTAGGGATTGGTTTAACAGCTTGCCAGTGCATTCAATTAATTCTCTCCAAGCATTTCAAGATAAATTCTTAGAGAAATATGGGAATCAAAATGCTCCAGATGCAGCTCTTCATGAATTGGTGAGGATTCAAAAAATTCAGAATGATTCAATTTATGATTTCAACTGAAAATTCAACAAGTTGCATACTAAAGTCCCTCCTGGATCAAGGTTGCCAGACTCTGTTGCATTGAGTATTTATTTAAATACATTTGATCCTAAGATAGGGTATGAGTTGAGAAGTAGATCCCCCAGAGATTTCTCTTATGATGAAAAACAAGCATCCCATACTACTTGTTATCATCATTGGCAAACCAAAAAAAAAAGTATCAACAATAATTTACAACAAGGTCTTCAACTTGAAACATAAAAGATAAGAAAATCATAATTTTTCAACATATAAAAGATCATTACATGATTAGAAAGGTCAAAGATGAGAATTTCATGATTTTAATAATGATACAACCATTTATCAATAAAAGTAAATCTTGATTTATAATTGGGAAAAAGAAACTTCCTATTGATAGAGATATTCAAAATGTACAATTTCTATTATTTTTCAAGTGCAGTTAGTTCGTTCATAGAGAAAGAAGTACGAATACATGCTATATCCATTTTTTGAGTGATATGAAGATATTAAAATGTACAATCTATTTTCAAAAACATGGTTAAGGTGTTTTTTCCATCCAACCATGAACACGACACTTCCTTGAGATTCTTCCTAACTAGAAGAATACCCAGTCCTACATGAGGCACCCAAAACATATATAAAAAGGGTGAGAGGGAAACTCTTGATGCATGCATGATGGTTTATATGAATTCAACAATAGAATGGACATATTTCTTGCATACAGGATGTGGCAGAGAAACACATAACACAAAAGCTAGGCATTCATTATCCATCTATTTCAATGGTACATCATAGCTTTGGCCAAAGCATAATTATGAAAAGTGATTGATCTCAAAAAAGGAGATCACCTTCTTTATTAACCACATTTGGAATCCTATCCCAAAAGGTAAGCTTAAAGCTTATCACACACAACATGTTCAACAGAATAATCTATGTCAAATTGCATAAAAATACAAATTAGATAACATGATAGTGCATAACACGCACCAGTGTACATAAAATGATTAATTAACAAAAGAATACATGAACCCTTTGTGCATAACTCGCACAAGGTACAAATACATAATTTACTTGTGGTGTTGTACTCGCACAAAATATGGTATATGCATTGCATACAATGAACATTTCTCATTCAAGTTTACGTACAATAAATATGGTAAGTGTGTCTGTCGCACAAGTGCATCGCTCGCACAACAGTATAATTATAGTGATCATTACTTGATCCAATAAACACAATGAGTATAAAAATTGTATCTCACATACAAATTAGGAATGTAATCATTACTCGAGGCTTTATTCACACAAAGGAGTCAATGACTTGCTCTAGTGCATTACTCACACAAGGACAACAAAGATAGGAATATGCATTTTGCTCATTAGTATAAATATTTTCTACTAATTTTCCTAATGAGGTAAATATTTATCTATTTCAGTTGTGTGCTGGTCCTACTCGACCTTTCATAGCACATGCTCTGGGGTTATTAAATACCTTACTAATACTCCATATTCAAGCGGCTTCCTCGAACCTCATTTTGGAGTTCAAATAAATATATTAATCAATATAAGGTACACACATGATCTATTGGCCAATATAAAGCAGATATCTACAATAACGTATCTTCCATAGATTAAATCAAACACACCAATCACATACAATACCCCTTGTCAGAGTGTAATCACACTATTCCATTTAAAGAGAATTTTCACCATCCAAGTACACTAACAGATCTAATCTAGCTCATCTTAGACATGAGTATCATGACTCAATTATCATAATGCTCACCTATCATCCTCAAGTTAGAAGCTTCCAACTACGAATGACAACTCTGAAGAAACTCAATTTCAAGGTTGGAAATACTACGTTACCATCTTTACATACACATGTTTGCATCAACTATGAATCCACCATCTCTTGCACCTAGCATCAATTGAAAAAGTTCATTCTACCCCATTTTCAATACACAAATACACACCCCGGACCTAGTGTATTCTCCATGTTCTACTCCCTTATACATTCCATCAGAGCCTTCATGGCATGATGGAGAACATAACATAACATAATACAAGACCAGTAGTCAAAACATTCAAGCATAGCCATCGATAAATAAAAATAATGACAAGATATCAAGTGGAAAGAAATTCATCAAAGCATAAAATGAGCTCAGCAATCAAACATGTTCATGAGAATTGTAAGGTAAAACTCTCAACGGCTATACTTAGGCATAATTAAAAAATAGAAAATTTTCATGCTGACCCTCAACATCTTGAAATTTTTACCTAGTAAAATAAAATAAAATATTAAAATTCACAGTTTCACATTATACAAAGGGAGCACAATGCTACACTTCACCTTGATCAGAGGTGAGTAGGGGAATACGTAAGGTCACTTCAACAAACAAGTCTTCTAAAACTCTAATTGCATTCATAATGCAAGATTATTCCAAACAACTACTTGCATTGTACTTCATATCAATCAACACAAATATTGTTGAATTTTTCCAAAAATAATTACGTGTTCTAAAACCAAGGTCTCATTTTATTTAATTTTGGATTCTTACATCCTTATTCCATATAGAAGTTCTTCTTGTTCCATAACGTAAAAGTTTACATATTATTCTCAGATAAGGGAAACTCTTATGGTTCCTCTTCCTCCTCAGACTCGAGGGTTACCAACTTAGAGATTGGGTTTACTTGTGAACACTTCTTAATCTCTTCTTTATTCAACATGGTTGCACTTCGACCACATCCAATAGGAAAATCCTAGTGGGCCAAGGGTTTAATTTTGGCCCTCTCGTTCATTTTTGCTTCCTTGTTCTTTTTCTTCTTTCCGAGGTGAATATGCTTAAGCGCTTCTGCCAATGTCTCTGAGTCCTCTCTTTTATCATCCTTCATCCCCCTTTCCTTGGGTACTTTAGGTTGTTCCTTTTCACTTGTTGACCTAGGCCTCTCGTAATGTTTGGCTTTGTTGACTCATCATTGTGTTCTTGATGTTCCCTCCATTCTGGCATGAGAAATAATGTATTATTACTAACATATCCTATATACAATCTCGCAATGAGCCCTAGGGTCCAAGAGTTGAACCCAAATGCTCTGATACCAAAATGTAAGGTTTGTAAAACTCATTTACTAATAATAACCTTCAATAAGCAAATCAATTCCCAGAATAATTAAATAGTATAAGATGATTATTAAATGGTGCTAAAAATATATAATTAAATAACTTCATCATTATTTTCAAATGGATATAAAGACAATGAGACAATATGAATATCAACACAAGGCCATGCCTTTACAAAATTTAGCCATGTAGGCTTACGCAATAGCAATACATATAAATTCAAATGTTGTAATGCAAATTAAGGAAACAAGAAGATCATAAATGCATCCACAAAAGAACCATAACATAGTGGTTTTCATGAGTGTAAAACCCTCGTAGAGATTAAAAACCCACTTGTAAAATGCCTCACTGGCTACAAAACCTCACTGGTTACAAGGTGCCTCACTGGCAATGATCATATTGTCTCATTGACATGACCATTTACAACTTCATTACACATTTCTGAATAATAAAGCAATTAACTATAGAGGATCACTTCATTTCTCTACATAACATTTATCTCCTTAATACTTTCACATTTCATATCCTAAGATTCATAAGAACTATAATCTTTAACATATAGAGACATAACTTTTGAAGTTGTAAAACTAGAATTTACAGCCATGATTCTTAATTTTCATATAGAAAACAAATGATTTCATCATCAAAACGCATAACTACAATTTTGCTACGGATATAATCCATTTAATATCAAAAATGAGATTTATTCTTTTTTTTTATTATTTTCTTTCCCATTGTTTTGTTTTCGAAATCTTGCTTTCCTTTCTATGATTTATTTGAGTTTATTCGATAAAACTAATATTTAATAACATACATGATTTATTAGCTTGCATCACAATTATCTATAAAACAATAAATAATAATTTTATTCTTCAAATAAAATCAAGAAATAAAATAAATTAAAACTATTTCTTCTATTTTCTATACGCATTTAATTATAGCCATCAATTAATTAAATCACCAACTATAAAATAAGAAGCAATATAATATGATTAATTAATGCAATTTTAATGCAATTATAAGGTTTCTAAGTGTTTGTGTGCGCAGATTTCTTTCACCACAAGTCACCATCAGTCAGCTAGACACCCCCTCTTCAATAATACTTTCTCTTTGCCGAGAGTATATTCTTGTTATGCACATTAGTCAAAGTTTGGTCAATGAGCATTAAAAATGTATTTATTAAATTGAAAACTAATTATTTAAAATAGGGGTCGTGACAACAAGATTCATCATAACAAGGGTTGAATATTTAACAAAATGGGCAGAGGTAGAACCTACTAAGGATTGTACTACAAAAACTACCACAAGATTCCTATACGAAAACATAATCACTAGATATGGTTGCCCACTAACTATATCAAGTGATCAAGGCAAGCACTTTGTTAATAAAATAATTATGGAGCTTCTATAGAATTTCATGATAACACATAACAAGAGCTCATCATACCATCCACAAGAAAATGGACCAAGTGAGGCTCTAAATAACATAATTGGGGCATCACTTACAAAAATTTATGAAAGAAATAGGTTGGTTTGGAACATTAAGATACTTGCGATACTTTGGGCCTATCACACATCTTACAAGAGAACCACTAAGTTTACACCATTTCAACTAGTATATGGACCTGATGTGGTAGTTCCAATGAACTTTATAATTCTAAATCTATATACTACACTAACCTTGTGGTTGGATGATAGAATCCTTAGGACAAAGACAAAAGATCTAGCATGACAACAACCTCTACACTAAAAATTTGCAAATTGGAGATCTAGTATTACTATATGAGTAAATTCAAAAAGCAAGGCAAACTAAAGGTAAGGTGGCTAGGGCCATATTGTATTCATGAAATTGTGGAATTAGGAGTTGTGAGATTAAATAGATTAGACGACAATTATATCACAGGGTATGTGAATGGAGCCAAACTTAAACACTACCACCTACCAAAGGGATGAGATGATAAAGTCTAAAAAGATAAAAACTATAAACTATGTAACATTTATAGAATATATTACTAAAAAAAATCAAACTATTAGCAACCCAAAGCTCCAAACGACTAGAAAAATCCATGAAAGCTAATGGGAAAATGACATCAATGCACCCACCAAACTCAAGCCTATTTAAACCCCTCATAGCTTCACTCCACTCAATTTACATTC
Source organism: Sequoia sempervirens (assembly GCA_007258455.2). Lineage (NCBI taxonomy): Eukaryota > Viridiplantae > Streptophyta > Pinopsida > Cupressales > Cupressaceae > Sequoia > Sequoia sempervirens. Next base: position 302,802,741 of record VDFB02271358.1, read on the forward strand.
AAAACCTTTGGGCCAACAAAATCGATTGAGATTTGATACTATTTCGCACACAACTGCAAACAATGGAAACCCCAACCTTGGTGAATGTAACAAAGAAGTCACGACCAAAGTATAAGAAATACCCATTTAAAGCAATGGAGGTTGATAATGACAGGATATTCTCAAGTATCCTCGTAGATATAATCTACATAGAGGATGTGAGAAAATACATCGATGAGCTAATTCTGAAATTGATCATACTAAGTTTGAGGAGCTCAAATTAAGCCTCCTAAACACAAATCAGAGAACATACCAGCCCTAATTTCAAGAAGTAGCAAAGAAGAGTCTTGATATCTGGAAGACCTTTTTAGATTTTTGTGATAAACATGATTGGGTGCGACTAGTTCTCAGCAGAGTCCTAGATGAGTTCATCTAGTTGGACAAACGCTACTGCATTACACGGGAAGCAATTCATGGGGTAACAGGGTTAAGCATGGTTGGGGAAGTACCAAGAAAGAAAGTACTGAAAAATGATGTAATGACAGCTTACTGATGCAACACCAGATGAGCAAAGCCTAAGCATTTGGGTGATAACAAACCCTGTAGTGTGGTATACGACCATGGGAATTGCATACAAAATATATTACGCAAACAGAGAAGACTGTAACACGGAAAAGGAAATTAACATTGTTTATCAAATGGTGGTGGAGGGAAAGGACGTTGACCTCTATGAGGTGAAGCAAGAGCAACTCATGGAGAACCTTCAAAAAATCAAGGCCACTCGATACAATCTCCACTATGGCACACTCCTCGCTCTACCTGGTCTTTTATTTCCTAAACGAGCTCCCAATGTTCAAGGTAAAGTATGGCAGACAAACCTTTCGGTAGCTACCCAAATTCAAATGCACATCCGCCAATTCCCAGATAAGCAGACTTATATCGCAGCTTATCGGGGATTCTTTAAGAGCTTCCAACAACAAATGCAAGCACGAAAGAAGATTATAGACAAAAGTACGAAGCAATACATTAACACCATCACATTCTTGGTGGACAAAGATTATACATACATGGAGGTAGTAGAACCATGAATAGCTTGGATCCCCAAGCTCTCATACGATATTTTACAAAAGGAGGTCAACGCATATGCCACAAACATCCTCAGAAAACCAAATAAGGAGATTATGGATCAAATTCATAAAAATAATGCCCAAAAAAAGTTCAAGGAAAATAGGGAGAAGTTACACAAACAATGGGGTATTCCACCAAAGGAATCCACCCAACCTTCATCCTCTACACCAGCTCTGGAGAAACACACTTATAGCAAGAAGGTCTGAAAGGATTTGTGGAGCTACTAGCACCCAATTTGAGGGTTCCGCATCCTCTTCTCAGATGGTGATAACACCAGATGTACAATAAATCCTAGAAACGTTAATCTAGATGAGTGCAGAAAAGAAGGGCCACAAAGCAAGATCTAAACAAGTGGTAAAAAGGAAGATTATCACTAGTAAAAAAGGGGAGAAAGAAGAAGTGGGGGAAGTGAAAAAACCTCCACAAAAGAGGAAGATAAAATCACGGATGGTGGAGATCCAACTTGCAGTCAACAGAGCAACCACAACCTCCTATCGAGGTGATCGCGATTACAAATGCCATCATCTACCACGATATGCTTCCCCAAGTATTAGCCATGTACGATGATTCAGATAAAGATAATCAGGATAGAATCATACAAATTCTAATAATGTACATAAGGAAGTTTGATAAAAGTCTGGAGGAAACAATCTAAGACTTCCCACAACCCATCATTGCGGCAATCCAGGAAAAGAGGGAGAAAGCTCTACAAGAAGAAAAAGAACTAAGAGAAAAATCAATCATAGAGGTTGGGTTCAAACTTACCGCAGATAAAAAGCAACAACTTACGCAAGCCCAAGCACAAGAACTTCAGACAAACTAGAGGGTAGACACTCTTATGGGGTGCCAACAAGAGGAAATTGCAAAAATACAAGAGCCGACCACAATAACCAAGAAAATAATGGATTTGATGTTGGAGAAAGAAAGGACAAAGTAGCAAGCAATACCATCCCCCACACAAAGCCCACCAAGCATACAAGGAGAAGAGGAACAAGAGCAGGAGATGGAGGAAACGACTACATCAATGTCACCAATAAAATCAATCAACGATTTTCTGGCGCAACAAAAGCAATTACAACCAGCACCCACTCCTCAGCTCATATAATTACTAGTGATGGGCTCCCAGATAAATCTAGCAAATATCTCTCCACTGCAAAAGCTACAACTGGGGAATATTTTCCATGCTAGCGCCAAGGAGGAGATCCTCTAACAATATGTGGACAATGTGGAGCAATTAGAAGAAGCAATCCAAACATTGCAGAACTCTCTTTCGCAAATGCAAAGGGACACTTCCCTTCCGCTACCGTAGCAACTCAAGCAACTAGTGGATGGTCTACAATCAAACCTCAAGGTACAAAAGGAAAAGATAAGACAAGAAGCTCAACAAGAGGTGTTGAAAAAGAGCACATAAGAGATACCACAATACAGATCTTTGAACTGTAATTCCCATTGCTAACACCTAACTTGTGATAGATGCCTACCTCATTTTTAGGTGGATGCTTATTCCAGATATATGGATAGATGGATTCATGTTCTGAATGAGCATATGACTAAACCATATGATCAATTGTTGTTCCAATTTTGATAAATACTTATCCCGTATGGATAGAAGTACTCAAGTATACTTCTGAATGAACATTTAAATATTGAAAGAGAAAAAATATAGTGGTATTTTGGGTTAGATGAATTGGGTTCTTATAAATTGTCATTTTTTTCAAAAAAACTGAAATCATTATCTTGCACTTACCCACCTCAAGAGTAGTATATTCCTAAGATTTCCCTTCTCGAAGATCAATCTTTTTCTCCTCAAAGGAATTCTCCTCCATTGCCTCTATGTGTTATTTTCCTCCCTTACACTCCTATATGGGATCATCAAGATATTTGAGAACAAAATCAATCATCAATGTAAATGAATCCATCTACTTGTGATGTTCATACATGGCTAGATCTTACACTAACAAAGAGGAAGTGGGTCTCTAAGCCATTATCTAAAAAATTATATTCCATCTCATTATTTGACAAGCTAATTGAACCCAAGAAATCTAGAGCTATCTCTTCTATTGTCACAAATACACAAGGAGCAAGCTTTGTACAAATTGCTACTCTAGTTGCTAACAAAGATGAAAGATATATGCAACCTTTGATAATCAAATTTCTAGGGTGGATTTAGGCAAACAAATTGGAGAAGTAAAAAATGGTAATGCGATATCAATAGTTGTGACTATCATTTCAAGAATGGACAAGGATCACAAAACTAAGACATGACTGAAAGAATAATTTGAGAAACCGATCTTGTACATAAAATACTTGGTTGGTCCTATCAAATCTTCGTCAACACCAATTCCTATGCATGTCTCTGTGAAAAATGTATACAAGAGTGACAAATCAATGTGGATGATGATGACCTACCCTCGTAGGGGTCAAAATGTATTGAGGATCCAATGTTACATGATAGATTTAAAGGAGATTTGGAGCTAATAGATATTAATTAAAAAATTTAAGGTAGAGTTACAAGTTTATCAACAACACTCTCCTCAAATCTAGGAGATGGTAAAAAATAATTTTGAAATATTTGTAAGTAAAGGTATTTTTGCTAAATTAGATCATCTCTTGCTAATGGAATTGAAAAAAATCAAAGTGAAGAATTAGATTTTTGGAAGATGGGATAAAGAAACTCAAGGAATTGAGATTCAAGTTCTCAAGTGGTGAATAATGTTTGTAACTTTTTGATAAATTATCATGTCATTGTTAAAATGAAGAATGATCAGTCAACTCTACAAGAACCATGAAGAGTTATTTAGTAAAGGCAATCAAGAAAGAATTAACAAATTCATTAAGGTTTGGTCCTTCTTCCCAATAAACTCATGAGTATATTTATTGATTTTGAAAAGCAATTTAATGAAAATTACAATTCCCAACCAAATTTATAATTTATAATTTATTTTGAGTTTTGTTTTAACTATTTCAAAGGGCCCAATCAAAATATGATAAAAGGGCATAGTATACATTCAAGAAATACCAACGTTGGGTTTCTAAAATAATAGAAAAAATAATTTTAATAGACGAGGACAACTCAAGCAAAGAATCAACCTTGTTAAGCTATCTTAATGGCCATATGTGTGTCAAATTTTGGGTAAGTAATATTTGGCATACTACCTTATATTGTTTAAATATTAATGTTTCAAATGACTAGAGTTTAAAAGTTATTTTCATAACCACTTTATGGTTCTAGAAAATGGTTAATATATTTGGAAAATTTATCCTTGTAAAGATTTTGGTGAATTTGCTAAGTTTTGTGTAGGAATTAAAGAGAATTTGAGCTTTATATTTTATGGAGATAAATACAATTGTAGATTCAAACTTTGTGTCAATTTGTATCTCTATTAAATATTTTCATATGTTGAATATGATTTTTTATTTTTCAAAATATTTCCTTGCAACTAGCAAATATGATCAATAGTCTTTATTTCTTGAACTCTAAAACTATCTTAGGTGCTAGATTAATTGAACTCCAAATTTTATTTTATTAAATCCATATTTCATTTTTTAACCTATTTTCAAAGCATTTTGTATTACAAATTTTGTAAAATGCCCCACCAAATGCAAACTTGTAAAGCTTATAGTTTGTATATATTATACGATTTTAATAAGACAAATTCATCATCTTAAAGAGAGGTTTCTACCCCAACAACTATTGATCATAGGCAAATAATTTATTTTCAAACAACCCTTTGAAATTTTTTATGATTTGATTTACCATTATCCTAGAGATGGTGAGTTGGACACTATTTAGTAGCACAAGAAATGAGCATAAAAAATTTGGTCACATTAGTTTCAATTTCCACAATGATAATAGTTGATTAATGGAGAGATAATACCTCACTATTGGTTTCTTCTAGATTGCAATCAATTGAGTATCTTGATGATGAAACACCATTTGGGTGTCTTAATACTAATATTGGATTTTATGGATTTTAGACATTGATTCCAATTTTTTCAAGGGAGATGATTAGTGACAATACTAACACGTCATGATTTTGGAGTGAAAATTAGTGATGAGAGTGACAAACCAATAATCAACTTTTGAGTTGAATATCTTTGATTATATAGTGAGTACCAATTATTAGGAGTGCAGACTCCTTGCTTTCGGAGATGATTCCACATAGCATTCAAAAGACTCACATTTGGAGATATATAGCATCTAAGAGCATCATGTCTATTTACGTTTGCATTAAATTAAGAAATACAATCATTTGAGTGACCGATTGATGTCCATGTTAAGAGTTAAGTCATCATATTTCAAGGATCAACATTTTTTTGGGCCATTACAATTTTTATGTCTATTAATTCCATAATTTTTGGTGATAAAACTCTATTAATCCATATATATTAATGCTTAGTAGTGCATAGCTTATATTTCTTACTTTTGAGGTTACTTAGTTGATAGGAAAATACATTAATTATGATGGCGAATCCATCCAATCTAAAAATAATTTTCATGAAAAATAGGGACCACAAGGTGGAAAATATTGATGGGTTTAAAGAGTAGACTATAATATTTACTTGCCACCATTGTTTTAAAATATAATATAATGGCCTTCATTGTATTCTACAGAGTAAAATGTACCCACTATCTATAATTCTCATTGGTCTCGAAATTGCTTTTAAATCATTGATCTAATGACCCTCTAATCTATGAGGTAAAATTTACCCACAATCTATAATGCTATAAGACCCAAAATTGTGGGCCCCATGAGCATTACAAATTGTGGGTAAATTTTACCTAATGTAATACAACAACGACCATCATATTATATTATAAAATAATGGTAAAAACTAAAGATTAAAAGTATAGTCCTAAAGCAACTAATACTTATGATATACTATTGGCGAATTAATATAGATTTCTATTATAATTTATAAAATTTAGGCAAATCTGATCTTATCATATATCGAATATTGTGGCAAATTTTTGAATTAATTTTTTTAATAAAATAAATTTTGTGGTGATTTAAATAAGACTACATAAAATTTTATAAAAAATGTGGCAATTCAAGTCAAGTTATAGCTCCAACTATTAGCTCAGGACAAAAAAGTAATCTTGTGTGAAAATTATTTTAGCTAGGAAGATAAATATATACTGATGATCAAACCTTGGCATTCTGATTTCAACCCTGTTTCTGAAACTTTTAATAAATTCTCGATTTGGGCTAGATTGCCCAATCTCCCCCTTCACCTTTGGCATGACTCTCTTCTAGAAGAAGTGGGTGATGTCCTTGGTGATTTCTTGATGGTGGATGATGAATCTTCTGACATTCTTCATTCCACCTATGCTCGCATTCTAGTTGAAATAAATGTTTCAAAAGGGTTGCCTGTTGAAATCCTTAAATCTTCTAAAGGCTCTTGGGTCCAATCTTTGGATTATGAAGGGATTCCCTTCCGGTGTAGACGATGCTTCAATACTGGACATGCGGCTGTACATTGCGGATTTGAGAAAAAAACTAAGACAGCTACTTGGTGGAAAGGTGCCTCTCAACAACATTATACGGTTGAGAAGAAAGTTGATCAGAATAAGAGTTTTTCAGATGTGGTTCCTTCCGAATCTTTGGGTCTTGGGACGCCCCTCCTATTGTCTCAACTGGCGAGGACGCTAGGGCCTCCCCTATTGAGTCTAAGTCTGCCACTTTAGGTGTTTATGCTTTGGCTTCCCTTTCTGGCGGTTCTTTTGTGAAGTCTTTATCTCCGCAAAGGAATCAAGATGAATCTCCAAATTTACTAGCTGGTGGCTTTCATACTCATGAAAGTAGCGAGCTGGTTTGGCATGGTAAAGCGGCACAAATGGAAAAAAGTTGGATCACAGTTAAAGGAAAAAATGTTAAATCCTCTAAACCTTCTTCGACATGATTCTCCACTCCCACAAGAAAAATGTAAATTGTAAATCTTGATTGGTCTTGTTGTGGAGCTGATCTTTTTTTTGCTGGCTGCTTGCTATCTTTTTCTGCAGCCTTGCTCTTTTTGTTTAAGGGTTCCGGATCCTTTCAAAATCTGTTTTTCCCTTTATCAAAAACAATTAAGGGGCCAAGCATTGTGTAGGTCAATTGAATTGTTTTTCGACAAATTTTTTGTTGCAATTGTATTGTTGTTTGACTTGTTTATTTGTCATTACTTTGCCCTTGTAAAAGGTTCCAAGCCCTTTCAAAAACTATTTTTGTTAGCCATTTCATTGTTGGTCAATTGTTTGTAAGCTAACATCTTCATGTAACAAAGTTTTAAGAGCCCGTTACAGCCTATTTACCCCTTAGTCAAAAACAATGTTTCCTTCTTTCCATTACCTATTTAAGAAACATATAACAATTTGGCAAGCTCTTCTAATTTTAATTTAAAAACTGCCAGCAAACGTTTAAAACAAAAATGTTTCTATGAACATGAATGCACACTAACTTGAAATTATAATAGGATAACGCAGTCTGTTGCATGAGATAATTGTAACCGGGAATATAGTACATGACATCCTTGGGTATGTTCGCTCGTCTTACGAGCACATAATCAACCACATCCTGTTCCAAAAACTCCTCTACAACACTTTGCATCGAAACTCGTGATCCAACTCTTTTTTGCAAATGGGAACTTTTTTAGAACAATTGGTCAAAAGACTAGATAACAATTGGTAAATAATTCAACAAAAGTCAGTACACGAGAATTTCAAACCCAAACTAGACAGTATAAAAGCCGAAGCACATAATATAAATTACTATATGTACAATAGGATTGTCAAAGCCAGCCCAACGTTTGTAGGATAGATTACAAGGCGTAAATAAAGAACACGGTACATATTGTATTGCCACCAAAAAAATTTACGAACACCCTCATCCTACTTTTGATGACAGTTATCATGGGTTTGCTCTGTATTTGAATTTACAACTAGCTTGTTCTATGCTTGAACTGTCATTTTTCTATTCATGTTAGGACATACAGGGTTCTTTTGTGGTAAAGTTAACAAGCTCCAGTGAAGACAAACCTTCACTGGATCATGAGAACTTGACCATGATGTAAGTGGAGTACTATACGTAAGCCATGGCCTGTTTAACTTTACTAATATACCAAGTCATCAACCATACAGCATCATATTTGAGAAAAATTTAAATATGCCTTGAAGGGTTTACATTTGATCTTGTAAAAGATGATCGAGTTATACATTGATTGGCTTCCAAAAAAAACAGAAACTTTGAACATAACAAAACTCATGCAACATGACACAGCATTTATCCGAACTATGGCAAAAATGTATGCCAATCAATTAACTCATATAGAGAAAATATCACGACTCTGAAACATTAATGTATGTCCTCTCCACCAAGTCAATGCCATTGAACCCCTAAGACGCCAGTCCCATCAGCAGCAAAAAGCAATCTTCCAGTCACTGTGCATAATGCATACAATTGAGAATTAGCCAGTATACTGCTGCCGGCATGCTCCTTGCATGTCATATGCAGTAAGGACAATTCATTTAAAAGTCTACCCTCAAAATGTACATCATCTGGCATTGCCATTGGAAATGGCATCTTGTACAAAATCCTCACATCGAGAAAATCCACCAGAAAGAGCATCACTCAAGGCACCCATTATATCAAATGCTTCTTGCATATCACTGGCGCTTTGCATGTCTTCCAGCCAATTTAGCAACTCCTTTGAAAATCCCAACATACCCTTCACGTCCTGTAACCTTTCCCTCATGGTAACTTCCCAAAGCTCCATACTAAAAGATCCACTACTACTCTCCTCATTAGTTTGTTCATTGCTATCCATTTCCATGCCCTCATTTCTACTTTTTCGTGCACTTGGCTTATTCGACTTTAGGAAAAGCTGCAACTGTTCTATAAGCCCTGTATATATGAGCATGGGTTGAACAATAGTAAACAGTTTTTCACTACCTGTTTCGGTGGAATTTGCATCCTCTTTGCTGATGTCATCATATTTTGGATCCATCGCTGCCAAATCTGAAGATGAAGCACGGGATGATGCAGGGGCTGTCAATGGTGAGCGTCCATGCTTGTATTGCATGTATGCATGGTATATTCCTCTTTGCAAAAATGAATGACGATGCTGCTCCCACTCATCTAGAGACTGAAGCAGCAAAGATTGTACCATCATGAACTGGACAGTTTCTTCAGCTGCTCCATATCTTTGGGAGGGTGGTGTTGATGGCTTTGGTCCAGAAGGTGAATCTAGCTGAGATGGTGAGGTGAGGTAACTGATCAGATTTTTCGCCATTGATCGCCGCTGGTTCGTACCTCCTTGATCTAGTAAATGATTAGCCATCTGTATCATAAATGGTAGAAGCCGAGAATTGCTCTCTTTTCCTCCACCTTTGCTATCTGTGCTGAATGATGCTCCTGTTGCAAAGCGAGCTAACATCTGCAAAGGAACCAACAATAGTCAAATACAGGGTACAATTCTAGAAACTAAAAGAATATACAAGCTCTGCTAATGCCATTGTTATGTAAGTACAAAATTATGGTAAATCTGAATCATGGACACTACACCAAAATTGGAAATAAAAAAGATACATACCAACACAATATCATATGTAAGTAAACGAATACGACTCCCATCAGCTCGCCCAAGAGCATTCAAACTGTCCCAATACTGATCAACATAACGTGCATATTGAGTAAGTGGAACAGCTGGACCCCTCAATGGAAACAAAGAGTTGCATAGTGTTTCATTGTTTCGTAAAGCTGCCCCCTCCCATTCTTTCTTTGGATTCTTTAGTGAAGCGTCTGCTCGCTTGGCCTCTTGATGACACTGGAAATGTATAATATTGAAATGACTGACAGTAGTATACACCCATTCCCCCCGAGGATGGCTTGTTGTTCCAATACCCAGATGCACACGCTTACTAAATGAGTATGCACCAAGCATATCCGTGGGCCTTAAGCTATACCCCTCTCTACATACCATACATGCAAGTCCTGCCTCCTCCTCTTCTACTTCTTCTAAACCTTCAATAACAGGTTGTGAAACAACTATTCTCTCACCCCCATCAGAAGCAAGTTCCCTTCGCATACCAAGTCCCTGAATTGATAAAAAATATTAGTACTTTCATGAACAAATATTATTCTTTTAAAATTTTAAAAGACAATTCTTAGTCCTAATGTGGATAACATAAGGACACCAACCCACCTGAAGTAACTCCTCTCTTCTTCTCAAGGCCCGACGCCGCATCTCGTCCTTAGTTGCGTGCCTCAGCTGGTGCACCTTATCTGCCAGAAATCCTTCTCCTTTATTATCCTTATCAGCAAAGGTGTCTAGCAAATTTTCTGCTCTTGCACCGATCTCATTTTCTCCAGAAACACCCTCAAGTGCATGGAGGAGAGGTAATACTCCTCCTCCATCAATACACTGTTGCATGGCTAGATGTCCCCTTGCAAGGCCTCTCAACATAGATAAAATCACAGGTACTGAGGGCAATTTAAGGGCATGCATCCACTCTGGAGAAGACTTGAAATCTCCTCTCTCAAAAATACCAAATACTTCTTTTAAATGCTGAACAGCCACTGTATCAAATAAACATAACAAACAATAAATAAATATCAAAGCATTAACAATCAAAGAGTAAGTTGCTAAAAGCTAGAAAATATGACAATGGGAATTTAGGAACTAGACCATAAAAATAACATAACAAACATTAAATGTAAGTGTAGATTTCATACCTCCTGCAATACCCTTCTCTATAATGATATCTTTTAACTTCTCACCAAATGAATTTATCTTGATAGATTCTGAAACCTTAACAAAATTCTCGACTGCAAACCTTTGTTCAGCTGCCCGTTGAGCCAAACCTTCATCTTTAACATTTTCTTGATGTCTTACTTGCACATCATCAAAAGCAATCCAATCCTTCAGATAGGGATTGAAGTGCTCTACAAGCACTTCCATAGCCGCTTGCTCTCCATATGTCAAATATGGTAAAATGCGTGCCACCATCTCATTATTACGCTGCTGTTTATTGGACTTTTTGAGACCTGAAGGGTGACAAAGCCTTTCTAAGAACATCATTACTACTTTAGCAGCTTGCTCACCAGCACAATTTGCATCATTAGATGTAGTCAATGCACTTTCCGTGATCCCAATGTCACTGTCGTTAGCCTCCATAACTAGACTTTCAACAATCAGGAGAATGCCTTCTGCAGGTTCCACAGCATCAACAGAAAATGCCCTCCTGGCTGTCTCCAAGAGCAATGCCAATGCACCTAACCGTAGCAATGCCTGCCTATTATCCCGTATCTTGCAGCAATACATAAGAAGCTTGAGTACCAAGGCCAGCTCTTCTTGATTAGATTTTAACTCATCATCTCTCAAATGCTGCCAGAAGTTGATAGTTTCAATGTTAGGGAAAACCAAACTGACAAATGTCAAAACAAAGACTAGTGCACCTATTAGAAACTCGACTGTTTTAAGCATGCAATGTGCTAAACAATACAAAGAGAAGAAAACAATAAAGAAAGATGAAGTTAAATGATGAAAGAAAATATCCTTTTAAATGGACACAAATCAAAATGACGAAACTGGGACAACTCACCTGAACCATGTTCAAAATAATATCTAGACCACCATGTTCCCTCACTGCACCAGCGATTGCAAATTCAATCTCTGGATCCTGGGATATCTCTCTATCCTCCTCCAATTCTTTTATCATGGGCTCCGTCGCCTCCCCATCCAATCCCTAAATAATACACCAAAACCACGATATATTACCACACAGCACATTTTCATGTCAGTAAAGCAGAAGCCTAGATCTTGTGATCATCTAATTCTTAAAAAACACAAAGCTGCATCAAACTGATAGTTTGTGCACATAACAGTTAAATTTGCTGAAGAAAGCGCAGATCTGAGGCAGCTATATCTAGATTTCTGATGAAACAAGGAAAGAAAGTAACAATTATGATAGTAAAATAAATGACACAAACAGTTAATACTACACTTTAAAAAACTGAAATGCCTTGGTCATCTATTTAATTTCAATCAGGAAAAGTGTTTGCAGTTTTTACTTATATATAGAAAACATTTAACATTCTAGAGATATGGGAAAATTCTCACATAAAAGGGAAAGAAAATTTTGAGGTTTAGGATTAATCTAATCACAATAACTTAAGTAAAAATGTCTACTATATATAGTATATACTGCTGCCTTCCTTCCTTGAAAATGAAGACACACAACTCACAAGTAACAATAGTGTAATGCAGAATCATTTGTGACTAAGGACCAGGTAAACAAAGCATTCTTCTAGCCTAATAATACCAAACCTAACCAGTCCCAACCTCCAAAAAAATGGAAAACTAAAAGATCTATGTATTAACTTAACTATATGTACAAAGAATAATGGAGTCCAAAAAAATTTATTTAATTGAAGCAAAAGTCCTGACAAGCTACCTGAAGTCTGTATGTCACTGTCATTGGTGGACAATCTCTGCTTGCTGCTGTTCCAGAAACAGATAAAACCCCACTACCAGCTACACTATTTGTAGCCTGATTGTGTGTCTTTCTCCATACCTGCTCATATACTTGAGAAATACTTAGATCAAGAGAAATGATGTTTCCAGCTACAAGCAATTCCATACCATAGTCATCTTCTAAAAGACCCAGTAAGTCCAACTGATGACAAATTTTGTTTTTAACATCACGCATTAGCGGACCAATTTCTGCACTGGAATAGGGATTTTTTGTCATTGATCCCCTAATAAACTCTTCTTGTGTATGAGCCTTGCTCAAAATCAACAAGTACACCGGCTCAGGCTTTGATGGACAGATTATATTACATAGTTGCTCCAAAATGAACTGCATAACAAGGAAATTCATTATGTTTACTACAAAAAGAATCACACAATCGAAATTGTTAATATAAGTACCATAAGTACAACAAGTTTAACCGGTTTTTATTCTTGATAGATTATGCCAAAAAGTTCTTCATACATAAATATGCCACTTAGCAAGTGCAAAGTAAAGTACTGTACATAACAATCAAACCATGAAAAAATAGCAGATCAAAACAGAACAGTTTATACTATGCTTCTGATAGGATAAACCAAACAGATACACAAATATCAAACATCACAAGATATACATGAATGGTAATGCACTGCTTATTCACATGCACATTGTACATCAGAACAGCTACACAGACGTTACTGCAATGCTCAGTGTTCATCACAACAAATACACCATCTATAATTCTTTATTAACATTTGCATTTCCTTTTAGCTGCTCAGGGTTGTCATATCCCATAGTAATGGAAGGAAATGTTTTAAAATACATCATTTAAATTTTCACATACCAGAATTGTCCGTCCCTTCCTCTCCTGACCATGAGTTTGTAGACCAGATATACATGCCCATATGAAATGGCGCTTGTTCTCATCACTCTCATTTAGAAGGCAATCCAAAAGCTCTCTTAGGAGACGGTTACAATCACTTATCAGCTTTGTCTTTTGTACAATGAGACCTCTTGTAACAAGGAGTGCCTCCAGTATTTGAGACAGAAATCTCTCTCTCATAAATCTGTATTTAATTGAACAACAAAGTTTAATAAAAGTACCCATTTAATGGAGCAATATGATCTTAATTATAGAATCTGCCAAACAATGTACATATAGAAGCAAAGCTTAACACTATGTACCTTGAACGGATGTTTGGCACCTCAAGAAATTTGCTGAGCAGCTCAATCAATTTATGAAGTATAAAGCCTTGTGATATGTCCATATGAAAGCTTCGCTCCTGTGCTTCTATTCTGGCCACCTCTTCTGTTATCAGCCTACATATTGTACCGAGAAAACCTCTTACTGTCAAATACAGACGTGCATCTTCAGATTCTACCATCTTGAAGAGTAACTCAAACAATTCTGCAGCACTTTCTCCTGCAGATTTTGTTGCTGGTAGCAAAGTCATCAGCAAGTTAAGAAACCTTGACCGCCTTGCTGAACTTGCACACAAAACACTAATCAATCCACACATTTCTGACCTTATAGACTGTGAACAGGCACTCAAAACCAACTCAGAAACCCAAGAACTCTGCTCAAATGCTGAAAACTCATTGGTAAGAGACACCATACAAGCCCGCCTTTTCCATCTCAGGGCATATTTGAGTGCTAGGTAATCTGACCTCTTAGAATCCCTACGGGACTTATGAAATAACGCCTTCGTAGATTGTGACACTTTGTATTGTCTCCTCACAAAGTCCAGATATGAGGCTCCCTTCTCCCATTCAGCATAATTTAGCAGTTGTACATCTCGGGTTCTTGCATCCCGCTCCAAATCCCTTTCTGATAAGCCTGATTGAGATTTGCTCCCATTGACACCACTATTATGTGGAGAGGATGCATTTTTATCAGTCTCATCAATTCTCGCTTCAATATTTACTCCAGATTTTACACTCACCATCTCTTTGTTGCTTGATTCTGTTTTTGGTGGAGTGCAGGCATGAGATATAATTCTCAGGCATGGAAGAATAATATGCTCAGCAATAGCTGGGTGGCGGGCACCAACCTTAACAGATGAAAATAATAAATGGAATGCAACGCGCAATCTCGCTTCCCAAAGTTCATCTGAAACTGAACAAGTCTCTGAAAGTAACTGCAGTTCTTCACGTATACAAGCAGCAATATCCATTGAACGGTGGTGCTCTAGGCAATACATGACTTTCTTCTTAATTAAATTATTTAATTCTGCAACTGCAGTTGCATCACCTTGCGAGAAAGAACAGAGCACAGATCTTGCCTGAAGACGAGCTGATTTAGGACCTTGATGTATGTTATTCTCAAACAATTCAGACAAGATGCCGGCAGTAACAAGTTGCTGCTTGCAATGTGGGTGTTTAGACAGCACTTGTAATAATTCTAAACACTGTGTCACAAAAGTGGTGGCACAACCATAACACCGATTTGGAGGTCTAACAGAAAGATATCTAGATGAAGTTACAGAATTATCAGAATGTTTTTGTTCTAGATAGTTCATTAGGACACGGCGGAGACCTTGCAATGTCTGAACACTTCTACTCACAGAATCAAATGCTGCTTTGCATTTCTCACCATACAGCACACCTAAGAGTGCAATTTTTCTGTTTATTTTGAACGAAGATGAACCAGGTAAGGAGACCATCAATTGCTGAACAGAGTCTTTTTGTTGAGAGTCCATCTCAGATTCACCTATACTTGAGACAAGCTTAAGCAGTGGTTTCTTGAAACCCAAAAGCTGCTGGTAGCGCCTGTGAGCATTTTCTGATTCTGCCTCAATAGCTGCCAATCCTTTTTTCATATCTTCATCATTTTCCATATTATCAAAAGTAAAACTTGGCTTTGCCATGAAAGTGAACTCAAATCGGCCATACTTACTGTAGCCACATTCATTACAAAGAAATGAATCAAGATTCTCATAGTTTATGTTACGACATTGCCTGCACTGATAAGCATTTTCATGGCAGTTGCCACAAATACCATGTTTATCTGTTACATAGCGACTGCAACGAGGACACTGCAAAGACTCAAGTGATGAGGCCTGAAGGTTCTCATAAAATGAATCAAGCTCAATCATGAAATTGCAGGCTGTTATTGGTATAGGAAATTCAACTTTTAGCTCTGTTTGATTAAATCCAAGATGGCAACTCTTCCCACGTTTCCACAGTGACCAGTTATTTTTTAACTCTGACAAATCAGCAACAGGCCTGTTATTATAATACAAATTGAGAACTTTCACCGATTTTGACCTGCGAGGATCATGAACATTCATTGTGACACTTTGAATAGTGTGGCTACCAGTACATTTAACAATAATCCGGTTGTCAGTGAATTTTGTTTCAGACTTCAGACTATCCAACTTCATTCTTGAATAAGGTACTTCTGGGCAGCTACAAGTCACACATGGTTCACTTTCAAGATAATAGCCATCAAACTCTACCAAACTGCTAAGCGTGTTGTATATTCGACAATTGGGATGATTTGCCAATAGCTCATTTTGTGATCGGAGTGTATCAAATATGCTCTTGACTACACCACCAGCCAATGATGCTTGTACCAACTCCGCCTCCTGAGAGTTGCCACCATGTTCCTGAGTCCCCTTACCCAAAAGCCAAGTCAGAAGCTCAGTATATTCAACAATATTCTGTCCATATGAAGGCAGAACAGACACTTTCTCTAACAATGATGTTAGTAGAAGTCCTCGGAATGATTGCTTCCCATGGTGCCAGGTACCAAGGAGGACAGACTTAGCTTCCACCCGGATAGATGTTGAATTCCATTCTAACAAAAATGAGTCAATAAAGCGCCTCAACACCTTACCATCATCAGCTGCAAATTGCTCCACTGCTTGCTCCATGTCTAAAGAGGATTTTTCAGTACCAGTATCAGTTCCCTCATCACTTTTCTTTTTCTTCTTTCCATCAGAAGCCTGAGAAACAGATTTATTGGAAGTTGTAATTGCTTCTGGGACTTCTAGCTTTTGGTGGGAATGCCCAAGTTCCTTACCCGTGTAAAATGATAGAGTAAGTAGCTTCAGAGTTTGAAGAACAGACTCTTCCCCAAACAAGAATACTCCATTCAACAAAAATTGCAGCACATCAATATGCCTAGAGCAATACCTTTGCCAATTACGAGGTCTAGCTGAAGCTACTTCACAAACAGCAGATAAGCACTTTACTAGTTTCACACTCCTGTCATATGGAACAGAGGTCTGAAAACCTCTAGACTTATCTACAAGCTTGTATATTCTCTTGAATTCTCTACTTATCTGCCAAGAATCTCTCACATTGTAATAATGACTTCTGCTTCCACACAAATGCAAAAATAACCTCCGTGCATATCTTCTCACAAATGATGTGTGTGGGTTACTGATATAGCTGCATAATACTTCTTGCCACCCATCTAATTTGAGATCTCTATTTACAGGTCCCTTGTATGCAAACTCTGCTCTTTCAGTTGGTCTATCAGGTTTTTCCGGTCGAATCAGATTGTAAACCAAGCGAAAAGTATTTTCTAACAGAAGCCTGTGGAATTCCACAAACAGATCATTCCGATGTGCTTTAGCATAAGAATCTGCAAAATAGGGAACAAAGTTGCCAGCCGGAAATTCTCGCCTTACTGTTAATAGGGCCCCGCAGGCTGCACCAGAAGTTACTGTTGGCCCGGATTCCAGATTTCTAGGTGTCTTGAAAACATGCACCAGCTCTTGCAGAATATCCATAAGATAATTAACGAAATGTTGTTGCCTTAAAACAGTGCATGCCCGTTCTAACTGGGATGCAAACTCATTTTTTTCAGGATCCTCATTAGAAGATGGAGAACCCATTCCTGAAGATGGCGGTGTTCCCTGAGCAATAGCAGAATCTTGGGTGTCTGTGCTAGCCCCAGTTTTGGACAATGATTGATCACTGCCTGGTTGGTGCCAATTTCTGAGCATTAGTGTAAAAAACATGAAAATGAGGATGAGCACCTCTCCAAAGGATGATCGTGTCTTAGCCACAAAGTGAGTACTCAAATTCAGTTCATCCAACATCATTTTCACAAATCTCTCCAAATCCAAACTTTCAGGTGTTAAATTTTCCATAAAAGGCCCACCTACAGCAGAAGCCAATCGATAAAAAAGTTGCATGAGTGGAATAGCACGTGAGCCTGGTGTTGACTTCATCCATCCCTTTATCTCTTCCATTAACTCACTAAGAAGCAAAGAATTTACTGCACGTTTTGCAGCTGAAAGAGCAACTACTTTTGTATCACTTGCACTAACAAGGAAATCTCTGGTTCCATTTGTTTCCATTGGGGGATCCAATGGAGGTGAATTGTGTAAACTGATTTCAGTAGCCACTTGCAATAAACTTTCCTCACTCATTTCATCCATGGAAAACTGGATCTCGCTCCCATCTGTTGCAACTGAATCTACTTCTATTGGAATTGCTGACATTGGGTGATCTCTAGTGTGAGGCTGCGGAAGCCTGTCTGAATCCATCACCTCATAACAGGCTTCACATAGATCAAAATCTGGGCAAACATTACAATGCCAACGTCGCCTGAGAATGGGGACAGTCGAACAACCATCACAGCAATATTGAACAGATGATGTATTTGTATCTTCTTCAATCATCCCCTGGCCACTGCCTCCGGTGGCACCACTTGTGTCTGAAGGAACTGGCAAAGATCTGTTATTCTCTGTCACATCATCTGTTGCCAGCATTGTCTGTTTTGGGAAGGGAACCTGAAGCAACCTGGATGACATGGCCAAACTGGGAAGAGAACAAAAAAGGAATTAGGCCTTTGCAAGCACTATTATCCAAAAAGAGTCAATTTTTCCTAAAGAATATAAGATTAAGCATATTTGAATAGCAAATGAGAAAACCTGCAGGATGTCTGAACCGCCTCATAAGGAGCAAATAGAAGCCTTTTTAGCAATGCAACAGCAGGTGCAACAGTAGAACCTGTTGCTGTGGTATCATTCCCATGCAGTGCAAGGCATTCTGCATAGCTATAGATAAGGTCAACCGCAGGTATGACAATATTGTTAATTGTTTGTGTATCTGGCTGCTCTAATTCAAGAATTCTCCACAAAATTTCCATCAAACCATCAATAACTGCAGAGCCTGCAAATAAATAATATCTCTTTAATAATCAAAGATCTTCAAATAATCCCAAAATTGAAAATATAATTATAACATAAAATGGAGCATTCCCTGCCAATATAAGATAAAGCAGAGAATAGTTCAGTTGATACTATTACCCATAAGAAATATAATGACCGCAGCTATTTATTAAAATAGTTTATAACTGACACCCAAATAAAATGTAAATGATTCTTATGATATTCATATAGATGTAAATAAATGGGAAAGGTTCATATCAATATAGATAAAAGGGAAAGGCTAACGTAATCTCCAAGTGGAGTAATTGATCTGAATTGGATCTTGCAAATAATCATAATTCAGTTAACTGTATAGATCGGCTCTATTTCTTCAACAGACTAAAGAAGACCTTAAGATCTAAACAAAAAAAAGATGTAGAGGCAATGCAGGAACAAAGCAGAGGTGGAAAAACACAACTAACCATTAAGCACCTATACAGCTTGAAACGATGACATGCAGACAAGTTTGGTTGCAGCCAAACATGGTCTATAAGGAACAAAATAGCAGACCAGAGCATCCAAAGTGAATTTGAATTGATTTTTCTGGTTTTTTCATGTGGGATGCATTTAGAAGCCTTTTGTGCAACTTATTTGTCCTTCCCTTAGCATAAACATATGCTGTAGGGGTCAAGTAAAAGCATTCAGAAATCCTCAAGCATTTCCAAGAATGAAATTCTCAAGCTAGGAGATGACCAAATATCAGAGAGCAATAATCAAGCATGTTAATAATAGATACAAAAATATTGAAGGGATGCTCACAAAACTAATATTATATTTAGAGAATCAAATAAGCAACTAGCTTCAATAAACTTGTAAGATGATAGTCAAGATAAGGAGGCACCTACACGAGTTTCTATAATTTTCCTGCATTGGGTTTCTCTAGGGTAAATACTTTTGCTAATCTCTATTTCATGTGTGTTTGATTCATTTGATTGATTACTTGTATTCTGTGTTACCAGATCTGCCTGCAAACTGGCTGGATCCAAGTCCGACTTGATCCTCCTACAAATACCAGTGTTCCACTAGGACGTGTCCCCCCCAATCCCCACATTTTTGGGACAGGTCAGGGATGTCCCCACGCCACACCTCCACCACCACTAGAATGCAAGAGACGGCGAGAAAACGTCGACGATGGTTGGACGTCTTTGGAATGTCCCGAGGACACCTAGGTGTCCCTCGAGCATCCCAGGGATGCCCAGAAGTTTCTTGGCATGGGTCATGAAAAAAAGTGTTTTTTAAATTTCTTTTTAATTCTTTGAATTTCATGCCTTGGGATGAGCCCTAAAGGCAAGTGGGACCCCTCCATTGCTTCTAACCTCTACAAAACACTCTCAAATCCTCTATTTTTCTCACATTTGGTTTTTTATGTTTTGCAACAGCTAGGTGAAGCAGAGAGAAAACAGTGAAGTGAAGGAATGAAGGAGTAAGATTGAGGTGGACAGACATTAGCCATCATCTACTCGTCAATATCACGGTTACATGTACGGAGGGCCCATACTTTCTTAAGGCAATTGATTGTACAGGGCATCGCAAAGATGCTGATTTTCAATTTCAGGTCCTCAAAGACGCTATTGAGGAGGTTGGGCCACAAAATGTGGTCCAAGTAGTGACAGATGTAGCAAATGTGTGCAAAGTTGCAGGAAAACTTGTTGAGGCACCTTACAAACATATTTGGCGGACTCCATGTTATGTTGCATGCCATGAACAATGCACTCAAGGACATGGGGAAGATTGAGTGGATGAGAGCAGTGGTCAATGATGCTAGAGATGTGCAGATGTTTATCTGCAACCACCACACTTCACATGCACTCTTCACAAGCTTCTCTAAGGAGGAGTTCTTGAAACCTACTGAGACTAGATATGCATCCTATTTCATTCTCTTGGAGAGGATGATTGAGTTGCAAGATTCATTGCAACTCAAGGTTATGACAGCAGATTAAAATCAATGGGCCAAGTCCAAGACAAAGCAGGGGAGGAGGGTGAAGGATACAATGAAGAGTCATGTCTTTTGGAGTGATGCAAAATATATAGTCTCCATCATTGCTCCAGTTTTCCAGGCCATCGGATATGGGGATGGGGATGCACCAAGAGGTGTATGAGTGCATTGATTCTATGCTTAGCCAAATGAGGGTTGTCATGCGAGAGGACCCCATAATAGCATTCTACAATGAGCACATTTAGCCAATCATTCATCGGAGATGGGAGAAGCCCAACACTCCCTTGCACATGGCTGCCTATGCATTGAATCCTAAGTGGTACAAGACTAGGCCTAGTAGAGTTACATGTGTACAAGATGCGGAGGTGAAGGTGGGGTTCTTCAAGGCTATTGAGAAGATGTACGATCCTATAGATGCCAACACAATTCGCATTGAGTGGACCAAATTTGCCACTCCTAGGGGTTAATTTGATGCGGCCAAGATGGATATGGCGACTATGGCACAGGAGGACCCAATTTTGTGGTGGACTTGGCATGGATCGAGATCTTTGACTACCACTCTAGCCATTAGATTGTTATCTCAATTTTCTAGTTCTTTAGCTACTGAGAGGAACTAATCTACCTATAGCTTTATCCACTCTCTTAAGAGGAACAGACTTACCTCTAGGAGAGCAGAGAAGCTTGTGGTTATACATAGTGCTTTGCGTCTCATTGACCGCAAAACACTTGTTTACAAAGAGAGTCCAACAGCATGATGGGATGTAGAGCCAGAGGAGCCAGCACAGATTGATGAGGATGCTACGACTTCAGATCCAAGGCTGGTTGGTATTAGTTTGGTGGAGCTTGACAATGAGGAGTTCAGTAGTTTCACCTTTCAATGATGAGCATGGGGATGATTAGAGGCCTCCCTCCACTACATTTTGACATTTTGTACTTATTTTGATCATGCTATTCATTGTAATCATCTTTATGATATTTTCAATATAATAGAAATCTCTAATTTGACATTTTCATTTGTCAATTTATTTAGTATTCAAGTATTTAAAATTTTAGTATTTAGTATTTGCAATTTCGCTATTTTACTAATTTGCCAAAGTTTGATTTGGAATGTAATTCTTATACATCTTTTTATAACTAGTTTTTCAAGTACTATTTTTGCCTGATTTTTGCCAGATTCAACTAGAGTCCATGATTTTTACCTGAAATCGCATATTTTTTAGAAAAATTAATGATTTAAGCCTTGAGGGGTTCCATCTCAAGGGTTTTAATTGAAGAGGGTTAGACAGAACCCCCTTAGATCAAACCCCTTTAGATAGAACCCCTATAATCTTAAATCATACTCACAATGGCATCTCCTTGGCACCTATCAAAATGCGAACAAAAAACCACTTCTTTTTTTACCTTTTGAGGGATCAAATAAAATCACTCAGAAATTAAGTTTTGTAAGTAGGTAGCCCTTATTATAAGCTTTCCAAAAAGTATAATTTTGAATAATTTTAATTTTATTATTATATTTATATTTTATTTCTTGTGAATGTAAGTTTTTCACCAAACATTAGGGTATTTGTTTCACACACGGAAAAATAGAAAAATAGAGAAAAAAATTCTAAAATATGTTTGCACTAGGTATTGATGTCCTTATTTAAGCAAAAGAAATAAAAATTAATTTCAATACATACAAAACAAGTTATGCATTACGACATACACTTCTATCCAAATTATAATTACTTTGACTTCAAAAAGTAAATAAAAAAAATATACAAAAAAATTATGAAAAAACATCAATGCACTAGATATTGCTGTTACAAATCTATATTTTAAAAATTATAATTTAATCCTTTCAATAAAAACAATTGTGTTACGACATAAACGTCACTTTGTAAAAGTGTTGTTTACTATAAAAAATAAGTTATTAAAAGTTACGTAAAAAATTCAAAATTTATTTTGAATTTTTTTAAAAAATATATATTTAGAATCTACACACAAATCACTAGTTCACATGATCTCCAAATTATTAATGGTTTAGTTGTTATAAGTTTCATAAAGTGAAAATTTGGTGAAAAATGTTGATTTCAGTGTCCTACTTTGGCCAAAAAGTGGGACACAATATTGTGAGCTGACCCCAAAGCAAGTGATAACATATATTATGGAGTAAGCAGATGAACTAATAGGTCATAGAGTAAATCATCCCTTAGTGAAAAGAAGATCAAAGGGAATGAAGCTCAATGCCCCCATCTAATCCCATTGTTGTGGTAGATAGCCACCCATTTTTTGCCACTCCCAGAAGTATTTATGCAAATGACTTGGTTTTAATATTGTTCACTCACCATATTGGCAAGGAATGGTGAGAAAAATTAATAAGGCTCCAATAGGGTACAAGGGCCTCGATTATGAGAAGGTGTGTGGCAACTTATTGTCAAGCTAATAAAAGATTCATTAAAACCCATAAGGTATTTATGGGTCTAGACAGGGGTGTCCATTGTTTCCAATGGGTAGAAAAATGCTAAAAAACAGCCCTAGATCAATGTCATAGAAATGTCCCCTAAAGGGGCAATGTTTCTGAGAGTCGTTGTTTGTGCAAGTGAAGGATAGCCATTTTATTGCTAATATTTGCATCACAACCATTAAGGAAATGAAACCTCATAACGTTGCTCAAGTCATGGACAATGCAAAGAATTGTAGAGTTGTTGAGTTGTTGATTAAGACTATTAACACATCTTTTGGACACCATGTGCGGTCCACCCTCTCAATCTTATGCTACAAAAGATTTTGCGAATAAAATTGATTGGATCAAAGAGATGTATGCAAAGGTTGAGGATGTCCAAATGCTTGTCACCAACCACCACATGTCAAAAGGCATATTTAGATCATTTTCAAAATTGAGGCTATTGAAAGTAAATGTACTATCAAAACAAAAATTATATTTTAGTTTCACTTTAGTTACTAGAAAAAAAAAAATTTAAACCTAGTTAAGTCATAATTTGTTTGTGTTGTGTACTCTAATTCTTCTTTAAAATTTATTTTAATTATTTTATTTTTGAATAGGTTGTTCAAACCCATTTCACCTCTAACACAATCATCTTGAGATGACTTATGAAAGTTCAAGATGCATTTTCTAGTGTAGTCATTAGACAAACTTAGTCCATATGGAGACAAAGCAACACTCAAAGGGCAACAACTACTAAACAAATGATCCTAGATGACTCTTGGGTGGGATCATGTGGATTATCTCCTTAGTTTCACCGTGCCCATTTTGAGCGTGATTCATTATACTGACATGGACAAGTCTTGCTTGAGATCGAGATATATGGCATTGACTCGATGATAAGAAGATGAAGACTAGCATAAATGTGAAAGAGCAAGACCTTAAAGAAACTTTTTTCAAACAAGTGCACACAATTATTGAAGAAAGATGGAACATGATGACCACCCCACTACATCTTGCATTTGCATTGAGTCCAAAATAATATAGAGATGATATTTTTCCTATGCCAATGAAGATCGCCCCATATAGAGATTTTGAAGTTGTTGAAGGGTACAAGGCAGCATTTCATAGACTCTTCCCTAATCTTGATTTGCAAGATGTCACGAGTTCATTGATTTTGTACACTCAAATGGTCAAAGTAGTAAGGCTCTTCATGATAAGTTCAAGAACAATGCTAATAGTTGGTAGTACTTTCTAGGTATGTATGTAAGGATATACAGAATTATAATGTGGATATATGATATAGATAGCAACCATAGAGTTGTGTCTGACATCAATTGGTAGCCCTTATGAATGTTGATGTTATTAAGCATATAACACTAGATCCAGTTGTAATGTCGTAAATTGCACCTCTTGCAATTTCACATACATTCTTGTATCCACTTTAGTGTCCATTCCCTTAGCATTTGTGTAGGTTCATTTTAACCCCTACATCAACCTTTTTCCCCTCTCAAGATGCTCAAGACCCCTTTTCAGTAGCTACCCTTGTGTGTCAACTTTGCATCAAACCTTGTGCTTTTCTTGTTCTCGTCGTCTTGTAGCGTGATGTGTCTGGACACTAGCGCGCCACACAAACATTCATGCGTCGTGCTAAAGTCCTGTGACATTTCGGCGTTCAAACAACCATTTCTGAGTGCCTTGCCACTTGTCAACTAATTTTGTCAGTGGTAACGGCCCGAGATGCCTTGTAACAGCTTGAGAAGCTTATTTTACCTCCTATTCTCTCTTTTAAATCCATTATTTCATTTCATTTGCTCTCTCTTGGGTTTTTCTCTCTTGGATACACTCTCTTTTCCCTCTTTTCTCTCTTGCTTGTTATAGCAACCTCCAGCTCTCAAGTTCTTACAACACTCTTTGCAACTCTCTTGGCTCTCATAGCTTTGTCTATCTCCTCAACTTCCTCAAGCCTTGCAGGTGATATCTATCTTGTGCCTTGTATCTTTGAGCATATTGGGATTTCTCACATCCCCTATCTATTGCATCTCTATTTTGTGATATGAGTTCTCCTCCTTGAGCGGGGTTTGTTTTTATCACTCTTGCATTCATTTCACTTCTGCTTATTATTTCTCTCTATCTATTTGGCTATCTGTAAAGGTGGGAACACCGAAATGGGGGTTTGACCACGGCAAGCCCCTAAACAGCCCCAACATTTTTCCTCAGTCTTATGTGTGCAAGTATTGAAGATATTTTCTTGTTGGAGACTTCATTACTTGGATTGTTGTGAGCACTTTCTTTATCCCCTTTAGTCTTATCATTTACTTTACTTTATTTCAGTTCTATTACTTTTTGTTATTTTCCTATACTCTGGAAGTTCTTAGTAATCGGATTGTTAGTAGTCACTTTAGCTACTCTCTAAGACATCCTCATTTTTGGTCCATACGAGACACCAGCGCGCCTCTAGGACTCCAACACACCGCATTGTTGTTCATATTCCGCGTTGTTGTCCTAGGCCGAAAACTTGCTAGTTTGTCCGAAAAACCTTTGTGACCTACTCTTTCTAATTCTAGAACTCACTCTATTCCTGCGGTAGTTTAGAGCAGTTCGCTCCCTGGGATTCTCTTGAGAATAAAGAGACTCGTGAGTAGTGAATCCGCCTTCTCTACACAGGTAAGCTTAGAACATTGAATCAACACACATTTTGGTGAATTTTTCATTGAATTTCCAAGATGATTACAGATAATCTTCTAGATCCTAGGTAGATTAGAAGCAAAGATGTCAATTTACATTCATATATACATGAGCAGCACTCACATTGACTGGCACCTATAAAGCACCTACAAAATTGTCTTATGGTTGCATTTGTTGATTGAAGCAAGTAGGGCACTAACTACACTTGTATGAGCAAGTAAAAAAGCACCTCTTGTCAAGGGTGAGTAGGGACTCAAGAGAAGGCATCAAGACAAGCTTAAGTACAAGAAACTAATAACATAAAGAGGTTGTATCATTTTGCAATTTTAATGTACAAATAACCAATTGCACAGTTCTTCTCTTCACTTCTTGTAACTTTTTAGAAAAGGGAGAAGAGAGGCACTCCATGTTTAGCAAGCACTCCAAGTGAAAAATGAAAGACAAGTAAACAAAACAAGTTGAAGAATAAAAATGGGAAAAACTAGTGATGCTTGATAGGTTGGGCATGGTACAAACCCATAACATGTTTGTCCTAGTTGAAAGTTGAAACCTTCTTGACAAGAATAGAAGCATATAATCAATGACTGCCAAGCATCACAAAGGTTGCAACAAAGATGGTTTCATATTTCAATGTGTAATTTCAAAATGCCATCAATTGTAGCATGTTCATTTATTCATGACGTTGTTGCACGCTTTTGGGGCAATCGCACTAATAGTAGAATGGATATCTAATTCTGATTTCATACTTATTTATTCATGACATTGTAGGATGCATTTAGAGTATCGCAATGATCACAGAATGCATACAGAAGACTAATTTCAACATGTATGTAGAATGCATATGTAAATTGATAATTGTGGAATACAAATAAGAAACAATAGCAGATGTCGAAAGATTTAACAAGTCTACAGGAGTCTTGAGGTAAGAGATGACTATACATTAGAGAGCAGCAATCAGACATATTGAACAAGAAAGTAATCCACATGAGGGCAAGTTATGAGAAACTGTGGAGTGCTAGCAAAAACTACAATGCATTTCAAAGCTCAAATTGACCAAGTGCTTTGCAGGATATTAGTAGAGATAAACATAAATTCACTCTTATAGAATTTTCCTACATTGGGGTTCTCCCAAAAAATCCTTAAGTTAATCTACTTCACTATCCCCAAAACTTCGAAAAGCATAATAATAAAATGTTCAGCTGATTACAAGCTTAGTACTTGTAGATAACAGCAGACAATAGCTTTTAATCTCATAAACTAAAGAATCTGCATATTCTTCATTTATTTACTTGCTTACTTTTATTGCATGCAACCACTTCATTATCCCTAACACTTAAGAAAGCATAGTAACAACATGTTCAGCTAATTACAAGCTTAGTACTTGTGCGTAACAGCAGACAGTAGTTCCCAATCTCATATAAATTTAAGAATCCGAGTCAAATGTTGGTAGTAGCATTTAAGTTTAAAATATAATGTATAGGCATTTAAGTTTAAAATCTAATGCCTTGAGGATTGGGTTCATTACCTAGTTAACTAATCATACTATCTTACAGGAAAGGCATTCATACTGTTGCAACTACAGAATCTAGGCAAAAATACCTGAAACTTCAAAGCAGTGCAACAAACTCTCCTATTAACCACAGTATTTCTGGCTACTTGTAATTTGTTAGTGTTCCAATATTTTGTTTTTTTAAATTAAAGATTGCACATTGTGAGAACTTCCCCAGTTTTATGAATTAACACAGCCTTGCTTCAATGCACCATCCAAACATAGATCTTAAACCACAGTCAAAATACTCCTCCCAAGTAGAAAAGTACTCCCAAGAATTGCTCTACTCTCTAGGAAAATGACCAAACTCAAATCATTTGACAATTTATTTTGGCCAAGCACCAAGTCTACTTACCATCTTTCAGCTTGTCCAGTTCTCAAGTCCTAGTTGCATGATTATGTTTTTTAGGCAACACATTAAAACATGAATAAGAAAGTATTATAAGGCAAATACTTTTATATTGATAATGTGCAGTTCTATTACAACAATATTTTACCATTTACTGTGTATCATACGATAATAAATATGTCCTGGAATGAGAACTTTTTTCTTGTGAATTTTGTCTTTAGTTATCCGTGTTCTTGCCAAGCATAATCAAGCTTTTTTATCACACCAGGTCATTGCAAAGACAAGGTCCCGACTTTCCTTGGGGCAGCAATCATTTTCTACAAAACATTTTTAATCCTCCAGTTACAATGCAAAACATTAGCAATGCTTTAAAAAATTTAATCTTCACAAAAGGGTCTGGAAAGGCTGGACGACTTAAAAAAGCAAGATTTCAGTCAGCAAATCATTTACTTTGATTCAATCAATAACTGGACGAACAACGAAGCATCAAGTGTACATCTCACACTCCACTAGATGTTAGACATTGTAAAAATTCCATGATTATGACAAATTGACACAACCCAAGCAAGCCATCACAGCCTAGCCAGCTCACCTACTGTGTATGGGACCTTCCTTGTCAGAACATGAGTACTTTTCAGTTTACCTAATATATTGTTCAAAGTTTATAATAGGTATCAATCTTGCAACCAAACTCTAGAATAAACAGGGCCTCACAAATTCACTAATAGCCTATTACTAGCATGTAAGATGTGTACTACGAAAGTCTCAAAATCAAGCTACTCCACTCTTAGCAAAGCATGATGGCCACATGTGAGCAAATTGAATTGTGAATTGCATACCCATTACTATACTGTATGTATTGAATATGAACAGCCACTTCAATCTCCATTGATCTATATGCAAAGTCCCCTCAGAAATGGGCTTATTTCCCATCTCAGGTAAGAATAATGTCTGAGATAAGAAAAAGGAAACAACATAGAAAAATAAAATGAAATACATCTACTTCAAGAAATATAATCTGGATTTGATTGGGAAAAAAAGAATACCATTACTCTCTATAAATGCAGCTAAGTTAGGCCGCCGATGCAATGCAATCTTGCAAACTGCTTGCATCTGAGCTGCAAATTCTTGGATTACCCATGCAGTTGTTGCACCACCAAGTCCTATTTTAGAAGTAAGGACTGGACAAGTCCGCACAACTCCGGCAAGGCGCATCATATCTTTTACCTGAGTGCCATTGATAGAAAGCAAATAATTAAACTGGTTTCAAAATTATAAATTCTAGCATTTCTACTTCTCTTCAATGATACCATTATCTAAGAAAAGGTTATTTAGTCTTAACAACTATACCTGATAATATGTCTCTTTCACAGGGTACAAAGCTTGAAGAACTTGACGACCAGCTGACTGCAGTATTTGTTGCCTATCTGTTTGGAATAACACCTCTAATAACGGTTGAGAATTTCTTTTACTTGATTCTAGCCCAGATTCCTCAGAAATAACGGCTGATAGCAGCATGTATAAAGAGTAGTATCCAGACAAGAGCTTGAGGCCATCTGCAACTACCTGTTCCTGAATAGAAGCAGTTTGCAAGCTTCTATGTTTTCTTCCTGCTATTGATCCAGCTGTTCCACTCAATGTTTGAGTGTCTATATCCAAAACTGCATCAACCTTCTCCTTCCAGCCAAAATCATCCTTAGCTCGGCCATAAACTTCTAAAGAGTCTATTCTGGGAGGAGAGGAGCCATTAAATGTTGGACCAATTGTCAACATAAATTCCTCATCAGCCAAAAGTGCTTCTGCATTGGTAAATGGCATGTCATACCAGCATCGCATTCCCTCCTCCAATTTAACAGTCCTTTGAAAAATACCAAGCTCACGAGGAATGTGACTTGTTGATGTATTGCCCACTTGGACACGACAACCTACCATTACAATGTCTGGATTTGAATTGTACACAGTTACCTGCAAGGGAAAAACAAAAAGGAATCAATAACACAAATGGTATCAATAGATGCAAAACACAATCAAAATCTTTTTCTTCTACATATCCAATTGGTCATCTACATATCAAAACTGTACATTCAATAGATACAAACAATGAAAACAAAGGCAACGTGATCAAACAAAAAAGCAAGTTTAGTCTAACCTTAAATCCAGATGTGCTGGGGCCATCTAAGTAACCATCATCTGAGGCTAGATTAAGCTTAGCAGTTTCTGAATCACCATTTCGAATTCCATCACCCCCAAGCTTTATATCAGCAGTAATGCAGGTCGTCTTTTCAAAGAAATCCAGTGGAAACTCTGGGTTGACCCCAGCATTCACCCTGTTGTTAAGGATTCCAGATCCTAGTTTCTTTACCTGCTCGGGACTTATAATGGAAGAATGTGTCAATTCTGATCCCCATGTCCCAATATCTCCAAATGAGAATATCTGCAAACTGCCATCATCATGCAGAACAAGAACACTACTTTTGTCCTTGGACAGAGGCCTGTATGCTGCAACACCAACCCAAGAGGAAGATGAATTTCCAGATAGTCGCAACTGTTGTGCAGAAAGCTCTGTGGGTCCAACAGACACAGCAAGAGGAGCATTTGACTTCAAGGTAGAGAGGCAGACAAAATAACCACTGCCATTAAGCAATTCCTTCCAGTGATGTATGCCAGCAGGCTTTAACTTACCATCTTGATCATCCTCTAGTACACTTGATACTTCCATTATTGTCATGGCTTCAGGATTCAATCGTCCAATCAAGGTTGATCCATCTTGATAAGAAATGAAAATCAATCTATAGGCTGATGTAAAATAGAGCGATATCCCCTTTGACTGCACATCTCTATTGTGAAGCTGGATGGTATCTGTCAAAACCTGGGCTCCGGTATAGCCTCCTACTTCTATCAGCTGTCTATACAACACTCCATGTTGTGAAAGGACAAGAAGCACCAATCGGCCTTGTGAGATGGGCACCAATTCTGCATCTACAATTGATTCTTCCAATAATGTAAAATAATGCATAGGACTGATGTTATCCTGGGACAGATCATAGACCTTAACAAACTTATTAGTGACAACCATGAGTTGAACCTGAGAACCAGGAATCCAGGCCACTCGACGAATGTATCCACCTTGTAAAGCAAGCTCAATTGCAAGTCGGTCTGTTACTTCCCCACGAGGATTGATGGTAAGTACTTGACATTCTTCGTACCCAGCCACAGCCAAATAGTTTTCAGTTGCAGTGTTGAATACAAGATGAACTATTTCAAAGCGAACAGCATTCTTGGAGAGATGTTTAACATTAGCTTTATCTACTGTAACAGTTGCAACAGTTGGCTCTCCAATTAGTTGCCCCACATCAAAGATGGTAACCTTATCCCCTTCTCCTGCTGCAAGCCTGCCTCTGCTGCTAATAGTGAGCAAAGATTTAACAAGAGAGCCACTAGAAAGATGTGATTTAAGTTCCCTTGCATTAGAATACTCTGCTTTTATCTTCATCTCAAAGGACCCACTTTTATATGCCTTCTTTAGTTGCAGAAGATCCAGATTGTAAGATAGCACCTTGTCCTCACCCAAAACTATCCTCTGATCATTTGGCAATACTGAATCACAGCCCACACTGAGACAAGGAAGAAGCTGTCTACATAATGACAAAACACGGTCTTCAATATCCAGATCTGTAAAAAGTGAAAGCACCCTCTCTTCTTCCTCTTTAGGAATGGATAGCTTAAATGCTTTCTCATTGTCCATGAAGCCATCATCATCAAAATCAGTGTCACTGTCAGATGGTTGTAGATGATCCCTGTCCTCTGGAAGAGGCAAGAATGGTTCAACACTACTAGCACCTCTGGAAGACACAGTACTAGAGGAAACATATTTTCGAGGCTTCAGACAGAGGCAGCTTGTACCCCTCACTCCTCCTGCTCCACAATCACAGAAGAAACGACTTAAACGCGAATATACAACCCTGTGGCCCCGATGGCACACCCTGGCACAAATAGAACAGCATCCCTTGGAAACAGTCAAGTCACATGTGTAGCAGAAGTACCAATGTTGCTCCATAAAATTGCTCCCACTAGATGTGAACGTGCAAACCTTTGAAGCAAGTGATCGTTCACTATTGCTATCATCATCATCTTCTTTGTCCATACTTGCCAGTTCTCCATCTGAGGTACCATCATCTTCATCTTCATCTGCCGATGTGGCATCACACTCCATTGCAGCAGATTGAGCTCCCTGACTAATTGGATTAACCAGTGCATCTGTGTTCTTTTTAGTAACATTTGACTTCAACTTACAGATAGCCGACCCACTGCTACAACTAGCATTTGACCATGGTTTTTCTGTTAACTTTTCCAAAACATGCTTGTTAGCACCACATGTAGCCAGCACAGATATCAGGAAACCAAATATAAACTTCAATCCTTCAAGTTGAATTTCACAAGCAGATAGCTTGACCATTATATTTATTGCACCCTTGACAACATGCTTTATGGCGGGATCACCATTTGCCAGCTGAACTGCAAAATTGAAGTAGGCTTTCGCACTTGGAAAGTCAAATGACACAAATGCTTTCTCAAGATTGATTAGCATTGCATCAAGGAAATGATCAAGAAGCTCTCTGGATTTTAAATGAGATGATGGTAACACAAGAGCATTTATGAAAGCAATTGCCGAATCTCTTACTGAATTGGCAATTCCATGTATCAATGCAATACCTGATGGTGATATAATGGTATATCCTAACAACCTTTTCTCCAACCATTCAGCCAAAGTAGTCAAATCCATCAATAAAAACTTTTGTTGCAAATCCTGCTTTATGTTGAAATAACTAGAATCTTCTGTTAAAAAATTAACAAACAGCTGCAACACCTTTACATTTACTGACTCACTATGGCATCCATCCAAAGAATCAACAAGAGCCAAAAGGTTACCATGTTCTCCCAAAAACTTTCTGAACTTCAATTGGCTCAATATATCTGATTCCCCAGCATAACCCAAATAATATTTAAGCACATCAAGTTTACTTGGATCCACTCTAAGGCATTCCACTGTATCAACTGCATTTGTGATTAGATTCTCTCGTACAGCTAAGTTTACCTCCTTGGAGTTCATTTCATTTACCAGACCTTCCATATGCTTGATTAGAAACAGATCAGTGTAGATGTGCCTCTCTTCATTTTTGGGAATTAAATAATTTAAGAACACCTCACATTTATCATGTATACCCTCAAACCGTCTGTCAAGCTTCATGGTCATTGTAATCTCAATCAGAGAATTTAAAACTTCTGCCTCCACGCCAACCTCTCCTAATGCATCCCTAGTCCTGAGAAATTCCTCAATTGTATCCAAAATACCTTCCACCGAAAGGATAGCTGAGACTAACACTGCACTCCCTGGGTGACCATGTGATGGGAAACCATGCAATAAAGATCTCAGAAAAACTTTATTCAAATTCCCTGTATTTTCTTGATTCACAAGTCTTCCCAAACTCGACACTGTTACATATATAGATTTTATCTGTTCAAAACTAGCTCCAAGCTTCTCCAGGAGTGCTTCCTCCTTTGACTTATCCAAGCCTGTTTGGAGGAGCAAATTTATGGAAAAAGGGGTATCATTTTCACACTGTTTACCATCAAGAACAACAAGTGCAGCATTTTGTAGTGCCCCAACATACATGCTTAAAAAAGATGTTAAAATATTCAGCACCAAGCTCGTTTGCCCTTCCTCCAATATATGAGAAATCAACTGCTCACATAGCGTGAGAAATGCAGTATCCTTATTTGTCTGTTCTATCCAAGGCGTATCATCTCTTGAAACAGCACGCTTTCCCAGGGACACTTTCCACAAGCCTGCTTCAAGTAATGATATGACTAGAGAGAGCCATGCTCCATGCCTTAAAAATACCCAACCCTTCTCATTTAAATTGCACTGTTTATGCAATGTTTGCTGTTGAGAAAGTACCTCCAAAAGGACACTTGCTAGCTGTGATGGCTCCCCACAATGGGCCAAATTAATGTTATTGCGCAAAATTCTGCTAAAATGTATGAAGCATTCAGTTCCAAGCAACTTGCCCTCAGGTTCAGCTTTCCATGGTAGAACACTGGCCTCCTTAAATCCAACATCAGATAAAGTGCTCCAGCCAAGAATAAAGCAATACCTTTCTAGTATAAGTTCCTCCACTTGGGAAGGTGTCTTACCCTGCCAAGCTTCCAAAATGCGTGAAATCACAGAATACAGATCAGTCCAATCCAAACCCAAATCTTGAAGGACGTCATATTCTATGATACCTGAATTACAAACCCCACTGACATCAATAAGTTGACAAGAGAGATCATCCATCCCTTGCTCTCCTGAGATCCCCTCATTCAAATTTATAACATTTTGTACTACATGGTACACCCATGATTCAAGATGTCCCATGCCTTTGTATATATGAAGATCTCCTCCCTGTGAACCCTGCCTCAACTTATTCCTCATGTGCAACATCAGCCAGGATGGAAAGGTAGTGAAGTAACAAATCATGTGCCGAATGACCAGCATTAGTCGAGAAACTAGCAAAGACCAACAAGCCAATTGTGTGTTGTTAAGTTCTACTGGAGGACTACTTACATTGCTTAAAGCCAAAAATGTAATCTCTGCCATCTTGGTTTTTTCACATGCACTTGAAGAATGATATACCATGAGCAGAATTTCCAAGTGAAATAGATATGGCAAGTTTGCAGAGACTTCTTGTACATTCAGGCACCTTGTGTATAAAACTTTTACTTTCTCAACAATAAAATCGACATAACCCTTACAGATTTTCAGTCTTAGTGGATCCTCACCCAAACTGGACCTTTTTGATGCCCTGATAATAAGAACGTGAGCTAAAAGAGCAAGAGCATCATCAGTATAAACATACCTTCCATCTTCAACTTTCAGAACTTGATCTACTAGGTGTTCTTCAAGTTCATTGGATAAGGAATGATGCGTAACAAGTTCATGTAAGAGATCAAAGCATGCTTTGTAAAAATGACCAACAAGGTGTCTTTGAAAGGAAATTTCTGATGGGTCGCTCCCTTCCATCCTTCCATCAGAAGCAGAAGCTTGAGACTGTAGCAATGATAAAAGAACACTGAGATGTTCTTTGGTAAGTTGGTAACGGGCTTTTTCAAAAATAGACGAATGCCACTCTGGAGAGAAAATGCACTCTTTAAGAAATCTAAGGACTTCAGTAGCTCCATGCAAAGGCATGTTGCTGCAGTCATAAAGTGTTTCATTTGTTGAGCTAGGCTGCTCATGTCCATCACAAACAGTTTGCTTACCAGCCTCAGAGAAAAGATCTCCAAAAAGGGCATCATCTTCATGACCACTTACAGACTCTGCATCATTTACTGCTGCTCCATCCTTGCTACATGATGACCATGATTTATCACCCCTTGGCCTTGGTTTTACTCCTTGAAAGTGCAGAAAACTAGCAAGAGATACTAGATTGTCTAGCCAAAGAGATGCAGAAGAAAATATTACATTTATCTGTTCTTCCTTGCTATGCTCTCCAATCAAGGAGAAAATCTCTGAGCGTAGGTGACAACACAATCCAACAGATGCCCCCTCTTTGTCTCCTGATTGAACTCCATGATTTGTTTCCTTCCAATATATATTTTTATGGCTTTGTGATCTGACATCACGAATAAATTTCAAAATCTTAATAAAAACCTGAGGCTTAAAAACCAACGGAAGCTTTTGAACTGTGTTCTGTCTGTCAAGCCTCCATATTCCTCCATCCAAGATGTCTAGTAGAGCAGCAATTATAAACGTTCGGATATTTTCAAAAATGTTATCATCTAAAACCACACAATGAACAAACTGGAAGAATGATTCCAACATAAGAGGAAGTAGATGATCTAAATTGTTCTCTGCATTCATAAGATCACAATTGCTAGCCTCAAACTTCAGCTTAAACACTCCAGGCAAAAGGTCAGCCACTTCTCTAATATTTACTAGCAGCTGGTGACTTGATACAATGAATGTTGTTGCCTTGGCTAAAAAAAGAAGAACCTTCAAAAGCTTTGTGATCAACGTTATTCTAGACAGAACTTTCTCGTCTGAATTTTCCTCATTCAACTGAAGAGAGTGCATCAACTCTCTGCAAAGAACCACCAGTCGCACTATACACCCAAGATGGATTACTGCATGATGTTGTGAAACAGATATCATGTTACTGTTGGCCTTCCAAAAGCTAGATTCTTGGAGATCAGTTGGCTGTTCAGCATCAAAGAAAGGACTTTCATTGGTTAAGATAGCCATAACCTTCCCCATTGACTTGCCTTCCTTTGGGAGCATATAACCTTTTCCACAAGCATTTGCAACAAAACATATTTTGATTTTCATTAATAAAGCAGGCATGACACAACCTAGATGTGATTAAAAAACAGATCTCTAATTGCACATCTTATACAAGTGAAAATTGAAAGTATTGAACAGTAAATTTAAATGTAAAAAAACTGGACCATGCCAGATTGAGGTTATCTACCTTGTGGCATATACTCTATGATTTTGCTCAATTTCTCTGATGAGGAGTCAGAATAAGCCAGAGTCAAGAACTCCTGCAAATTCTGCAGAGGCTTCAAAGTTGATGCCACCTCTCTTGCTCTTCCATCAATAACTGTCATTTCAAGAAGCACTAATAGAGATGCCTGCCAAAAAGAAAATAAAACATTTTAACAAAAGGGAAAAAGATGCTTAGAGCCGCTACTTTTTAAGGTGAATAAAGGATACAATCCTCAGAGGAATGTAACAACTGACAAAATGTTATCGTCTTTAATATTTGTCAATTCAAGTCCATATGCAATCCATCAATAAAACAGAAACAAGACCCATTGTCAGCATTATTTAAGTCGAACAAGAAAACATAAATATGAAGTTAACAAGGGCAAATATATAGACCAGTCACTACACATCTAACTTAAGCAAAAATTTAAAAATCATACCACACGTAAGAGCAGCAGCTCTCCATATAGAGGTGCTTTTACAAATTAGCATCAGTATCAGCTGCCTTCTCTCTCTGTCTTAACACTCAGAAAGATAAAAGAAGGCAAAATTTCTCACTTACTATGAAAATTGCAGTAAGCATCGCATTAAAATGAGCAGTCATACTTGACTCCAAAAATCATACTAGATTCTAGAAAGCAAAACAGCACCAACTGGTCCTACAATACCACTCTAGTCGTGCCCATTTCTAGATCATGGTATCTTGCTTCCTGAAACAGGCCAGTCATCCTGCCCAAGTTTCAAAGAAATGAATAGTTGAAATTTTGAAAAAGACTCAGTTTCAGGAAGTTGGAAGGTGAAGGAAATATAACTCTAGCTCTAGCACCAGAATCATGGAGGCAGGTAATAGATATCTATGGTGTTTCAAAACACAACTCATTTTGTCATAATAATTTTATATTGTAAATGAGCTACATATTATAAGGCTCATACTTTGCCTCATGGCCAATATAAATGTAAAAGTATGTTGTTGAATCAATATTGTGTATGTGTACGTGTATGGATACATGGGTATGGTACACCAGTAAGGCAGTATTTTTGGGCTAGGTACATCCGTACAAAAAAATATAAAAATCAGGAACATATACATATTTGCAACCTAAAAACAGGAATTAAGTTCAGAATACCACATATCATACATATGCTAAACAAAATTGAAAACAAGATAAATATTATAAATTTGTCAAACTCAAATGTCAGGGTAGATATTCATTCCTTTATATAAAAAAAACAATCACTAATGAGCATCGCATTCACTATTCTCTATTCTCATGGGATTAGCAATGGTTGATAGCAAAGCCAACAAGACAATTGACAGAATCAATAGACATTTGCACACTTTACTACTGAATATTACTTGAGATAGACAGACAGATAACTGTGGGTGCAAAAGGCAGGGAAAACTCCCCATGATATCCACAGGAATCGAATAGTTTTCAGCCAGGAGAATCAAAAAGACCCTGTTGAGAAAATGAAAACTCACTATGGGAATGCAAACCATTTGACAGCCAGCAAAATCATGGCAGGTGTTGAAAATGGACATCCCCTCAGCCCACAGATGTCAGGTGGTTAGCACAAAGGTGTCTCTTATGGCCATGTAATCATCTCCCTGCAGCCACATCATGGCAGTGCATGATGTCCACTATCATGCTGCCCTGCCCACCCTTGTCAAACTCAAACACCTTCCACAGAAGAGAAACAAACAACCCA
Source organism: Sequoia sempervirens (assembly GCA_007258455.2). Lineage (NCBI taxonomy): Eukaryota > Viridiplantae > Streptophyta > Pinopsida > Cupressales > Cupressaceae > Sequoia > Sequoia sempervirens. The sequence goes on from VDFB02271358.1 coordinate 302,840,690, forward strand.
CTGACACTGATAGCCAACAGTGGAACTTAATAAAACATAGCAAGTCATGGGTTTCAGAGAATCAAAATGATGACGGACCCAAAAGAGCTTGGAATCGCCCCAATGCACCTAGAATCACCCAAGTACATTTAGGTTCAATTCAAATAATTCTGACTTCAAATTACATGCCTTTCCTGAATCCGTGAACAAATCCATTTTGATTCTAATTCCAGTGCATCTCATACCCAGAATTATCAGGATTTCAGGCCACTTCAGTAACTTGGGTGTAAACGATGGGTTAACTCGATAATTTGGGTATGAATTAGGAGTTTACAGTCTCTAGACTATGTAATTAATCAATCTTATATTCATATCAATAAAATAATATGCAATATTTTCAAATCTGTTGGTAAACAGTTTTGTCACTACAAAAAATCAACTGACTCACCCAATGGGCAGTGACAAATTGCACCAACAAATGGAGAAACTGTTATGGGATCTCAACGATTCTCCTCTGCATTTGAGAGGGGCAGCTCCCTTGTTTGATAGAATTTGAGATTTTTAAGTACTTCTAACCGGAAAGTATGAAAAGGCAAGATTGCAAATGAATACAATAACTTTGAAAAGAGATAACTGAATAACAATCCACAGATGGCTAATTCAGTGATCTAAATACCCATGAATGATAAGCACAAATCTAGTTTCGAAACAGTAATTAGCTCAAAGACTAACACACTATTTCAATAACGATCTGCCAACATTGAATGAGTTTAATCTGCGAACTAACACAGAAGGGCTGAAAGTTTGAAAATAATTATCGCACACACAGGAACAATAATTTGTAATCAACATAAGCAACACACAGACTCTCCAAGTTGATTCTTTATTTCAGAACAATTCAGAAAATAACAAGCTCACAGGCCTTTCCCACCAGTGTCAGAATGATTAACCCTTTGTGCACCCTCAATGGCAGAGCAGTCAAAAAAAGGATCCCCTCTGTTTAGCAATTTTGAAAGTATTTTAAAAGAAAAGAAAAAAGAAACCACTTGTTTTCCCTCTAAAGGTGTTACAAGAATACGAATAGTCATATAGATGACTTTTCAAATTCTGAGATATTTGTTTAGTTCCCCTCCTCTCAGAGATTTGCATAATCTTTTAACCCATTGATCTTAGGTTCTAATTCCATAAGGGTAGATACTAGCATTGACAACTTCAGCAATAAATGACACCTTGTGAATGATATCCCATCTGTCCAATCTACATCCAAAAGGAATGATAAGTCATCAATTGGATCCCAAGATCAAACAATGACAACCTTCTTAACTTTGGCTTTAATAGTCTTCTTTCTATGCTCTGTTTCATATGAGGTTTTGTTTAGTGTGATAACCTGTGTTTCAGACTGGTAAATCCCTCAACATGCTTTGGTCATCCTTGAATTCTGCCACTAACGACTCTGTTTCTTGCTTGTTCAAGGATTCTAGCAATGCTTGCAAGGCATCATTAGGCTGAGCAATTCTTATTATTAATGGGTAATGGCAACCCTCCCAATTGTCATAACCCCCAAACTTGCAAGCATTAAAATGCAAGTAAATAAATAACAATATAATATAGTTATAAATGTCAATAATTCAATATTAATATTATAATATAATATTAACATAAAAAACATAAAACAATATATATATATATATATATACTAAAGCAGATTGCTAAAGGTAGTTGTGATCGCCCAAGCCTATATTCAAAAAAAGAGGTGAATACCCTGATATGAAACCTTATGTCATATAAGAAAGAGCAGTGATGAATATATGGTTTATAAAGGCAGCAGATATTATAAGTAACAGGCAGCGATCAGAAGGTGATAATCAATCTCCAAGCCAGCGATTCTATAGAAGACAAATGCCATATAAGACAAATTCTACTTTGTCTTATTCAACGAAAAGTGCAGCGATCAAAAGGCAGAAATTAAATCATGATATTAAAGTAATAACTAAGACAGTGATGCCTTTTAGAGCAGATTAATAAGGCCATAAAATAAATAACAAAGCAATAATAATTAAGGCAGCATTCTGTTGGGAAAAAGACACAACCCTTGGCAAGGTTCCTATTTATGAAAGGAGGTGGCTTTGAAGTATGGGAACATATATGAACTACAGATGTATGGTAGGATATAGGGAAAAAAGAATAAGAAATCTGACTATGCCTGTGAACAGCAGAGAACTTAATATGAAATGATCAATGGAAAGAGATAATAATATATTCTGAACAGAGAAGACAACTACTGCAGTTCAAGATCAGAATTTGTGGTGGGATAAGAGGATATTTTGGAACACAAAACAAGGATTGCCATGAGAAATCAGAAAGGGGAGAAAGGAGCAGAAAGTCATGTAAACAGAGATCGGGAGATATATATATATATGAACATAAGAAGGAAATCAGCATTCGTATAGCATCAGAACATTAATACGATATCTTAGAATTGAAGGAAAGAAAATGAGGAATAAGAAGTTGGCTTAACGAGAAATATATGAAGACAAAGGATAAGTCAATAACAAGGGAAGTAAGCTAAAGTATATATATGTATATATGATAAAATATAAGTATTTAGATAGATAGTGTACGATTATGCAATAATGATGCTTTCAGCTATTATTGAACCTTATAAGTAATTATGATGCTTTAATCTAGGTACAATAGATTCTTATTTGTTTGATCTACCCTAACGATATCGTCTAAGTGTTAAGAACAGATCATCAATTAAGGAGAAGAAACATACAGACCAAGAGACAAAGGAGCATCTGTCTAGTTCATCTCCCAGACTGCTATTTTCCTGCAGCTCATTGTTTACATATGTATGCATATTGCCTATATGTTGATAAGAGTTAATGAATAACTTCTTGTGATAGAATATATGTTGTACTTGATTGTATGAAACCCATTTTGCGGGAAGGGGCCTGGGGAGAGCAATGCATACCTAGAGATTCCACTTACGGTCCGCCCAATCCTAAGAAAAGGATGGGCCATGGAGGGGTGGACATGCCAAGACCGCTTGGGAGCTCCGTAATTCCCACAAGTGGGCAATGTGTTTTCCAAGGTTGTGACATGGTTGGGGAAAGCAGGTACAAATCACCAACAAAGAGAGTTGTAGTATACAACCTCCTAGGCTTGGCACATGGCTTCGGGCGGACCCACCCATGTTACTCTTCCTAGTTCACAATAGGTTGCATTATTGATAGTCTGTAAATGTGTTGTCATGGATTAAGCTAACAAATGTATATATGCATGTTTGGGAATGATGTTCATGGATTGAATGCAGGTTTTCAATTCCGGATTATATCCTCAAGGAACTATTCATTTGACAAGGTGAAAACCCTAACCCTAGTTTGTGGAAATTGTGACTCATAGGCAAATTCTAGGGAAAATTAGGACAGGGGGCATTACACCAATAGACGAGGAAGCTTCTGCAAGTTAGCAAAATTTCTGCTAACATTCAGCTTAACAAGACTGGTGGCAAGGCAAAAAGTCTCTGGTATATATTCCAACTTATTGAAGCTTACATCAAGTTCTCTTAAGCTGGATAAAGAACCCATAATTGTTGGAAGGCTTTACTTTCAGATTCTACGCCAGCGTAGCTTTTCCTCCGTCTTTTCATTTCATTAAAAGATGAGCAATACCAGTCATGCTTTGGAATCACCTTAAGTCATGGCTTTACACAATATGTATGATATCTATTACAAAGGATATAATTTAATCATTTTAATTTTTATAGGATTCTCACTGTCATTCTTGTTTTTGAAAGAGCATACTTTAACTGGTGATTCATTACAACATAGATTCTCTTCTTCTGTACTGACATGGGCTTATGTATCTTCTCTGCCTGCATTTTCATCTTAGTTTATATTATCATCTTTATTATTCTTTGGATCCAACTCCTTACTGAGTCATTTACAAACTATACGATAGTGTCCCTCTTTCACTCTTTACCATAGGGCTCTATCTTCCGCTTGCCCTTTGTAGACCCAGCAAATCATCCTAAAGTTCTTCCTTCAAGTTGTCTTGGCCCAGCATCAAGTTTGGCTTGGCTTCCAAAGCCTCGAGGCGCATCCTGATTTTCTCCAAGGGCATCAATATGAATTGCAAGGGCAACTTTTGCTGCTAGAGACCTCAAAATTTTCCCTATCAATTTTGGTGTTGTTGGTCCTATTAGTGAAGCATGGAATATAAGTCCATATTTTGGTGTCCTTGACTGTCAAATGCTTTTCCATAAGTCTTAAAACAAGATACTTATGAGAGCTCAACAGAAAGTTAAATGAAAACTATATTTCTTTCCAAGCACTTAGATTCAATAAGAACCATGCAATTATATCTGCACTTACAAAATTTGACAGGATAATTGTCTACTGATAATAAGGAGTTTGTCCATTCAAATACCATTCTCGGCTCTGTATGGAATCAGTTCCAAGCTGCTCAGTTTGTAATTGAATTAATTGGTTAACAGCAGAAATAATGTGGGGCCAATTCTCTTTAAAGTGCAATGCTTCGAAGTGGCACAAGAATTAGAACCTTTGGATGAGTACACCCTTGACCATGGGAAGGCTCAGCAACACTAATTGATCTCCATTATCTGGCTGTGACTTAGTAGACATGATTAAGAAGGTGCAGAAGATAAGCATTTTTCTGAAGTTTTTCCATGTTCATTTCTTGACTACCATCACAGTGTGGACCAATTGTTTCATTTGGTTTGACCTACCCTTGATTGCATAGTGTCAAGATCCTCAAAACTTCAATCTAAAGGTGTCCCAACAAAATCAAATGATAAACATTTCCATGCTCGATGACTTGGAATGCTTGATACATAGTCAATAACCTCCCATAACATTCTGTTTGTCAGATCGAAACATTAAATATTGAGGGATTTATCTGAGCATGTAGCTGTTCTGAGATAGCCTGAAAAAATGCATTTTTTTATACCTTTATTTCAGCAGATTGTAATGTAGCTCAATCATCTAATTGAGGTGTCATTTTCTGGTTGGAACAGAAAATCAATCATATTTCAAATCAATGGCCTCTCATAATTTTCTATAAAATATCTAAAGAGATAGAATCTCTGACAGTTTACTATTATTCAAATTCAAAACAATCACCTAGAAACATGTTGAAAAAATTGCAAGTTACATTAAAAAAGGGTTAGGGAAGAAATTAAATGTAACATCAGATGATAAAAAAGAAATTGTAGCATGACTAGATTCAGAGGATGCTTACATTGACTAGTACAAGGATTTCTGCCATTCAAAATGATAATAACTTATTTACAATTCTATTTCATGAATCTTCTAACAATGATGATGAAAACAATTTTCAGCATATGCTTGGCCATTCTCCTCTCTATGATGAGCCTTCTAATTAATATGATTTGCAAGAACTGCAGGATATATTTAAACTTATCTTTCGTGAGTCTTCCCTTAATGAATACATTTTACAATGACAAGTGTTTATATATAGAAAGAGAAATTTCGTCAAGGATGATCATGGATAGGCATGAGAAAGAGACAGAGGAGAGTGTTCAATGTGAATCTCCTCCCTTAGTAATGCAACCGGATAATGATGCTTTCTTGGGTTTCTAATTGCAGATGTGAGCACAAAATTTTTCAATAAAGCATACATAGATGATAAATTCATGTGTTGCCTCGAGTTTTATTTTTTACAGCTAAATCCCCTAAGACAAATATTCACGTCTTGTTTTTGATTGTTCATAGTAAAAGTATTGTGTTGTTGGCAAATTTACAAAGTTTCAAAACCTTCATCAGTATTTGAAGAGGTTATCACAACCCTTTCAGCTTCCGACAAAGTTATCCTAACCATGTTGGAAGCCGACAACACTATCAAAACCTCTTTTTTTCCAAGAAATTACAAGTTGCATTCTCCAAATTGAATCAAAAGCATTCATTAGTGATCTTTAGAAGCAAATGTCTTAAGGCAGGTCAGTCTTTGTCTAAGTTATAAAATCATTTCAATGTTTGACGAGGTTCTCGAAACCTTGTCGAAAGCCGACAAGGTTCTCGGAACCAAGCCCAAGCCTGAAGCATTGTACAATCTTTAGGTGAGCAAAGTGGCGAAAGATTTTGAATAGCTCATGATAATATCCCACTCATATTTTAATTTAAGAAACGAAGCAAAATTTAGTGGCACGGTTTTTGAGAAATGTAGGACATTTTGAAACCAACAGCGGAGAGTGACGAGTTTGTCAAAACCAAGTTAATAGCCAATAAGTATCAAAATAGTTGTCAAAACTCGACAAGGTTTTGAAAACCATTCAAATCTCTGATGGGCGAAATTCAAATAAAGACACGTGTGAGAAGAGGGTAGAAGCACACATGCGCCAGCATTAAAAGCGCGATTGATACATTCTCAAACCCCGAGAACATTAAAGACTGCCCTATAAAACAAAATTTAATCGCTAAAAGAGGAATTTTTACAAGCAATCACTGGAAAATTAGCAAGAGCAAAATCAAAAGGCAATTCAGAAGAATTCCCAAGTCCTCTACTGAGGAGAGATAGCTAGCCGGAAGTGAAACGTTTACAATTTCTTTCATCCCTATAGTCTATAAGGAAATTTTACATTAAATAGATCAATTTCATGAGAAACTTACAAAACATGGGAATACCCGTAGCAATTCAAACTCCCTCTGCACTTATTTAGATGTGTGCCGAAAGATAGAGCAACCATTTTCTGCAATTTAATTCTACTCAAAATGAACCATAAGTATTTGGGGTATGAACACCATCTAGCCTAGAAAATGCATTGCCTAAAATCGATGATACAAAACTAGGGCACGTGAACTTGAATGAATTTTGAGAAAAAATAGGTAAAGAGAATAGGCCCTGATTACACAAAAACTAATGGAAAGCAGCTTATTATAGGCGATTGCTTTCCCTATAGCTATACAATGTCTGAAATTAGTAACGGAATAATGTATCAACCATTACAACCCTCAAGCTCGGGAAGTAATGACTAGCGATAATCAAATTATTGCGAAGCTGGATAGAAATGCTTTCACTACAATACTCAGATTACCCCAAAGAGAGGTATTTGCAGACCTGGATCTCACTTTTGCATATCAACATTTTGAAGAGAAGAACCTGTGTTGAAATACAATTGCTAGGCATTGGTTGGCAACTCCGAAGAAAAGAAAATCCTAGTTGCCCAAAAATTTGCATAGGTCACATTCTACAAATGAAATCTTATACATTATATTACTAACACAGTTTTGAAGAATGGATGTACTTCTTCATTGTTGTAATTGTCCATGGAGAACACTTCATTGATTGGGGTAATATTATCAATGATCATCTTCATTGGCAGATGATGCAATTTCAGCTCAATAAACATTTTAAAATGTCTTCATATTTATCCTACGCCATTGCCAACCTAAGAGATTGGTAAGGATTGTTGATGTTGCAGCGTCGGGCCTCAACTTCCAGCATCAACTTATGAAGCCATAAATTAAATATAGCCTTATCGGCTATTTAATTTATTTGAGTCGATATTAAGTGAAGAGGCGCTTCACTTGGAAATCAAAATAACATTTAATTATTGTTAAATAATTATTGATTGAGGCCGACTTCATTCCCTTGAAAGGACGCGATCTCCTCTCCCTCACGTATATATTAGAGTTGCTCATTGTTCATTTGACATTCATACATTACATACATTCATAGTTCAATATTATAGGCGTGCGAATTCCTTCAAGTGCAGATCGAAGTTTACAAGAAGGCTGATTTCATAATCAAGGAAGAGCATTATTATTATCTAAGTTTGCATCTAGTTTTGGTGTTGATATTTGGCCTTGTAATCGGCCTCATTGTAAAGAGACTTATTGATTCTTATTCAATATATAAGTGATATATTGTTGCTGGGTTTTTCTCCCTCAAGTCGGAGGGTTTTCCCAAGGTATATGTTGTGTCTATTTGTTTGAAATTGAATTAAAATCTGCTTATTTAACTTTTGATTCTAAAACTAACATGGTATCAGAGCGGGTTTAAGCAAGATCATGATCAGATTTACATAAGGAGCGTTATCTTCCACTCTTGTTCTCATCTTCTTGTGTCTATCTCATCTTCGAAAAATGGTTAACGGACTCAAGGTTGAAGATAGACTTGAAGGTGCTTCCAACTTCACCTCTTGGAAGTTCAAAGTGTTGCTTGCATTGGAAGAAAATGAGATTGCTGAGTTCGTGGAGAGCGAAGTTCCCGAGCCTACCAATGAGAATGAGAAATCACAATGGAAGAAGAATGGCACTAAGGCGAAGAAAATTTTGGTAGATTCTGTGAAAGACCACCTTGTGCCGATCATCTTCAAGTTGAAGTCAACACAAGAAATGTTCAGGACCTTGGAGGGATTATATGAGATTAATAATACAAGCAGAGCTCTTGCATTGAGGCAACAGCTTCATCATATCAAAATGGCAAAAGGAGATTCCGTCATCTCATTCTTCATGAAGATCACCGAGTTAAGAGATCAGCTTTGCGCCATTGGTCATATGGTTGATGATGAGGACTTGGTCATGTTGGCTCTTAATGGTCTTCCTCAATCTTGGGAGCCATTTATCCAAGGTATTAGTAGGAGATCAAAGCTACCTAAGTTCGATCATCTTAGGGCAGATTGCATTCAAGAGGAATCTAGATTGGCAGCAAGAGGCAATGGGCAAAGTTCTACCAATGAAGACATTCATGTACTTGCCGCTCATTCGTCAAAGAGGAAAGGAAGAGAAAGAAAGAAAGGAAACTTCAAGAGGAACAGAGATAAAAGATCAGATGGTGCTCCTGCATCCAAGAAGAAGAAGGATCTCTCCCATATAAAGTGCTTCAGATGTGACAAGTATGGTCACTATGCAAAAGATTATCCAACTAGACCTAAACAGCATGCATCAATTGCGGATGTGGGTGAGATCTCTCCTCAAAAGGATTCAAGTGGATTTCTATTCTATTCTGCTCTATCAAGCAATGTTCCTACAAATAGCAACACTTGGTTGATTGATAGTGGTGCCTCTCGTCACATTACTGGTTTTAGAGAACATCTTTCAAATTTGGTGGAGAGAGATACAAACATTCAAGTCATAATTGGAGATGATGCTTGTTATTCTCTGAAAGGTGTTGGAACCTTCTCTCTTCACTTAGATTTTGGCATCTCTCTTCAGTTGAGCGATGTGCTATTTGCACCAGGCATCAAGCGGAACCTTGTCTAAATTTCAGCTTTGGAGGACAAGGGATATCAAGTTGCATTCTCTGAAGGAAAAGTTCTTGCATGGCCAAAGAACTCTAGCATCAAGATTGCCCGAGTGATTGGTGTTCAACAAGAGTCTCTATAGACTTTCCACTCGTCCAATACAAGCTTTGTTGCATGATTCAACAAGTTCATGTGAACTTTGGCATAGAAGACTTGCTCACCTTCAATTCAGAGCACTTCCAACCATGGAGAAGATGGTCACTGGCCTTCCTAAACTCAGCGAGGAGCATGAAGGTACTTGCCGAGGATGCGCATTGGGTAAGAATACTAAAGGTCCCTTTCATAGTAGTGAGAGTAGATCCAAATGTATTCTAGATCTTGTTCATTCTAATTTGTGTGGTCCAATGTTTGTTGCTTCTTTGAGTGGTTTTTCGTATTATGTAATTTTCATTGATGACTACTCTAGAAAGACTTGGATTTATTTCTTAAAGTCTAAAGAATCTGAGGAGGTACTTAAGAAATTCAAGGAATTTAAGGCTCAAGTAGAGAACCTGTCCGGGAAGAGGATCAAAGTTCTGAGATCAGACAATGGAGCAGAATACATCTCTGGAGGCTTCCGTAACTTTTGTATCGACACTGGGATTAAGAGGGAGTTTTGTGTCCCTTACAATCCACAGCAAAACGGTGTTGCAGAAAGGAAGAACATATCCATTGTAGAAGCAGCTAAAGCCATGATTCATGATCAAGATCTGCAAATCTTCCTTTGGGTTGAAGCATCTAGGACAGCTGTGTATGTTCAGAATCGGAGCCCTCATCGTATTTTGGAGAACATGACTCCTGAAGAAGCTTTCACAGGTGTGAAGCCTGAAGTCAGTCATTTGAGAATCTTTGGTTGTCCTATGTACATTCATGTGCCTAAAGATAAAAGGACAAAATTGGAACCATCTAGCAAGAAGGGAATATTTGTGGGCTACAATGAGTCTTCAAAAGCCTACAGGATTTACATTCCAAGTCAGAAACTGATAGAAATCAGCAGGGATTTACATTTGAAGAGGATGTTGCATTCAAGAGATCTAAAGGCTCTCACATGGAGATAGATAATGAAGACCAAAAGTCTCCTCAGGACATGGAAGTTGACCATACTCTTGAGATTTAGAGGGAGTCTACTGAACCAGAAGAAGATGGTGATCCAGTTGAGCCTTTGGAACCAACTGATGGGCCTAGAGACATTGTTAGTGGTCGAAAGAGACCTCTTTGGGCTAGGCAAACAATGCAGGAGGCAAAAAAGTTTGTAGCTCCTAGAGGAACATTAAGAGAAAGCAAAAGACCACAAAAGTTTCCAAGCTATGTTGCATTGATGAGTCAAATTATTGAATCTGAGCCTTCCAGTGTTGAGGAAGCTTCAATTCAGCAAGTATGGAGAGATGCTATGGCTGAAGAATATCAATCTATCCTCAAGAACGATGTTTGGGACATTGTACCTAGACCAGAAGGGAAATTTGTTGTATCTTCTAAGTGGCTTCTCAAGATCAAGCATGCGGCTGATGGAAGCATTGAAGCATGCGGCTAATGGAAGCATTGAGAAGTACAAGGCTAGATTTTTGGCTAGAGGATTCTCTCAGAAAGAGGGAATAGACTATGAGGAAACCTTTGCTCCGGTTGCTTGTTATACATCCATCAGGACTATCATTGCTATTGCAGCAGCTAAAGGATGGAAGTTACATCAGATGGACGTGAAGACAGCATTTCTTAATGGTGTAATTGAAGAAGAGGTATACATTGAGCAACTTGATGGCTTTGAGATTCATGGGAAGGAGTCTCATGTTTGCAGATTGAAGAAGGCTTTGTATGGCCTTAACCAGGCTCCTCGTGCTTGGTATGAGAGGATTGATCGATACCTATTGAGCTTGGGCTTCTCCAAGAATGATGTTGACTCAAACCTGTACTTCAAGGTAATTGATGGTGAGGCATTGATCTTGGTTCTTTATGTTGATGATCTATTTCTTACTGGAGAAGAACACCTCATTATCAAATGCAAGAAGGAGTTGGCTTCTAAATTTGAAATGAAGGATCTTAAATACATGCGTTACTTCCTTGGTTTTGAAGTATGGCAGAGGCCTGATGAGATCATTCTGAGTCAAGGGAAGTATACAATAGACATCTTGAAGAGATTTGGTATGATGGATTGCAAATCTATGTCTACACCAATGGAAACCAATCTGCAGAAGCTAAAAGAGTCTGTAGCTAGTTCTGATCTGGTGGATCCTACTATGTACAGGCAGTTGATTGGATCGTTGATGTATCTAGTCAATACTAGACCAGATATTTGCTATGCAGTGAGTGCACTTAGTCAATTCATGTGTGAACCAAGGCAAATACATCTAGTTGCAGCGAAGCATATCCTGAGATACTTGTGTGGTATAGTTGGGTATGGCTTGAGATACTCTTCCAGTGTAGACCTAAAGCTGCAAGGATATTCTGATTCTGATTGGGTAGGGTGTGTAGCTGATCGGAAGAGCACCTTTGGTTGTTGCTTTAGTTTGGGATCTGCGATGATCTTCTGGTGTAGTAGGAAGCAGTCTTCAGTGGCACTAAGCACCGCAGAGGCCAAGTATATTGAAACTTGTGTGGCAGCTCAAGAAGCAGTGTAGCTTCGGAAGCTCCTTGCAGGATTGTTTGGACAATCATTGGAGCCGACTGTCATTCATTGTGATAATCAAAGTTTTGTGAAGCTTTCTATCAACCCAATATTTCATGATAGAACAAAACATGTTAAGATCAAATACCACTACATCAGAGATATGGTATTGAGGAAAGCTATCCAATTGAGATACATTAGCACTGATGAGCAGACGGCTAATATTCTTACCAAGCCTCTCTCCAGAGTAAAGTTTGTGTACTTTCGAGACAAGCTTGGAATAGTGGAGAATGAAGCCCTAGCTGAGAGGGAGAATCAGCATCAGTGATCTTTTGTGATTTGCTTTAATGCATTTTTTCTCTATGAGAGAAATTTGAGGTGAAAGCCCTTGTTTCCACCCTCTGGGAATAGCCATGGTGGATGTCATGTTGAGTGACTCCATGACAACATCACGTTGAGAGACTCCGTGATGATTTCCTTGTACTTGTGTTTATCGACCCTCTAGGAGTAGCCATGGTGGACGTCATGATGAGATGACGACATCACATTGAGTGACTCCGTGATGGCCACTTCTGCATATGTTTCTCCATACATGGGAGTAGCCATGATGGACAATATCACGTTGAGTGACTCCGTGATGAGCTCTTTCCACATATGGGTATAGCCATTGTGGATGTCATGTTGAGAGACTCCATGACATTGGTTAGCTGGAAGTATTCCTCCCTAGCTGAGAGGGAGTGTTGATGTTGCAGCGTAGGGCCACAACTTCCAGCATTAACTTATGAAGCCATAAATTAAATATATCCTTATCGGCTATTTAATTTATTTGAGTCGATATTAAGTGAAGAGGCGCTTCACTTGGAAATTGAAATAACATTTAATTATTGTTAAATAATTATTGATTAAGGTCGACTTCTTATTTGCCATCTTTGAGGAGTTACGATTTTTCATTTGAGGCCGACTTCATTCCCTTGAAAGGACGCGATCTCCTCTCCCTCATGTATATATCAGAGTTGCTCATTGTTCATTTGACATTCATACATTACATACATTCATAGTTCAATATTATAGGCATGCAAATTCCTTCAAGTGCAGATCAAAGTTTACAAGAAGGCTGATTTCATAATCAAGGAAGAGCATTATTATTATCTGAGTTTGCATCTAGTTTTGGTGCTGATATTTGGCCTTGTAATCGGCCTCATTGTAAAGAGACTTATTGATTCTTATTCAATATATAAGTGATATATTGTTGCTGGGTTTTTCTCCCTCAAGTTGGAAGGTTTTCCCAGGGTATATGCTGTGTCTATTTGTTTGAAATTGAATTAAAATCTGCTTATTTAACTTCTGATCCTAAAACTAACAAGGATTGCATCTTGTTGGGAATTTTTATGAAATGAGTCAAATTTATGATCACTATCCTCAGCTCCAATTGGAGAATAGTTACAAATACTTGAAGAGAGTGAATAATGCATTCACAATGTTGGTAGTTCAAAAACTTCAAGGCTATATGAGAGTGAGGATATCTTTAGAAGCTGCCCAATTAATCAATACCTATGGGAGCCCCTATATTTAGTTTCAGAGATTTACCTATATCTGAATTGGAGGATACAATGGTTCCCATATAAGCTACCCAGGTATTGAAGTATGTAGACAAACTGGTGAGCTAAATAAAAGGTGCAAGGAAAGAAAGAAAGCACAAGTTGTTTTTCCTATTGGTCTACCTTTTTACCAATGTAAATCTTCTTCTGATGCATTAAATACTGAAAGAGATCTGATGAAATATACACACCAACTCTTTGAATTTCGTTTTCCATTTGATAGTAAAGATTTTGTTAAAATAAAATTGCAACTTAGGTCTAGATTTCATCGTGACACTGAGCTTGAAGACTACTAGGCTGAATGTGACAATGAGTTTGAAGTCTGAAGAAGAGATTGGATGAGGCTATCTCTAAGACAAGTTAAAATGTTTCACTTAAATTGGGATGTCCAAAATCTTGAAGATGATGAGTCTAATTTAGTAGATCCCATATATTTTAATAAGATACAAATGCTACCAATTCTACCTGTTAATTGGAGCATTAAGGAAATTGGGAATATAGAGGTGAGATCGGCAATTGTACTCAGAAGAACAAAAGAATGGATACCAAAGAGGTCAGCCAAGAAGCCTGGCTCAAAACCATCAGAAACAAAGGGAACTACAAAACAAAGAGGGACTAGTTAGGTGCACTCTTCTCCTTCCCAATCGACATCATCTTCACTAAATACTCAAACCACTAGGGGAGGAGATGGAGACCCTCCCAAGATAAATCTTGAAGGAGTGTGTAGAGATGCTATGAAGAGAAAAAGCGGGAAGGAGAAGAAAGAAAGAGAGAAGCTTAAAACCTTCTCAATTTAGTAATTCTTCTTCCTCTCAACCTTCACCAAATCCACCATCTCCTCATTCATCTCACATTCCACTTGCTTCTCCTAATCCGTCCCCCTCTTCTTCACCTGATATGTCATCCTTTTCCACACCACCTCTTAAGAGGTCACTTCAATTTTCCCCTAGCACCATTGGAACTTCCTCAAATACTCCTTTTGGCACAGTTACTTCTTGTTTAGAGCAAACACTGTCTAGGAAGAGGAAATTACTGGAATTGAGCATCCCAAAGAAAGATGTTACAAGCCTACTCCAAAAAACACCTTGACCCAAGAAACCTACAACTATTTCACGATTAATGCCAGGGGTCACCTCTAGGAATATGTTTGTGGAGATTGCTCACCCCTCTAGAAAGAAAGATACTACTGAAATAACAGCCAAAGACTATAATATCACAAGGATCAACTTGGGACCTTCTTCGAGAGGCGGTGATGTACATAATTTTCAAGTATTTGCTACCAAGTTAGTCGAGAGAATAGAAAAAGATAAGAAATCCAAAGATGAACTAAAGCAACAAATAAAGATTTTGACCTCTTGTTTAAAATTGATAGGAGATACTTCAGCCCAACCAATAGGCCAAATTGATTCCTCTTTTGATCCCAACTCAGTCAGTGGAAAGGAAGTCCTTGAAAAGATTCACAAGTACAAATTTTATGGTCCAATGACCGAAGATTGGGTCAATGAGATAGTAACCAAAGCATTTGAGTTCATAGAAGAGGCTAGTAAATTGTATGATGAAGTGGACATTAGGTAAAAGGAAATTGATGATGAGATTATGACCTCAAAACAGGAACAAACAGTTTGGTTGAGAATAGACAAAAATTTGAAGGAAATGATAGATGTGGGAACTGATAAACTGGTTGAACAAATTCTCTCCAACGCTAATGATAATAAATGCTTCATGTGGAAAGGGAGTGTGGAATGGAAAGTGATAGCTCTCAGGAAAAATGTCCAAGAGCAAATGAAGTTGTTAAAAGAATGTAATCACATTAGATTGGATATCCAAGTTGATTTTTTGGCCGTCAACTCAAATGTTCAAATGAAAGACAGCTCTCAAGTTATGGATGTCCAGGTCATCAAAGATAAATTCAAGGAAGTGATCAAGAATCTTTTTGAGCAACAAACATTCTGTTTTGAGAATATGAGAAAGATAAGCACCATTGATACTTCTTTAGTACAATGTACAGGTCACCTTGCTACTTATCAAGGCAGATTAGAGAATGTTTTTTGTTTGGCCAATATTGGCAAAATGTGATGGTTTAAATGTGGTGTTGTTGTTCTTGCTACCAAGGTTCAGACCCCGTTGGGGTGTTATTATTAAATGTTTATGTTGGGGATGAGGTCCCCTGTTTGTGACCTCACCAATTCATAGCTCCGGGTCAAAAGTGTTTACCCCTCTTTCAGAAAAAAATAGTTCAATGTTTTGTTTTCTTGAAACTAGCCAAAATAGTAACTTAGCAGACATTTGTCAAAGGGAAGTGGTTTTTGTTAGATACTTTTTCGATTTAGTCAGGGATAAAAAAGTTTCTTCTTTTCAGAAGCAAGACATCATAAGCAATAAGTCATTCTATGGATAATCAATGGGTGTGAGCATGAGAAGATAATTGGTTAGGCAATTGAAGAAGTCGGTACCTTGAATGTGCATGCAATAATCCATAATGATCATGCAAATCATCTAGTTCCATGTATCTGATTTTATCTTTTGAACACATTATATTGCAAAGAACATCAATAAAATAAAAGCAAGATACATAATTATCAATTTATCACAATTAAAGTCACTTAGTTTTATTTTTTTGTGTTTTAGTTGTCCAATTATTTTATAATTAATACACCAATGGAGAAAGAAATTTAGACAAATTAACAGAAACAATTTGTATTTGAAGGTTAAGTACAACAAACCTGCTCATCTGGAGCTGGCCAAATCAATGAATTATTCTCCAAATAGCAAAGGCAAAATTCAACAGCCAGCTCAAATATTCTTGCCACCAATGACTTCTCATCATCATCTGCCCATGAGAAATCAGAATTATGCATTATGTTTTCTGTCACTTTGCTTACTATTGAAAAGACATATATTGATAAAAGCCAAGAACATGAAGGATACATTTGAGTAAAAGCCATTTACAGATTTATTTTAAATCAAGAATTAAAAACATTTCTACGATATTTAGTTAAGCTTTCCCCCAGCCAAGTCTACTGATTCCCTGTGCTTTATTTATAATTGGAAACAATCATATCAGTCCCAAGTCAAGGATCCAGATCTAGATAGAAAAAGTGTCAACATCACTAAGCAAAAGCAGCTAATTCAAGATATAATTTATTAGTCGGTATGAGTTTTCCAGAGTCCATAACGATAGAATGCTTAGTTTCTGGATTCAACTGTGTGTATTTTTTAGTCCAGAAACTAAGCATTCTATATAATTTATTGCCGCTTCATACTGCATCCTGTTAAGCGGCAATAAAACACAACTATGTATCAACTATTTGCCAATTTTAAATAAACAGAACATATTACAATAACAACTAGAGATAGCCTAATATATAATATTTATGTGTTTTTAGGTAAAGATGAGAATGGGAAGTAAACAGTCTTCTAGGGTTCAGAAGCAGAGAAATTTTAAATTGTTTTGTCGGGAATCTCTGAATTGGCAAATCTGACCTGCTACTGCCAACATTCAGCTCTCTACCAAGTCCAGGAAGGATGGACCCAGCTACAGTCAGATTGTTCTGATGGAGTATGGTGGCAAGATGATGTTGGTGGGGAGATGGAGTGAAGCAGATCTGGACTTTTTCTTCTCAAGGCCTCTCAAAGACTTGTGGAGTTTTATGGGACTGTCCATTTGTTAGCCTCAAGGAAGCAGATGTAGATAGTCAACAAGATTTGCTGATGATATTTGGGGCTGTTGGTGAATGCGAAGGGGGTCATATACCTAATTCTTCCATTCTGTCTTAAGCAGACAGTTTATGGGAGGATGGGGTTAAGATTACTTTCCTTACTTAAAGCTTCTTTATTTCAAGGTTTTTTTCTAAGGAGAATAGGGATGATGCATTTTTGCTCGATACCCAGATGGTTCAAGGCTTCTCGATTTATCTTTTGGTATGGAGTCCAAATCTTTCTTTTAGGCTTCTTCCCTCAGCAGCAGCAGACATTTGGGTACAACTTTAGAGTCTCCCGTTAGAGTTTAGAATCTTAAAGCTTTCAAATGCATAGGAACTGCTTTAGGTAAATTGTTAAATTAGATGAGAAGGCAATTTATCCATCCCTTGCTATCTATGCTTGTAAAAAAATTAATAGAGATTTTGATCTTCGTCTGCCTAAGAAGATATGCATGTATTCTCTTGTAGGATGCTCTTATCAAGAGCTAGACTATGAAAGAAAACAGTTTCACTGTTATTCTTCTCATAGAGTTAGTCATGTGGCTAGTAGATGCTGTGGGAGATCCTTTAGGCCTTCTTTAAAAATAAGTACTGTGACAAAGACAAATATAATTTGGAAAATCAAAGAAGTTTCCTCTATTTGTAACGAATTCTTTCTCCATCACAGTAATTTCTTAGTTGGATCTTAAGAATAAGGTGGAGGAGAAAGGTAAAGCTAAAGCTCTAAAAATTATGAACATGAGAGTGGGAGGAGAAAGTTCTGAAGTATTTTTATATGGAACTTCCAAGGCAGAAAGAGCCTTCTTTAAGGGGGGAAGAGGATGAAGTCCAGTGAGGAGTCTCTATAACTGAAGAGGTGCATGTTGAAACTTTCCTTCAATCTTCTCTTTGATTCTCAGAGATTTTGTGCTCTAGGCTTTAAGGAAGAAGGAGATTACTGTAGAGATCAGATTCCTTTGGCTTTGAACATGGAGGATATTCTTATGGACCATGAGTTGGTTACTCTTGGTAATCTTTCCTTTGGTGGCTTGGAGCCCTTGGAAATGGAGCCATTGCCTATCAGCTAAATGGAAAAGAAAAATAAAGACAAAAAAGCAGTGAAGGAAAGGATTCAAAGAAATAAGAAAATTGGGATTGAGCAAGGATTGTAATTGACTATTCCAAGAATGCTTACAACTTACAAGGATGAGGGGGGAGAACCCTCTAGGTGGAAAATGAAGGTCTTCTCATAGAATGCTTCTGAAATAAAAAGCTCATAGAAAAAAAAAGAATGGTAAAGTGTCAATTTTCTTTACAGTCACCAGATTATATACTCATCCAAGAAACACAAATATTAAAGAAAAACTATTGCTCTTGTTACAAGTACCTGGAGACCTTTGCAGGGAATAGTGGTGGATGCTAATAGGATACATGATTTATAAATTTTATGGAATCCAATTAGAATACTTGATTCAGCATTGACCTCTTTGGTCTGTTGGATGGCTTGTGAATTTAAAACTCTCCAGAAGAATATTTTGAGTTACTGTGTTACTGTCTAAAGTCCCAATATTTTGTTTCATAAAAAGCATTCCTTGTATAAGCTTTCTTCTCTACTCTCAATCTGGTCGGCGAAGGTGTATTTCTTAGGGATAGATTTTAACACTATTACAAGCCCAATGGATAAGCATGGTGTTAACAGCAGGCCTTCAAAATCAGGGATTAACTTCAAGAGTTTTATTGCTGACTTTAACCAATTTGATATTATTCCTAAATCTGTCAATTTCACTTGGAGTAATTGTCACAAAAGCTTCTATAACATTGTGATTAGCCTGGATAGATATCCTTTTTCCCCAAAACAGATGCTAAACCAACGGACAGTGATTTCTTCAATTGAAATGTTTCTGGGTCAGATCATTTTCCTATATTGCTGGAGATAAAGATGGATTCCTCTGGACTTCATCGCCCCTTTAAATTTGAATCTATGTGACTTCTCTGCCCTTCCTTTCATGGTTCGTTGCCCCTATAAATTTGTCTATGTGGCTTATCTGCCCTTATTTTCATGATTCAATAGTTTCTTAGTGGTGGCATGAAGGTGACAAATTTAAGGGGGAAATGGAAATGTTTATTTTTGCCCAAAAATTTAAGTTTCACAACTATGTTGTGTTAGAAGTAATTGTCATTGATGTCAAGAATCAGTATTGGAATAAAGTGTCGTTGATGATATCATAAGAATGTCAAAACAAAGAGTCTAAACAAGACCATTAAAGATATATAATCATCATTGAATATTCAGTTTGAATGTTGTGGATAAAAATGTATCTACAATAGTCCAGATCAGAGTTAGTGCTACTTATCAATAAATCAAATGGATATCATCACCTACAGATTGAAATTGAGATACAGATCGAAATCTCCAAAATTGACATTCAACATTCTTTATATTAGTTCAAAGAAATCTCAAATAGATCTCCAGATCGAATCTCACAAATCAGTTTTTAAATGCTCAGATCGAAACCTTAAGATTTTTATTCAAATAAGGTCATGATACAGATCAGACTATGGAAGTTGAGTAATTTAATGATGATAAATCTGAAGATCAGATTGAAACGTTTCTGTGCTGGAAGGTAAATCTGAAGCGGATTGATGAACTTAAAGGAAAATAATAGTGGAGCAAGCCCGAATTGAAATCAAAGATCATCTACAGTTCAGTCTGAAATTTAAATATAAATCTGATGTACATCTTCTACAGGTCGAAAAATTGAGTAAACAGATCTAACAAACTCACAGTGTGCAAGCTTCACAAAGTATTCTAATCAAAATTCTATTAAAAGACAAATGGCGGACGTGTTAAGATAAACTAAATTATATGTTTAGAACAAACAAATCTACACGGGTTAAAGATGTCTTCTCATAGAACGCGTCAAGGCAAAAAGACGTGCTTCAAAGAAACACGGCTGTTGATGAACTCTCTAAATGACACGTCTTAAACAAATGAGTACGACTTGTAAATAATACGCTTTCAGGAAGAGTCGCGATTTCAAGTCTAACAAAAGAAAAAAAAATTAAAATATAAACACTCTTACAAATGCTTTCTAAGGACATGACTTGCCAACAAAAAGACGTCTTCCTTAGAAATGTCAACACCAAAAAGATGCGACCTGTGTTTAAGAGGCTGATTTAATTAATCTTTTTGTAAATAGAAGATTAAATTAAGAAGATCGGTTAAGTAAATGAAGGAGTATGAATGAGGAGTTATGGTCCTTGAGAAAATTATAAATACTTGATTTTCAAATCAGAATTGATGTGGTTGAGAAGTTAAAAGACGTCATAATCAGAAGCCTTTCTTCTTGTGTGGGCTGAGTGAGAGAATTTATATCACAAAGGCAGATTGGAGGATTGGCAGATTGCAGATCTGATTGAGGACAATTGCTTCATCCATCAAGTCAAGGTTTGGTGCCTTGCATTAGGGGTTGGTGCTCCTTGTAGGCAGGTGTCTACTAAATTTCGTAGAGGTCTAGGTGTTCCTTGTAGATTTCATTCTACTAAAACATCTAGTTGTAAATCTGTAGGTTGATGCCTACTTGAAAAATTATTATTTCAATAAAATTGTGTCAACTTGGGGAAATTGATTCAAATCAAAAAAGGGTTGATTATAGCAAGTTTAAAAAGATTAAAAATAAAAAGTTTTATTACTGATTTACTGATTCACCCCCCCCCTCTCAGTAAATCTTTTGTGCTCTTCATGTTGCTGGTTCATCGGCCTAGAGCCCTAGATCTAGGTCCAATACAATCCTAGGGACCAGTTGATCTAGCCACAAATTTGCACAAGGGGAAGCATTAAAATTGTGGATTCATCTCAAATGAACCTACGCAAACCAAATATGAACTCAACAAGATCCTGTCAAACCATAAATGAACCTTGCTTTTTTTTTCTTTTTTGGCTTTTGACTTTCACTATTTTTCCTTACACTATTTTTCTCGATAAAGGAAATGATTTTTCTTGGTAGACTTGGCAACTTTATTTGTTCAATAGGATTGTCATTCATGCCATACTGCACACACAATTGGGTCCCACCCCGACACATATTCAAACCTTTGTTGATTAGGGATAGAAGGTCAACCAATTAATCAAGGCAATCTACTAGGTCATGCCAAAGTCCCCAAGATTTTTCCAAAGAAGCAGCAAAGAATGCTACTCACATTTGTTCACAACTCTATTTTATTCATTATACTTCTATTTATAGTTTATGTTTTATCTAGTACTAGCAGATTATAAACTTTATTTGAACAACACTCACATGAGTAGATGAATGGTTATGTTTTATGATTTTAAAAAATCATCCATAAGTTTAGACGACAACATATTTAAATTTTAATAATTTTAATTTTAATAAAATATACTTACGATAATATACTTAAGTTTTTATATTTATAATTTAATGTAATATCTTTAAATCTACTATAATTAGTAATATTTAAAATCTTATAATATAATAATATATATTTGTGAATTTAATTTTTATCAAACAAACCCAACCCCAAAATTTTTTTGCCAAATCTACAAACCTAACTCAAACCTGAAGAAGCTCAATTTCTCAAAAGATAAAATCATAAAATGGAAGATACAGCGTTTGGGAATATTTTTGTGGAAAAGGCAAATATGGAGATGGAATTAGAAGATCAATGGGGAAATTCAATAAAGTGATTTTACGAATAAGTTTCTTGTTATGGAAAAGGAGAAGTTTAGTTTGTTGAAGATTTGTTATGTTAAAGAACAAGAATTTGGAGACAAGAATCTAGAGAAAAAAGGATAAAGGAGATAGGAATTCCAAATTCTTTCATCAAATTAAGGTCACTAGAAGCGCTTTTAATAAGATCCACTCTATCAAATCTTTGACAAGTGTTGAGATTTTGTAACCTTCAAAGTTGAGAGGCAAGGCAATTCATTCTTTGGTAACTTGCTATCTACTTAGATTGGATCAGATCAATGAGATTCCTCTTCTTTCCTTTTGATTATCCCTCCTTTGGTAACCAAGGAGAAGTTCATGCAGTGATATTTGGTCTCAAGAAGGATAGAGCACCTAGCCCAAATGATTTTCAAACCAAATTATTTCAATCCTTCTCAAAGCTTATAGGTGAGGAGTTGTAAAAGGTAGTGAATGATTCTTGAAGATTGCTGAAAGATTTTAAGTGAGCTTTCCTTGAACTTTTTCCTAAAAAACATGCCCTACTTCTTCTTTGGATTTTAAACCTATTGCTATATGAAATACCATTCCAAAAGTGATCTCTTAAGTGGTGGCAAAACATCTCAGTTCCTTTCTCCTTGATTTAATTTGTAAGGAACAATGTGGGCTGGTCATCAAATTCTTGATGGAATAGTCCTAGCTCATGAAACCTTGCATTCTCTAAAATCAAATCAAGTAAATTGGCATAGCTATAAAATTTGATATAGCAAAAGTTCAAGATAGGGTGAATTGGCATTTTCTCATTAATGCTCCTTAAAGCTTTTGATTTCTCCTGTATGGATTGAATGGTTTATAGAAATTGTTACTAAATCTTGGCTTATGGTACTAGTAAATGGCTTCATGGCTCGCTTCTTCCCTGTATTGAAAAGAATTAGATGGAGAGATCCTCTCTCTCCTTATCTTTTCATTATGATAGTGGAAGCCTTTGACAATAATATTACCAACATGATCAAAAAAGAATTAGATGGAGAGATCCTCTCTCTCCTTATCTTTTCATTATGATAGTGGAAGCCTTTGACAATAATATTACCAACATGAACGGAGCAAGTTTAATCAAAGTTACCTATTGTGCAAAGTATGTGGATGGTGTTTCTCATTTGCTATTTTTGGATAATACTCTTCTTTTTGGTGTTGCAAAGGTGGAAGAGATCAAGATGTTCACGAAGGTTATGGATGAATATGAGTATGTGTTATTTCAATCAATTAATCTAGATAAATTGAAGATCTTCTTCATGCATGTTAGGCATCATCTTCAAGTGAGACTGCTCCATTTAGGATTCTCTATTGGAATTTTCCCAATATTTATTTAGGTGCTCCCCTATTTACTAAAGTCTCGAAACCAATTATTTGGAGGATCTCTTGCTTAAAATGGGAATGACGTTGGCAAAATGGAAAGGTTGATGTCTAAGTTTGGTAGGAAGAATTACTATGAGCAAAGTTGTTTCTATATTTGTAAAAGTCTCAAGGAGGAGATTGTCATGTCCCCAATTTGGGACCTAGTTACAATTGGCGGGAAAAAGCATTTTTAAATGCTAATTCAAAATAATATTAAATAATAGTAACATAATATTAAAAATAATGATAATAAATAATAATAATATTAAATATAAATTTAAATTATTAAATAACTAATATTTAAATTTAAAAACTCTCTGACCGACATTGGAAGGCGATCTTGATCCAGTATTTATTCCAACTCGAATCACTATGGAGGGCATCAGATATCACGATTTGAATCAGAGCATAACTTTCGGGCTCTCAAGGACGTAGTCTCCTGTGAGTTGACCAAAGTGGGACAAAAACCACACTCTACAATTCATGATTCCTTTCTTCGCATATTCCATAGCTTCACATCAACCACCGCATCTCAGGTTGGAGCAGGGATTTACTCACCGCTATACACTCCCATCCCCAACCACCAATATCTTGCCACATCAGATAGAAGGGAACCATCCACTAGCTCATCCCGGCATCTTGAGACCATCCACTAGGAGCATCACATTCAGGACCAATGGCACCCAAGGACCGACTGAACAAATATCGAAGAGATTCGATAAGGCAAGTCTGAATATCCACAGGGGCCACCAAGAATAGAAGATCATTCGACAGGTGGTAGTCGGGTGAAATCACGCATCTTGAAAACACCGGAGAACCATCACAGGAGTTGACTGCATATCCCGACGTCCTGGAGGAATCGCATCTTTCACGGCAAGCACGGGTTGCCTAGCAATCATTCCACACACTGGGCGACCAAATATATACCAGGCGGATATAGACTTATGTTGTTGTCACAATTGGATTTGGTCTAACATTTCAAGCATCATTGCATGAGCATTGAGAGGTTGGTTGTGAATCGCCAATACCTGGGCACCATTGTAAAGGGCGTGAATATATCGTGATATCATCCTCACACAGTCATGTGTGCTTGACATTGCTATTCGGATATAATTGCTAGCACCATACTTTGCATTTCTTGTTTTGTGATCATTAGAGCACTGTCTGGGCAAATACGTATGATCAGGTATATGTAATGATGAGACGATTATCATTTTGGAACTCTGCATAGTGTTTCCTATGAGTACAGGCTTCAAAATGTCTTTGTGAGTTGTCTATTGCCGAGGGACGATTCTGAGACTACTTTCCGCTGGAGCACAATTCTGTGTAATTCGATCATGTCCTGTATCTTCAGAATAATAATATTTGGAAGGTCTAACTACAATCAACATTCTATATTTTGATCTAAGTATTTAAAATCTCAGTTGTGTACCTATTTGTCATGTGAGGTGATATCAGGCTTCTTACAGTGGTATTGCGAACTGTGAAGTGTTTGCATTCTGAGTTGTGAATTGCTCTGTATTATTCAATATCTCATTTGCATTTAATCTAAAGATTAGTGTTTGGGGTTTATTGTTTACTATGCATTTAGACCAAGCATCTTACAGAAGTGAAATAAAATGTTTAGAGCTTCATAATAAACTTCTTGGAGCCAAAACGGCTTGGAGTTTTTTTTAAAACAAGAGCAACATTGGTGTCAAGTTATGATAAGCAAATACTCCTTTCTAATGATGCAACTAATTTGTTTAAAATTGGCTAGAGTTCCCAAAGGATTGGCCACCTAGAATTTTATGGGTTCATCAAAGGATATTATAAGTGATCATTTGTCTCCAAACATATGTAATGGAGGTAAAACTCTTTTTTGGAAAGACTCATGATTGGAGCAACCTCTATTGAGCTCCTTTCAGGAATTAGATGATATAAGACAACTTTTCTCTTCTTCTTGGGGCATTCTGGTGAAAGACTATTGGGTAGAGCAAAGTGTGGATGGATTAGTGTCTCATAAGTGGAAAAAAATTCATATATCCCTTGTATTAAAGGTCAAAAATCTTTTCCCCTAAATTGGTTAAAGACAATTTAGATTCCTATTTGTATACAAAGGATCTATTATTTGGAAGGGCAACTTAACAAGGACTTATTTGGTAAATCAAGTAACTATATTCTATGAGCTCAAGATATTCCTTTTCAATTAGATTGGTGAGTGGATTTTGTTTGGGATCAAGAGGCCCCACCAAAATGCAATCCATTTGTATTGTTTGTTGGGTTGAACAAAATATTAACTATTGATAAGCTTAGAAAATGAGGAATTCAGACTCCTTCTAAATGTATTTTGTGTTGTAAAAAGGAATTTGCTTATCACATTCTTCTTCATTGTGAATATAATATGCTATTTGGGAAGCTCTTTTGGTGAAGTTTGAAATTTTGTGGGTTTTCCCTCCTTTTGCATGGCAACATTTGAGTAGCCAACTAAAAGGAACCAAAAATTGAGCTTTATTTGGAATATAGCTTGTTGCAATACTTTGTGGGGGATTGTGGTTCGATAGACATCAAGGATTTTCAAAGGGATAAGTCAGCAATGGGAAAGATGTCAGTTGAAAACCTCTTTGTCTATATCTTCATATGAGTAGTTTCATATACCTAAAACCAAATCTTCACTGTCCTCACTGGAAAAGACAATACTTAAAAATAGGGAATTTTGCAATTCCTAACTCCCTTGTTAAAGGGGTAATTGAAAAGGGAATAAGAGGAACAATAGTAAGTGGTCTTCTCCAAAAGAAGGGTATTTAAAATTCAATTTTGATAGCATAGCACATGAAAGGGCATTCAAAACTCAATTTTGATAGCATAGCACATGAAAGGGCATTCAAAACTCAATTTTGATCACATAGCCAATAGCCAATTGAAGGATATTTAAAACTCAATATTGATGACTTTTAAAAAGGTATTCCTTGGCCAAATGGTGTAGGGGTGGTTTTGTTATCTCACATTAGTTCATTCATCAAGGTTGGTTCTTTTTTCTCTAGGTTCTAAACCATATAATGAATCAAAAACTCCAGCACTTCAACATGCGAAATTGACAAAATTGGTCAAATTTTAAATGTTGGAGATCAAGGGGGTTCTCAATTATTCACTTCTAGGCATTTAGTAAAATCAAAGTTTGAAAACTCGAACTCGGCTAGGACTCCGCAAAGAAAAAAATAGTAGTTTTACAACAAACAAACAAAAAAAATTAACACAGTTAGAGAACATAAGAGCCTAATTTGATTATCAATTTCTCAAAATTCAAATATTACACATGTTATATGATCTTCAAACACTCAATATTTGAAATTTCATTATTCATACTCATAGTTTCAAATTTTCAAATGAAAAAAAAAACAAAAAACATGTTTTGAACATTCATACTCATTGTTTCCAGGCAATGCCAAGAGTCCTAAGTTGGGACTCAGGAGACCGACTCTAGGACTCGCGCAAGTCACTCGCCAGGACTCGGGAGTCCTAGCCTAGACTCTCTAGGACTCGGCTCTGGAGTCCTTGGCGAGTCGACTCAGCGAGCCCTAGGACCCGTGAGTCCCAAGAGTCTTTTCCAAGACTTGCAAAGTCCTCAAACTATGAGTAAAATAATTAAAAACACAAAAAATGATTATCAAGATATTCGATATTAACAAAGGAGTTAAAGTCTCCTTAAGTAGAGTTACAAACGATTTATCCAATAAGGATAAGATCGACAACTAAGAAAAGCAAAAGACAACTACAGAGAATAAGGAAAGATTCTAAAGACTGTACTAACGACTTAATTGACCATTATAACTAAATATTACAATATTATTTTAATAGCCTCCCTTAATGGTCAATTTATTAACTATACTAAGCCAAACCCAAAAACTGAAATGATTTATTGGTCAAAAAGCGTAGAAGGTTGACTCCTCCTGCTCAGAAGGCTCTGAGACATGAGTCTCTAGTGAAGACCCTCCCTGGTAGGCTTGCTACTCAGCCAACCTCTTTTTGCAGAACCTCTTCATGTGTCCAAGTTTACCACAATAATGACATGTGATATATTGCAGTTCCTAGAATTGTCTTCATTTTGTCCTTGACCTTTCTTCTAAGACCACTTGCCTTTGTCCTTGGTTGCAAAGGCCTATTTTGCACTTGGTGAATCATTGCTGCTACCAAATTTTTGTTTCCGTCTATCTTGCTCAACATTGGTAGATGTGATGTTGAGAGTTTCTATGAAATGCTCGTAAGACCATGGTAAGCTTTTTAGCATGATAACCACCATGTCTTCTCTGATTTTTCATTAAATGATCTTGCAAAACACCCTCTCATCCATCATTATTGAGAACATGTTCTTTAGGAAGAATGCCCTACCTTTATTTGACATCTTGAGCAGATCTCGCAAGTGTTTTGAAAATGTCCATAGAAGACTTGCTTGAAAGAATCTTCAGAAGCATTTCATCTGTGACAGATAACTTAATGAGCATAATTACTTCACAATTGCGCTCATTGTACTTGTCCTAATCTTTACCTACAACTGTTGGTCGGGTATCAGTACTAAGGGCAATCCGGTCAAGGCACCTATACTCAAAAATAGTGAGCACCCTCTCTTTCCAAGTATTGTATTTTTTGCCAGTGAACTTCTAGCTGCCTTCCAAAATGATGTTAGTCAATGAAACCATCCCTCCCATACTCCAAAAAACATGGAAAACGAGAAACCCAAGAAGACTTTGAAAAAATTAGGAAAAAAATTATCAAGACCCTAGCAACCAAGTACAATCCTCAATTTTATCAAAAAAAAAAGAAAAAGTCTGCAATAAAAATTACTGAAAATTTGCAAAAAAAAACTGAATACCTACAAAGAATGATTATGAAGACATTCGATATTAACAAAGGAGCGGAAGTCTCCTAAAATAGAGTTACAAACAATTTATCCAATAAGGATGAGATCAACAACTAAAAAAAGCGAAGTATACAAAAAGGATAAGATCAACAACAAAAAAGAGTGAATTATACAATAAGGATAAGATCAACAACAAAAAAGAGTGAATTATACAATAAGGATAAGATCAACAACAAAAAAGAGCAATTTATCCGATAAGGACAAGATCAACAACAAAAAAAAGCGAAGACAACTGAAGAGAATAAGGAAAGATTCTAAAGACAATTCTAACGACTTAATTGACCATTATAAATAAATATTACAATATTATTTTAATATTTAGAAGGTCAAATTAAAGGTAATTTGCAAAAAAAAAACTGAATACCTACAAAGAATGATTATGAAGACATTCGATATTAACAAAGGAGCGAAAGTCTCCTAAAATAGAGTTACAAACAATTTATCCAATAAGGATGAGATCAACAACTAAAAAAAGCGAATTATACAAAAAGGATAAGATCAACAACAAAAAAGAGTGAATTATACAATAAGGATAAGATCAACAACAAAAAAGAGCAATTTATCCGATAAGGACAAGATCAACAACAAAAAAAAGCGAAGACAACTGAAGAGAATAAGGAAAGATTCTAAAGACAATTCTAACGACTTAATTGACCATTATAAATAAATATTACAATATTATTTTAATATTTAGAAGGTCAAATTAAAGGTTGGAATTCAAAAAGTGTCATAGAAGAAATCAAGCTCATTGGGATAGCTTTTAAAGTGTCATTTATAAGCATTGTTATAGAGAAGCAATAAGATAGCTGATAGATTAGCTAATGTTGGTAGATTAGCTAATGTTGGAATCAATCAATTCTTGTTCTCAGTGAAGGTGAGCTTGGATCCTAAAGAGTAGCAAATAGAAGGAGAAATCAAAAGTGAAAAGCCTCAGGTATTCCAGTTCCTCCACTAAATTTCCATTCTCTGAATAATAGGGCAAGACTAGGCATGCTTTTTAATTATTTCATCAGCTGCCAATGAGTACTCTCTCTTTTGTGTCACATGGGAGACTAATGGTTAAACACAATGGATTATTGTGCTCTTGTGTGATTGACAACCTGATGTGCTATATATCTTGCTTGCAACAAAGCTTTGGTCAGTAATGACTTTAGTTTTGGTTTATGATAAAGCAGAAAGAGTTATAAGCTTGTGTGTAGTGGTAAGGATGCAGTGAGAACCAAGAAAGAGAGATGTTGTGATCAAGGGAGAAGTCTCAATACAACAACTGCGCCATGTCTTCATAATTATTGATAAAGTCTTTATGGCTTTTGTGATAAATGTTCTGGAAACTGATGGGCTAGGAAATTCTGGGGTATTAAGGATCCAAGCTTTGATTTTTGAAGACATTGAATCTAAGCTTGTGGCTAGGGTGGTGGATCTTCCACTCTCTCTCACCATCCTTGTTTGTGCATCATGTGGAGGATAGCTCAGATGATGAGCAGAGAATGTGAAGGCAGGGGCTGGTTAGTGTGGAGTGGCAGGTTGCTTGCTTGGAGGATGGGATGGTTTCTACTATCAACCACATGGCTAAAGTGGAACTAATTTTCATGGATTTCACCATTTTTGATGAAAACTTGAGGGTGGTTCTACTTAATAGTAATCTGGAGATCTCAAACTTGTTTATACTCCCTTCATTTTCTAAAGAGGGTATTGAATAAGTAGTTCAAAAGGAGTTTATAAAAGCAGATGTAATGGTAAATAAAGCAAGGGGCAGCAGTAGTCCCTGCTCCTTTTTAATAACTTTTTAAAATCATCTTTCTAGGCAAGTTTTTGATTTTGCATGTTATAATCAGTATCATTTATCTAGTTTTACAGGATATTTACCATACCATACTCGTGTATGTTGGGAGTGGGCCTGTATAGAACCCACATCTCTATTATCTAAGAAAACAACTGGTTATAGCCCCTCTATTAAGCATAAATTTATAGTAGTTTATCAATTTGTATTAGTTCATTTACAACTCATTCAATTATTAAATGAAAGATTCGAGTGCAAGTCAGCATTCAAGCTCTGCATCAGGCAAATAGTATATTCAAATGAGATGTGGAGTTGCATAATACTGTAACCAAAATTTATATCTATCACTATTTACTATTTTATACACCATCTTCAAAAAAACAAAGATTTGTTAAAAAAGATACTTGGTTAAGCATTCTTCTTAACAAGCTGAACAATAAATTTGTGCATATTCTTCAGCTACAGCGCCTACTGGAGTTTCTTTTCAAAGATCAGTTGCTGGAATAGCCTCAAAAATGTTTTAACACCAAGGGTTTATAGCAATATCGAGACTTTCAACTTTTCTTCTATTTTCTAGTTCAATGACCAGCACCATTAGAACATTTTCATCATCAACTCCTCCATGCAGAGAATAACCATGTCCTAAGTATTTAGCTAGACTTCTATATGTACAAATTCTTTAGCTTCAGCGACTGTTGAAGCACCCTTAATAATTTCGGTCTTACGCTTCAATGACTGTTGGAGCACCTTTAATAATTTCAGACTTTAGCTTTAATGACTGTTGGAGTACTTTTAATAATTTCAGGATTGTTTAAGAATAAGTTTATAACAATATAGAGACTTATTTTTTTCAAATTGCTTTTCCAAATTGGAAACTGCAAATTCAGAAAAGATTTATTATCTATGTTTAAAAAATTATTTTTTATTATGAAAATTTGAAACTAGTATTTTAATTCAAAACTCAACATAGGTAGGAAAAAACTAAAAGTGTTAGGGAAAAAACTCCTGCCAATTTTCTTAAACCAACTTTGAAAGACTTACTTGAAGACATAATACTGACCCTCTTACATTAAATTTAATTACCAAGTGCAAGGGAGCAGAAAAGATTCTAAATTAAGCTCATTTGTGCTTACAAATGATTAGGATTCAATCTAAGATCAAAAATATGTAACATGTCTGAATATGGCATCTCCAACCTAATTATTTAGAATAATTCTGTATATATTTTGCACTCTGGTTTGGTATGTCTGATAGAAAATCCATGGATGCAGGTCCACAGATATTATTGAGAATTTTCAGATATATATCTGTAGCAGCTCTTTGTGACTCCATTTGGGGCAGATGATCAATCCTTGGACCTCTCTAACAAAAAGAATTGTAATTAATTGCTTTGATAAATAACAGACCATTAGTCTTAGATAAGGGGCTTGATCAAATCAAGAAAGATAAGAGAATTGCTAAATGGTGTGCATCATCAGAAGAGGCTGTGAAATTAAAATTTAGTTGCATCTCTTCAGGTAGCCCCAGTCAAACAGGTGCTAGGCGAAGTTGTGTGAGTCTCAAGGTCATGTTATTTTAATCTATTATAAATCCCTTTCGTAGAGGGTATCAGATGTCCAAAGCTTCTCAAATAGATTGCAACCAGCTAATTCTGAAGCACAGCTAGCAATGAAACTAGGGAAGTCCATCTTATTTTGAGGCACAGCTAGCACTGAGACTAGGGATGTCATCCTTTATTAATGCAGACCTAGACGCAACAGCAAACTCCGGTCAATCCACCCTCCGTATCAACATTAAGAGCATAGCACATGTAATTAGAGTCCAGTTGGTCCTGCTCAACTCAAGCAAACATTATAGCCATTCATGAGGATACAGGACATAAGTATAACAATGATGGATAAATATGGAGTCTTCTGAAGAGAATGGCAGCTTAGATGATGAAGCAGGACAGATGAATGAGAAAATTTGCACTAAATATGACAGACACTTTTGTTTTATTTTTGTCCAATGGACCTAAGGACAAGGAACTGGGTTTAGAGAACACCTGGAGCTGTTGATCCAGGCCTACCCTTGCTGTCGTAGATGTAGAACCCATTAATCTGGACAATTCTGATAAGAAAAGTGAAAACCAATGAAGAACAGGAATACATGACCGAGTTACCTTGAGGCTGATTGTTCAGTTTATAGATAACTATAATTTTTGACAATTTTTTTAATATATCGATATTTTGATGCAGACTATCTATAGCTGCATACATGGGCTGAAAGCATAATGCTCAGCTATTTCTATAACAGCAGAAGAAAATGATAGTACCTATAGTTTGAAAGGCAGAATGGTAGCTCCATTTTGCTTCAGGCATAGTGTGATCTGATTTTGAATCAAAATTTTGAGTGCAGGATTTGATGTGTGAAATAATTAGTGGAAGCTGGCAGTGATTATGGTTTATCTTGTTTAGTCTCCTCTCTATTTCAAACTATCCCTATGATGTAATCTCACGCGCTT
The DNA here is from genome assembly GCA_007258455.2 of Sequoia sempervirens. Classification (NCBI taxonomy): domain Eukaryota; kingdom Viridiplantae; phylum Streptophyta; class Pinopsida; order Cupressales; family Cupressaceae; genus Sequoia; species Sequoia sempervirens. The sequence continues at coordinate 302,873,071 of VDFB02271358.1, forward strand.
GACAATATAGTTATAAATAGTCTCATTGAGGGCAGAGAACATAGGATTCCAGCGCAAATAAGCGATTCTGGGAGCAAGAATGTAAAAACTGTGCATTTGAAAAATAATAGGTTTTTCCGCATGGCTGAATAAATTTCTATATTTGAAAATTACAATCGTTTGCAGTTCCTTACAGATCTTGTTTAGGAATTCAATATCACTGCTGGAAAATATCTCATGATTTTAGTCCATATAGTTTTTAGCTTAGTTACAAATTTAGTAGGATATTACTGAAGTTAACTTCACATGCTTTCTGTTGAATTGGCAGGATTTCTTTGTAGATAAAGCATTACAGTAAACCCGTAATCAACAAAAATAATAGAGTACACCATCCAGTGATGGGCATTCTTTTCTACCAAAAACAAACAGGTGCTTGCACCCACCCTTGCCATGGACTAAATATGGTGGATGAACCATCAAGCTTAAAACACTTTTTGACATAAAAGCTGGTCCAATGGACTTTATCCTGCCAAAATCTCCCTCAGATATGCACCCAGCATCACTCTGGACTAACAAGCATCGTTGCCATATCAAATGCCAATCACTCCTGGAATAGCTTAACCAGATTTTTACACTAATTCAAACTCAATTTGTTGAAAAGAATGCATCCTAACTAACATGGAGGGCATATCCAGCCAGTTTGAACATGGGTCATCGCATCAGAATAGCTCTGCCCTACCTCTAGACCATAGCACCATAGCCCACGGCGCATATTCAAGAATACTTTCCCAGAAATTCATCCCCACCAAATTTATTTGAAATTAATCAGCCCTAATTACAGGTTGTAAGCTTCCACGGTCACTAAAATTTGTACACCAGCCTTGCAAACCTTCCCGGGTCAGTTTCTCAAAAACTCAACGTTTCTAGCCACACTTAGGACCCATCAAAAGCATACAGAACATACATGAGCATTCAATTAATCTCAGGCCCAAACCTTAAAAACTCCAAATCCACCTCTGAATAACCATGAACAAATTATCTACGCACAACATAACCTAATGGTTTAATCAAACAATTAGCATAATCACATGACCTGTTACCACTTTATTTTAACAACTAATACAGTTACTCCATACAAACACAAAATCGTTCCCAAGCCCACTTCATTTAAAGAAAAATTAAAAAGTCTTTGAGCGTAAATAACTTACCGCGCAAGGAACAACAGGCGGCAACAACGGCCTGCGTAACAGACACCGTCCCCTGAATCTGCGAACTACTCCAACTGCTTAACCCTGCGGTCCCATGGGCGCCCTCCGCCAGAACGAGAGCCAGGTGCTTCAAACCCTCGTGTACAGCCCCCTCGTGAAGCCGCTGTCGCAGATCCGCCAATCCATCCTTCCGCTGCAAAATTTCCAATACTTCACCGATCGCCATTGCTACCGGGCACTCACCTCCAAATCCTGCATATGAGCACCTGCTACTCCAAATCAGACTCAAATTCCTCCGTAAAACCCTCCAAAGATAGCGCAATTTGTATATTAAATTTGTCCGAGAGAGGTATTTAATGGGTTTTTCACTGTACAAATACTTACAATGTACATTTGATCCGAGAACGAAAGATTTATGCTTTTTATAAGGGTTTAGCTAATGAAGAAGGGTTGATTAACTGAATTCTAAAGCGGTGGAGAAAAGAGAAGTGGAAAAATCCAAATAATGTAAATTGTTGGAAACGTATTTTAAACACAGTAATGACAGCAATTACACGTACAACTTTATCGGTTCTTTTCTTTTTTAATTTATAACTTTTCTTTTTTACTTTCACAGTAGATTGGGTTACAAATCCTTTTCAAACAGGCCGACTTTCTTGCCGCATCTGTTCTTTTCATTTTCTTTAAGGCGTTTGAACTGTTAATAAGTTTGCTTTTGGCGAAAAGAAATGTGCCGTATAAGAATATTAAATTTACAATAAACCCTGGTGGAGTTATGACATGTACAGACCAACCTGCTTTGTTGTCCAGGCTTTCCAAAGCCTTGTTTATTCTGCTCGTATCAATTTCACGTCTCTATTGGCGGAAGGAGAGACGAAACCACTTGCCTTTTTCGAGCTGCATAATTTCCTACTTTATGTTGGCAAATATATTAATTTTCTATTCCCATGGATCTCGAAACTATGGTTAGGTTAAATGTTTTACTATATTCTTTTACTTAAATAAAGTAACTTTATTTTAGTATTGATAATTAAGAATATTTTTGTAATGATGAATTAGTAATTTTGGTGTCATTTTAGTGCGTATTTTGGTGGAATTTTTTCAAGTAAAATAATATATCGACAAGTGGTGTATTTTATGTTTTAGTTGATCCATGGTTCATTTTCTATTTATTTTTATTTGTTTTCATTTTTATCAGTTCATATGCATTTATCATTTTCTTGTCATTATTGCACTCCCATTCACACTTACTTTCATAGATTCATTACTTGTCTAAAAAGTATCATTTTAGCCCAAGGCTCATTTTTTAGTGGTTTAGGATTAACCTCCACATGAGGCTAAACCTTAAATTAAAAAATTAGAAGTCAATTCTTAAATTTCATGCCTCCTACTAGTTTTTGTGAACCACCTTAACACCATTTGTGCAATGTGTTGCTATGTTGTGGTATTTAAAGGTATTCAATGTGGAATAAATTAATCGTCTAAAAAATAAAGGACAATAAAGAGAATCTTTAGAACGCATCTTGATTTCTAAAGGAATAAAAGAATCACATCTACATGTGGGTCATTTAGATGTTGATGAATGTTGTATTTGATATTTGTCATCATCATTAACCTGACCCACCAAAGGGATTTTACCTAAGAGAACCTATTCACCTATTAAGATGACAAACTCTTAAATAATGTGTGTTGACTATTAGAATTGTGAAAAACACAAGCCACAAGATCAAACAATGAACAAAAACACCTTACATGCAAGTGATTTGCAAACAAAGATATGTAATATTCCTCAACAAGAAAAAAACTACATAATGAACTTCAAGAATCTTCAAGAAAAATAAGAGTCTTCAAAGGTTGAGAGTTAGAGAGAAAATACAATGAGGGTTGAGTGCTATATAGGAGCAACCCTAAATTATAAAGGGATTAGATCATGATAAGTGTCAACATCACATGCAATGAGACAGAATGATCTAATAATATCTCATTGAACAGTTAACATAGAAAAGCACTTAGTTAACTGAATAAATAACTGCTAAGTTTTGCTTAAATGCATGAGAATAAATTAGACTAATAATTAATTAAAGATAAATTAATTATTAGCTAATGCATGATTACTCTAACAACCCCCTCCCTTAAGATGAACTTAGGGAGTAGCTAAAAACCCTAAAAAGAATGTATGATGGGTCCCAACAAACAAGACCTAGTGAAGTACCCATGTACAAACAAAAGATCTTTTAAAACTAGAGAAAAAGGAGAAAACCACAATGGGAGAAAACTTTGCTCCAAAAGAGAGAAAAGTGAATGGAGGACTAAAAAAGCCTCCAAATCAATGTAAAGGACTAAGAAGCCTCTAACTGAAATAATGTCACAAAAAAGAGAGGAACATGTAAAATATCACTGAAGCACGAAGAAGTTGTAGATTGTTGTTGAAAGATGACTAATATGGTGTTGAAATGAAGAACCTTCAAAAATAGGAATGGAAGAGTGTCCATACGATAAATGATCCATCTCACTGAAATATGTTAAAATTGTGAAAAACCCAAGCCATAGGATCAAACAACAAACAAAGACACTTTCCACGCAAGAGATTTGCAAACAATATATGCAATAATCCTCAACAAGAAAAAGCTACTGAATGAACCTCAAGAATCTTCAAGGAAAACAAGAGTCCTCAAAGATTGAGAGTTCGAGAGAGCAAACGAAGTTAATCTTAGAGAGATAATACAACGAGGGTTGAGTGTTATATAGGAGAAACCCTAAATGGTAAAGGGATTAGATCAAGACAAGTGTCAAGATCACATGGGATGAGAGAAAATGATCTAATAATAGCTCACTTTAGTTAGCATAGAAAAGCACTTAGTTAACTGAATAAAGAACTCCTAAGTTTAGCTCAAGTGCACGAGAATAAATTAGACTAATAATTAATTATTAGCTAATGCATGATTACTCTAACACCCCCCCTTAAGATGAACTTAGGGAGTAGCTAAAAATTCTAAAAAGAGAATGCAATATAGGTCCCGAAAAAACAAGGCTTGGTGAGCTCCTGTACCCATGTACAAACAAAATATCTCTTAAAACTAGAGAAAAGAAGAAAACCACAATGGGAGAAAACTCCTCTCCAAAAGAGAGAAAGGCGAATGGAGGAGTGAAAAAGCCTCCAAATCAAGGTGTCAAGGACTGAGAAGCCTCCAACCAAACAATGTCCCAAAAAAAGAACATGTAGAACATCACTGAAGCACAAAGAAGTTGTAAATTGTTATCGAATGATGACTGATATGGTGCTGAAATGAAGAACCTCTAGAAACAAGAATGCAAGAGTGTTCATATGGTAAACGATCCATCTCACTAAAATGCATGTAACCAGTCGTTGATGTACACTACATCCAAAATTACATAGGAACAAGAACTAGATATGTAGATCACTCTAACATGAAACCAAGGAAGCATTAGCACCAATAGTAGAAACCAACCCCGCCCCATAATGCTAAAAAGGGAGAGTCGTGACAAGTAAACTAAAACTGTGTGAAACCAAGAAATGCATGTAGGAAAAACAACCTGCAAATAAAAGAGTGTGCAAATTCAGGCACACACGCATGAGGCAAGAATCATTAAGGTTCACTATTTTCATGGAAGGGACACTCACTTGACAAAGGTGTGATGGAAAATCAAAGATAAACATCAACCCCCCCATTGCACTTTATATCATAGTGTGAGTACCAAAGACACAACAAGATGTGCAAAATCTCCAAAAAGTATACACCAGAATGGTACTTTATCTTAGTGCGTCTACAAAAGAGAATGTGCATGAAAAGATATCTACAATGCCCAAATAGGACTAAATATTAGAAATACATATAGAACAGCCAAAAATGAGTCATCCCACACAAACAAAAGGTTTCAAGGAGCTAAGATGTCCAAGTAATTCACCAGAGTATGAAAACACAAAAACCTAAATAAAATGTACCTAAAGAGAAATCTAGAAAAAGTACATGGATGGTTGTGAAGAGCTCTAAAAGTCAGTCCCAAAGCCATTGGAATTGCAAGAAATGGAGAAACTGGTCAAAATTTGTGAGCTTGAGACTATAAATAGTACCTCTAACTTCAACAGGTTGTTGAATGCACTAGCAAAAAAAAATAGGCGATGATACTAGCACCACTAGAAAGTTGACGAAACTAACTTTTCGACAATATCATGTTTGCCCAATTTCGACTCCATATGCCCAAGTTATGCCAAAAAGAAAAAAAATTGCTCTCTAAGGCCAAATGAAGGGCTAGGAGGGGGCAAAGGTTGTTCGTACAGCTGACATCATGCTAGCGTCAGTGAAATATTCACAAGAATATTCCCTAATGGTAAAAAAAAATTGGTTGTTAGGAAAAAGATTCATCAACACATTCTTATTGATCACTGGAATATTCTATTCACCGCTAGGAAAAATCGCACTCGCTAGAAAAATGTACGGTAGACGAAAAAATGTATGTTGCCATAAAACTCTAAAAATGCCAAAAAAAATCAAAATATAGTCAATTTTCCTATTTTATGGTGTCAATTTTTGGTTTTTTTTGTCATCAAGTGGCATTCAAGGGGTCGCCATTGACAAGTATGGCTACCGTCAAGCAACTAAAAAGCTGTCGGTGGCAAGGCATAGTGTCCATAGGGACAATGGTACCCTGCAGGTACCCCTTTTTTAAACCACCCCCTTTTAAAAAAAAACAAACTTGCTTTTTTATTTTTCAGAAAATCTGCAAATAAATTTTTTAATATTTTAAAAAAATATATACAAAATAAAATCGTCAACCTTTTTTTAATTTTTTTCTCGAAGATAGTGCAAAAGGTCGTACAGGGGTCATACAAACCCCTGTATAAAAAATATTCGCCTCATAAGCTCCTGACATCGAAATAGGGAAAATTTATAGTCAAAATTCATTGAATCAGCTTCCTAAATCCAACGGTGAGGTCCTTTTTGTGCCAAAATACACCAAAATCATAGCTACCTCTAGTTCTAGAAAAAAGAAACCATTTCAAACCCTCACAAATTTGACCTCAAGAGTCCAAATCAAGTCAAACAAATGCCAATTTTGACTTTCTCAATAGCTCTAAATCCAACGAAAAGGTCCTTTTTTGTGCCAAAATGCACCTAAAATTCACCCACCTCCAAAATTTGCAAAAAAGCAAAGGGGATTCCAAATTTGAAGCTTGTAACCCTTGTTAAAGAAAAAAAAATCTCATAAATCAAGATGGGGTTCGATGAATCCACACTCTGATACCATGTTAAAATTGTGAAAAACACAAGCCACAAGATCAAACAACGGACAAAGACACCTTCCACCCAAGAGATTTGCAAATAATATATGCAATATATCTCAACAAGAAAAAGCTACAGAATGAACCTCAAGAATCTTCGAGGAAAACAAGAGTCCTCAAAGGTTGAGAGTTCGAGAGAGTGGAAGAAATTAATCTCAGAGAGATAATACAATGAGGGTTGAGTGTTATATAGGAGAAACCTTAGATAATAGAGAGATTAGATCAAGACAAATGCCAATATCACATGCGATGAGAGAGAATGATCTAATAATAGCTCACTTTAGTTAAAATAGAAAAGCACTTAGTTAATTGAATAAAGAACTCCTAAGTTTAGCTTGAGTGCATGAAAATAAATTAGACTAATGATTAATTATTAGCTAATGCATGATTACTCTAACAAAATGCATGTAACCAGCTATTGATGTATGTTGCATCTAAAAGTACATAGGAACAAGAACTAGATACATAGATCACTCCAAACTACAAAACCAAAGAAGCATTAACACCAACAATATAAACCCCCCCCCATAATGTTGAAAAGGGAGAGCCAAGATAGGTATACGGAAACTATGTGAAACCAATAAGTGCATGTAGGAGAAACAACCTGCAAATAAAAGGGTGTGAAAACTAAGGCACACATGCATGAGGCAAGAATCACTAGGATTCACTGTTGTCGTGGAGGGGACACTCACTTGACAAAGGTGTGATAGAAAATAAAAGCAAATATCAAACCCCCCTATGGCACTTTATATCATAATGCGAGTACAAGAGGTACAACAAGGTGTGCAAAATCCCTAAAAAAATATATACCAAAATGGCACTTTATCTTAGTGTGTCTCCATAATAAGAAGTGCATACAGTGGAAGCCCATAATGTCCAAAAAGGGGTTACATACTAAAAAACAATTATCTGACAAAAAATAAGGAAATTAATAGCACCATGGATCTACACAAGAAAACATGCACTTTAAAAAAAAAAAACCAAAAAGGAGTCTGGATGTAGAAGATATGGCCCGTCGAAGTCTCCAAAACAAGAACTAAACAACAATAGCACAGATAAAACTGAATTAAGAATTTTTTTGTAACGATGAATTAGTAATTTTGGTGTCATCTTAGTGCATATTTTGATGTAATTTTTTCATGTAAAATAATATATTGACAAGTGGTGTATTTTATGTTTTAGTTGATCCATGGTTCATTTTCTATTTATTTTTATTTGTTTTCATTCTTACAATTCATGTGAATTTACCATTTTCTTCTCATTATTGCACTCTCATTCACAATTACTTTCATAGATTCATTACTTGTCTAAAAAGTATCATTTTAGACCAAGGTTCATTTTTTTGTGGTTTAGGATTGACCTCCACATGAGGCTAAACCTTGAATTAAAAAATGTAGAAGTTAAATCCTAAATTTCATGCCTCCTACTAGTTTTTGTGAACCAACTTAACACCCATTTGTGCAATGTGCTACTATGTTGTGGTATTTAAAGGTATTCAATGTGAAATAAATTAATCATCTAAAAAATAGAGGACAATAAAAATAAAATCTTTAGAACACATTTTGATTTCTAAAGGAATGAAAGAATCACATCTAGATGTGGGTCATCTAGATATTGATGAATGTCGTATTGGATATTTCTCATCATCATGTTAACCTGACCCACCAAAGGGATTTTACCTAAGAGAACCTATTCACCTATTAAGATGACAAACTCCTAAATAATGTTTGTTGACTTCACCTTGACAAATTATATACCAAAGAAGACAAAGGTGGTCGAATCTTAGAGTGTATATTCTATCAAATCATTATAGCATGGTACAAATCAATCATGTATAATAGATCAATTTTGTGATATTTGGGATTGAACTTGTAATACTTAGGTTTGAACCACAAATATCTTTGAGATAGTATAGATTTAAAGATAGTCATCAGACCAAAGACATTAATTTGTGGACTATGGTGAACTAATTCTATAAAGCTTCAACGCCATTCTTCATAATCAGTTCTCAAGCTAAGTGACCCCTAACCCTCACATTAAATTATTACAATTATTTATCCTTGCACTTTTATCTAGGAAAACTATGTGATTATTAGTTCCATATATTTTTAAGTAGTCTAGATAGATTTATGTAAAAGGGATTTATTCTCTTACACTAATTGGTGAGTTTGACATTCCTACACACCTTGGGGTTCTCCCTATGTGTCCATTAAGAATTTTATATGTAGTTTTATTCAGATTATGTCTTTATATTTAACATTTACCTAAGATTTGGATTCATCATTATTACATATGCTTATCATATTTTGATTAGGATTTGTACATACGTGGTGATATATTCATTTGATCCTAGCCATTAACTCTTGGATAATTTATCATCATGGCTTTCACTAGTCATTTTTATTAGCTAACATGGAAGCATAGCTTTCTAATCTTTACATGTTCTTATCTTATATGACACGTGATCCTTTCATCCGTAATATTTTTGCACAATGTTTTATGTTATTGATGAGGATGTGTTTTCTATAGAAGTGTTTCTCCATGGTCTTCTTACTTTTTGCTCCTTTATTGAGCTAGTTACTACATATCCTTACATTTTAGACATATTCACATCACATGTCCATAAGTTTCATATTGATTCTACTTTGCTTATAGTTTGTGATAGTGATGACCATATTAATGACACACTTAAGGTGATGGATATTGATGAGATCACATCTTCTTCATTTATTTATGAAAGTGATATATTTTAATGATACCTTTATTATATGTCACGATAGAATATGACCATAGATTCATGTGCTTTCATTAAATTTCCTTCTTTTTAAACATAGTAGTGTGTTTCATGGTGATCATTTTTTTACATCTCGTATTAATCCTATTGATATGCATGATAGTCTTTCACATTGTGATACATTACATAATGATAACATATACCTTATGTAGGTATTATTGACACCTCATTACATTCTCACACATTACACAATGACATCGTGGTTCCTACTAAGGAATTATTTCATAGCAATTATGATGATATTGTTAGTGCCTAGATTTGCATGCCTAAAAATTTGTTAAATTGGTTGGCCCTTTATTGATATATCCATATGGTCCATCGTATATAATCAATCTAAGAAACATATAATGGACTCCCCCCCTTTTTCATAATTTTCCTAGGTGTGCCCTCCTATCATCCCCATGTTTCCCTCATGTGGTTAGGTTGCTAAAACTCCAAGGAATATCTAGGTTTGGTTGCTCAAATCTCTTAAGTACGGTTTAAAAATATTTAGAGGTTCAAGAACCTCTTGAAACTCTAACAAGGTTCAATGGTTAACCAATTTACCAACACAAGAGTGAAGAAATGAAGGGATGCCTAAGTATGGAAGTGTTTCGATGAGTTTATAACTTTTTGAGCTCACTAACAAGTTCAAATACACACATTCATGAGTTCCATATTAAAGTTAAGCTCAATAAGCTCTAATACCTCAAAAAAGACAATAGAATGACTAAGTATGGATATCAATGAGTTCAAGTACCTTGAACTCGTCGACTTGGTTTTAGATGTGTCAAAACCTCTTATATGTGAATGAAAAGGTGAGGAGTTAGGAAGGATGTCAATAAGTTCAAAGTTTCTTGAAATCACCAACATGGTTTTGAAAATGAAGAGTTCATCAAAGTGTTGAAACCCCAACAAAGAGCACAAGGTTGAATTGCTAAGTTATGAATGTTGCAAAGTTTGGGAGTTTGTGAACTTTGTTAAATTGTGACATAGTTCATCTAATCACAAAAGGTGACATAATGAATAGAGAGAACAAAGAGATGAGTGTGATGAATATTTTCAATATCATAAAGTTTGTTAGTTTATGAACCTTGCAGAATTTTGGCATAGGTTCTCAAGTTCACCATAAGTGTGACATTACAATATAATTTTACCAAAATATCGAAGATGAGCATAAATTAAGGTAGAAAAAGAGTTAGTTCAAAATTTTACAAAGATGGAGAGTTTGTGAACTTTACAAAAGTGTGACTTGGTTTGTAAACAATTAAAAGCTCTAGCAAAAGTAACAAAATAATGAGTATGGTATGATGTGTTGTCAAATGGTTCACAATTTCCTAAACCTCCCAGACCTCTAACTTGGTTCCTAGAGTCCTCACATCCCCATCACTTTTATTTTCCCTACCCCTTTGTGTGTTCTTCTTGTGTCTCTTGGGTCGTGGGTCTATAAACGAGCTTGGAACCTTGAAACTTGGTTCATGGTTTTCAATCCCCATCAGATCTAAATCTCTACCTTGGATTTTGCCTTGATCCCAAATCTCTTTATCCCTTTCTTCCCTAGATCTTGAAGCTCTCGGGAAAACCTAAACTATGGTGTGAAGTCCTCAATGCCAAGTCTTTTGTGCACCCCAATCCCTAATCCACCTTGGTTCCCAATCTTTGTTTCAATTTTCAATACTGATCCTAATTCTTTTTTTGGGCTTAATCCTTATGGCTTCTTCTTTCCTACTCCCCTTAATCCCAAGTCCATTTGAATCTGGGTGATCCCACAATACTGGTTTACAATTTTTGGCCAAACTGGACATTAAACTGAATTTTTTTAACTATATCTTCATTTTCGGGCACCTATAGCAGCTAAACCGTGAGGAATTTGAAGATGATGCAAACTAGTGATTCATGACATTTTGTCTATAGATTCTAAATGTTTTTTTTTTCAATTTTTTTAGAATCATATTGCATTTCTTTTTCCATCTCCTTCAAAAGCTAGTTTTTAATAGTAAACACCATTTTTAAAGAGTGACGTTACTGGCTAACACAAAACATTTTTTCTATGAACGATAAAATTATAATTTTTTCGAATTTAGATTCATAGCTACGATATCTAGTGCATGGAATTGGTTTCATAACATTTCATTGAATATTTTTTTCTTGATTAGGTTTCAAAGTCAAACCAATTACAATTTAGACATGATTCATTGGCTAAAACATAACTTTTTTGGTATGTATGAAAATTCAAAAAAAAATTGTTGGATCAGGGACATCAATATCTAGTACACTGATATTTTTCAATTTTTTCTAGTAATCTACTATTTTTCCACATGTGCAGGATAGAGAGCTTCATTTTCGGTGAAAAACCTTTCTTTAATAAAACCAAAACATATTAAAATTATATCTGATGGATAGCTCATTCCAAGGACTACCATCATCCAGTTGGGTCTGTGAAGTCTCCTCCATTTTCATCCTCAACCCAAGCTTCGAAGGGAAATTTTTTGTAGAGATTTGGTAGAAGAGGGGGAGAAGGGGGAAAAAGGGGGGTTCTAGTGAACCAGGGTTCACTATAATTAGGGGGTTTGCTAGAACCCCCCTTCTAGAGAACCCCCCTTTAAATTCAATTAAAAAATAAAACCCATTAAAGGGGGGTTCACTAGAAGGGGGGGTTCTAGCAAACCCACTAAAGTGTTTTCCATCCGAAAATGCATTTTTCCTTCCTCAACGAAATTGTAAACTAGTTTTGTGGGTTTACCCATCCCGAACCCTATGGGTCCTTCTCCCAACTCTCCCTAGTGCCAATTCATCTTTCACCTCTAGTCCCAAACCCATTTTCATTCTCCAATTCTCGTTCCTTATTTCCTTTGTAGACCTAAACCCTCGCCAAGTACCAAAATTTCAATTTTCAAGTTGAAAGCCAATTTTATCCCAAGAACCTTAAAGCACTATATTATTCTACCTACCCCCATTCCATGGCAATATGTATTAGTTGTTATAATGAATGCACACAACCTCCAAGTGTTTTCTCATGCTATTTTTTTATGTTCAACCCATGCCTTAGCATGCCATAGCCAAAACTCTAATGTTGAAGAATGATTTATAGATCATGTGGAAATGTTCTTCCACACCTCCCTAGTAAAACTTAACACACCTAGTCATAATTTTAGTCGTCTTGTGGAGTAAGGATGACTACTACAAACTACCAATCAACAAATTTATGAATTTATTGCATGTCTAGCACTCCCCTCTATTGGTCATAGACTTTTGGGAGCTCCTTACACCCTAACATTTTGTATAACAAACTACTATTCATTGAAAACAAATCTATCAAATTAACACATTTTTAAAAATAATATGAGTAAAGACGTAATAAAAATAAATAATTAAATACACATCACCAAGTATGCATTATTATAAATCAATAAAAAATAAACTCATTTCATATTTGAGTTAAAATATAATTAATTTAGCATGTGCATATATTTTTTTGTCAATCAAGTATACACTTTTAATCACATAAAATTTGCATTGTAGCAAATATGCATGTAATACAATGTTTTTTCTTCATGGGCAAGTTTTTTATGATCTTAAGTTGAAAGAGGGAGAGCAACATTAGAGTGTTTTACCTCCAACCATAGACTTGTGGTCCCCTGCACACCTTTCAGTTGGAGGTGGCCTTACCCTTCACGAGGGCAATAGATAAAGAAGTTTGTAACCATATCATGCCATATGAGAAATATTGTAGCATACTAACTTTATCCCACACAATCTGCCATACAACCCTAGATACCCTCTAAATAAGTATGACAACTGCAATTAAAATATAACCTATTAGACATAATGAACTAACAATGCAAACAACATTTGCATTATTTTGGCTAAAGCTTTAAGATATAAAATCACATTCCTATATGGATATGTGTGTCATTTTTTGCACACCTCTTTTTTAAACTTGTCATAAGAAAACCTCATGGTATTCATAATGATAAATTCTTACCACGAAAAAATATAGTAGATAAAAAATAATTTCAGTAGCTTGGGCAATATTCCAATCACAAACAGATTGTATATTTTCCATATACTACGATAGGTACATTCTCATGTATCTTTTTGGATCATAGAAATTTTTCATTCTAGTTAGCAAGAACTAGTATTATAAAACATTATTTCCTCTACATAAGTCTATAAAAGTATTTACAAATATATATAGGCATATATTCATACATATTGTTATACACTTCTACACAAGTATCCATTTTAATCCTTTAATCCAAAAATCTCATATGCCATTCAAACCTTAAAACTTAGGGCATACCCTCAAGTACACACAATAATGTGTTAAACATTAACTATAACATAACTTTAAAATTTTACAATAAAACACTTACAATTTTCTTATTCATTCTCTTTACTTTGTAGAGTAGTTTCCACTAGTATTAAACTTGTTCAGCGGTTTAACCAAATCTTTCTTTTGTTTTGCAAGTAATGATTAATGCTTATGACTTTTGTTACACATACTATGTAAGAATGTCTATGTATATGTGCAAGTATACACATATACATGTACACATGCTTAAGACATTTATGTCTAGTTTATATAATAGTGCTATATGACATATATACACTTAGTCCACCAATTCATTATAATAGCAATCTCATTTATTGATAGAGCGAGTTGTTATGAGATAAGTAGAATAGAGTACATATATATTCAACATCATTACGATAGAGCAATGCTAATGTAAGTAAAATAGAGTACATATATATTCAACATCATTATGATAAAGTAATGTTAATATAAGATAAGTATGACAGTATATATACTCAACAACATTATAACAAAGCAATTATAACTAAGATTTAAGTACAAAAGATTATTTATACTCAATAGTATTACACTAGATCAATGCTAATATAAGATAAGTATGATAGAGTATTCATACTCAGTAGCATTATAGCACAAAAATGTTAATATAAGTATGATAGAATAGAAATATTCACTATCTTACCATATGGCATCTATGTTAGGAAAAATGGTGTCTCAACCTTGTGAATATAAAATGTTAATACATTTGAGCACAGGGGGGTTCAGGGGGGTACCCCCTTGTGGGGTCTTTAGGGCCCATCCCCCCAATGAGGGGTCTAGGGAATGCACACCTTGACAAGGGTTCAAGGGCAGTGCCCTTGAAAGCCATGTTTTATGTATTTTTTACTATTATAAATTTGGACGGTTCATTATATGACAATAGTTTTTTTTGGCTTGTCTTGCCCTAGAAGGCAACCTTATTTTATGAGGGAATTGTATTATAACTATGCATCAAGTGATGTATTTTGAGAGTCTAATAGGTGTTGCATTGCATCTAGATCTTTGGTTGGTGATACTCTCATGAGAAGCTTGCTTTGCAAGTATATTATAATCTATGTGATTTCTAAATAGTATATTGAGTGGATTTTTGAGTGTGGAATTTTTCTCCTGAAAGGTTTTTTTTGCACGTAAATCATTGTGTCGTGGTATGTATGTTTTTTTGTTTAATTTATGTAATTGTTGTAAATATTTGAATTTTTTGCATTATCCTCCTCTCAAGATTATTGTAGGAAGTTGTTTTACTACCTTAACTTATAATCTAGGCTAAAAGAGAGCTACACATTATAATTTTACCATAATGGCTAATTATAATCTATGAAAATAATTTATTAAAATTTAACCACAAAGATTGGAAGAACTATGTACAAACAACAGGGTACAAGAAGTAACTGATTGGGTCGATTGACCTCTAAAAATCAACACGATATAAATATTGGTTGGAAATAGAGACATTCTTAAGAACAAAACAATATTCTATTCTTTCATTTCTATAGAGAGTAAGTGTATCTATGTCATTGGCATTTCAAATAACAACTAAATTATTTATGGTAGTTTCATGGTTTTACAAATGGTGGTTCTAAAAGACCCACGATTTCCTTTATCATTTATAATTTCTCAAATAAAAATGACACATTATGAAATACATTCACTATTGGTAATTGATTAAGCTGGGTTTTGGCTCTTTTAATATTTGTCTCGTGATATATTTATATGTGTATGTGTATATATACATATACACATATATATACATATACATATATATATACATACATATATATATATATGTATATATATATATATATATATATATATATATATATACATATATATATATATATATATATATATATACACATATTCGCATATTCACATATTCACATATGCAGATAAACTGTTGAATTTGTAAAGGAAAAATCCATAGAAAGTATCATACATGCACCAAATAATGGCACTACAAGTAACACATGACCTAATAACTATAAATAAATACTAAAGAGAGATTATAGAGAACCTCTAAGGTAATGGCTCTAATAGCATAGAATTCCACAAAAGATTTATATTGTTTTGAAAAGAAACCATTATTTTTCCTTACGTTACCCTTTTCTTTTTACTAAAGAATATTTTACAGTATTATCTAAGAAATAATCAAACTAAAAAGGCAAGAATGGATTCACACATCTGACCTGTGTAGTAGCTTCCTCACTAAATGTCTTACTTTTACACCTTTTTCTTCCCAAAATATCCAATCACTTCTCCGAGAGTCCCAAATCTTTGTTTTCAAAATTTCTTAATAAACATAAGCATTCAATTCCCCATTTTCCTCCCTTTGTGCCAACATGTCACACATTGTTTACCATCTATCATACTCTACTAGACTATAGTAAAACCTCCACTTTGATTTTAATTATTCCTTCCTCTTTTCTAGGTATTGAGACAAATGATGGCAGTTCCAAAAGGGGTTTGCATTTAATATTTTAGGTAATTCACTTTTTGCATGAACTTAATGTTTTAGAATATGCTTTTTACATTTAATTATTGTTATTTTCTATTTTTTAATTACTATTTTTAATAAAAATTTAAATATTATTCCTCTTCATAATAAAATTGATAACCTAATTAAGAAATGAAGCTCCCCTATTCTTTCATCTAACTAAATGGTAATCATGAATAGGGTAACCAAGAAACAATACATTGATAAACATGATTACACAACTAGTCTACAATTGAAACACAAGACCACTTTTGACCTTTAACTGCTAATGATGGCTAAGTTATTTAGGAAAGAATCAACAAAGATAAATTCATTACATCAAACTAACAATTTTAATAACAACAATATCTTACATGTATGTAGACAATTATTTCTTGATGGTATTCAATATGGTTACTAACAATCTCCATATGCAAATATATCTTTGATGATACTCTCCCTCTTCTTCCAGGAGGGAAAAGTATACTCTCTTGCATCTATCTCATTGTAATAATATAATTAGCCCGTTAGTCATAATCACATCATAATTTGATTAATAATCAATAATCAACATTAACGATTAAATAAAAATCATTTCTAATTTCTCATGTTATTAAAACTAACATATATAGCTAACCTAAAATTGAACATAAGTTTACATTGGAATCATAAAAGCAATAGATATTCACATATTAAATTTATATAACTTGATAATTTAAAATAAATACCAAAAAAATCAATGAAATTAAATTATTTTACAAGACACTTCATGCCCTTAAGTTGTTGCTCATTTGTTGTTTTTAGTCACTGTTAGGCTAAGTGAAATTAAAATTGCTATCCTAAGTCATTTCACATGTCTCCATGTTCCTTGGAATGTATTATCAGGGACATGAGAGACTAAATATTTGTTATTTATTTACCTATTACAAATTGTAATTATATTCATAGAGATAGACACTTGTGGGTGACAATTAGAAGGCATAGTGGAGGAATATTCCATCTTAGCATCCATTTGGGATTAAGGTCAACTTTACTTGAATTTAATTGCATTTTGAAATTTTCTATTTCTATGTCATCCAAACTTGGGCACCTAAGTTTGCATGTAATTGCATGGGTTGTTTATGGAGTCATTGGAGTCGTCGAAGAGCAATGGAACACCCAAGATTGACTATTTTTCATTGGTTGTGGATTAGGGGCCCATGTGAAGGCCATGTGAATATTAAATTATTTTTATTACACTTATGGGTTGTTCACTAAGGGATGCATGGGTTTTTTTAGGTGACTTTATCTTATTTTTTTGGGATACCACTATTTGTGTCAATAGAGACATTACCACACCGAGTTAGCTAATCACCTTTCTAGGATTGACCTATTCACACCTATTTGAAGTTTACTTAGGTTTCTTTTGATTTTGTCTCACTTCATATGATTGAGACATGTGCCATCATGACTTGAGACACCTATTGTATCTATACTTGCCACTTGCTCACCCACTTGTCAAGTGAGCTCACAAGTGTCCCACCTTTGGAGGGCTAGTCAGAGTTTCACTCCTACCTTCTCACCTCTTCATCCTTGCCTATATATGCAAGGCTTGATCATTATATTTACACATTATCCATTTTGTATATTAATAGATATACTATTGTGCTTATTTTGTTCACTTGTGGAAGTTTGTTTCATGCTCTTCATCTTGGCATTCTCCAACAAGCACAATGGTTTTCTTTCCCACAAATATCTATATATTGGAGCCTTGTGATAGTAGTATTGTTACATTGGTGGTTGTCGTTGCACCAAAAGATCAACCTGTTAATGCCCAATACAATCGCCAGATTTATACAAGATCCATAGGAGGCAGTTAAGCCATGTCATGAACCCAAGTGTCATGCTGCACCAAGGAGACCAAGGGACACACCATCTTGCAACAATCCGCCCAGTGCAAGCGAGGGGTTCAAACTTGTGACCTTAGTTATGATACCAATTATTACATTGGTGGTTGTTGTTGCACCAAAAGATCAACTTGTTAATGTCCGATACAACTGCCATATTTATACAAGATCCATAGGAGGTGATTAAGCCATGTCATGAACCCAAGCTCCGTGTTGCACCAAGGAGACCAAGGGACACACCATCTTGAAAAAAAAATTATATGTTGAGTTGCAAGTATCTATGTGCTTCCATATTGCTCAAAGAATACTAGTGAATTGTAGAAGTATCTTCGAAGATTAATAATATTCTTACCCTCTTTCTCATGTGGAGTTTTTTCCCGAAAGGTTTTCTCCATGTAAATCTGGTGCCATATGTGTTATTATTGATTTTATAATTTTATGTTGAATGCGTCATCACATAAAGAACATAAGTGGGTTATCTTTCATATTGCATCACTTTGTTTAAGTTAATATTGTTGCATATCTACCTTGTTTCCCAACATTTGGTATCAAAGCTAATAGTTTTGTTAAGAGGGATTCCTTTCTCTTAAGTGTTGAAGGTTTTTTTCTACAATAAGAGCTTTTAGATTATGGGTTTTATATATTTATGAAGAATATTGTATTACATGGATTCTACCTCTTGTTTAGACAATGATAAGTTTAATGGATTTGGGTACGATATGTGAAAGTTGAAGATGGAAGATCTCCTAGAAGAAAGAGACCAACAATTCATAATTTTAAATGAAAAGAAGCCATTTGGATTGCTTTATGAAGTTAGTTAAAGCTTGAAAAGAAGGCACAAGAAAACATTTGATTGTGTCTTGAAGATTTAATCCTCTTGAATGCTTATAAGGAAGCTACCACATACAAGTTGTGGAAGAGGATAGGTGATATTTATCAAAAAAAGTTTAACTAATAAGTTGTATCTCAAAAGGCATTTGTATTCTTTGAAAATGAAGGATGGTGATTTTGTTACCTAACATTTAAATGCTTCTAATATGGGTTAAGTCAACTTGCATATATAGATGTTAAGTTAGAAGATGAAGATAAATGCATCTCGTTACTTTGTTCTTTACCCGAATATTGGGAAAATCTAATTGTTGCTACAAGTGGTGATGTTGTAGAGCTAAAGATGGATAATCTCATTGCTACACTTTCTTTCATAAGAAATGAGAAGCAATTCCATGAATGTAGGTTCCCAAGATACCTTACATGTGTGAGATAGGTCCAAATAGAAAGGCCTAAAGGGGATAAAAAGAAGGATAAATAAAAAGGGCATTCTAAGATCCCTGTGAAGAATAGAGTAAAATGTTGTAATTGTGGCAAAATAGGTCATGTGAAGAAGGAATATAGAAACAAGAAAAAGAGTGCAAAATCCTCCATAGAAAATTCCTCGAATGATGGTGATTCTGATGCTTTATTTATTTCCACTAACACTATAAGTAATCATGCTTGTCTTATTGATTTGATTTAATCTTACCATATGAATCCTCCCAAGGAGTGGTTTAATTCATACTCAACTTATGATGGGGGATATGTTTTCATCAATGATAACAACATGAAGAAGATTGTTGCTAAGGGAAAGGTAAAGTTGTGTTTTTGCGATGGAAGGGTTAAAACCCTTGATGGTGTTTTACATATACCAAGACTTGTGAAAAAATTACTTTTAGCATCCAAGTTGAATTATTTTGTAATGTATGTGATGTTTTACAAGTCTAGTTACATTTTGGTAAGAGGCAATTTCATGATTTCTAAAGATCTTAGATAGGGAGTTTGTTTAGGATTAATACCTCCACTTTTTGTAACTTTTCCAATGTAACTAACACTAAAAATGCATGTATGTTGTGGCACCATAGATTGTGTCACATAAGTGAAAAAGTTCTTAAGACCATTTTGAACAAAAAGTTTATTTACGGTATTTATGATTATTCTATTAGTAAAAATGATTTTTGTGAGCTTTATGTATTTGGTAAATAGAATAGATCACCATTTCATAATGGGACTAATAAAGATAAGAGCTTGTTAGAGATCATTCATTCATATGTGTTTGGACTAGGTGATGTTGAATCTTTCAAAAGATCTCATTATTATGTTACTTTAATTGATGATGTCTCAAGATACACAGATTTATTTTATGCATGCAAATCTAAGGTTTTCACTAAGCATAAGGAATTTAAAGCTTTAGTTGAGAAGCAAAGCACTTATAAGATAAGGGTGTTGAGATCTAAAAATTGGGGTGAATATTGTTTTAGGGAATTTGTTGAGTTATGTAAGCATGTAGGTATTATTTGGAAAAATACTACTCGTTATACTCCTCAATAAAATGGGGTAACAAAAAGAATGAATTGAACCTTAATAGAAAAATTTAGGAGCATGTTGAGTGGTACTAATCTTGATAGATGCTTTTGGGCAGAGATTATAAGTATTGCTTGTTATTTGATCAATAGATCTCCACATTCAAATCTTGTTAATAAAACTCCTTATGAAGTGTGGATAGGTAGAAAACCTTTTGTTTTATATTTAAAAGTATTTCATTGTGAGAATTTTGTTCATGTGCTTCAAGAAAAGTGATCTAAACTAGATCCAAAAGCTCAAATTTCATCTTGTAGGTTATGGTGAGAATTTAAAAGGTTATAATATTTGGAATCCTCTAACCCAAAAAATGGTTTTCTCTAGAGATGTGATTTTCAAGGAGTTTAGAACTTATTCAGGAGAAGAAGAACCAAAGGAAAAAGAAAAGATTAAAATAGTGCTCTTCGAGACAAATATAGAAAAGGAGGAAGATGCACATGTCCATGAAAAATAATCAAATGCATCAAAGGATGGAGGGGGAGAAGAGGGCTCAAAGAGTTCATATGATGATGTGTAGGATGACCATACAAAATAACAAGCAAATCCCATTAATTCTTCCTTGAGAAGTTCCATAAGACAACATAATCCAGTTGATAGGTATAACCCACCATATTTTCATTATGTATTTGCTTTGTTAAGTACTAATGATGAACCTAGATCTTTCAGGGAGGTTCTCTCTTTAGAGAAAAGTGAGTCTTAGATGTAGGCCATGCAAGAGGAGATGATGACACTAGACAATTGTGATACTTGGGATCTTGTTAGTTTTGTAAAATAAAGAAATACCATTAGTTGCAAGTGTGTATTTAAAAATAAATTTGGTGTAAACGGTTAGTTAGAGTTATATAAGGCTAGACTAGTGGCCAAGGGCTACTCCTAAAGAGAGGGAGTTGATTTTGATGAAATTTTCTCTCATGTTGCTAAGTTAACCTCTACTGGATTCCTATTAGCTAAATTGTCATTGCTTGTGATTTTTAAATTGAGCAAATGGATGTTAAAACTACTTTATTGTATGGGGATCTCGAGGAGGAGATTTATATGCAACAACTTGATGGTGTTATTGTGAAAAGAAAATAACACTTGGTTTGTAGGTTAAAATGATCATTATATGGTTTGAAATAGTTATCCAAGATGTGGTACCAAAAAATTGATGCCTTTTCATTAAATTTGGGTTCTGTTAGGAGCAAAGAGGATCATTGTGTTTATATTAAGATCATTGATGATAAGATACTAATAATTGTCTTGTATGTTGATGACATGTTGTTTATGGGTAACAACAAGGTGATAATTAAATAGCTTAAGACTCAACTTCCTGGCATGTTTGATATGAAGGATTTGGGGACTGCTAGATATATCCTTGGGATATCAGTAGGGATTGGGTTCACAGAAAGCTTTGGTTTAGCTAGAGTAAGTACGTTGACACCATTTTGAAAAAAAATAGTATGCATGACTATAGGTCAATAAATATTCCATTTCTAGGTACTAAGTTGAGTTTAGACATGTGGCCTAATTTTGATAATGATTTTAAAGAGATTTCTAAGCTTTCTTATGCTAGTGTTTTTGGTAGTTTGATGTACACGCAATGGTTTGTGCTAGACTAGATATTGCCCAAACAGTGGGAGTTTTGAGCAAGTTTATGTCTAACCTTGGGAGAGTGCATTGGACTTTTGTTAAAAGGGTGTTTAGATATTTTTGTGGGACTTCTAATTTCTATTTGGATTATAATGGTATTGATGATGTGGTTAAGTATTTGGGCATACGTGGTTTTGTTGATGTAGATTGGGCAGGGGACTTAGATAGTCAAAGGTCCACTAGTGGCTATGTTTTTACTTTATTTGGAAGTGTAGTGAGTTGGATGAGTAAAAGACAACCTACAGGTTACATTATCCCCCACTAAAGCAGAGTATATGGTTGCTACAAATTCTTTTAAGAAGGCAGTATGGTTATAGAGACTCGATACATGTATAAGTTTATGTTTGGCTAAAAATCCTATGTATCATGCTCATTTTAAGCATGTTGATGTTTAATATCACTTTTTGTGAGAATGGTAAGGTATTGATTGAGAAAGCTAACACTTTGGATAATATTGCATATTCTCTTACAAAGACAGTGACCACGGATAAGTTCTCCTAGTGGAAGAAGGCCATGGACCTTGATCACAGTACTTAGTTTTATTATTTGTATCCCATGGATGTAATTACAATGCATAATATCAAGTGGGAGAATTTTAGGATAGGTGACATTAGAATTGTTATCCTAAGTTACTTCACGTGTCTCCACGTTCCTTGGAAAGTGTTCTCAGGGACATGAGAGAATAAATATTTATTATTTATTTACTTATGACAAATTCTAATCGCATTCATAGAGGTAGACACTTATCGATAACGAATACAAGGTATAATGGAGGAATATTCTAGCTTGTCATCCATTTTGGGAGTGGGTTTAACTTGACTTGCATGTGGTTCCATGTTTACATTTGTCATTTGTGTGTCATCCAAAGTTAGGCACCCAAGTTTGCATGCAATTTCATGTGTTGTTTGTTGAGCTGTCAAAGAGTAATGGAGCACTTGGAATTGACCATTTTCATTGGCTATGAATTATGTGCCCATGTGAAGGCCATGTCAAAATTAAAATAATTTTTACTATGTTTATGGGTTGTCCACTAAGGGAGGTGTGGGTTTTTCCAAGTGGTTTTAGCTTGATGTTTTAGGATACCACAATGGTTTTACATCTCACAAATCTCTATATATTAGAGCCTCGAGATAGTAGTTTCACATATTGAGTTGCAAATATCCAAGTGTTGATAGATTGCACTCAAAGAGTATCAGTGAATAATATTTTTATAGAAGTTCTCTTTGAAGATTAATAATATTCTTTCCCTCTTTCTCATGTGGAATTTTTTCCTGAAATGGTTTCTCCATGAAAATTTGGTGTTATATATGGTATTGTTGATTTTATGCTTTTATGTTGAATATGCCATCACATAAATCACATAAGTGGAATATCTTTGATTCATAATTTTAAATTTGTATCACTTTAAGTTAATATTGTTGTATTCCTACCTTAATATCCAATAGACACCATAGTACAAAGGATATTCCAAGGTTTCAACAACTCCATATCCATTCACCATTTGGATAGTGTGTTCCATAAGTTGTAGAGAGGTAGCTCATAGAGGCAAATATATATATAATCTTGTGTCTCTTTGTCTAGTTTCTCATATTTTAGAGAATTTGTTTGAGCAACCTTGTCCTATGTTTGGGCAATTTTATGTTGCTCAAACCTAGTCTAAAATCTATCCAATTTTGTTTAGGCAGTCCTCTCTATGTTCAGGCAATCTTGTCCGCTCATTATCCTATCAAAAGTCATCCAAGTCTGTTTAGGCAACCTTATATATGTTTGGGTGACCTTGCAACTATTTGAGCGACCTTGTCATCTATTGGGTGATTCCATATAATAAATATCCTGTAAAAAACCATCCAAGTCTACTTAGGTGACCCTATCTGTGTTTGGGCAGCCTTGTAACTATTTGAATGAAATTGTCATGTTTTGGGGTAGTTATGTCCTACCCAACTCCTGTTCCCAGGTTTTTTGTCATTTAATGGTCTTGTCTCCAAATTGGAAATGTATTTCAGTGGTTTTGTTCCCCGTACAAAAACTAAAGAGAAAAAATTAAGGTAAAAACACACTCGTATATCCCCAAACATCTTAATACATAACAAATCCCATCTTCCATATATCCAAAACTAAAAGTTTCAAAAATCTTATTGATTTTGGTACTCCAACTTGGTGGGGTCATAACTCCTAACCTGTTTGATGAAATCTAGATTTCTATACATCGTTGGAAAGATCTCCAAGAGATCTAGTTTTATTCCATTGAAAATAATTCCTTCATTAATTCTTTCCAAGGGATAGACGTCATTCCTTAAGCCAAATTCCACTCTAAAGACCTTCAAAAATGTTATTTACTAAAATGTTGAAAAAATAAAAAAAATTCTAGATTTTTAAAATTATCCTAATCTAAGATTAATCCAAATCCTAATATGAGATTAATACAAATCCTAGTATAATCTTAATCCAAATCCTAGTATAAGATTAATCTATATCCTAATATGAGCTTTAGTAAATCAAACCTAAGACCTTTTGGTGTTGAAACGAATCTTAAGATCTCTTCTTCTATTTTCGTATAATCCATTCTATTTACCTTCTAATCATCTCTTCCCATCTCTTTCATCCATTCCTATCCAATCCCACATCATGAATTCTTACACTCCCAAACAAGACCAAAACTAGTAATCAAGGGAAATCCCAATTATGTTGATAATGATGAAAGTCTTGTTGATCAAGATGAATATGAAATTGATCTTTTCGATGTCATCATCACCAAAAGTCTCTCCCTAAGTGTCCAACACTCAACCATATCTTTTGACCAAGAAATTCCTCCCATAACCTATCTCATCACACCTTGATGTGTGTCTATTGGTCATCCTTGTGCTACCTTTGACAAGGAAGCTCCATTTTATCCTCCATTAATATCTCCCTCTTATATCTCACCCACTTATCCCCCTCATCCAATATCTATACCTCCATCATCTCCTCTAGTCATATCCCAACCTCCATCTTTATATAACAACACTATCCACTCCATCGCTAATAAAAATTTACTATCCCACTATTCCCAATACCACCTTCAAATCCACGTATTAATCCTCCATCTAATCCTAATCATCCAATCCATAATCCTAATCCTACCACTTCACATCCCTACCAAACCACCCAACCACAATCTTCATCTCATCGTTGTTCCTTCCCATTCTTTCCATCTAGTCCCAATCCTCCAATCTATAATTCCAATCCTCCATCTACCCCTAATCCTCCATCTACTCCTAATCCCCCATCTAATCCCAATCCTCCAATCCATAATCCTAATACTCCATCCACCCCTAATCCTTCATCTACTCCCAATCCCCCATCTAATCCCAACCCTCTAATCCATAATCCTAATCTTTCTTCTAATCCCAATCCTCCATCTACTCCTAATCATGCATCTCATATTAAAATATCTACATATTTCCCCCCATGATTCCTCCAAGAATTCCTAACAAAGAAACCATCACAAAATCCACATCCTATATTTGTGGAGTCATGTCACCCCATTCAATGATCTAAGGCCATCATTAATGATGCCATTATCCATCCCATACCTATTATTCATATTCTTGCTCCTATGACCACCCAAACTATCAAAACCATCCAACCCATCGAAACCATCTAATCCCAATCCCCATTCTTATTCCTAACTGTGAAGTGGAAAATGGAATTGAGATCAAACAAGGGTTAGCAATCAACAAAACCCAAAACAAAGAAGATCAAATCCCACTTACAAGATGAAATTGAGTGCATACAATGGTTAGAAATCAACATAAGCAATGAAAAAAATTCAAAACATGAAACCAACCAACATGCAAGCCTTTCCTTCTATTTTAATGGTGATGCGATGTTGGAGTGCTCAATTAAGAAGCTCCTATGATTGTAAAACATGAATATTGAAAACCTAGATTGTGATAATTGCTCAAATGCTCAATGATATGATGTGCTCAAGTGCTCAAGGATTGAAAGTGTTTCACAAATGATCTCGGTGTCTAATAATGTTCAGCAGGGATGTTTATTTTACATATTTTCATGTTTGTAATAAATGGTTGAGATTAATCCTTAAAGACCCATGAATCTGAGTGAATCAAGGAGGATGAGGGATCATTATCAATTTGAACTCAAAATATCTCTACAATTTAAGGAAATTGGTTAAGGATATTTGAAATGGAGGGTGAAGATTAGATCAAGAAATGGAGGGATAAGAATGAATGAGAGGAATAGGATATTTTAGGATATTTTGAAAAAGAATATTCCAAGGGAACATGTCTTTGAAAGAGAAATTAGAACAATTAAATAATTCAAGATTGTTTAATTATGGATGATTATGATATTCTTTATTAAAAAGAAATATTCCAAATGAATGGGATGAGAAGTTAGATAATTAAATAATAAATATTATTTAAGCATACCTGACTTTAGAAGAAAATTAGATTTATGGATAATTAAATAATTCAATAATTCAATTAGGGGAGATGAGAGGAAAATTAATAAAATAGGGTGAATTAATTAAATAATCCAGGATTACTTAATTAATAGAGGAAATATGTGGAAAAGATAGAAAATGATAAGAATTTAAGGGGAATTAGTAATGCAAGTGATGAAAATGATAAATTATGCAAGATTGAGGATGAATATGATGAAAATGCAATATTAATGATGTGTGATAAGAATTAGGCAATTTTACATGTCTACATTTTGCTTCTCTTTGACACAATGTACTTGTTATGTTGTTTCAAAGAATTTTGTTGCTCAAATGATTTAAAAAAAAAAATCATTCCCCACTATGCCCCAAAAAGTGACAAAAGCACAATAGGATGCTAGGTTGCCCCCTCAAGAGATTGGGTAGAATTTTTTTTTTTTGGGTCGAGCTCACAACAAGAGTTTAGGACTCGTTTTGTTGTGAAGAGGATGAAAAATAAGGCCCTAGGGGTCATAGATAACAATCAGGATAAATCAAGATGCTCAAAAGATAATGTAGAAGGGCAGTCACAAGTGAAACCCTAGGTTTTGGGGAGATTATATAGGTAATTAGAGTTCAAATCCTCCTCATTTACATTCCCAGCCTTCAGGATTTTAGCACTTTGATGATTTATTTCTATAAACAATCATTGATGATGGGACATGTTCCAGGAGCTCCACATTACATGGGCCCAGTATGACAGTTCTAGAGGCCAATCAATGTAAGACCTGTGGTACACACACTTCAAACTTTTGCTTGCAAATTGTTTTTTCTTGTCAAATTGATAGGCAAATGTAGGGAAACAAACACAATTGTCCTTAGGATTGTCGCGTTTGTCACGGGATTGTTGTGTTTGCATTTGCGAAAAGGTTGCATTTGCTTAAGAGCGACGCTATTGAAACAAACTAGCGCATATGAATTAAAGTGACGTGTTTGCAAAATGCACTCGCACGTGACATTTCATGGTCAATTTTAGGGGTTTAGCATGTTTCTAACAAAGTGGCATGTTTCACAAAATTACAGTGATGCATTTGCACAAACTGATGCATTTTCTCATAATTTCAGCAGATGTAAGATTTTTAGCTCATTATTTTTGTAATTTTTGATGTCATGGACTCTATGCTTACAAGTCATTCTACATCCTCTCTATGTGAGAGAGTAGAGACTAAGGTTATTGGATCAGTTAGCTCACATCAGTGATATTGATGTTTAGTTTCTTACAACTATTAGATTGGAATATATTGCATATATGCTAGAGATTCGAGCACATCGAGCCATGATGACTGCATTGGTAAAGAGGTGGCAGTCTGAGACAATGACATTTCACCTACCCACAAGAGAGTGTATGGTCACATTGGAGGATGTATGGCACATCCTTAGAATTTTGATTCATGGGGAGCAAGTAGAGTATGACGTGGATCAGGGAATAGTGGAAATGGCTAGGATGCTAGGAGAGTATCAACTAGTAGTGGTGGATGGACAAATCAACCTTACAACATTTATCAGAGAGGTGCACAAGCTAACTCTTATTCTTGTTGGATTGATCATAGGGCATATAGAGAGCATGATGACACAAGGTACCATGTATGCTTGGGAGGCATGTGTATTAGTTCATATGTATCATGATATGTACTAGGTGTGCTATAGGGGAGCTATTAGTATCTCCACAGGTATTAGCATGATTCAGGTTTGGACATGGGAGAGGATAGTAGTGACTCGGCCTGTGGGGATTGATGAGAGAGACATAGATGATCCATACTCCTACAAATATAATGATTATCTCCATTACCAATAGCCAAGGAGATTACATTACTAGAGAGGAGTATTTGATGATGTCTCATGCCAATAATGTGAAGTGGAAAATGGAACTGAGATCAAACAAGGGTTAGTAATCGACAAAACCCAAAAAAAGAAGATCAAATTCCACTTACAAAATTAAATTGAGTGCATACAATGGTTAGAAATCAACATAAGCAATGGAAAATAATTCAAAACATGAAACCAACCAATGTGCAAACCTTTTCTTCCATTTTAATAGCCATGGGATGTTGGAGTGCTCAATCAATTAGCTCCCATGATTGCAAAAGCATGAAGATTGATGACCTAGATGGTGATACTTGCTCAAATGCTCAATGATATGATATGCTCAAGTGATCAAGAATTCAAAGTGTTTCACAAATGATCTAGGTATCTAATAATGGAGGGGTGTTTGTTTTATAGATTTTCATGTTTGTGATCAATGGTTGAGATTAATCCTTGAAGACCCGTGAATATGAGTGAATCAAGGAAGATGAGGGATCAAGATCTTGATTTTGCCTCAAAATATCTCCATAATTTAAGGAAATTGGTTGAGGATATTTGAAATGGAGGGATAAGAATGAATGAGAGGAATAACATATTTTAGGATATTTTGAAAAGGAATATTCCAAGGGAATATACCTTTAAGAGGGAAATCAGAACAATTAAATAATTCAAGATTATTTAATTATGGAGGATAATGATATTCTTTATTAAAAAGGAATATTCTAAATGAATGGGATGGGAAGTTAGATAAAATCATATGACTTTAGAAGAAAATTAAATTTATGGCTAATTAAATAATTAAAATTATTCAATTAGGGGAGATATGAGTAAAATTAATGAAATAGGGTGAATTAATTAAATAATCCAAGATTACTTAATTATGCCAAAGGCATTTCCTTATTTGAGCTTCACGAGCTCATTTTGTCCCTCGACAATGAAAAAGCAACAATACACCTGGCAAGTCGATTGAATCAATATTAACCATTGATTATTTTTCGTCGATAATTGTATGAAAAAAGGCTTGAGGAGATGTATTTTTCAACACGTTGGCCAAATGATCTTCTTGAATACATATTAGATAGCAATACGTCAGTTGCAGAGAACAATCAAATATACTACAGTTGTATTCCATGGCTTAGAGTAGCAATGACGTCATTAGATATTTACAATTCCACTTAGAGTCTGCAGTCCGTCCTCTACTTTTGAAAAAGGAAGATTAAAAATAACCAACATTTTATAGAATGGAAGAATGAGAGGGAGAATTCACTTAGTTTTAAATTTGCAAACCCTAGATTCATATAATATTGTGCATTAGGGTTTGAAGCTGTGTAGAAATGGCGAAAGCTGCAAATGGGGGCTCAAAACCCTTCAAATCTTTTGGCAGAGGCTACAAAATAAACATAGAAAACTTCACTAAAAGATTGAACATTTTTTACGACCACTGGAAATAGCATAGGCAAAGCTTCTTGGGCGCTTGTGAGGTGATAACGGTTTCCGCCCCTCCATCGTCTAAAGATTCATATCATTTGAAGTCGTTGGCATTGCACTGATCTGTAAGTTTTTCAATTAAATCATGTTTCCTTTGTTCTTTGTTTTTATTCTTTTTTATTCGTATTAAACTCCCAAACCCTAGGTTTATATGGTTTTCTAAATACTTTCTTTTAAATTTGCAAACCCTATATTCATATAGTATTGTGCATCAAGGTTTGAAGCTATGTAGAAATGGCAAAAGCTGCAAATGGGGGATCAAAACCCTCAATATCTTCTGGCGGAAACTATGAAATAAACGTAGAAAGCTTCACTAAAAGATGGAAAATTTTATATGGTAACTCGAAAGAGCATAGGCAGAGCTTTTGGGGCGCCTGTGAGGTGATAACAGTTTCTACCCCTCCGCCTTCTAAAGATTTGTGTTGTTTGAATTCGTCAGCATTGAATATATGGATTTTAGGGTACGAGTTTCTTGAGACCGTAATATTGTTCATGGGCAACTAGATACAATTTCTATATAGCCAGAAGAAAAAAAAAAAAGGCTACTTTGCTTGAAGTGTTAAAAAATCCCGTTGATAGCTCTCTAGGTATCGATGTGGTGTTACATGTGAAGGGAAAGAACGATGCACATGTTAATGATCACTAAGATGAGCATTAAAGTAAAAAATAGTGATACTACCTGAGAACTTGTTCATCACAAACATATGCCAGTCAGATGAATAATAAAATGTTCCCAGTTAATAAGATCTTAAAAATAGTTCCTCGAGTTGTCTACTTCCAACCTTTTTATGGTTATCTATATAAGTTGAATTCACATAATATTTAAGCCTCAAACTCAAATATTGACAGAGTTGTAATATGTCCACAATTTGCTTTCTAAATCTTTCTGCAACTACTATAATATTAGGTACAAGCCAACTCTCAAATGTATCTGGATCTGTTAATTTCTCGTTGAGGTTAATAGCAACTTGCATTATGTACCTTCGCACACAATGAGGTTGATTTCGTTGTTAAAGCAAGGTATATCTATCATGATAGGGATTCCATCTTTTTCCAGCCAATTAAGTCTCTTTGTTTTATCATTTTTAGTTTTTGATTGAAGTTATTTTTCTAACTCTCAAACACTAGTAGTTTCTCTTAATAATGGTAATGTTTTTATTGTAACTTCACAAGTTGTGATCTTATCAAGAATTGAGTTCCAGGAGAAATAAAATTTCATGGGCTTCTTTTCAACCTCCTTAATCATAAGAAATGTAGTTAATATTGCATTGAAAGAATAGGTGGTTTTTTCCTCAGAGCTTCACTATGAAAAGATCAATGCCTAGAGAAACATTACTTAAAAAATAGGAAAATGAACATATTCAAATGACGCCTTTGTAATTTGCACATTCATTTTATTGTAGGGCTAAAATCAATTCTCATGTCACCTCATTCTGACCAATGAACATATTCAACATGTATGTTTAGCTGATAAGCTTAATTCTATAGTTGCTTTAGTCTATAGCATCATTGGAGAAGTCAACTTTTCTTGAATAAAGGATACATACATCTTGCAAAGAATCTTCCCATATCTTCCCATTGCCTAACCACATTTTCTTTGTTTCCACTACCTAGTCGAGGGCACTGGACATGTAGGTCATTTTTGATGATGAGTATGAGCCTTCTAAAATATTCTTTTATGTTGTATATTATGAACACCTAATGACATGATAATTGAATGTTTTATTTTGATCTATTTAATCTTCTTGATATGACTTCATTCCAACTTTACAAAAACTGTGGATTCAAATTTGAAATATCATGCACTTTTGTAAACTATAAATAGATAGCAGGTTTCCACAAGCAATGCTTACCAAAACCTTCCTAGTCCTCTCTAACTTATGGATTTTTGAAAGTTAAGTTTTGTCATTTTAATCAAGTAGTGTACCTTTAATATAATGTGGATGAGAGTGCTGGAAGTGTTTTAGATTTTATCAGAACCTGGATAAAAGGTGAGGTAGTTTAAACAACTTTAACATAGCATTTTTCTCATATTGTGTAGATTTGAAATAATTGAACCCTTCTTAACCTGATTTTGAGGCCTTTTTGATATTCTTGGTACAAAATGTAACTCTTTTTGGGTTATAGGTTTGAAGCAATTGTAATCCTAATGCCTTGATTTTTCCCAATTAGTTTGATATTTTGCTAGTTGAATCCTTGTATGACTTTAGCATCTTTGAATTAATGAAGTGCTCTTAATCATATCCTGGTATTATAAGTTTTGCTTACAATGTTCTATATTAATACAACCATGCAAGTATAGTGTCTTCAAGATAATCAGCCTATGAAAGGTCAATCATGCAAGCATAATGATCAACTATAGGTGTAATGCAATAAGGGTTACTCATGTGATTGAAGTTTGTATTAGTGTACTCTCCCTCTTCCCTCTTTGTATGATCTATTTCTAAAGTCCTCTCTTTGTTCTTTAAGTCTCACTCTATTTTATCCTCTATCTCCATAACCACCCTCTCTCTCTCTCTCCTACTCTTCACCCAAACATAACATGAACATGCTAGTAATGGAGCCTAATTATCTTCCTCATTCAAATGTTTTGTTTTTATCATGTTTGGATTTGTATAAAAGGATGCATAGCTGATTTGAACTTGTCACTTCTTCATTGAGACCTTTGTTGCACAAACATCATTTGCTAAATGGCCTACCAATTTACCGCACGTATTGAAAAATGTTTACACAAAATATACCAATTTTTTTCCTAATTGACCTTCCACACCTCTTCGATGTACCCATTGCACACCAAGGTGTGATTACTAGTTAACAAAGGAAATAGGTGAAAAAGATAGAAAATTATGAGAAAAGGGGAAATAGTAATGCAAGTGACGAAAATGATGAATTATGCAAGATCGATGATGAATATAATGAAAATACAATATTAATGATGTGTAATACGAATTAGGAAATTTTGCATGTCTACAATAACATTGTCCAATCTATCAAAACCATCGAATCCCAATCCCAATCCTCGTCTTTTACTCCTATCATTGTCTAACCCATTAAAACCATCCAATCCCAATCCCCATCCCCTACTTCCAGCATTATTCAACCCATTAAAACCATCCCATCCCAATCCAAATCTTCTACTCCTAGCATTGCCCAACCCATCAAAACCATTCAATCCCAATCATAATCCCCATCTCTTGCACCTAGCATTATCTAACCCAAATACCATGAATCTATTATCATCCCCTCATCCAAATCAACATCCCACTATTCCATCCAATCCCTCTCATGATACCTTATCATCCCTACATCCAAATCAAGATCCTACCATCCCACCTAATTTATATAATGATCCTTTATCACCTCTTATCCACACCACCTCCTTATCTTCTTGGTTCTCTTACTTTCACCCATGGTGGTCCTCTTGCAGCTAAGGAACAACTCATATCCACCACCTAATAATGGAATTGCTTCTTTCTTCCAAAATAATACGCATCTTACTTTAAATTGAATGCTTAAGAACATGAACTATCAAGGAAAAGGCTTAGGAATTCACGAGCAAGGTATCTTGGAGCCCATCCATATCAAATAGAATCCATGATCATAAGGCCTTGTCTACATATCTCAAGGCTCCCAATTTAAAAATGTTGGTACAACCTTTGTTAAACCTAAGAGGGATTCCTCCAAAATCACAATAGGGTCCTCTCACCCTTCAAAAAAATATCACCACCCCCTCCTACATCATACCAACCTAAAACCATTATCGCTATCCCTCCATCCTCTAAACCATTTTGGGTCCTTATGCCCCTCAAAAAATCATCACATATCATCCACCCACTAAGTCCATTTTGGACCCTTATATCTTAAAATCCCACCCTCCATCTCATCCTACTCATCCCCTCATCTACCAATCCCCCATCCATATCAACTATCATAAGCATCTCAATCATATAATCTTCGGAAAGGATCAACAAAGGCATACCTTCATGATTTTCATCCAACATCCTCCCTCCATACACCCCCTCCAACATCATATGCCCATTAGTCCATTCATATTTCCTCCATATAAGCCATCTCCTCACATTTATACCATTGCTATTGGAAGAAATTTGTATTCCAAATCAATAATGAATCAAGATACACATCCACAAGAATCTAAATATCACCATGTACCCTAAAAAACATTATAAAACAAAGGAAAAGTTGATCCAAAAGTACAATAACTCCCATAGGCCACAAAGGCCCACCTAAGGAAAAATCAAAACTATGGATCCCAAAGTCAAAAGAAGCAACACATCTAAATGAAAAATCCATAAAGAAATTCAAAATCCATTTTGGGTCCCTATGTCCCATAATTCACTATCTAGCTCCTCCATCCATTTCTCCTCCCATCATTTAATATCCATCACAATATGTGCCAATGCTGGTCCTGACAACATCCTCCCCTCACACTCCCCTCTCACCCTTCCATCCATACACTTTCCACCACCCTATCCTTTATACCACACATCTCCCCCATCAAAACTATCTCATTTGTGGCTTTGTATAATCCAATGATCCTAATAAGGTTGTATCTAACGATCACTCCACATGGGCTACTTTATCTTGTTATGAGCTTAATTTATGGCTGGTTTTCCTTCATTATTTTATGGTTTTATCATTTCAATCTGCCATTTCACAGACATTCCTAAGAATTCATGCATATATATACCTTTCATGCATTTTGACAAACTTAAGTATGTGGAAATACAAATATGATATGTTGACATTTGTATGTGTGAATATATGAATGTATGAATGTTCAAGAGATTTAGTATAATTCTATGCTTAAATTATGATTGTTAATGTGTATTCCTTAGAGATGAAACTAACTTCTTGCAGCTAGAAGGACTGTAACCCACAACAATTATATTTCTAGCCCGCAACATAAGGACCGCAGATAGTTGCAAGGGAGAAGTAGAATGGTCGAAGCATGATAGTTCCAAAGGAGAATGAAGGTAACTATTGGATGGTCAACCGTGAGTCACCACAAGCACATTATTATCCATCCAAATAAGACGATTGAAAGAAGAAGTCTATTTTGACTAGGACTAACCCATGACATGACATTCCCCATGAAACATGTCTCTATTATGGTGGTTAGCCATTAAGGAAAAGTTCCAATTTAGTTGCTCTTCTTTTACTTTTCAATTATGGTTTTTTGTTTCAAGACTAAGTCCTCTCCCTATCTTTGAGGGAGAGTGGATGAATACATTATGGTTCTATTTTCATAATGAATAAGACTCCTCACAAACTCTATATAATGGGATATGTTATGAGGAGTAAATCAAATTATCTAGTTAGTTTTTGCTATTTACCAGTTGATAGTTGATCACTACCAGTTTTTCTATTATCAGTTGAACGGTAGATATGTATTATTGAATGATAAATCTTTATTTGATTCTTGTCGGATTGTAAGAGTTTAAATTTTTCATGCAATAAAAGAGTTAGTTCAATATCATAATTGTTGATTAAGTAGTAAGTGTTTGACATATGTCGTGGAAGCAACAACTCAAACAAGGGCCACTTTAGGTACTATTATCCACTCTATTTCCTGTTATTAGATTAATTCATGCATTGTTGAATTTAGTTAGGATTTTTTCTAGTTACATGCATGTGGAATTCATGAATATGATTGTATAATTAAATTAGATTTTGTAGCTTAATATTTGTTCATAATTTAGAAATAATTAGTTACAGTTCAGATTTAGTAGTTAGCAGTTATAGACTTAAATGATAAGTACGCGTAGCATAAGTAGCAGCTTAAGTTTATTTCCCCTATTTTGCAAATTAGAATTTCATTTCCTTTTCCAACTTTTATATTTTTTCATACATGTGTAAACACCTATACTCCATTGATATAGGGCATGTTTAGAATCCATGAATGCATATAGTGTCAGCACTCTCAAAATCTTACGAGCCCCTGGTTGATAATTAAATGAAGCCTCTCATAGAAGATGAATTATTTACTTAAGAAGCCACCCTCTGAATTATGTGTCTACTTGTAACACCAAATTAATCAAACATTAGAGAGGCCCTACATTTTTGGTGCCATTATCGAGGATGGTGCTAAGTTTAGGATTCTCCTATGTATTTTCAATTCTTTTCAAGCTTTCCTAGTTTAGTAATTTCGTTTTCAAAATTAGGGTAAATAGGTTTTAGCCACCAATAGCAATAATTACGAGTTACTAATAATGTGTAGGAATTTTTGAACTACGAAGTCACAACCATTGCATGCGGAGGCATCGAGACGCTATAGGAAGATTTCTCCCCTCAACATATGAAGCATTAGAGGCTACTAGTGAACATAGTTTATGTTGCTTTAAGATGGTTCATGGGGTTGGGAAGAGATGTTGTTCCCAATTGGAACACAATTAAGGAAAAATTCCTGGAGAAGTACTGAGATTATTGCAAAGGAATAGATAGAAAGAGGGATGGCATCTTCAAAATGTCACATAAGGAAGATGAATCTTTGGAAGATTATGTTGAGAGGTTTCAGATATGCCTCAAGAAATTCCATCAAAACAAACTCTCTGATGAATCCCTGAAACTAGTATTCTTGAGGGGAGTTAACGAGGATTGTATGAATGCACTCAACCTCATTAGGACAAGATACATCTCACATTTACCATTTGATGAGATTTGCAGAGTATGAAGAAACTATTCCATGTCCTTCACCAAAAAGGTCAGAGGAGATATGACATCTTTTATCAACAAATCATTCACTAGAGTTTCAAGGGTGGAGTTGAGAAATATTCTATCAAACATGAAGGAGGATATCATTATCCACTTGGCTACACAATTAGATACACTGCACGTCAAGAAAAAGTAAGAGGAAGTAGAAACAACCCTCACAAAATACTGCCGACACTATCAACAAAAGAAGATTAATTGCAAGTGCAAGAAGTTGGCCAGTATTTTTGAAGATAAGCAAGGGAAGGAAAAATTTCATGCCTTGGAAGATGAATATGGTCAAGTGTTTTACATATCTCAATGCAAGCCATGGCAACCAAGACAAGGTATGCCCCAAGATCCCTTTAACTATAACATGTCATTTCCAATTAATAATGCAAGTTCCCTTAGTTGGAACCCTCAATCTTGGACCAATGTGCAAAACTCATAATGGCTAATGCCTTAATCCAATTGGGATAAAAAACAACAAAACATGTGGCCACCATAGAATTATGAAGGACCTAATTATAACAAATCAATGGCAACCTTAGTGGCAAAGATGTTAGTAGTAGCAAAATGAAAATCTTAATTATTAGTAGCCATAGCAACCCTTGCAACCACATCAACAAGCCATAATTCCAAACCTAGCAAAAATTGTACTAATACCACCAAGAGAACCTCAATTTCCAGCACAACCTACACTTAACCCAAATAATAAGCATGTCCAATAGGCTTGTGCTAATGACACCATATAATACACCACCTACGGGGTCGAAGTGAGTGATGTACACTTTAGATCAGAGAAAATGTTAGTTGGGACTTCATCTCCTCACATCACATAGTTGACTAGTGAGGAACTCACAAAAGAGCCCATAGACAAACAACATAGGGACTTGAGTCAAATCAAGTTAACCCAACAACCATGAGTCCAGAGCCTCCATTCCTTGAAAGATTGACAATCCAAAAATATCATTCACAAGTTGAAACTAGTCTATTGGGATAGATCAAGGATGTTTGCATCAAGATACCCCTTATCTAGGCCATTAAGGAGTACCCATTTATACCAAAACAGTGAGAGAGTTATACCTCAAAAAGCTAAGCAGGAAATGTAAGGACCCTCAGACTGTACATGCCTTAAGACAACTTGCAAGCATTATATTGGGAAACATAACTATCCCCAAGTATGCAGTTCCTGGAAGCCCTATAGTGGATGTCAAAAGAAATGGTACTCTCATTAAGAATACCTCAATTGACCTTGGGGCAACTATTAATGTAATGACTAGAGAAACCATGAAATTATTACAACTAATGGAGCTTATACCTACACCTACAATGCTCTAGTTAGCAAATAGGTCTACAGTCAAGCCTGAGGGAATCATAGAAGACTTGGTAATAACATTAGACTCATGGAAGTACCCTGTAGACTTTATGGTGTCACAACCTAAAGCTAATCTTGTAGGATATCCCCTTGTCTTAGGGAGACCTTGGTTGGAAACTATTGATGCCATTATAGGTTGCAAGTCTAGTAACATGATCATTTCCAATGGAAATGTGACTAAGAAACTAGTCCTCTATCCACCTACCTAGACACATGTAGATTTGGAGAAAACTGTATGGCCTGCCCTAGATGAGGAAGACCGATACTCGTTACAAACTCTAATGACTATTAAACACAGTCCCATTGTTAGAAAACCAAGATGAAGATGAACCAATTGCAAACATCATTCAAAACAATTATGGTAGGGACCCGCAACAACATGACTGTCTAACATGTTTGCAAGACCCCCTGGAGAACACAATTCTTACTAATACATTTGAGTCTATTTCACAAATTTTACACACCTTATTGCCACATCATTGTATTCAAAATATAGGTCTTTACATTTCATCTATTTAAACATCATCTTTGACTTTAAAATTATGCCAAACAAGACATTAAATGTAAACAACCAATTGACTACCGCACACTACAATTCACATAGATTGAATGTGTGTAAGCACATGCAGCTGCATTTGCATGGTATTACCATGATATGAAGGGTATAGACCCAAACCTATGCATACATTAGATTTACATCAATGAAGGCTATAATATAGTTAGGTAACCCCAAAGGAGAATGGACCCTGTAGTCTATAACATAGCCAAAACAAAATTACAAAAGTTGTTGGATGCAGGATTCATCTATCCAATCTTTGACAGTCAATGGGTGTCTCCACTAGTGATTGTACCTAAGAAAGGAGGGAAATGGAGAGTGTGTGTAGACTATTGTGAGTTGAATGCAGTAACTAGGAAGACCACTTTCCCCTTCCATTCATTTACCAAGTACTAGATTCATTGACAAACAAGCAATAATTTTCATTTTTGGATGAGTTTAGTTGATACAATCAGATTAAGATAGCCCTAGAAGACCAAGACAAGACAACCTTCACATGCCTTTGGGGTACATATGTTTACTATGTCTTTCCATTTGGGCTACGTAATGCACCTACCACCTTCCAAAGTGCAGTACTGAGCATATTCTCAAACTGTGCTCATGATTCCATGGAGATTTACATGGATGATTTTACAACTTATGTGAATAACTATGAAGAATCGCTTTCCAATTTGGAGAAAGTACTACAAAGATGTCAAGATCATCACCTATCCCCGAGTCATGAAAATGCTTCATGATGATGACTGAGGGAGTGGTTTTGGGACATCTTGTGTCCAATAAGGGAATCCAAGTAGATCCTGACAAAATTGAGATAATATCAACATTGTCTGTACCCCAAAAACAAAAGGATGTTAGAAGCTTCCTTGGCCATGTCGGGTACTACAAAATATTCATACAAGATTTTAGTAAACTTGCAACACCACTTTTTGTCTTATTCTCTAAAGATGTAGAGTTTGAATGAACACTTGCTTGTTAACATTCCTTTGAAGCTCTTGAGGAAACACTAACTAAGACCCTTGTCTTAAGAGGACCAAACTATAATTTACCTTTCCATGTCCATATAGATGCTTTTGATTTTGCAATAGGAGTTGTGTTGGAATAGAAGGTTGGAAATCTTGAGTATGCTATTTATTATGTTAGTAAAAATATTTGAGGGGTTGAACTCAACTATATAGTAACTAAGAAGGAGATGTTAGCATTGGTTCATGCAATAAATAAATTCAGACACTACATTATAGGGTATTTTGTATTCATACATACTAACCATACAATAATAAGGTATCTAATGTTCAAACCAATAGTTGGTGGCAGGCTTGTGAGGTGGTTACTGATACTTCAAGAATTTGATATAACTATTATGGACAAGCTATGGAAAGCCAACGTAGTAGAAAATTTCCTCTCTAGACTGCCAACCAAATTAGAAGATGTTGTAGATGATTCATTCCCAAATGAGCGCCTATTTTCTCTTTCTCTATATACACCTTGGTATGCAAACATAGCCAACTATTTGGTAGCAGAGAAAACACCACCACATCTCTCACCAAGGGAGAAGAGGCAATTAGATTAGAAAATTTTTCCTTACTCATGGATACCTGGATATTTATTCTACACAGGACCTGACAACGTTATGAGAAGATGCATCAGAGAAGATGAAGTATATGATAAACTTAGAGTATTCTATGATGAACCTTACGGGGGACACTTTACAGTAAAGGGGACAAATATTAAGATTTTTAACATTGGTTATTATTGGCCAACACTTCATAAAGATGCACTCAATTACACTAGGAGCCATGATATATGTCAGAGAATGGGAAGGCCAACACAGACATATGAGATGCCATTACAACCACAACTATTAATAGCACCATTTGATAAATTAGGACTAGATTTTATTGGTCCCATCTCCCCAACATCAAATAACAAATAATACATTCTAGTTTGCACAAATTACATTACCAAATGGGTGGAGGTTAAAGCCGTGCAATTTGTAAGAGATGGAAATATGGCCAAATTTCTCTACGAAGATATATCACAAGATATGGTGTTCTTAGAGAGATTATCACAAACCATGGGCCACAATTTACATCATATCTAATCACAAAACTAGTACAAGAATATGAGATCAAATATAAAAATTCTACACCCTACCACTCTCAAGCAAATGTTCAAGAGGAGGTCACTTACAAAGAAATTGAAAACATCCTCACAAAGACAATGCAACTCCATAGGAAGGATTGGGCAGTTAGGTTATCTGAAGTAGTTTGGGCTTACAAGACAACCTATAAAATAATAACAAATCTTGCACCATATGAATTGGTATATGGTAAAAAGGCAGTACTTCCAATAGAATTTGAATACAAGACTCTGAGGACAGTAGTCAAATTGGGTATGGACTTATCAACAACACAAAAGGAGAGGTTACATAAACTCAATGCATTAGATGAAATAAGAATGGAATCCATACATCATACTAAAATCATCTAGAAACAAAGGATGCATTGGCATGACTAGTTTATTGAAACCAAAGAATTCACTGTAGGTGATTGGGCTTTATTGTATGATTCAAGGTACAAAGATTACAAAGGGAAACTACAAACAAGATGGCTTGGGTAATATGAGATAAAAATAGTCTTTCCAAATGGAGTAGTTCAGTTACAAATAATTGATGATGTACAATTTTCATTACTAGTTAATAGCCATAGGTTGAAGCTCTACAAATGACCATTATAGAAGGATGACTTAATTTTATCACTGCAACATCAATTTGAGCTATAAATATAAAATTCATTGAAAGCAACAAGCAGTTCTTCAAAAATATTAGTAGATGAACAACACAGCTCCCCCACTAACATTTCACAACTATATTTCTATCACATATCTCACATGTACACACTGTACAGGTGACATTTGATAATCTTCATTTTCTAAACTAGTAGCAAAAGTAACAGGTACCTGCAACATCATGCCCCTATGTGACAAAACTACAAAAGGGACCTATTACTACATGAGCCTATAGCACTTACATGTCAATCATTCCATATACACCCATATTAATTGCATATCCATCTACACATGCAACCATACATCCTACACTTCATTGCATGCAACTTATTTATTTCATTAGCATGTAGCCATCATACCACCTTTTGATTCCACCTTACCATACCATAACTTTCAGCTCACCCATAACATACTTTACGTAGCATTTTTCATCCATCATTCCAATATATTTTTCACTTGTCATACATATACTGCCTTCAATTTCACACCATCACTACATGAAGTTCATAGCAATCACGACATATCATTTCAAATCAAGCTGAAAGCGACATTCAACTACTTCACATGAGTTGCATTTCAATTCAAACAATGCCTATAAGTACGCTCCACATTAACTATCATAATTATCATTGAAGATTACTAATTTTATGCATAAATTTATCATTCATTTGTGCATGCCAAATATCATGTTTAATTTTCCACTACTTATGAATTATGACTCCTCCCAATCTATACACACTAAGTGAGGACACTTAACAACTTTAGTTGGGGGAGGGGTATTCAAGATTATTCCTTAGTTTTTTAATTTATTTTCAAAACTTTATGCAAAACTTTCTACCATTTCATTTTTCACCATTATCAAGAGACTGGGAATTCAAAGGAGAGAAAGAAGTGTTAAGCAATAGAATTAAGAAGTGCATTTGAGTGATACAATATACAATCACAATAGAAGCAATATAATTGGGGTGACAAAGCAAGAATAGAACAAGGTAGAATTGTGAAGTGACTATAGATTATTGAAGTATTGCAATGGGGGTGATATTATAAAAAGGGAACCAACTAAACATAACTTGCTACTGGAAGACAAGCAATGAATGCCTATCTTCCAACAAGCTAGTTGGTTGGATTATATCTTAAGGCTTACAAAATTTAACAAAATGATGACCCAACAATTTTCCAACACGCTGCAAAATGATGAGGCAATTGTCAAGGGTTTGAGGGTAGATGCATCAAAGGCATTTGTAGCTGAAGTATCCAGTCTTCCAAGAGTAAGAGAGGAGTTTCTAGCGAGAGAAAACACAATTGCAACAAGGAATGAATTCTCCTTGCTAGGAGAAAACTTGGACTCTTCCTCACAAGGTACCAAACACTTGCCTTTGGGTTTCAATAGCTTCTCACATAATTAGATACTTAACATGTGGTGGAAGACATTCGTTACTATATATAGTCCATTTTGAATTGTTAAGTCATTTATGCCATGGAATGTATGTGAATGTTCCCAAATTTTTGTATAACCTGCTAAAAAGAATGTCTTTTGAGTATAAAAGAAAAAGAAACTAGTCAACATTATCTCAATTTTTTTAGTCTCATTAGGGTTCATTCCCAAACGTGTCATGAGAAGATTTTCTCAATTGCAATAATATCAACAATATTCTTGAATTACCTAATGAATAAAACAAGGGCCATGAAAAAAGAATACAAGAGCTTGTTGTTGCTGCTCCTAAGGGAGAAATTCCCTCTAGTTCTCTTGCTGCAACACCTGCATGTAACACGAGGGAACCGGAAGAGCGGGGGTTGCAAGAAACACAACCTGCAGCCTCTGTTGAGCAACCCGTAGTAGAAAACAATCAGGAAATCCATGTTTCTAAGAGGCCAAAAGAAGGTAAAAAGAGAGTGGAGCTTCTTCTTGTGCACCTGCAAGGGGGTAGAAGAATCCCACATAATCTAGGAGGTGTTCACATCATCTCAAGAAGGGACCAATGAGAGGCACAAGAAAAAAGCAAAAGGAGGATGTTGTTATGATTGAGATAGATTCATATTCAAAGGGGAATTTCCCTAATGAAGATGTAAACATACCAATTATACAACCATTATATTTTTCTACCACTTTTGAATTAGATTCAGAAGATATTTTGTAGCTAAAAAGATGAGGAAAATATCTCCAAAAAGCCTTGTTTCAAAGGGGTGTGAATATTCAAGTGAAATGGGAGAGGAACAATTTTTAGAAAAAAAATGAGGAACTTTTCATTGAAGAAAGGAATACTAATAAAGAATTGTAAGAAGCTGTTGGAATAAACGAACAATCTCTAATCCAATTGTTAATAACCAAATCACCAAGATATGATACCAATTGGTGAGATACAAGGCTTTGACTACTACAAAATAGAAATCTGAAAATTGTATGCAAATCTGTAAATAACTTTTCTTAATCCTTGAAATACCATGAAGAGATTCAACTTCTTTATGATGCTAAAATCAGCCACTCTAACATTCTTGATAAAACCACCTTAGATGAACTTATAACAGCAATAACATCACCATAAGATAGCAGCAACAAAGAGGCACAAATCAGCAACATAAGAATGCAAGATTTCACAACACAAGGTAGCAATGGAACAAAAGAATAAACTCATAACACAGTGTTTACGTGGAGAAACCCTTGCGGGAAAAAACTCCACCAAGAAGAGAGGCCCAAGTTGTATTATCTTCAAAACAAGATTACAATACATCCACTTCCAATCTCCTCTTGAGTCTTCAATCCTGCAGCACCCTGTTACTCTTGTTACTCTCTCTCTCTCATAAACTTCACTCTCAAGTCTCATATTTATACAAAATGAGTACCCACCAAAGGAATTCGTGGGAGATGGATAAAATCCAATATTTCTATCTTGGGATACACCAAAATCATCTTCTTACATATTCCCTTACACTTGTCATAGGCATCTTCCCAATATAGGTGCCTAGAACCAAGAATAGGAACTTACAAGATAATAATAGCTATCATATGTTGTCATAGAATCTCTTACACCTTATGACAGTTGTAAGTTGTCATAGATGCTCTTACAAACTTATGACATGCGTCATAATAGCCCAAAAATACATTTCCCAAAGATAGGCACCAAGATTCTCCACCTCACCTCATTTACTATTTACCAAGATTCCTTGAGCAGTAAAAGTAACTCTGTAATAAACTGTCGGTGAAACTT
This sequence comes from Sequoia sempervirens, assembly GCA_007258455.2. NCBI lineage: Eukaryota > Viridiplantae > Streptophyta > Pinopsida > Cupressales > Cupressaceae > Sequoia > Sequoia sempervirens. The sequence continues at coordinate 302,917,466 of VDFB02271358.1, forward strand.
ATTCATCCCTTATGGGTAATTACAAATTAAGAATAATAAATGGAATAAATACAATATTGGGATTTACAAGGTTAATGGCACCTTATCCCAACATTCTCCCACTTGACATTATACATTGTAAATCAACCCATAGGAAATCTCAACAAGGGAATAAACATCCCTTAGCCAACCATGTACCATTGATTCTTCAACATGCTTTTGTGCTCCAACAAGATACCTGCAAAAGGAACCATGATAACCACCATCTCAAGCAAGAAATCCTCACATCATATTACCCATGATAGGACAAGTAACATGCCATGGTGAAACATATCAACTGTCACTGAAACTTGCACCAATCTATACATGAACACAAGCATCAAATTCAAATGATAACAAAAGACTCTGAGTGACTGCCACACTCATACCAAAATTGGAATAGCAACCACAACAAGTTGCTAGCTCATCCAAAACTATCCATACCACAAACTAGGGTAAACAAACTATCATAGGTAGAACTTCATGCTATCAACATAACAACCCAAATCTGCAAACAAGTCCCTATATATCCACCATCCTGCAAAAGAAGACTCCAAGGTAATAACACACATAGACATGTGATAAAAAACCTCTGAAGTAACTCATTGCAGTAAAGTGTAACTAGTCCAAGATAGGTGCCCCTCTCATACATAACACATATACCTTTTGGAACTCCCACTACACAGGTAATGTCAAATTTGAAAACTAGATCACAGCATTAACAAGTCCTCCTATAGCACTTCACATAGATGATGTGGCTAACTCCTCTATCATAGTGTCAAAGAAGCATACAATGATATGCAAAATACATCTCTCATTACTAATCCAAATAACTCTCCCAAGTCATCCAACGAATGAAGAAAGAGATCAAGCAGCTACCAAACTGTTGCCAAAAAACAATGAAGTACAAACAACAACTCATAACACCATTCATGAACCTCAACTCCATAAACATAAGAACCTTCAAGAAGAAGACAATATTCCCATAAAGAGAGAACCTGCAAATCAAATTTTGTCCTTAAACCACACTAACATGTTCCAAACTGTGTAAAGTAAGATCTCCTTCAACACTCCCAAACTGAAAGGATATCAACATCTAACCATTCAACTTATAATGAAACATGGCAGAACTTAGATGTAAACCTCTCACAGAAAGTAGATCAAACTTAGCCGAACATTCCCACAACATAAGGGAATATGCCCAAAGCCACTAACCATCTCTTGTACCTCTCCTACCAAATCCCAAGTTCAAGATTGCAAGGAGAACAATGGAAATACGTAAAATCATGCATCTACTTCTCAACAATCCCTCAAAACTCAACTTTCAAGATTAATGCATAAGAGAAGACAAGATACATATAAATAATGCATCTAATAATCAGGCGGGCAACACTTCTTAGATCATTTACCTACCAAGTAGACCAAGAGTGGGATACAAGATTGTCATGTTCATACAACACCAAGCAATATAGGCTTTCAATAAAGACAACCTTCTCATTAGGTCTATGATGGACTCACATCCATTTCCAGCTGTAGGCTCCTCGGTCTTGACTATTGAAAAACTTTTATAACAAGTAACCATTCCAACACATATCTCTTAACATAAGAAATATCCAGCCCAACCCAAGTCTCTCTAGTATCCATGAGCACCCACTAATCAATCCATGCCAACTTCAAATGCAACCTGCAAAATCATGAAGCTCCAAGAAAAAGATTAATACTCAAAACCAAAGAGAACTACATCCTCTCCAAAGGAAGAACAATAACACCTTTACCAAAGACTTAAAAGGTCCTCCATGAAACAAGATGTTAAAACCTCTTCAAATCACATGAAGATAACCATATCCTACAAAAGCTCCCAATAAACTGTGATACCGAGCTATACATGGCAACAAGATAAATATCAAACCATCATTGTCAAAAGCTCCCACTAAAACATGTAACCAAGCTATCCATGACATCGTGATAACCATCTCCTAAATGAAGATCATCCATGGCCTCAACACAATCAAAGAATCCATTGTAAATGACACAACTCCCAAAAGGTCGAGAAACCATAATCTCCAAACCAAGAAGATAGAACACATTGTAATTGCACAAAACTCCCACTGAAAGTGATACAGAGTTGTATACATGGTATCATGACAGACATCATTACCAAAACTCCACTAAAAGTGAATAGAGCTTTTCATGCACCATAACTTACTCTTATAGATTCTAATGAATAACTATATCAAGTACTCTAAACCATCCTTTTGTCTCACTGTGATAAACATACCAATGTAATCAAGGTGACCAACCAAATACAATCCTCATCAGACAATTTACAAGATCTGCACTCATGCAATATCTCGAAGGAGAAAAACATGGTCAGTGCTCCAATCTCAAATAACTGAAAAATAGATTCAACCCCACATCAGTAACATGCAGAATAGAAGTAACCAAGGAATAACATGTAGATTTCCAAGACTCAAACACCAGGATCAACGGTAGACCTGATTTGCCAAACAAATCCACATAAGAGTATCCATAGATCATAAGAACCCGTCAAGCAGCCCTACAAATCTGAAATTGTTTTCATCCAGAATACTCTAAGAGTCTAAATACAATCTTTCCACAGATCTACAAACCGCATATTTTTGTTAACATGTAAAACCTGCAAAACCATCTCTTTGTAAATCTGAAATCACTTAAATATCCAGATATTCACACTATACATGTCATCTGAAAGAATGAAATATCACAGATCTACAAATCCACAGCTTTTTGTAATAGGAAAACTATAAAACCTACATATCCAAAATAACATGAATATGAAAAGGAGGAACCAGGGTGTCCAGGAGTTTCCATATCACTAAAATACCAACTCCACAACCCAGATGCAACCAGTGGCAAATCATCCAATGCTTTCATGTAACCAAGGGCTAAACCCATGAATCCAACATAAGCACTCCATACTATAGTCCAAAAAATAAATGTTCTTCCATGTAACCAGGGCACCAAAATTAACCACCGAACATGAAAACCTATTCACTTCACATGACCACAAGGTAAAGGAACATAACCACCATGCAAGAGGATACTCACATATTGCCAAACCGGAGCTCCAGATCACCACCACAAGATCAACTCCATGAAGATACATAACCCTAAGCCTCAAGAGCCCACTTTATATCTCATTGACAATATCCATTGGAGAGTTAGATACCATGGCTTCCAATCTCACAAATCTGCAAAGCAATGTCAACATACAGAACATCCACTGCAGCCCAAAAACCTCCAACATTCTACAATTCCTTCCAACAGATTAACAATCTTTACAAGCTAAATTCAAAAAAGAAGGAATACCCATAACCAAAATACCATGAATCCATCACATGCAAGCACATGCAAGCAACATGCAAGTCCATGCAAGTACATGCAACTCACATGCAAACACATGGAAGCTCATGGAAGCAACATGCAAGTACATGCAACTCACATGCAAAAACATGCAAGCACATACGAGCACATGCAAGCCATGAAACAACCTTAAGCTCTAATACCAATTGTTGGAATAAACGAACAATCTCTAATCCAATTGTTAATCACCAAATCACCAAGATATGATGCCAATTGGTGAGATACAAGGCTTTGACTACTACAATATAGAAATCTGAAAATTGTATGCAAATCTGTAAATAACTTTTCTTAATCCTTGAAATACCATGAAGAGATTCAACTTCTTTATGATGCTAAAATCAGCCACTCTAACATGCTTGATAAAACCACCTTAGATGAACTTATAACAGCAATAACATCACCATAAGATAGCAGCAACAAAGAGGCACAAATCAGCAACATAAGAATGCAAGATTTCACAACACAAGGTAGCAATGGAACAGAAGAATAAACTCATAACACAGTGTTTATGTGGAGAAACCCTTGCGGGAAAAAACTCCACCAAGAAGTGAGGCCCAAGTTGTATTATCTTCAAAACAATATTACAATACATCCACTTCCAGTCTCCTCTTGAGTCTTCAATCCTACAACACCCTGTTACTCTTGTTACTCTCTCACAAACTTCACTCTCAAGTATCGTATTTATACAAAATGAGTACCCACCAAAGGAATTCGTGGGAGATGGATAAAATCCAATATTTCTATCTTTGGATACACCAAAATCATCTTCTTACATATTCCCTTACACTTGTCATAGGCATCTTCCCAATATAGGTGCCTAGAACCAAGAATAGGAACTTACAAGATAATAATAGCTATCATATGTTGTCATAGAATCTCTTACACCTTATGACAGTTGTAAGTTGTCATAGATGCTCTTACAAACTTATGATATGCGTCATAATAGCCCAAAAATACATTTCCCAAAGATAGGCACCAAGATTCTCCACCTCACCTCATTTACTATTTACCAAGATTCCTTGAGCAGTAAAAGTAACTCTGTAATAAACTGTCGGTGAAACTTATTCATCCCTTATGGGTAATTACAAATTAAGAATAATAAATGGAATAAATACAATATTGGGATTTACAAGGTTAATGGCACCTTATCCCAACAGAAGCAACCTAGAGGATAAATCAATCAAAGGAATTGTTGAAAATATACCAACAAAAGATAGTGAACGAGATGCTAGAATCAAAGAATTGGAGGAAAGACTCTACAAGTTTGAGCATGGGTCAAAACTAGAGATATTGGCATAACTTGCCATGGTAGAGACAAAAGGAAAAGATCCAGTACCCCAAAGCTCAATTAGATCAATTAAAACCCCCATTGGACCAATTTTTGTGTCCTTAGGTGTTGAACTATGAAAGAAAACACAAGAATTCTCCCATGAAGAGAAAGAATGGGCAAGGGAGAAAGCTAAATGGTATCTAACCACACTAGGGCACTGGAAAAGCAAGAGACAAAATTGAAAATTTTGAAAGTAAAGATTGAAGAAATGGTAGATAAAACAACATGACTACTGAAATGCAGGCTACCTACCAGATTCTATGCTTTGTTCTTGGGGAGGTATAAATAACCTCATGATTATAATCAGCCAAATACCCTTCCTTGTTTCTACCAATCACTTTAACCTTGCCAATTGTTTATTTTTAGGATTAATAATTGTATATATTTTGTAAAAGATGTATAAATCTTTATTTCCTAAATCGATTGAAATTAGTTAACTAACACTGATATAATGGTGTAGCTTTCAGTCATTGTACAGGTCATTGTGCACAACCAAGTGGAATTTGAAGTGAACTTCAACCAGTTGAAGATAAAGTGCCAGAAGTCTAGGCGCCAGAAATTATGGAGTGCATAGTGGAACAAGTCTTTTAATGCTTTTTGTTTAATTTTCGTTTAAAAACTTTATGGCTCCACTTCGAGCCTTTAATATAATTTATGTTATGGACCTCAATTGGTTGGTTAGTTGAAATTTGGTTAGAAGACTTTTTCAATGGTGATCTTCCACCATCTAAAAATTAGGATTTTGTTAGTAGTTTAGTATATATATGTAACAACCAAAAACAACACATACTGGATACCGTTATGCTGTTATAATATGTTTTGAATTATGTCTTTGTGTTACACTTTTTCTAATATGAATAAAATAAGCTTTGCCAGTCTTATTATGAGTTACTAGTTCTGTGCAATGGAATTATCATGTATGGATTCATTTTGAAGATATAAAAGTTCATGTGATCTGAATTAATTGCAAGCATACCCAAGAGCTGGCCACTTGAGGGAATCTCGTAGGATAGATAAGTATCTTTATTTTCAATTTTGTTACTTTTATTTTGTACATGATAAATGTGGATGAATGTTATTTGTAAGTGTCGAGCTTTGTCAATTATTCCTGAAGGTTGTAGTTCAAGTTTACCATCTCTCAGTTTTGTTTATTTGAAATTCTGGAGCATCCACTATGGTTGTTAAGTTTACTTTCTGTTAATAGTTAGTTGTTAGTTATTAGTCATTAGTTGTTTTCATTTTAATTTTTACAGTTTTTCTGCAAGTGTTTCTTCTTAGGTAATTTATATGCTTTCTAGTTTAATCATTTTATGCTTTCTAGCTTAATAATTTCATGCTTTCTAGCTTAAACAAATTTACACTTTCTAGTTTAATTGTTTTCTAGTATAACTTTTCCTTACAATTGTTTCCTAGATTCAAAAAATCTAAGAGATTTAGCCAAGATGTCCCCTATTGTATACAACCTTCGAACACTACCCAGTCAATATAATTGATGCATTTTCAACTAAAGCAATAAGACCTAATGATAGTCTGTTAGTTCTTACAAGAGAAATTTTATGTTTTCAATTTAGCCAATTGATTAGTGATCTATCTATTGCAATGAACATGAAATATTTGTTTTTAGTTACTTTTTACAACTCCACACCAGAGATGCAAGATCAACTTGTGAGTTCTATCTACACAATTTTGTTCTTTCAAATGACACTGCTTGGAATCCATTGATGTTTGTAGGAGATCTTAAAATAAGAGCTTTGACCTCTTATATTATGAATGAGCATCAAAGGGGGACAATTCTGCAAGAATATCATAAGAAAGAAAAATCTATTGCCTTATAGCTCAGGAAGGAGTCAGTGGACCCAAATGTAGTAATAGATCAGTGGTTGGGTCTCTTGGATCATAGAGGAGTTGGAAAGAAGATAATGGATTACAAAAAACAAGATTATAAAAGGATGAAGGAACTAGTAGTAATAACCATCAATGAAACCTTTATACTAGTTCAAAAATGTTGGGAAGAGCTTTCACTAGAGCTGAAATGGAAAGAGTCGCACTCTGTTTACAACTATGTAGCCATAATTCATAGGTCTCACAAGTACATATATATTGCACCAAAAAATGGAGTTACCTAGTTTCCACTTGTCTTCTATTCTCCTATCCTCTTGTTTGCTATACCACACTAGACGAGGAGGAAACAATGTAGAGAAGAAGTAGCAAAAGAAAAGAGATTGGTGAAGCTCTCAAATAAAAAAGGCTATTACCTAAAGTAGGGCAAAGGATTTGACATTGTGGTTGATTTCAGAAAGGTGACTCTGTAATATAACCTCCAACATTAAAATTTTCTTAAGGACAATAAAATAGATTAGTTGGGGGGAAATGATGGGCTTAATTTATGGCTAGTTTTCCTTCATTGGTTTATGTATTTATCATTTCAATCTACCAAGTTTCATAGACATTCCTAAGACTTCATGCATCTTTTATATACCTTTCATGCACTTTGAAAAACTTAAGTATGTGGAAATACAAATATGATATGTTGACATTTGTATGTGTGGATGTATGAATGTTCATGAGATTTAGTATAATTATATGCTTAAATTATGATTGTTAATGATGTGTATGCCTTAGGGATGAAACTAACTTCTTGCAAATAGAAGGATTATAACTTGCAAAAACTAGATTTCCAGCTCACAACATAAGGATTGTAGATAGTTGTAGGGGAGAAATCAGAATGGTTGAGGTGTGATAGTTCTAGAGGAGAACAAAGGTAACTATTGGATGGTCAACCATGAGCCACCACAAGTACATTCCTATCCACTGAATAAGATGACCGTAAGTGTTTGAAATCTATTATGGAAGCAACAACTCAAGCAAGGGCCACTTGAGGTATTGCTATCCACTCTATCCCCTATTACTAGATTAATTCATGCATTGTTGAATTTAGTTAAGACAATTTATAGTTATATGCATATAGAATCCATGAATACAATTTTGTAATTGAATTCAATTCTTTAGCTTAATGTCTGTTCATAGTCTGAAAGTAATTAGTTACAGTTTAGATTTAGTAGTTAGCAATTCTAGACTTAAGTGATAAGTACCCATAGCCTAAGTAGCAACTTAAGTTTATTTCCCCTGTTTTGCACATTAGTATTTCATTTCCTTTTCCAACTTTTACAATTTTGTGTACATGTGTAAACACCTATACTCCATTGATATTGTGTGTGTTTATAGTCCATGAATGCATATATAGTGTTGACACTATCAAAAGCTTATGAGCCCTTGATTGATAATTAAATGAAGCCTACACAGAAGATGAATTCATCAGTTAGGAAACCACCCTCTAAATTGTGTGTCTACCTATAACACCGAGTTAATTAAACATTAGAGAGACCCTACACTTTGGTATGGAAATAGATGCTCAAGTCCTTCCTCCATATCCTTATCACCTATCTTTCAAATCCACTTATCTACATCCTTATCCTCATTCATCTCCATCCATACTTTTCCAACAAGTTAAAAAAAATCCAAAAATATAATAACTCAAAAAAAGTTAAAAAAAACAAAAAAAAAAATTTAAAAAAATTGTTCAGTAGTGAAAACCTAGTAAATAGGTGGTTTGGACAAGTACCACGATGAAAAACTAGCAAACATGCTTCATGCATAAAACCCCATTGTACATATACGTATTAAAAAAAAAACTATTAGAAAAACCCCATTGCATGTATACTCCTTACACTTAGGGGCAAGTTTCTCCTAGCTATCCATTCATCATCTCCTCCATTCTACTTACCTATCCTACCCATCATCCTATCCACTACAATCCATCCATCCTCCTTGTGATCTTTATAAATACTAGGGAAAATTTACATACATTATTTGGAAACCTCTTGACATCCATTCCCCCATTACACCTTTCATCCCTCCATCCTCCTATCCTTCCATTCTTCCTCCCCTCTAATCAATCAATTTTATTTACCCATAGCATAGATATTATCTACCATCCAATCCTTTCATCACCCTCTTATCCATCTTATTATGCACGTCCTAGTGCTTCATCATGCACAACATGTTTAAAGTGGGGAATATTATTCTTGCCACATAGTCCTTGGAGGTCACATTTGACCCATCCAACCATCTAATAATTCCTCTCATTTCCTATCCACAATCCCTTCATCCCAAAGTCCTTTCATCTCCCAAATTCTTATCTCCCCTTCCTCTATCCATTAATCCCACAATACTTCCATCTTCCAATTCTTATCTCCCCATCCTCTATCAATTAATCCCTTTGACTACTTCATCCTCTCATCCCATCATCCCTTTTCATTGGTATCTAGCTATATGATACACACCCCATGCAATCCAATACCATTCATCTCATCATTCAATCGCTCCCATGATGTTCCAAATGGTCCTCTCAATCTAAATCACAAGAAAGTCCTAATCCATGCAACCCAATTATGTAATCTAGCACAAATCATCTAATCACGTCCTTGGTCTTGTTCCTAGCCTTGTTGTAAGCCTTGATCCAAATCAGCCATCATCATTAGGATGCATCCTTTGCAATCCGTGTGTTGTTTTAGGATATATCATTCCCACATCAACACTTTATCCACCAATCAAACAATCTTGGCATTTCTACTTGATCAAGGTAATAACATGTTCATCTTTGAATTTTTTGTGCATTCTTGCTTGATTGCTTGCGTGCATTATCATTTGTCTTATATCTATACATGTCCTTGTAACCTACATGTCATAATGGTATCATGGTATTCCGTATCACAATGCTATGTGACATATTGTTGCTTTTGAATTGTCTTTTCTATACACGAGACACCATATAACCTTGGTTGTTATACCTTGGTGCATAACATTTAGTACTATGTGAAATAAAGAATGCTCAAGCCAATGCAACATAAATACGTATTTCATCCACTCCTCTTCCTCCTCTCATTATATCTTCATCCGACCATCGTCCCTTCTATCCATCATCTTGCACCCTTTTCCTTATCACCTTGCATCCTCTCATCCATTTCCATAGCACATCCATGTTATCTTAACTTATCTGTCCTCTCGAGGGGGAATCCTCATCCTCATCTTCACTCCCATCATATTTCCTCTTAATCACTCATTTTAATTACTGGGGAATCCTTCCCAGTCTAATCATTTTCTTCTAAGTGCTATGTTTTAATCTTCTTTGAAATGATGCCACTTTGTAAGATCATCTCAAAGAGGAGCAAAATTTAGACACCTAAATTTGACACATCTTCATTATTCGACTATTTATTCTATAATTGATTGAATACAACCTTAATTATTCAATGAATTATCCCATTTTCATCCCCTTATTAATTAACTATTTTTTTTATTTAATTAATAAAAATCATTATTCATCACTATTCACCCATGCATATTTATAGCCTAAATCATTTAATCATCTCCCTTCCATATTATTCCTTAGGTAAATAAATCCACTTATTTATTTATCTAAATTTCTTCATCTCATCCCAAAAATTAAATAAATAAAATATATTTTAATCTACCTAATTTTCTCCATTTTCCATTAAGTGGGCTAATCCATTTAATCCCCTGATCACCCACTTGCATAACCTAATCCTAGTCAACTCATCTCAAATCATGCACATCCCCACATGTGTACAAAGGTATGAATTTTTGTACACAAGGCATGGACCTTTGTACATGTGATATGGCCTTGGTACCATGTAACATGGGTCAAAGGACTTGCCCATCCCTTAAGGGTACTCCCAAGTACCCTTTCCATCTTGTCCATCCACTTCTCCTAAGGATAATCTGCACCATTAATTATCCTCTTAATCCCTCTCCCTCCATCTCCTCCAACCACATGAGGACACTTGTCATCATCTCATATCTCCATGGCTCTCAATCAATCGAATCATCAATCTCATCTTTTAATCTTATCCAAACATTTATTGAGCCAAAAATATATAAATTGGCCTCAACCCAAGCCATTATCAATAATAATCAACCTCATATCCAACCTTATGTTGTTGGAATGAGCACTCACATCCAACAATACATGAGAGCAACCGTCGTTTCTTGGTGTAACAAGGGCTAGTTGGTGATATATTTTCATGTTTTTATCAATATTTACTAACCCTTGTGCTTAATCAAAGTGTTGCTTATATTTTGAGTAGAGTAGGTTAATATTGATTTAATTTTCTCCATCAAGCTTAAAAATTACATGTACACAACACTTTATGAAAACATTATAATTTCATCCAAAAAATGAGGTAAGAGTAGGGACATATACATCTACTTGTGACAAGCAATGGTGGAACTTTCCTCACTATGCTTCTTTAACATGAATAACTATACTAGAATTTATCCAAGGATAAGGATAAAAAAATCTATCCATGGAACCAAGGATAGGAAAATATACTTCCATCCAATGTTATATAAAAAATTGGGTTAGGGATAAACAAAATTATTTATGATTAGTTATGAGCAAAGGAACACACTTTGTTCACAACAACTATGATTGGGGACAAAAAAATTCAATCATAATCATCCAACAAATGTGATTGGGGATGAACACAGCCAATCACTATTACTAAACAAATGTTATTGGGGACAAACACATGTAATTATAAATAACTAACAATCGTTATTAGAGACATACACATCCAATCACACATACAAATAGAATAAATATCATACAACATAATAAGTTTGAGGACTAATTCTTTGATGAGAACACACTTATATTGAGAGGGGGGAGAGGTGAATCAGTATAAGTTAATATTTTCTTATTTAAAATTTAACAACCAAAATGATAGAAATCACATAAGATCCAACAACTAAGAACACGAGATGTTTATGGAAAACCTTTCGGGGAAATTCCACAAAGAGGGATTGCTTAGATCTACTCTCCAAACCTATCCACAAAATAAAATTATTTTATAAAACTTGTAGGCACCAATGCACTAGAGACACCAATCCCCACTACTAAGCACCAACTTAACAAGATAAACCAATTTCTTCTTGTAGGAGGCACTGACCTCCATGTAAACAAAGTTTTACTTTCTAGATGTTGCTTCTTCAATGGATGATGAATATTTCACTTTCCTTCAAAAATCTTCTCGCATTAGAATGATATCATATTTTTCTCACTGTCTTTCTCCTTCATAAAATTTTCCTCAATTATTTGAAAGATAAAATATTTATTTTTGGTTCTCCATATAAAATTGATTGCATTTGAATTATATTCCATCACACACCTCTTCAATGATTAAAATTTCACACACACAATTCTATTTTATACCTTGGTGCCTCTATTGAAGAGGGGTGGTTCTACGAAGGAAGGCATCCCTTTCATGGAGAGAGGCAATATCATAAAGGAGACTTCCTTTCATTTTAAACTTGAGTGCATCATAATGAGAGTCAACCACCTTCAAATATTAACTTGGGACAATTTTTTTAATGTTAACTTGGGTGCCACATTATGGGGATTGTCTAGCCTTTGAATTTATTTAAATATTTAAATCATAATAAAGCATAATATAAATTATGTTTTAAGCCATCCTTAGCAATCATCGCAAATCTTCTAAATCAAATCTTCCAGATCTTCTAAGCACTGGGTCAATACTATTTGGTCAGTTAGTTTCTCTAATCATAATAACACGAGTAAGAGACTTAAGTCCATCCATAAGATACTTAGCCAATCTTGTGTGTGGATCGTGCATTGTAATGATTGTCTTTCTATGATTTATCCAAAGATTCACTTCTAACACACAAAATTATTTTATATTAGATAATTTGTGACTATACTAATGTATATCGATCTAGTCAAACCACACTATCTTATGTGGCAAAATGTATCATCTCGGTCATGGAAATATCATTCAATAAAAATCCCCCATTGATCTTTTTCATTTATTTTAATGTCTAATGTAGATGAAAGAGTTATTATTATATTTAGTGTTGCTAAATTGGATCTTCAAACCAAACTAAAATGATCATGATAAATATTTAATAGAGTAATACTTGACTATAATTAAATCATTGTGATAGTAATTCTCCTTTGACATCAATGACAATATTTGCAAAAGTCTTCAATGTTGTGTATCCAACCATCATTATAGATCACTGCCACTCTAATCACAAATGATATGAGGAATTATCTTTGCCACCTAGGAATTGATCTTAACTTTAGTCATTTCGACATAATTAATTTCTCTAGTAATACAGTTTCATAGCCTCATTGCTAATGGTTAATGAGAGATTGATGTCCTCCAACCCCTTATGCCTCTATCATCTAGTTGGTTTTATACTTAGAAAATTTGGATTTTAGGGTCAATTTTAGAATGCTCCCTCTCAATATGGATGTTGCATACAGGTGATACTGGGTCTAGTTACAATTGAGCATAAAAAATCTACACTTTTAGATTTTGACAAACATGCTTTTGATGACACAACAATTAATGAATTATACATTAAAGAAAAAATGGACCTATTCTAAAATATGATACAACTTGACTTTGACTTATTTTGACAACATACAAAATTTTATTGGACTTTTAGACTATGACACAAGATATATTTATAAGAACTAATATTTAATCATTTTGAGACACTAAATTGACAATAACTAGGTAATAAATTATAATAACAATTTAACTTCTATCTAAAATCTATCATTTAGTTACATAATATATAGATACAAACTTTAGAAACTAAAACAAATAAAATGAAATTGCTAATTTAAATGACTCAACTCAATATTAATTAACTTAAATTTGTTTTCTAATTTAGTTAGAAGCCATAATTTTACTTAATAAAAGAGAAGCTAGTGTCAAATGGATTTTTCACAACTCCAATTAGGATAGTTACAATGTAGATGATCATTCGATTAATGCCCATGTATCTATTGGGGGCAACTAGAGGACAAGATTGAGGGCAATACAAAGGTTGATGGATGGGACAAGAACATTGACCTAAACATTGATTGACCAAGTTCCTAACCCATTCATATGGAAGAAGCTTCTCTCCTTCTAGAGAGGATGGTAAAATGTTGACATGGTATCCATAAAAATTCATACATAAATATTTAGCTATAACATATTTTTTTCATAAACTCCTAATACATTGTGTAGTCCTCATCCAACAGAGGTAGTGCTTGATATTGAACATGGATCTCAACCACATAAATTATGTCTGTCAATCCAACAGAGGTAGTGCTTGATCTTGAATAACTTAACTAGGGAATCTGTTTCATCAATCTTCTACTTCCCAAACCTTGTAATGCTCACAACTACCCAATTAAACGCAATGATTTTTTATTTTACAATGGTCTTCCACCAAGAAGAAATAGATGGATTCTTATACTTCTCATGTAAATGTGCTCCTAGTGACTATATGTAGTCCCCCATATGGACCATTGAACAATACTAAACTTCCCATACCAAATTACATGCACATTGATGTGGGACACAAAGAGAAAATGACCATTGTGGTAAGTCAACACAAGAAATGCATCTTTTATAAAAGTTGCAATATTTCTTGTATGCCCACAACTTAACTCAATAACACAAGCCTCGAGATAAAAAAAGGCCACACTCTTTCCATTTTATGACTCTTTGACCAAACCCAAAACCTTGAGAATCTCCTATTGCAAGCTTAAGCTTTCAAATGAAATAGTAAATGAAAAATAAAAATAGGCATCCAAGAAGAGTGGCTCTAATACCATACTAGTTTTTCAAAGTTCTTTGATTCAAATAAACTAAATAATATCATGGTTCTAATCATTATTACATTAAAAAATACATAATGCCAATTTATAGGACTTACATCTCTTATACTATAAGAGAGCTCCTATAACCACTCCTTTACATAAAAAATCTCAAGATAAATAATTCTTAACAAACCATAACAACACTCGCAAGAATTACAAACTAAAAAAACTAACAAATTACTATTATATGTATCCTAAAGACATGTGTTAACAAACTTAAAGACATGATAATGATGTAATATTCCTAAAAGAGTTTTGACTCCCAGGTGACTTGATTGAGACCCCATTGGGGGGACTTGGCAGCATGAAGACACCAATAAAAATAAGTTAGCTTGAGTCCCAATGAAGTGTACTAAATAGTTTGAAACTTTTCTCACCATTCAAAGGAAGAGAGTTAAAGGTTTCATCTCACATTGAGCTTGGAAACCATGGGAAAACTACAAGAAATTCACAACTATCCCTTGGAAGGCTTTTAATTTCTAAATAAGTATGTATAAATCACTTCCAATCCTTCCACCATGGCTTTGTATAGCAGATTCCAACCTTGTGAACCTTTTTTGGGGTAACCAAATTTAAGATAGTCTATAAAGACTCCAAATCTTAGTTATAAAGATCAAATTTAGCTTTAAAATCTAGTTAATAAAGCAAAGTCTTTGTATTTTATAAGCAAGGATCATAAGTAGTACAAACTCCACATTTATAAATCCTTAAGGTACAAACCTAAGGAATTCCGACAAGGGGTTTATCTTGGCAAGTGATAATAGGAGACCACCACAATCAATGTTGGTTTATGAGAATCCTAGTTTTGAATTTTCTCCCATTCCAAATAAGCCATGGATTAATTTCCTCCCATACATGTCAAATTATCTTAGCAATAAAGGTGCCTTGAATGTGGAATGTTCCCTCGTGATGAGGATGGTATAATAGCCTATGTCATGGTCAACATTATGGTCATAAGCAATACAATATTGAAGAATTTTTTTCCAGTATTCTACTCTTTCAAGAAATAAATAGATTATCCATTTGGAACACAAATCCAATCCAAAGATCTTTAGGTGTCAAATAGGGCAAATTCACAAAATTCTCTTGAGAGGAAATACAATTATGAGGAAACTTTGTGAAAGCATTTTTTAAGATTTGACATCACTTAGAGAAAGTATTTGAGGAGCCATTCTATACTATGTTAAGAGGATTTAGAAGGTTACCAACAAGAAGAATATCAAACATGAGTGGAAAAAACACTTTGGAGTGGATACAGAACTACCTAGTAAGAGAAAGGGGTTTGGCAATACAATAATGCAATTTCCTTTCAATGTGTGAGAGCATGGATTTCCACAAGATAATAGAGGAAGACTGTGTAAAGAAAAGAGAATTTTAAAGAATTGAAAGATCTTTCCACAATTAATTCATTTCCAACAATAAGCATCTAGCCATACATGTCTAGAAGAAAAGATTGGTGACAACACAAAGTTTTTTGTCATTAAATGCTAGAACCAAAGGATAGACAAAAAGTGTTTAAACACTACAAGGATTTATTAACATTACTTGATTCCTCTAAAAAAGTGAGGAAGGAATCATAAACACAATGGCAATTAACAAGCTGGGATGAAGAGATAGGAAAAGAAATATCATTGACTCTTTGTTGAAAAATAACATGGGCTAGAAAATAGCCAAACCCTTCAATGCCCATGATATTAAGTGTTGGTGCCAAAGGGTAACCCTGTTTAATGGAGTGAAATAGACCAAATGAGGAGGATTTGCTAGCCATTAATTACAAGGAAAGCTAAAATACATACAAACAATTAGATGAATTTGGGGCCAAACCCTAATGCTTGAAGCATTACTGTAATGAAAGGACACTCAATATGGTCATAGGCTTTAGAAAAATCATTCTTGATAAATATGGCTTTTGGTTGAGAGCACCTAGACTATTCCATAGCCTTCCAAACAATAATGTTGTTATCTAAGATATAGGGACCTTTGATGAAACCAATTTTCTTTGGACGAATGATTAGATGAAATAAATAAGGAATACAAAGTGCAAGGGTTTTAGCTATGACAATATAAGGTTTTTTCAATAGAAAATAATCACTACTTTCTAATATCCTTAGGATCACTAGCTTATGAACTTAATATTTCCTTTATTTATAATTGATCCTCGAGATCATATGGTATGGGGTTCATTATAAAACTGTAAAAAGTTAGGACCGACCATGTCCCATAGCATTTTATAAAATTCATAGGGGAATCCATCATAACTAGGGACGCTATCATTGACCATGGAAAACACCACTTCTCAGAGATCCACCATTATGAGGTGTTGATAAGAGAAGACACATAGTGAAATTGACAACCTAGTGGAAATAATGCTCACACATTAATGAAGAGCGTGTTCAATCCTAGGTGATGATAGTCGTGCCTTGAAAACCTATTGTTAGTGGTAGATAATAGCTTGAAGAATGGTGGGAAGTCCAAAGAGAACTTGTTTCCCTTCTTTAATGCATTTAATATTTTGGGAAGACTAGCATGATCAAATGGATTGAAAAAATTCCTTGAAATTCCTCTTAATTTTGAGCCATGAAGGCGAGCCTTTAGTTAGGCACCCCAGTAGTGTTGCTAACTTGGTGGGTGGTGCAATAGAGATTTAAGGTGGTGGCATTATAAGAGTGTCAACAAAAAAAGTGCTAATGGGAATCCATAGATTTGGGGAAAGCAAGTCATACATTTAATTGGGGCAGCCCACAATATTGTGTCCCACTTTTTGGCCAAAGTAGGACATTGAAATCAACATTTTTCACCAAATTTTTACTTTATGAAACCTATGGCAACTAAACCATTAACAATTTAGAGATGATGTGAACTAGTGATTTGTGAGGATTTATGTGTAAATTCTAAATGTATTATTTAAAAAAAATTAAAAATAAATTGTGAAATTTTAACATATTTTTTAATAGCTTTTTTTTTTTTATAGTTAACGATAATTTTAAAAAGTAACATTTATGTTGTAACACAACTTTTTTTTATTGAAAGGATAAAATAATATTTTAAAAATATAGATATGTAACATCAATATATAGTGCATGGATATTTTTTCATAATTATATATATTTTTAAATTATTTTTTAAAGTCAAAGTAATTATAATTTGGACATAAGTGTATGTAGTAACACATAACTTGTTTTATATGTATTGATTTTTTTTAATTTTTAATTTTTATGAAATGAGGACACCAATACCTAGTGCACACATATTTTTTTTCTTTTTTTCTTTTATATTTTTATTTTTTTCGTGTACGTGAAACAAATACCTTGATGTTTGCTGAAAAACCCACATTTATAAGAAATAAAATATATATAATAATAAAATAAAAATATTAAAAATTATACTTTTTGGAAAGTTTATAATAATGGCTACATGCTTATAAAACATAATTTCTAAATGACTTTATTTGATCCCTCAAAGGGTAAAGAAAAGGTGGTTTTTGTCAACATTTTGATAGGTGCAAATGAGACTCCATTTTGGGTATGATTTAAGACTAGAGGGGGGTTCTATCTAAGAGGGTTTGATCTAAGGGGGTATTATCTAACCATCTTCAATTACAAACCTTTAGATGGAACCCCTCAAGACTTAAATCATTAGTTTTTTCTAAAAAATATGCGATTTCAAGAAAAATCAAGATGTTGCAAGTTTGGGATTCCATTCAACCATTGGATCTAGCCAACCCCAGGTGCTAGATGTGGCTCAAGGTTTTAGATATGCAAGATATGAGCCACTATGGGTTGATGATTCAACAATGATGCATAAAAAATAATTATGTCCTAGGAGCGTTGAGGCCTACTATTTTCCATTCAATAGAAAACTAGGTTGGAAAGTGATAAAAATGAGGATACTTGATAAAGGATTAACCATAAGTTTGTAACAATTGACAAAAGAAAATATGGGTTATCCAAAATCATAGTTTTTTCAATATTTTTTAAGAATTTTTTTGTACCAACCTATAAATTGTTCCACATAAACCATAGATAATCAAGGCAATGGCGATCAAGGTTTAGATCAAAAAGTAATTTATTGCATATGTAGTACCAAGCCTCTCACTCACTAGTTGTTTAGCACGTATGCAAATGGTTGCAATTATCATAAGCTATCCTGACCATATTAAAATACCCACACAATCCAAGGGGTAGTATGTAATGAATTTACAATCCATCACCAAATAATAGATCTTTCCACAACATCATTGGAAGCATAAATGTTGAAAACCCCAAGGGAGTCGTCAACATTAAATGAAAGCCACACAACATAATTGGTGGGGTTACATCCATGGGCCACCATATGGGGTTTCCACCTAAGTAAATGAAGGTAGCAAGTCCTTAATGTCCTACATCATGATAACCATGCAAAAGTGAATTTTTGGCCAAATGACATGACAACCTACAAAAACATGAAATCAACAATTTTCAACTCCTATAAACATAAAACATCAAGATTGAGAAACCATTAACAAACATCCAACATTATGTATTTCCTTTTAGGATTTGTGACACCACTAACATTTCATTCAAAGTAAAATTCATGGAGAGTGGGGGTCAAGGATCATGTCATTGTCAGGGAGCTCATTAAAAGATCTAAAACAATTATGTAGGAAGTCTTCTACAAATGTCTTCAAAATTGGAGAATGAATTCAAGCTAGAGAAATCGAGGAAATCCTCTTCTTCTTTGGCATAAATTATCCTTCCTTGAGCTCATGGACTTGGTTTTAGGAATGGTGGGAAGTCGAAGGAGAGGGAGGTTGATTCTTACACTGGGAAGAGAGCTCATTGGATATCATAGGGGTTCGCTTGAATTGTGGTTTGACAACCTTTTGAGACAATTTACTTGCAGGTTGAGGATCACCAACCTTAATCACCTTAGAAGGCTTTGAAATTTACAGTCTAATAGCTATAGGTTGTGGACCAGTTCACCTTTTGAACCAAAATCATGAGGATTTTTTTTATTACCCATGATGGTCCAACCATCCCCATCCTTTTGAGGTGGATGACCCACAAATTTACTTAGAGGGAGACATGCCTTGCCAAGTAACTAGAGGGTGGTCATAGATTTAATGGTCCAAGCAGTGGCATATATAACAGGTGTTTGATAGGTTAAGATACACAACCCTTTAGGTGAAGCTTCAACTACCCACTTGCACTTTTATGGACTCTTTGAGATCTTTAGAAAGATCAACATAGACATACACCCTCTTCTAGGTGTAACATGCCCAAAGTTTACCCTATTTGTTTTCACCTAAGTTTTTAACTCAAAATCTGAATAACTCAAGTTCTCAAAAACATGGAAATGAATTTTTTCTTTTCAATAACACATTTGCACATTGGAGTAAACCATTTCACATAATATTGCATAAATGAAATAACATTACATAATTCCAAGTACATGAACTCATCTTTCAAAAACAATTATAATAGATTCAAGATCATATTTACAATTTCATAGCTTACAAGGGCTTAATGGTGCAAGAGTATAATGGTCAAGATGTCCACATTTGGATCATACATCTTTTTATTCTTATGTTTCACAAGCCTCGATTGCCGACTGCAAGAAGGAAAGCATCACCCAAGTGCTTTTCCTCCAACCACAGACTTAAGTGGTCTCACACACATCTCCTAATTAGTAGATGGCCCTGCCCTTCAATGAAGAGTTTGGTATGGAAACCTCTAGAAATGTCTACCTAAGTATGGTGTTATGTCCTACATAACTAGTACAGTCATACAACTATGGATACCTGCCAACTATGCATGACACTCCTGACTATCTATGCAATCCTATGCATAGTGAACCGATAAAGTGCATGTAGTGACTTCTCCACTTGCTTTGGCCAAAGTTTTGATACATATATCAATTCCACTTTCTAAAGAAGTAGTGTCATAAGTTCACCCACCCCTTACTCGACTTGGAAACTCTATTGACCTGTGAACACTTAGTCTTGGTTTGACCTCCAGATTTAAATATAAACAATATTCCATTCAAAAGTGATAAAGCACTTATATTGATTTAACTAACCAATTAGATATGACCTAACCTTTGGTTTACCTCAACTCAAGGAAATAAACTATCTTCTTACTTTCAAGGATTATGAGCATTTGAGGACGTAAGTTCTCCACTCATGGTTAAACTACCAACATAGGTTTCCATAACATAACATCATTCGCTAGATAATAATGACATAATACTTCTATCATGATTTCAATCCTTTCCATTTCAAACAACATAACTTATTCAAGCTATACAAATACCATATTATATTTTTAGATATTATCATAATACCTTATATTTAGCTTCACTTTACTACGCCAATCAAACATTATAATCAAGATAACTACTTATCATGCTATTTAGATTCCCTAACCCAATTATAGATAATCTACCTAAATACATAAGCACTCATATCTATCCAATAGCTATAATATGCAAACAATGATTGTACAAACATTTTCAAATAGTAATAATACATAGTTTTAGGATTAGAAAGAGAAAGAGGAATAGATATATCAAGCATGCCTAGTATGAATTAGCTTCCAATAAATATCTTGTAACTTCCTACTCAACGCAAATGGCTCTACCTTCTCCCTCCTTTGTTCTCAACTCTCCTTACTGCTACTAAAATAAACATTCTATGCTCTTCAAACTCACAATATATATTGCTCTCAATCTAGCAAATATGTTGCACATAAACTAACAAAAATATTGCACACAAACTAGCAAAAACACTGCTCTCAACTCACACGAATACTCAGATTGATTTCAGAATGAATGGACAACCAAGCCAAACACTATGCTACTGCTCTCTATTTATACAGAAATGGATCGAAGTTTCTTGCTAAAAGTAAGTTATGTTTGCTGCCACTTCTCTACTCTTTGCCAGCCGTGGGTATTGCTGGGCAAATATAGTTGCAAATTTATCTTTGAAAACATCTCAAATGCTTCCTCAAAATGCCATGACCTAGTTGAAGATTTCAAACTTGTTGCTTTCTGTACATTATTTTACATTATTTCAGTTAAAAGTTCATTCAAAATGTCACGTTTGGAGTACAAAAATAATACAATCTATTCATCCTCCATCGCCCAAGCATGGGCTTAACACTCGTTGGTTTACTTGGTCAAAGCGCCTCTTTTAAAGGCTACACATGGGTTTTTCAAACTTCTATTTGTATTTGACTTCCTATTGTGGCTTTCATACTTCTTTATTCTTGCTAACTAAGCGCCTATGTTGGCAGCTTATTGTTTTATACCAGCCACATTAAATGGTTTCAAACAACTTTTAAATGTCATTACCACTTATGCCATTCACGTGGCATTTGCCTCCCTCCATATGCATGGTTATTTTCCCATGTAATATGGCTTCCATTCATATTTTTAAAACAACAATAATATGCATATAAAATTAAGTATATATATTATAATAAACTTTCTATTATAATATGTATATATCAATATATATACGTACACATATTTACATATATATCCATCAAATATACATACACATATATTAATATATATTAGTCGTTTAATTAAATATGTGTATATGTATTGATATGTATATATATCTATGCAAACATTTGCATATGTATGACGTATCTATGTATGGGTATACGTAGACATTTGTATCTTTGCATGCTCATACGCACATATGTTCACATATATGGGTTACCACATATATATATACATATATACATTTAATATATCGTATCCACATATATATATATACACACACACAATATATATATATCTTATGCTCCTCAAAAAGGATTTTAACACTATGACTCAAATTGATTAAACAATCAAAGAGAATTAAAGACATCCAACCAAACATTCCTATCAACCCCAAAAGCTATCAACATGGTTTAACACTTATCGACCCAAAGCTCAGACTGACTCAACAAGGCTTATCTATCCTATGCAGTGAGTGTGTGCATCTACTCAGATAAGTACACCAATGGTTTCCATACCAACTTCCTCTCTTGGGTGATACTCTCCCTCTCCTCACTGGAGGGTTCGAACCTTTCTTGCATCCAACTTAGTGCAACATGTATGAAGTTAGCTGATACCATTAAATTATATTCATCACATATCATTTGCATCATTTAAGCATTTAAAAAGCATTCTCATCATAATGCATATTCATTCATCTAATTCATTAAGACGTAATCATGTATTGACACATATTTACTCATAAAAGATAGCAGTAATTGGTGAATAAACAATGGGGTGTAACACTAGGGATGGGCAAATAAAATCTGCTCATACTCAATATGAACCCTTGCCTTAGAGATTCAACAATGTGGTCCAAGAAAGGTCAAAAAGGAAAGGAGAATCCATGTAATTTGACTCACATTGGAACATGAAGAGACCATTCCTCAAATACTACAAAGTCTAAAGAGAAAAGATGACAAAGGATGACTGAATATACCAAGGGCAATGCTTGAAGATAGCCTTGGAAAATTGAACCTTAATGAAATGAGAAAGGAAAATTTCCCTTGGTAAGATTCTATATAGCCTCTACATAAACCTAATGAGGGACCTAGGTAGAGTTGATCCAATTACAAAACGTGCTTTCAGAGGGGATATAACCACAAAATATCCAATAAGGGTATAGTTTTCAAGCCACTTGCATGTATTTTCAAAACCATGAACTAGTAACATCAGGAACAACGGTATTACTTTGTGCACTACTTTCATAATGAACTTTCCAGGCCATTTAAGAGTCATTTTCCCATGTATCGAAAGCCTTGACATCAAATGTGGAGTTGTTTAGACTAGTCATCATAGGAAAAGGAAAAAAATTGCTCAAAGACAATAAAACTAAAAAAAATCATAATAAATGTAAAGTTTTCTTACTCTAAAAGACAATATGACACAAAGTTGACAAGGATAATGGAATGACATGATCAAATACATGCATACGAAAGCAAACCAAAATCTTCACATAACTCCTTCCCACATTTTAAAGTCATAAATGAATCGCAATTTATAATAATAATTGAAATAATATTTTCACTCCACTTTTTAAACTCATACATAACATAACTCCGTCCCACATTTTTAAGTCATAAATGAATCACAATTTATAATAATAATTGAAATTATATTTTCACTCTTCACTTTTTGAACTCATACATACATTATAATTTACCATAATAATTAAATTTACATTTTACAAATATATTAGCACTATTGGTAGTCTACAAATAATTTAATCTACGTCTTAAAAATTATATTTCTCATTTATACAGATTACATAAATATACCTAATCATTAACCATTACTCCCTGAAATGGCACTATTGGTAGTCTACAATATTGTAGATTCGACGAGCATGCAGCTGTCCGATCATTTTATTTATAGCTGCACACTCCGCTAAATTTGTTTTCAATAACAAACGGACAGATATTTAGCTGCAATTTTCTCTGGCAGAGAGACCAGATTTAAACCACCTTCATTTTCAAGAGCAACGCTTCATAAAAATCTCTCAATATTTAACTTTTTGGAAAGGGTTAGTTTGAACTACAATCACGTTTGATTTGTATCAGTTCAGCACCTGTATTTTCTGTCTGTCTACATCAACAGTAAACAGTCCAGTGCAATCTCTATAAATCGAAGAATATTGACAATGGACATACCTACATATCTCCAAATAAATCAATACAACTCATGGAACCAATGATTCTTTATTTGTAAATTGAATAAACCCTAAACCTTGATTTCGTCAGTCAAATTTGAATAAATCCAAATTTTGCGATCTGCCAGGGTTTGGTTGCAGCAGCCAAATATGGTGGCCTTACAAATTCCAGGAGGCGTCGATGTATCCACAAACCTAAGTGCATCGGGGCTGAGCGCTGAGAAATTAAGCCTCCCGTCTCTGCAATCACGAATGAAATGCGATCCCCAGGGCTACGAGAGCGAGCTTTTATTGTTGGTACGCCATTTTGAGTCATGTCTCGCTGTATTTCGGCAACACGCCGCTTTGAAATCGGCATCAATGGGCGGCGACCCCGGCGCAGCCAAGGAGCTCGGAGAATTGACTCTGTTTTTGGCCCACGTTGCGCCTTGTTATCCTCAGCATCTCTCTCATTTTCCCAAACAGCTCGCTGAGTTGCTGCAAGCGAGCGGGCATTCGCTTCCTTCCGGTTTACGAAGGCAAATTACACAGGCTCTGATTCTTCTCATGAATCG
>VDFB02271358.1:302942305-302956950 GCA_007258455.2 Sequoia sempervirens
AACAAGATGTGCGAAATCTCCAAAAAGTATACACCAGAATGGTACTTTATCTCAGTGCGTCTACAAAAGAGAATGTGCATGAAAAGATATCTACAATGCCCAAATAGGACAGAATATTAGAGATACATATAGAAAAGCCAAAAATGAGTCATCCCACACAAACAAAAAGTTTCAAGGAGCTAAGATGTCCAAGTAATTCACCAGAGTGTGAAAACATAAAAACCTAAATAAAATGTACCTGAAGAGAAATCTAGAAAAAGTACATGGGTGATTGTGAAGAGCTCTAAAAGTCAGTCCCAAAGCCATTGGAATTGCAAAAAATGGAGAAACTAGTCAAATTTTATGAGCTTGAGACTATAAATAGTACCTCTGACTTCAACAGGTTGTTGAATGCACTAGCAAAAAAAATAGGCGATGATACTAACACCACTAGAAAGTTGACGAAACTAACTTTTCGACAATATCATGTTTGCCCAATTTCGACTCCATATGCCCAAGTTATGCCAAAAGAAAAAAAATTGATCTCTAAGGCCAAATGAAGGGCTGGGAGGGGGCAAAGGTTGTTCGTACAATTGACGTCATGCTAGCGTCAATGAAATATTCATAGGAATATTCCCTAATGGTCAAAAAAAATTGGTTGTTAGGAAAAAGATTCATCAACGCATTCTTATTGATCACTGGAATATTCTATTCATCGCCGGGAAAAATCGCACTCGCTAGAAAATGTAGGGTAGACGAAAAAATGTATGTTGCCATAAAACTCTAAAAATGCCAAAAAAATTGAAATATGGTCAATTTTCCTATTTTATGGTGTCAATTTTTGGTTTTTTTTGTCATCAACTGGCATTCAAGGGGTCGCCATTGACAAGTATGGCTACCATCAAGTGACTAAAAAGTTGTCGGTGGTAGGGCATAGTGTCCATAGGGACAATGGTACCCTACGGGTACCCCTTTTTTAAACCACCCCCTTTAAAAAAAAAAACAAACTTGTTTTTTTATTTTTCATAAAATCTGCAAATAAATTTTTTAATATTTAAAGAAAAATTTACAAAATAAAATCGTCAACTTTTTTTAATTTTTTTCTCGAAGATAGTGCAAAAGGTCGTACAGGGGTCATACAAACCCCTGTATAAAAAATATTCGCCTCATAAGCTCCTAACATCAAAATAGGGAAAATTTATAGTCAAAATTCATTGAATTAGCTTCCTAAATCCAACGATGAGGTCCTTTTTGCGCCAAAATACACCAAAATCATAGCTACCCCCAGTTCTAGAAAAAAGAAACCATTTCAAACCCTCACAAATTTGACCTCAAGAGTCCAAATCAGGTCAAACAAATGCCAAATTTGACTTTCTCGATAGCTCTAAATCCAACGACAAGGTCCTTTTTGTGCCAAAATGCACCTAAAATTTACCCACCTCCAAAAATTGCAAAAAAGCAAAGGGGATTCCAAATCTGAAGCTTGTAACCCTTGTTAAAGAAAAAAAAATCTCATAAATCAAGATGGGTTTCGATGAATCTACACTCTGATACCATGTTAAAATTGTGAAAAACACGAGCCACAAGATCAAACAACTGACAAAGACACCTTCCACCCAACAGATTTGCAAATAATATATGCAATATTTCTCAACAAGAAAAAGCTACAGAATGAACCTCAAGAATCTTCGAGGAAAACAAGAGTCCTCAAAGGTTGAGAGTTCGAGAGAGTGGAAGAAGTTAATCTCAGAGAGATAATACAATGAGGGTTGAGTGTTATATAGGAGAAACCTTAGATGATAGAGAGATTAGATCAAGACAAATGCCAATATCACATGCGATGAGAGAGAATGATCTAATAATAGCTCACTTTAGTTAAAATAGAAAAGCACTTAGTTAATTGAATAAAGAACTCCTAAGTTTAGCTTGATTGCATGAAAATAAATTAGACTAATGATTAATTATTAGCTAATGCATGATTACTCTAACAAAATGCATGTAACCAGCTGTTGATGTATGTTGCATCTAAAAGTACATAGGAACAAGAATTAGATACAGAGATCACTCCAAACTACAAAACCAAAGAAGCATTAACACCAACAGTATAACCCCCCCCATAATGTTGAAAAGGGAGAGCCAAGATAGGTATACTGAAACTATGTGAAACCAATAAGTGCATGTAGGAGAAACAACCTGCAAATAAAAGGGTGTGAAAACTAAGGCACACATGCATGAGGCAAGAATCACTAGGATTCACTGTTGTTGTGGAGGGGACACTCACTTGACAAGGGTGTGATAGAAAATAAAGGCAAATATCAAACCCCCCCATGGCACTTTATATCATAATGCGAGTACAAGAGGTACAACAAGGTGTGCAAAATCCCTAAAAAATATATATACCAAAATGGCACTTTATCTTAGTGTGTCTCCATAATACGAAGTGCATACAGTGGAAGCCCATAATGTCCAAAAAAGGGTTACATACTGAAAAACAATTATCTGACAAAAAATAAGGAAATTAATAGCACCATGGATCTACATGAGAAAACATGCACTTTCAAAAAAAATACCCAAAAAGGAGTCTGGATATAGAAGATATGGCCTGTCGAAGTCTCCAAAACGAGAACTAAACAACAATAGCACTGATAAAACTAAATTAAGAATTTTTTTGTAACAATGAATTAGTAATTTTGGTGTCATCTTAGTGCATATTTTGATGTAATTTTTTCATGTAAAATAATATATTGACAAGTGGTGTATTTTATGTTTTAGTTGATCCATGGTTCATTTTCTATTTATTTTTATTTGTTTTCATTCTTACAATTCATGTGAATTTACCATTTTCTTCTCATTATTGCACTCTCGTTCACAATTACTTTCATAGATTCATTACTTGTCTAAAAAGTATCATTTTAGACCAAGGTTCATTTTTTTGTGGTTTAGGATTGACCTCCACATGAGGCTAAACCTTGAATTAAAAAATGTAGAAGTTAAATCCTAAATTTCATGCCTCCTACTAGTTTTTGTGAACCAACTTAACACCCATTTGTGCAATGTGCTACTATGTTGTGGTATTTAAAGGTATTCAATGTGAAATAAATTAATCATCTAAAAAATAGAGGACAATAAAAATAAAATCTTTAGAACACATTTTGATTTCTAAAGGAATGAAAGAATCACATCTAGATGTGGATCATCTAGATATTGATGAATGTCGTATTGGATATTTCTCATCATCATGTTAACCTGACCCACCAAAGGGATTTTACCTAAGAGAACCTATTCACCTATTAAGATGACAAACTCCTAAATAATGTTTGTTGACTTCACCTTACAATTATATACCAAAGAAGACAAAGGTGGTCGAATCTTAGAGTGTATATTCTATCAAATCATTATAGCATGGTACAAATCAATCATGTATAATAGATCAATTTTGTGATATTTGGGATTGAACTTGTAATACTTAGGTTTGAACCACAAATATCTTTGAGATAGTATAGATTTAAAGATAGTCATCAGACCAAAGACATTAATTTGTGGACTATGGTGAACTAATTCTGCAAAGCTTCAACGCCATTCTTCATAATCAGTTCTCAAGCTAAGTGACCCCTAACCCTCACATTAAATTATTACAATTATTTATCCTTGCACTTTTATCTAGGAAAACTATGTGATTATTAGTTCCATATATTTTTAAGTAGTCTAGATAGATTTATGTAAAAGGGATTTATTCTCTTACACTAATTGGTGAGTTTGACATTCCTACACACCTTGGGGTTCTCCCTATGTGTCCATTAAGAATTTTATATGTAGTTTTATTCAGATTATGTCTTTATATTTAACATTTACCTAAGATTTGGATTCATCGTTATTACATATGCTAATCATATTTTGATTAGGATTTGTACATACGTGGTGATATATTCATTTGATCCTAGCCATTAACTCTTGGATAATTTATCATCATGGCTTTCACTAGTCATTTTTATTAGCTAACATGGAAGCATAGCTTTCTAATATTTACATGTTCTTATCTTATATGACACGTGATCCTTTCATCCGTAATTTTTTTGCACAATGTTTTATGTTATTGATGAGGATGTGTTTTCTATGGAAGTGTTTCTCCATGGTCTTCTTACTTTTTGCTCCTTTATTGAGCTAGTTACTACATATCCTTACATTTTAGACATATTCACATCACATGTCCATAAGTTTCATATTGATTCTACTTTGCTTATAGTTTGTGATAGTGATGACCATATTAATGACACACTTAAGGTGATGGATATTGATGAGATCACATCTTCTTCATTTATTTATGAAAGTGATATATTTTAATGATACCTTTATTATATGTCACGATAGAATATGACCATAGATTCATGTGCTTTCATTAAATTTCCTTCTTTTTAAACATAGTAGTGTGTTTCATGGTGATCATTTTTTTACATCTCGTATTAATCCTATTGATATGCATGATAGTCTTTCACATTGTGATACATTACATAATTATAACATATACCTTATGTAGGTATTATTAACACCTCATTACATTCTCACACATTACACAATGACATCGTGTTTCCTACTAAGGAATTATTTCATAGCAATTATGATGATATTGTTAGTGCCTAGATTTGCATGGCTAAAAATTTGTTAAATTGGTTGGCCCTTTATTGATATATCCATATGGTCCATCGTATATAATCAATCTAAGAAACATATAATGGACTCCCCCCCTTTTTCATAATTTTCCTAGGTGTGCCCTCCTATCATCCCCATGTTTCCCTCATGTGGTTAGGTTGCTAAAACTCCAAGGGATATCTAGGTTTGGTTGCTCAAATCTCTTAAGTATGGTTTAAAAATATTTAGAGGTTCAAGAACCTCTTGAAACTCTAACAAGGTTCAATGGTTAACCAATTTACCAACACAAGAGTGAAGAAATGAAGGGATTCTTAAGTATGGAAGTGTTTTGATGAGTTTATAACTTTTTGAGCTCACTAACAAGTTCAAATACACACATTCATGAGTTCCATATTAAAGTTAAGCTCAATAAGCTCTAATACATCAAAAAAGATAATAGAATGACTAAGTATGGATATCAATGAGTTCAAGTACCTTGAACTCATCGACTTGGTTTTAGATGTGTCAAAACCTCTTATATGTGAATGAAAAGGTGAGGAGTTAGGAAGGATGTCAATAAGTTCAAAGTTTCTTGAAATCACCAACATGGTTTTGAAAATGAAGAGTTCATCAAAGTGTTGAAACCCCAACAAAGAGCACAAGGTTGAATTGCTAAGTTATGAATGTTGCAAAGTTTGGGAGTTTGTGAACTTTGTTAAATTGTGACATAGTTCATCTAATCATAAAAGGTGACATAATGAATAGAGAGAACAAAGAGATGAGTGTGATGAATATTTTGAATATCATAAAGTTTGTTAGTTTATGAACCTTGCAAAATTTTGGCATAGGTTCTCAAGTTCACCATAAGTGTGACATTACAATATAATTTAACCAAAATATCGAAGATGAGCATAAATTAAGGTAGAAAAAGAGTTAATTCAAAATTTTACAAAGATGGAGAGTTTGTGAACTTTACAAAAGTGTGCCTTGGTTTGTAAACAATTAAAAGCTCTAGCAAAAGTAACAAAATAATGAGTATGGTATGATGTGTTGTCAAATGGTTCACAATTTCCTAAACCTCCCAGACCTCTAACTTGGTTCCTAGAGTCCTCACATCCCCATCACTTTTATTTTCCCTACCCATTTGTGTGTTCTTCTTGTGTCTCTTGGGTCGTGGGTCTATAAATGAGTTGGAACCTTGAAACTTGGTTCATGGTTTTCAATCCCCATTAGATCTAAATCTCTACCTTGGATTTTGCCTTGATCCCAAATCTCTTTATCCCTTTCTTCCCTAGATCTTGAAGCTCTCGGGAAAACCTAAACTATCGTGTGAAGTCCTCAATGCCAAGTCTTTTGTGCACCCCAATCCCTAATCCACCTTAGTTCCCAATCTTTGTTTCAATTTTCAATATTGATCCTAATTCTTTTTTTGGGCTTAATCCTTATGGCTTCTTCTTTCCTACTCCCCTTAATCCCAAGTCCATTTGAATCTGGGTGATCCCACAATACTGGTTTACAATTTTTGGCCAAACTAGACATTAAACTAATTTTTTTTAACTATATCTTCATTTTCAGGCACCTATAGTATCTAAACCGTGAGGAATTTGAAGATTATGCAAACTAGTGATTCATGACATTTTGTCTGTAGATTCTAAATTTTCTTTTTCAATTTTTTTAGAATCATATTGCATTTCTTTTTCCATCTCCTTCAAAAACTAGTTTTTAATAGTAAACATCATTTTTAAAGAGTGACGTTACTGGCTAACACAAAACATTTTTTCTATGAACGATAAAATTATAATTTTTTCGAATTTAGATTCATAGCTACGATATCTAGTGCATGGAATTGGTTTCATAACATTTCATTGAATATTTTTTTCTTGATTAGGTTTCAAAGTCAAACCATTTAGACATGATTCATTGGGTAAAACATAACTTTTTTGGTATGTATGAAAATTCAAAAAAAAATTGTTGGATCAGGGACATCAATATCTAGTACACTGATATTTTTCAATTTTTTCTAGTAATCTACTATTTTTCCACATGTACAGGATAGAGAGCTTCATTTTCGGTGAAAAACCTTTCTTTAATAAAACCAAAACATATTAAAATTATATCTGATGGATAGCTCATTCTAAGGACTACCATCATCCAGTTGGGTCTGTGAAGTCTCCTCCATTTTCATCCTCAACCCAAGCTTCGAAGGGAAATTTTTTGTAGAGATTTGGTAGAAGAGGGGGAGAAGGGGGAAAAAGGGGGGTTCTAGTGAACCAGGGTTCACTAAAATTAGGGGGTTTGCTAGAACCCCCCTTTAAATTCAATTAAAAAATAAAACCCATTAATGATCCAAGTGGATCTTTAGAACCTGAAAATTGAAGTGTTCCCATTTCTCCCAAAAGTAGTGTCATGGCGTAGAGCTCAGAATTTTGAATTTGGTGCAACTTGAACGGGCAAAAAAGGAGTCTGTTTGCTCAAGTTATGCGCAGTCAAAGTTGGGTCAACCCTTGGACCAGGAGGCCATCAGAAGGTGAAAGCTTGATGGACTCAAAATTGGTTAAAAGACATGTCACTTTGAAGGGCTCGATGACACGAACCCAATGATGTTCGTTTCATCGAAATTCAAGTTCGTATGTGTGAGATATTGTCGGTCAAACTTTGGTCAAAGGCTGGTCAACTCAGCTACCAAGGATGAGAAAAAGGATGAAATTTTGACATCATAAAAAATGATCGAAGGTGGCATCATCGCGAAGATCTCATCATCACGATTCCAATGGCGTTCGTTTTGCGCCAATCAGAGCTCGTATGCACAAGAGATAACCGGTCAAAGTCTTAGTTGACCAAGGTACCATGTGGTACGGTTGCTGATGTCATCATGCTGACTTGATAGATAGGTCATCATACGGATGTCGAGTTGGACCAATCAGATGTTGACACGTGCCATTCCGTACAAGTGACGTGGCATGGTGACATGGTTGATGACGTCATCATGGTCAGCTAATTGGGCAATGATGTGTCCTTCTGGTGATGTGACATTTAAGTGGCAGGTTGACGTGGATGTTGACTTGGATTTTCTGGCGAATGGTCTCCTAACATGTGGCTCAACCTGAGTAGGACACATGTTTCCTCCAATTTTCCTTCGTCGGCGAGTTTGTTAAACTTAGCAAAATGTATGTGGTCGGGTGTTGAACCCACGACCTATCCCCTCCGAACCGGGCGTGAAACTATTATGCCATGCACAATGGCTTCAATGAATAGCTAATGGATGTTGCTATTGGAGTATTCGATAGCTCCAAGTGGAGGTTTCAACGGATGCAGAGGGGTTTGAACTCCCAACCGCCTGTCTTCTAAAAGGCAAGTTGACCATTGCACCATGCAATGTATTTGGAATATTGCGGGCATGGGTTTTATATAAACCAATGTTTAGGCCGAAGCCTAAACCAAATAACCAACAAATGGTTATTTGTTAACAAAATAAACAAACCCCTCAAACTAAAAGCCCGAATAAGCTATAAACAAGGGCTCGAAAACAAATTTAATTATTTTAAGGGCGATTATTGTTTGTATTTGTAAAAGTGGGGAATTGGTTTTTATTTTTTTCCATTTAAGGGGAAAATTCGAAAATTGTTGGTTTTAACCAAATAGGCCCAACTTCAAGTATAAAAGGGAGACTAGGAGAGTCTTCCTCACTCATCCATCAGTTGATCATTCTCCATTGTATCCCATTCTCTTAGTCTTTGAGAGGCTTTTGTGAGAGAATTTTTAGAGGGAATTAGGAGAATATTTGAGTTGTGATGGTATGATGTTCTAATCTTGTAGTAGATCCTTTAAGCAGAGTCAGTTTCCTTACTCTTTGTTTATCATCCCTAGCCTTGAGAGCTTTTTAGAGGGGTGTGAGTGAGAGAATTTTTTTATGACTTTGTGGAAGGCTACAAGATATTGTGAAGCAGTGTTGCAAGAGGCTCCAGTGGAGATTGTACTGCCATTTCAGAACATTTCAATAGATTGGTCACTCAGTTGAGCTCGACCTAGAGACATAGTCACATTTGTGGCAAACTCCGTAATCAAATTGGTGTCTTTTTATCTCTCCTTGTTCTACGTTTTGAATTCTCTCTGTTTAATGTTCCTGCTACTCCATTGTTGATGTCTTTACGCCTTTGTTCATAATCACTTAAGCAACGTTTGTCATAGATCCCTTCTGCTTTATGGATCAATTAAAGGGGGGTTCACTAGAAGGGGGGTTCTAGCAAACCCGCTAAAGTGTTTTCCATCCGAAAATGCATTTTTCCTTCCTCAACGAAATTGTAAACTAGTTTTGTGGGTTTACCCATCCCAATCCCTATGGGTCCTTCTCCCAACTCTCCCTAGTGCCAATTCATCTTTCACCTCTAGTCCCAAACCCATTTTCATTCTCCAATTCTCATTCCTTATTTCCTTTGTAGACCTAGACCCTTGCCAAGTACCAAAATTTCAATTTTCAAGTTGAAAGCCAATCTTATCCCAAGAACCCTAAAGCACTATATTATTCTACCTACCCCCATTCCATGGCAATATGTATTAGTTGTTATAATTAATGCATACAACCTCCAAGTGTTTTCTAATGCTATTTTTTTATGTTCAACCCATGCCTTAGCATGCCATAGCCAAAACTCTAATGTTGAAGAATGATTTATAGATCATGTGGAAATGTTCTTCCACACCTCCCTAGTAAAACTTAACACATCTAGTCATAATTTTAGCCATCTCGTGGAGTAAGGATGACTACTACAAACTACCAATCAACAAATTTATGAATTTATTGCATGTCTAGCACTCCCCTCTATTGGTCATAGACTTTTGGGAGCTCCTTACACCCTAACATTTTGTATAACAAACTACTATTCATTGAAAACAAATCTATCAAATTAACACATTTTTTAAAATAATATGAGTAAAGACGTAATAAAAATAAATAATTAAATACACATCACCAAGTATGCATTATTATAAATCAATAAAAAATAAACTCATTTCATGTTTGAGTTAAAATATAATTAATTTAGCATGTGCATAGATTTTTTTGCCAATCAAGTATACACTTTTAATCACATAAAATTTGCATTGTAGCAAATATGCATGTAATACAATGATTTTTCTTCATGGGCAAGTTTTTTATGATCTTAAGTTGAAAGAGGGAGAGCAACATTAGAGTGTTTTACCTCCAACCATAGACTTGTGGTCCCCCACACACCTTTCAGTTG
Organism: Sequoia sempervirens; assembly: GCA_007258455.2. Taxonomy (NCBI): domain Eukaryota; kingdom Viridiplantae; phylum Streptophyta; class Pinopsida; order Cupressales; family Cupressaceae; genus Sequoia; species Sequoia sempervirens. Next base: position 302,952,148 of record VDFB02271358.1, read on the forward strand.
GAGGTGGCCTTACCCTCCACGAGGGCAATAGATAAAGAAGTTTGTAACCATATCATGCCATATGAGAAATATTGTAGCATACTAACTTCATCCCACACAATCTGCCATACAACCCTAGATACCCTCTAAATAAGTATGACAACTGCAATTAAAATATAACCTATTAGACATAATGAACTAACAATGCAAACAACATTTGCATTATTTTGGCTAAAGCTTTAAGATATAAAATCACATTCCTATATGGTTATGTGTGTCATTTTTTGCACACCTCTTTTTTAAACTTGTCATAAGAAAACCTCATGGTATTCATAATGATAAATTCTTACCACAAAAAAATATAGTAGATAAAAAATAATTTCAGTAGCTCAGGCAATATTCCAATCACAAACAGATTGTATATTTTCCATATACTACGATAGGTACATTCTCATGTATCTTTTTGGCTCATAGAAGTTTTTCATTCTAGTTAGCAAGAACTAGTATTATAAAACATTATTTCCTCTACATAAGTCTATAAAAAGTATTTACAAATATATATAGGCATATATTCATACATATTGTTATACACTTCTACACAAGTATCCATTTTAATCCTTTAACCCAAAAATCTCATATGCCATTCAAACCTTAAAACTTAGGGCATACCCTCAAGTACACACAATAATGTGTTAAACATTAACTATAACATAACTTTAAAAATTTACAATAAAACACTTACAATTTTCTTATTCTTTCTCTTTACTTTGTAGAGTAGTTTCCACTAGTATTAAACTTGTTCAGCGATTTAACCAAATCTTTCTTTTGTTTTGTAGGTAATGATTAATGCTTATGACTTTTGTTACACATACTATGTAAGAATGTCTATGTATATGTGCAAGTATACACATACACGTACACATGCTTAAGACATTTATGTCTAGTTTATATAATAGTGCTATATGACATATATACACTTAGTCCACCAATTCATTATAATAGCAATCCCATTTATTGATAGATCGAGTTGTTATGAGATAAGTAGAATAGAGTACATATATATTCAACATCATTACGATAGAGCAATGCTAATGTAAGTAAAATAGAGTACATATATATTCAACATCATTATGATAAAGTAATGTTAATATAAGATAAGTATGACAGTATATATACTCAACAATATAATAACAAAGCAATTCTAACTAAGATTTAAATACGAAAGATTATTTATACTCAATAGTATTACACTAGATCAATGCTAATATAAGATAAGTATGATAGAGTGTTCATACTCAGTAGCATTATAGCACAAAAATGTTAATATAAGTATGATAGAGTAGAAATATTCACTATCTTACCATATGGCATCTATGTTGGGAAAAATGGTGTCTCAACCTTGTGAATATAAAATGTTAATACATTTGAGCACAGGGGGGTTCAGGGGGGTACCCCCTTGTGGGGTCTTTAGGGCCCATCCCCACAATGAGGGGTCCAGGGAATGCACACCTTGACGAGGGTTCAAGGGCAACGCCCTTGAAAGCCATGTTTTATGTATTTTTTACTATTATAAATTTGGACGGGTCGTTATATGACAATAGTTTTTTTTGGCTTGTCTTGCCCTAGAAGGCAACCTTATTTTATGAGGGAATTGTATTATAACTATGCATCAAGTGATGTATTTTGAGAGTCTGATAGGTGTTGCATTGCATCTAGATCTTTGGTTGGTGATACTCTCATGAGAAGCTTGCTTTGCAAGTATATTATAATCTATGTGATTTCTAAATAGTATATTGAGTGGATTTTTGAGTGTGGAATTTTTCTCCTGAAAGGTTTTTTTTGCACGTAAATCATTGTGTCGTGGTATGTATGTTTTTTTGTTTAATTTATGTAATTGTTGTAAATATTTGAATTTTTTGCATTATCCTCCTCTCAAGATTATTGTAGGAAGTTGTTTTACTACCTTAACTTATAATCTAGGCTAAAAGAGAGCTACACATTATAATTTTACCATAATGGCTAATTATAATCTATGAAAATAATTTATTAAAATTTAACCACAAAGATTGGAAGAACTATGTACAAACAACAGGGTACAAGAAGTAACTGATTGGGTCGATTGACCTCTAAAAATCAACACGATATAAATATTGGTTGGAAATAGAGACATTCTTAAGAACAAAACAATATTCTATTCTTTCATTTCTATAGAGAGTAAGTGTATCTATGTCATTGGCATTTCAAATAACAACTAAATTATTTATGGTAGTTTCATGGTTTTACAAATGGTGGTTCTAAAAGACCCACGATTTCCTTTATCATTTATAATTTCTCAAATAAAAATGACACATTATGAAATACATTCACTATTGGTAATTGATTAAGCTGGGTTTTGGCTCTTTTAATATTTGTCTCGTGATATATTTATATGTGTATGTGTATATATATATTCTCATATGTAGATAAACTATTGGATTTGTAAAGGAAAAATCCATAGAAAGTATCATACATGCACCAAATAATGGCACTACAAGTAACACGTGACCTAATAACTATAAATAAATACTAAAGAGAGATTATAGAGAGCCTCTAAGGTAATGGCTCTAATAGCATAGAATTCCACAAAAGATTTATATTATTTTGAAAAGAAACCATTATTTTTCCTTATGTTACCCTTTTCTTTTTACTAAAGAATATTTTATAGTATTATCTAAGAAATAATCAAACTAAAAAGGCAAGAATGGATTCACACATCTGACCTGTTAGTAGCTTCCTCACTAAATGTCTTACTTTTACACCTTTTTCTTCCCAAAATATGCAATCACTTCTCCCAGAGTCCCAAATCTTTGTTTTCAAATTTTCTTAATAAACATAAGCATTCAATTCCCCATTTTCCTCCCTTTCTGCCAACATGTCACATACCGTTTACCATCTATCATACTCTACTAGACTATAGTAAAACCTCCACTTTGATTTTAATTATTCCTTCCTCTTTTCTAGGTATTGAGACAAATGATGGCAGTTCCAAAAGGGGTTTGCATTTAATATTTTAGGTAAGTCACTTTTTGCATAAAATTAATGTTTTAGAATATGCTTTTTACATTTAATTATTGTTATTTTCTATTTTTTAATTACTATTTTTAATAAAAATTTAAATATTATTCCTCTTCATAATAAAATTGATAACCTAATTAAGAAATGAAGCTCCCCTATCCTTTCATCTAACTAAATGGTAACCATGAATAGGGTAACCAAGAAACAATACATTGATAAACATGATTACACAACTAGTCTACAATTGAAACACAAGACCACTTTTGACCTTTAACTGCTAATGATGGCTAAGTTATTTAGGAAAGAATCAACAAAGATAAACTCATTACATCAAACTAACAATTTTAATAACAACAATATCTTACATGTATGTAGACAATTATTTCTTGATGGTATTCAATATGGTTACTAACAATCTCCATATGCAAATATATCTTTGATGATACTCTTCCTCTTCTTCTAGGAGGGAAAAGTATACTCTCTTGCATCTATCTCATTGTAATAATGTAATTAGCCCGTTAGTCATAATCACATCATAATTTGATTAATAATCAATAATCAACATTAACAATTAAATAAAAATAATTTCTAATTTCTCATGTTATTAAAACTAACATATATAGCTAACCTAAAATTGAACATAAGTTTACATTCGAATCATAAAAGCAATAGATATTCACATATTAAATTTATATAACTTGATAATTTAAAATAAATACCAAAAAAATCAATGAAATTAAATTATTTTACAAGACACTTCATGCCCTTAAGTTGTTGCTCATTTGTTGTTTTTAGTCACTGTTAGGCTAAGTGAAATTAAAATTGCTATCCTAAGTCATTTCACATGTCTCCATGTTCCTTGGAATGTATTATCAAGGACATGAGAGACAATATTTGTTATTTATTTACCTATTACAAATTGTAATTATATTCATAGAGATAGACACTTGTGTTGACAATTAGAAGGCACAGCGGAGGAATATTCCATCTTAGCATCCATTTGGGATTAAGGCCAACTTTACTTGAATTTAGTTGCATTTTGAAATTTTCTATTTCTATGTCATCCAAAGTTGGGCACCTAAGTTTGCATGTAATTGCATGGGTTGTTTATGGAGTCATTGGAGTCGTTGAAGAGCAATGGAACACCCAAGATTGACTATTTTTCATTGGTTGTGGATTAGGGGCCCATGTGAAGGCCATGTGAATATTAAATTATTTTTATTACACTTATGGGTTGTTCACTAAGGGATGCATGGGTTTTTTTAGGTGATTTTATCTTATTTTTTTGGGATACCACTATTTGTGTCAATAGAGTCATTACCACATCTAGTTAGCTAATCACCTTTCTAGGATTGACCTATTCACACCTAGTTGAAGTTTACTTAGGTTTCTTTTGATTTTGTCTCACTTCATATGATTGAGACATGTGCCCTCATGACTTGAGACACCTATTGTATCTATACTTGCCACTTGCTCACCCACTTGTCAAGTGAGCTCACAAGTGTCCCACCTTTGGAGGGCTAGTCAGAGTTTCACTCCTACCTTCTCACCTCCTCATCCTTGCCTATATATGCAAGGATTGGTCATTATATTTACACACTCTTCATATTATATTCATAGACATACTATTGCGCTTATTTTGTTCACTTGTGGAAGTTTGTTTCAAGCTCTCTAATCTTAGCATTCTCCAACAGCACAATGGTTTCTCTCCCACAAATATCTATATATCGAGCCTTGTGATAGTAGTATTGTTACATTGGTGGTTGTTGT
>VDFB02271358.1:302957050-302985859 GCA_007258455.2 Sequoia sempervirens
TTAAAATGAATTATATTTGAATTATGACCCATTGGTGCTTGCGGCCGTGAAAAGGGTTTTGGGCTCTGGTCATTCGGAGTGTAAGGAGTATGGGAGAGACGATTTGCACGTCTCTTCTCGTTTCCTTACTTCTCCTTTGGACAATTTGGAGCCAAAGGCTGAAGCAAAAAGATTGTTAGTTAAATTATTCGAGAGGGATTTTGTTGAAGGTGTGGGCCGAGTTCTCATTAATGGTGATCAAAGCGAGGGATTTGTCCAGAGCCTTGCGACATGGAAAGGAATTGTTGACTCGGAGGCGATGAAAGATATTTCCTTTCCTCTTGGATTTGCAGGGACCGGGTTTGATGCAGCATCGGTCGATTGTGGCGGTTGCTGTTGTTTTTCTTAAGTTCTTCGAGCTAATGGCAGTTGACAATGTGGAGTGGAAAATGGAATTCAAAGATTTTGCAAAGTTGAACAAATTTATGTAAGTTGGGTGGTGGTTAGTTTTTTGGTTCATAGGTGCTAGTTCTGGTTTGTCTGGGTTTTTGGAAGCCATGGTTGCGTTAATGCCATTAATATGGCTTTATTTTGATAATTTTGGTTGGGTTCTCGGTGGTTCGGTTAGCTATTATGGTGGTTGGTTTCTGAAGATGTTTTTGGGGGTTGGTTGTTTAGCGTGTTTATAGAAAGTCCTTCTTACCTACATGGCAGATGTTTGTATTCTTGTTTATATTATTAATAATATACTAATCTTATGTATCAAAAAAAGGATCTTCTGAGGGTCATACGAACCCACAATATAAAATATTGCCTCATAAGCCCTTGACGACGCCGAAATAGGAAAATTTATAGTCAAAATTTAGCCGAAGATGAAGCTATAAATCCAGGTGAGGTCCTTTTTAACAAAATACACCAAAATTAGCTACCCCCGATTTTGGAAAAAACCATAAACCCTCATAATCGACCTCAAGAGTCCAAATCAGGTCAAACAAATGCCAAATATGACTTTCTCGATAGCTCTAAATCCAACGACAAGGTCCTTTTTGTGCCAAAATGCACCTAAAATTCACCCACCTCCAAAAATTGCAAAAAAGCAAAGGGGATTCCAAATCTGAAGCTTGTAACCCTTGTTAAAGAAAAAAAAATCTCATAAATCAAGATGGGGTTCGATAAATCCACACTCTGATACCATGTTAAAATTGTGAAAAACCGCGAGCCACAAGATGGAAACAGCGAACAAAGACACACCTTCCACCCAAGAGATTTGCACAACAATATATGCAATATTTCTCAACAAGAAAAAGCTACAAAATGAACCTCAAGAATCTTCGAGGAAAACAAGAGTCCTCAAAAGTTGAGAGTTTGAGAGAGTAGAAGAAGTTAATCTCAGAGAGATAATACAACGAGGGTTGAGTGTTATATAGGAGAAACCTTAGATGATAGAGAGATTAGATCAAGACAAATGCCAATATCACATGCGATGAGAGAGAATGATCTAATAATAGCTCACTTTAGTTAACATAGAAAAGCACTTAGTTAACTGAATAAAGAACTCCTAAGTTTAACTTAAGTGCATGAGAATAAATTAGACTAATAATTAATTAATGATTAATTGTTAGCTAATGCATGATTACTCTAACAGAATGCATGTAACCAATTGTTGATGTATTTGCATCTGAAAATTACATAGGAACAAGAACTAGATACATAGATCACTCCAAACTACAAAACCAAAGAAGCATTAACACCAACAATATAACCCCCCCCCCATAATGTTGAAAAGGGAGAGCCAAGATAGGTACACTGAAACTATGTGAAACCAATAAGTGCATGTAGGAGAAACAACCTGCAAATAAAAGGGTTTGAAAACTAAGGCACACATGCATGAGGCAAGAATCACTAGGATTCACTGTTGTCGTGGAGGGGACACTCACTTGACAAAGGTGTGATAGAAAATAAAAGCAAATATCAAACCCCCCCATGGCACTTTATATCATAATGCGAGTACAAGAGGTACAACAAGGTGTGCAAAATCCCTAAAAAAATATATACCAAAATGGCACTTTATCTTAGTGTGTCTCCATAATAAGAAGTGCATACAGTGGAAGCCCATAATGTCCAAAAAAGGGTTACATACTGAAAAACAATTATCTGACAAAAAATAAGGAAATTAATAGCACCATGGATCTACACGAGAAAACATGCACTTTCAAAAAAAACACCCAAAAAGGAGTCTGGATGCAGAAGACATGGCCCGTCGAAGTCTCCAAAACAAGAACTAAACAACAATAGCACTTATAAAACTGAATTAAGAATATTTTGTAATGATGAATTAGTAATTTTAGTGTCATCTTAGTGCATATTTTGGTGGAATTTTTTCATGTAAAATAATATATTGACAAGTGGTGTATTTTATGTTTTAGTTGATTCATGGTTCATTTTCTATTTATTTTTATTTGTTTTCATTTTTACAATTCATATGAATTTACCATTTTCTTGTCATTATTGCACTCTCATTCACAATTACTTTCATAGATTCATTACTTGTCTCAAAAGTATCATTTTAGACCAAGGTTCATTTTTTTGTGGTTTAGGATTGACCTCCACATGAGGCTAAACCTTGAATTAAAAAATGTAGAAGTTAAATCCTAAATTTCATGCCTCCTACTAGTTTTTGTGAACCAACTTAACACCCATTTGTGCAATGTGCTACTATGTTGTGGTATTTAAAGGTATTCAATGTGAAATAAATTAATCATCTAAAAAATAGAGGACAATAAAAATAAAATCTTTAGAACACATTTTGATTTCTAAAGGAATGAAAGAATCGCATCTAGATGTGGGTCATCTAGATATTGATGAACGTCGTATTGGATATTTCTCATCATCATGTTAACCTGACCCACCAAAGGGATTTTACCTAAGAGAACCTATTCACCTATTAAGATGACAAACTCCTAAATAATGTTTGTTGACTTCACCTTGACAAATTATATACCAAAGAAGACAAAGGTGGTCGAATATTAGAGTGTATATTCTATCAAATCATTATAGCATGGTACAAATCAATCATGTATAATAGATCAATTTTGTGATATTTGGGATTGAACTTGTAATACTTAGTTTTGAACCACAAATATCTTTGAGATAGTATAGATTTAAAGACAGTCATCAGACCAAAGACATTAATTTGTGGACTATGGTGAACTAATTCTACAAAGCTTCAACGCCATTCTTCATAATCAGTTCTCAAGCTAAGTGACCCCTAACCCTCACAATTATTTATCCTTTCACTTTTATCTAGGAAAACTATGTGATTATTAGTTCCATATATTTTTAAGTAGTCTAGATAGATTTATGTAAAAGGGATTTATTCTCTTACACTAATTGGTGAGTTTGACATACCTACACACCTTGGGGTTCTCCCTATGTGTCCATTGAGAATTTTATATGTAGTTCTATTCAGATTATGTCTTTATATTTAACATTTACCTAAGATTTGGATTCATCATTATTACATATGCTTATCATATTTTGATTAGGATTTGTACATACGTGGTGATATATTCATTTGATCCTAGCCATTAACTCTTGGATAATTTATCATCATGGCTTTCACTGGTCATTTTTATTAGCTAACATGGAAGCATAGCTTTCTAATCTTTACATGTTCTTATCTTATATGACACGTGATCCTTTCATCCGTAATATTTTTGCACAATATTTTATGTTATTGATGAGGATGTGTTTTCTATAGAAGTGTTTCTCCATGGTCTTCTTACTTTTTGCTCCTTTATTGAGCTAGTTACTACATATCCTTACATTTTAGACATATTCACATCACATGTCCATAAGTTTCATATTGATTCTACTTTGCTCATAGTTTGTGATAGTGATGACCATATTAATGACACACTTAAGGTGATGGATATTGATGAGATCACATCTTCTTCATTTATTTATGAAAGTGCTATATTTTAATGATACCTTTATTATATGTCACAATAGAATATGACCATAGATTCATGTGCTTTCATTAAATTTCCTTCTTTTTAAACATAGTAGTGTGTTTCATGGTGATCATTTTTTTACATCTCGTATTAATCCTATTGATATGCATGATAGTCTTTCACATTGTGATACATTACATAATGATAACATATACCTTATGTAGGTATTATTGACACCTCATTACATTCTCACACATTACACAATGACATCGTGGTTCCTACTAAGGAATTATTTCATAGCAATTATGATGATATTGTTAGTGCCTAGATTTGCATGCCTAAAAATTTGTTAAATTGGTTGGCCCTTTATTGATATATCCATATGGTCCATCGTATATAATCAATCTAAGAAACATATAGTGGACTCCCCCACCTTTTCATAATTTTCCTAGGTGTGCCCTCCTATCATCCCCATGTTTCCCTCATGTGGTTAGGTTGCTAAAACTCCAAGGAATATCTAGGTTTGGTTTCTCAAATCTCTTAAGTACGGTTTAAAAATATTTAGAGGTTCAAGAACCTCTTGAAACTCTAACAAGGTTCAATGGTTAACCAATTTACCAACACAAGAGTGAAGAAATGAAGGGATGCCTAAGTATGGAAGTGTTTCAATGAGTTTATAACTTTTTGAGCTCACTAACAAGTTCAAATACACACATTCATGAGTTCCATATTAAAGTTAAGCTCAATAAGCTCTAATACCTCAAAAAAGACAATAGAATGACTAAGTATGGATATCAATGAGTTCAAGTACCTTGAACTCGTCGACATGGTTTTAGATGTGTCAAAACCTCTTATATGTGAATGAAAAGGTGAGGAGTTAGGAAGGATGTCAATAAGTTCAAAGTTTCTTGAAATCACCAACATGGTTTTGAAAATGAAGAGTTCATCAAAGTGTTGAAACCCCAACAAAGAGCACAAGGTTGAATTGCTAAGTTATGAATGTTGCAAAGTTTGGGAGTTTGTGAACTTTGTTAAATTGTGACATAGTTCATCTAATCACAAAAGGTGACATAATGAATAGAGAGAACAAAGAGATGAGTGTGATGAATATTTTCAATATCATAAAGTTTGTTAGTTTATGAACCTTGCAGAATTTTGGCATAGGTTCTCAAGTTCACCATAAGTGTGACATTACAATATAATTTTACCAAAATATCAAAGATGAGCATAAATTAAGGTAGAAAAAGAGTTAGTTCAAAATTTTACAAAGATGGAGAGTTTGTGAACTTTACAAAAGTGTGACTTGGTTTGTAAACAATTAAAAGCTCTAGCAAAAGTAACAAAATAATGAGTATGGTATGATGTGTTGTCAAATGGTTCACAATTTCCTAAACCTCCCAGTCCTCTAACTTGGTTCCCAGAGTCATCACATCCCCATCACTTTTATTTTCCCTACCCCTTTGTGTGTTCTTCTTGTGTCTCTTGGGTCGTGGGTCTATAAACGAGCTTGGAACCTTGAAACTTGGTTCATGGTTTTCAATCCCCATCAGATCTAAATCTCTACCTTGGATTTTTCCTTGATCCCAAATCTCTTTATCCCTTTCTTCCCTAGATCTTGAAGATCTCGGGAAAACCTAAACTATGGTGTGAAGTCCTCAATTCCAAGTCTTTTGTGCACCCCAATCCCTAATCCACCTTGGTTCCCAATCTTTGTTTCAATTTTCAATACTGATCCTAATTCTTTTTTTGGGCTTAATCCTTATGGCTTCTTCTTTCCTACTCCCCTTAATCCCAAGTCCATTTGAATCTGGGTGATCCCACAATACTGGTTTACAATTTTTGGCCAAACTGGACATTAAACTGAATTTTTTTAACTATATCTTCATTTTCGGGCACCTATAGCAGCTAAACCGTGAGGAATTTGAAGATGATGCAAACTAGTGATTCGTGACATTTTGTCTGAAGATTCTAAATATTTTTTTTTTCAATTTTTTTAGAATCATATTGCATTTCTTTTTCCATCTCCTTCAAAAACTAGTCTTTAATAGTAAACACCATTTTTAAAGAGTGATGTTACTGGCTAACACAAAACTTTTTTTCTATGAACGATAAAATTATAATTTTTTCGAATTTAGATTCATAGCTATGATATCTAGTGCATGAAATTGGTTTCATAACATTTCATTGAATATTTTTTTCTTGATTAGGTTTCAAAGTCAAACCAATTACAATTTAGACATGATTCATTGGCTAAAACATAACTTTTTTGGTATGTATGAAAATTCAAAAAAAATTTGTTGGATCAGGGACATCAATATCTAGTACACTGATATTTTTCAATTTTTTCTAGTAATCTACTATTTTTCCACATGTGCAGGATAGAGAGCTTCATTTTCGGTGAAAAACCTTTCTTTAATAAAACCAAAACATATTAAAATTATATCTGATGGATAGCTCATTCCAAGGACTACCATCATCCAGTTGGGTCTGTGAAGTCTCCTCCATTTTCATCCTCAACCCAAGCTTCGAAGGGAAATTTTTTGTAGAGATTTGGTAGAAGAGGGGGAGAAGGGGGAAAAAGGGGGGTTCTAGTGAACCAGGGTTCACTATAATTAGGGGGTTTGCTAGAACCCCCCTTCTAGAGAACCCCACTGAAATTAATTAATAAACCGTACAAAGGGGGGTTCACTAGAAGGGGGGGTTCTAGCAAACCCACTAAAGTGTTTTCCATCTGAAAATGCATTTTTCCTTCCTCAACGAAATTGTAAACTAGTTTTGTGGGTTTACCCATCCCGAACCCTATGGGTCCTTCTCCCAACTCTCCCTAGTGCCAATTCATCTTTCACCTCTAGTCCCAAACCCATTTTCATTCTCCAATTATCGTTCCTAATTTCCTTTGTAGACCTAGACCCTCGCCAAGTACCAAAATTTCCATTTTCAAGTTAAAAGCCAATTTTATCCCAAGAACCTTAAAGCACTATATTATTCTACCTACCCCCATTCCATGGCAATATGTATTAGTTGTTATAATGAATGCACACAACCTCCAAGTGTTTTCTCATGCTATTTTTTTATGTTCAACCCATGCCTTAGCATGCCATAGCCAAAACTCTAATGTTGAAGAATGATTTATAGATCATGTGGAAATGTTCTTCCACACCTCCCTAGTAAAACTTAACACATCTAGTCATAATTTTAGTCGTCTCGTGGAGTAAGGATGACTACTACAAACTACCAATCAACAAATTTATGAATTTATTGCATGTCTAGCACTCCCCTCTATTGGTCATAGACTTTTGGGAGCTCCTTACACCCTAATATTTTGTATAACAAACTACTATTCATTGAAAACAAATCTATCAACTTAACACATTTTTTAAAATAATATGAGTAAAGACGTAATAAAAAATAATAATTAAATACACATCACCAAGTATGCATTATTATAAATCAATAAAAAATAAACTCATTTCATATTTGAGTTAAAATATAATTAATTTAGCATGTGCATAGATTTTTTTGTCAATCAAGTATACACTTTTAATCACATAAAATTTGCATTGTAGCAAATATGCATGTAATACAATGATTTTTCTTCATGGGCAAATTTTTTATGATCTTAAGTTGAAAGAGGGAGAGCAACATTAGAGTGTTTTACCTCCAACCATAGACTTGTGGTCCCCCGCACACCTTTCAGTTGGAGGTGGCCTTACCCTTCACGAGGGCAATAGATAAAGAAGTTTGTAACCATATCATGCCATATGAGAAATATTGTAGCATACTAACTTTATCCCACACAATCTGCCATACAACCCTAGATACCCTCTAAATAAGTATGACAACTGCAATTAAAATATAACCTATTAGACATAATGAACTAACAATGCAAACAACATTTGCATTATTTTGGCTAAAGCTTTAAGATATAAAATCACATTCCTATATGGATATGTGTGTCATTTTTTGCACACCTCTTTTTTAAACTTGTCATAAGAAAACCTCATGGTATTCATAATGATAAATTCTTACCACGAAAAAATATAGTAGATAAAAAATAAATTCAGTAGCTCGGGCAATATTCCAATCACAAATAAATTGTATATTTTCCATATACTACGATAGGTACATTCTCATGTATCTTTTTGGCTCATAGAAAATTTTCATTCTAGTTAGCAAGAACTAGTATTATAAAACATTATTTCCTCTACATAAGTCTATAAAAGTATTTACAAATATATATAGGCATATATTCATACATATTGTTATACACTTCTACACAAGTATCCATTTTAATCCAAAAATCCAAAAATCTCATATGCCATTCAAACCTTAAAACTTAGGGCATACCCTCAAGTACACACAATAATGTGTTAAACATTAACTATAACATGACTTTAAATTTTTACAATAAAACACTTACAATTTTCTTATTCTTTCTCTTTACTTTGTAGAGTAGTTTCCACCAGTATTAAACTTGTTCAGCGGTTTAACCAAATCTTTCTTTTGTTTTGCAGGTAATGATTAATGCTTATGACTTTTGTTACACATACTATGTAAGAATGTCTATGTATATGTGCAAGTATACACATATACATGTACACATGCTTAAGACATTTATGTCTAGTTTATATAATAGTGCTATATGACATATATACACTTAGTCCACCAATTCATTATAATAGCAATCCCATTTATTGATAGAGCGGGTTGTTATGAGATAAGTAGAATAGAGTACATATATATTAAACATCATTACGATAGAGCAATGCTAATGTAAGTAAAATAGAGTACATATATATTCAACATCATTATGATAAAGTAATGTTAATATAAGATAAGTATGATAGTATATATACTCAACAACATTATAACAAAGCAATTATAACTAAGATTTAAGTACGAAAGATTATTTATACTCAATAGTATTACACTAGATCAATGCTAATATAAGATAAGTATGATAGAGTATTCATACTCAGTAGCATTATAGCACATAAATGTTAATATAAGTATGATAGAGTATTCATACTTAGTAGCATTATAGCACAGAATTGTTAATATAAGTATGATAGAGTAGAAATATTCACTATCTTACCATATGGCATCTATGTTAGGAAAAATGGTGTCTCAACCTTGTGAATATAAAATGTTAATACATTTGAGCACAGGAGGGTTCAGGGGCATACCCCCTTGTGGGGTCTTTAGGGCCCATCCCCCCAATGAAGGGTCCAGGGAATGCACACCTTGATGAGGGTTCAAGGGCAGCGCCCTTGAAAGCCATGTTTTATGTATTTTTTACTATTATAAATTTGGACGGTTCATTATATGACAATAGTTTTTTTTGGCTTGTCTTGCCCTAGAAGGCAACCTTATTTTATGAGGGAATTGTATTATAACTATGCATCAAGTGATGTATTTTGAGAGTCTGATAGGTGTTGCATTGCATCTAGATCTTTGGTTGGTGATACTCTCATGACAAGCTTGCTTTGCAAGTATATTATAATCTATGTGATTTCTAAATAGTATATTGAGTGGATTTTTGAGTGTGGAATTTTTCTCCTAAAATGTTTTTTTCGCACGTAAATCATTGTGTCGTGGTATGTATGTTTTTTTGTTTAATTTATGTAATTGTTGTAAATATTTGAATTTTTTGCATTATCCTCCTCTCAAGATTATTGTGGGAAGTTGTTTTACTACCTTAACTTATAATCTAGGCTAAAAGAGAGCTACACATTATCATTTTACCATAATGGCTAATTATAATCTATGAAAATAATTTATTAAAATTTAACCACAAAGATTGGAAGAACTATGTACAAACAACAAGGTACACGACGTAACTGATTGGGTCGATTGAGCTCTAAAAATCAACACGATATAAATATTGGTTGGAAATAGAGACATTCTTAAGAACAAAACAGTAATTTATTCTTTCATTTCTATAGAGAGTAAGTGTATCTATGTCATTGGCATTTCAAATAACAACTAAATTATTTATGATAGTTTCATGGTTTTACAAATGGTGGTTCCAAAAGACCCACGATTTCCTTTATCATTTATAATCTCAAATAAAAATGACACATTATGAAATACATTCACTATTGGTAATTGATTAAGCTGGGTTTTGGCTCTTTTAATATTTGTCTCATGATATATTTATATGTGTATGTGTATATATATATACACATATATATATATATATATATATATACATATATATATATATGTATATATATATATATATGTATATATATATCATTTATAATCTCAAATAAAAATGACACATTATGAAATACATTCACTATTGGTAATTGATTAAGCTGGGTTTTGGCTCTTTTAATATTTGTCTCATGATATATTTATATGTGTATGTGTATATATATATATATACATATATATATATATATATATATATATAGTTATATATACATATATATATATATATATATATATATATATATATATATATATACATATATATATACATATATATACATATATATAGATATACATATATATATATAAGATATATATATATATATATATATATATATATAAGAGAGATATATATAGATATATGTATATATATATATATATATATATATATATATATATATATATATATATATATATATATATATATATATTCACATATGCAGATAAACTGTTGAATTTGTAAAGGAAAAATCCATAGAAAGTATCATACATGCACCAAATAATGGCACTACAAGTAACACATGACCTAATAACTATAAATAAATACTAAAGAGAGATTATAGAGAACCTCTAAGGTAATGGCTCTAATAGCATAGAATTCCACAAAAGATTTATATTGTTTTGAAAAGAAACTATTATTTTTCCTTATGTTACCCTTTTCTTTTTACAAAAGAATATTTTACAGTATTATCTAAGAAATAATCAAATTAAAAAGGCAAGAATGGATTCACACATCTGACCTGTGTAGTAGCTTCCTCACTAAATGTCTTACTTTTACACCTTTTTCTTCCCAAAATATCCAATCACTTCTCCCAGAGTCCCAAATCTTTGTTTTCAAATTTTCTTAATAAACATAAGCATTCAATTCCCCATTTTCCTCCCTTTGTGCCAACATGTCACATACTGTTTACCATCTATCATACTCTACTAGACTATAGTAAAACCTCCACTTTGATTTTAATTATTCCTTCCTCTTTTCTAGGTATCGAGACAAATGATGGCAGTTCCAAAAGGGGTTTGCATTTAATATTTTAGGTAAGTCACTTTTTGCATGAACTTAATGTTTTAGAATATGCTTTTTACATTTAATTATTGTTATTTTCTATTTTTTAATTACTATTTTTAATAAAAATTTAAATATTATTCCTCTTCATAATAAAATTGATAACCTAATTAAGAAATGAAGCTCCCATATCCTTTCATCTAACTAAATGGTAACCATGAATAGGGTAACCAAGAAACAATACATTGATAAACATGATTACACAACTAGTCTACAATTGAAACACAAGACCACTTTTGACCTTTAACTACTAATGATGGCTAAGTTATTTAGGAAAGAATCAACAAAGATAAACTCATTACATCAAACTAACAATTTTAATAACAACAATATCTTACATGTATGTAGACAATTATTTCTTGATGGTATTCAATATGGTTACTAACAATCTCCATATGCAAATATATCTTTGATGATACTCTCCCTCTTCTTCTAGGAGGGAAAAGTACACTCTCTTGCATCTATCTCATTGTAATAATGTAATTAGCCTGTTAGTCATAATCACATCATAATTTGATTAATAATCAATAATCAACATTAATGATTAAATAAAAATCATTTCTAATTTCTCATGTTATTAAAACTAACATATATAGCTAACCTAAAATTGAACATAAGTTTACATTGGAATCATAAAAGCAATAGATATTCAAATATTAAATTTATATAACTTGATAATTTAAAATAAATACCAAAAAAATCAATGAAATTAAATTATTTTACAAGACACTTCATGCCCTTAAGTTGTTGCTCATTTGTTGTTTTTAGTCACTGTTAGGCTAAGTGAAATTAAAATTGCTATCCTAAGTCATTTCACATGTCTCCATGTTCCTTGGAATGTATTATCAGGGACATAAGAGACTAAATATTTGTTATTTATTTACCTATTACAAATTGTAATTATATTCATAGAGATAGACACTTGTGGGTGACAATTAGAAGGCATAGTGGAGCAATATTCCATCTTAGCATCCATTTGGGATTAAGGTCAACTTAACTTGAATTTAGTTGCATTTTGAAATTTTCTATTTCTATGTCATCCAAAGTTGTGCACCTAAGTTTGCATGTAATTGCATGGGTTGTTTATGGAGTCATTGGAGTCATCGAAGAGTAATGGAACACCCAAGATTGACCATTTTTCATTGGTTGTGGATTAGGGGCCCATGTGAAGGCCATGTGAATATTAAATTATTTTTATTACACTTATGGGTTGTTCACTAAGGGATGCATGGGTTTTTTTAGGTGATTTTATCTTATTTTTTTGGGATACCACTATTTGTGTCAATAGAGTCATTACCACATCTAGTTAGCTAATCACCTTTCTAGGATTGACCTATTCACACCTAGTTGAAGTTTACTTAGGTTTCTTTTGATTTTGTCTCACTTCATATGATTGAGACATGTGCCCTCATGACTTGAGACACCTATTGTATCTATACTTGCCACTTGCTCACCCACTTGTCAAGTGAGCTCACAAGTGTCCCACCTTTGGATGGCTAGTCAGAGTTTCACTCCTACCTTCTCACCTCCTCATCCTTGCCTATATATGCAAGGCTTGATCATTATATTTACACATTATCCATTTTGTATATTAATAGATATACTATTGTGCTTATTTTGTTCACTTGTGGAAGTTTGTTTCATGCTCTTCATCTTAGCATTCTCCAACAAGCACAATGGTTTTCTCTCCCACAAATATCTATATATTGGAGCCTTGTGATAGTAGTATTGTTACATTGGTGGTTGTCGTTGCACCAAAAGATCAACCTGTTAATGCCCGATACAATCGCCTGATTTATACAAGATCCATAGGAGGCAGTTAAGCCATGTCATGAACCCAAGTGTCACGCTGCACCAAGGAGACCAAGGGACACACCATCTTGCAACAATCCCCCCAGTGCAAGCGAGGGGTTCAAACTTGTGACCTTAGCTATGATACCAATTATTACATTGGTGGTTGTTGTTGCACCAAAAGATCAACTTGTTAATGTCCGATACAACTGCCATATTTATACAAGATCCATAGGAGGTGATTAAGCCATGTCATGAACCCAAGCTCCGTGTTGCACCAAGGAGACCAAGGGACACACCATCTTGAAAAAAAAATTATATGTTGAGTTGCAAGTATCTATGTGCTTCCATATTGCTCAAAGAATACTATTGAATTGTAGAAGTATCTTCGAAGATTAATAATATTCTTACCCTCTTTCTCATGTGGAGTTTTTTCCTGAAAGGTTTTCTCCATGTAAATCTGGTGCCATATGTGTTATTATTGATTTTATAATTTTATGTTGAATGCGTCATCACATAAAGAACATAAGTGGGTTATCTTTCATATTGCATCACTTTGTTTAAGTTAATATTGTTGCATATCTACCTTGTTTCCCAACATTTGGTATCAAAGCTAATAGTTTGTTGAGAGGGATGCCTTTCTCTTAAGTGTTGAATGTTTTTTTCTACAATAAGAGATTTTAGATTATGGGTTTTACATATTTATGAAGAATATTGTATTACATGGATTATACCTCTTGTTTAGACAATGATAAGTTTAATGGATTTGGGTACAATATGTGAAAGTTGAAGATGGAAGATCTCCTAGAAGAAAGAGACCAATAGTTCATAATTTTAAATGAAAAGAAGTCATTTGGATTATTTTATGAAGTTAGTTAAAGCTTGAAAAGAAGGCACAAGAAAACATTTGATTGTGTCTTGAATATTTAATCCTCTTGAATGCTTATAAGGAAGCTACCACATACAAGTTGTGGAAGAGGATAGGTGATATTTATCAAAAAAAGTTTAACTAATAAGTTGTATCTCAAAAGGAATTTGTATTCTTTGAAAATAAAGGATGGTGATTTTGTTACCTAACATTTAAATGATTCTAATATGGGTTAAGTCAACTTGCATAAATAGATATTAAGTTAGAAGAGGAAGATAAATGCATCTTGTTACTTTCTTCTTTACCTGAATATTGGGAAAATCTAATTGTTGCTACAAGTGGTGATGTTGTAGAGCTAAAGATGGATAATCTCATTGCTACACTTTCTTTCATAAGAAATGAGAAGCAATTCCATGAATGTAGGTTCCCAAGATACCTTACATGTGTGAGATAGGTCCAAATAGAAAGGCCTAAAGGGGATAAAAAGAAGGATAAATAAAAAGGGCATTCTAAGACCCCTGTGAAGAATAGAGTAAAATGTTGTAATTGTGGCAAAATAGGTCATGTGAAGAAGGAATATAGAAACAAGAAAAAGAGTGCAAAATCCTCCATAGAAAATTCCTCGAATGATGGTGATTTTGATGCTTTATTTATTTCCACTAACACTATAAGTAATCATGCTTGTCTTATTGATTTGATTTGCTCTTACCATATGAATCCTCCCAAGGAGTGGTTTAATTCATACTCAACTTATGATGGGGGATATGTTTTCATCAATGATAACAACATGAAGAAGATTGTTGGTAAGGGAAAGGTAAAGTTGTGTTTTGGCGATGGAAGGGTTAAAACCCTTGATGGTGTTTTACATATACCAAGACTTGTGAAAAAATTACTTTTAGCATCCAAGTTGAATTATTTTGTAATGTATGTGATGTTTTACAAGTCTTGTTACATTTTGGTAAGAGGAAATTTCATGATTTCTAAAGATCTTGGATAGGGAGTTTGTTTAGGATTAATGCCTCCACTTTTTGTAACTTTTCCAATGTAACTAACACTAAAAATGCATGTATGTTGTGGCACCATAGATTGTGTCACATAAGTGAAAAATTTCTTAAGACCATTTTGAACAAAAAGTTTATTTACGGTATTTATGATTATTCTATTAGTAAAAATGATTTTTGTGAGCTTTATGTATTTGGTAAATAGAATAGATCACCATTTCATAATGGGACTAATAAAGATAAGAGCTTGTTAGAGATCATTCATTCATATGTGTTTGGACCAGGTGATGTTGAATCTTTCAAAAGATCTCATTATTATGTTACTTTAACTGATGATGTCTCAAGATACACAGATTTATTTTATGCATGCAAATCTAAGGTTTTCACTAAGCATAAGGAATTTAAAGCTTTAGTTGAGAAGCAAAGCACTTATAAGATAAGGGTGTTGAGATCTGAAAATTGGGGTGAATATTGTTTTAGGGAATTTGTTGAGTTATGTAAGCATGTAGGTATTATTTGGAAAAATACTACTCGTTATACTCCTCAATAAAATGGGGTAACAAAAAGAATGAATTGAACCTTAATAGAAAAAAATAGGAGCATGTTGAGTGGTACTAATCTTGATAGATGCTTTTGGGCAGAGATTATAAGTATTGCTTGTTATTTGATCAATAGATCTCCACACTCAAATCTTGTTAATAAAACTCCTTATGAAATGTGGATAGGTAGAAAACCTTTTGTTTTATATTTAAAAGTATTTCGTTGTGAGGATTTTGTTCATGTGCTTCAAGAAAAGTGATCTAAACTAGATCCAAAAGCTCAAAATTCATCTTTGTAGGTTATGGTGAGAATTTAAAAGGTTATAATATTTGGAATCCTCTAACCCAAAAAATGGTTTTCTCTAGAGATGTGATTTCAAGGAGTTTAGAATTTATTCAGGAGAAGAACAACCAAAGGAAAAAGAAAAGATTAAAATAGTGCTCTTTGAGAAAAATATAGAAAAGGAGGAAGATGCACATGTCCATGAAGAATAATCAAATGCATCAAAGGATGGAGGGGGAGAAGAGGGCTCAAAGAGTTCATATGATGATGTGTAGGATGACCATACAAAAGAACAAGCAAATCCCATTAATTCTTCCTTGAGAAGTTCCATAAGACAACATAATCCAGTTGATAGGTATAACCCACCATATTTTCATTATGTATTTGCTTTGTTAAGTACTAATGATGAACCTAGATCTTTCAGGGAGGCTCTCTCTTTAGAGAAAAGTGAGTCTTAGATGTAGGTCATGCAAGAGGAGATGATGACACTAGACAATTGTGATACTTGGGATCTTGTTAGTTTTGTAAAATAAAGAAATACCATTAGTTGCAAGTGTGTATTTAAAAATAAATTTGGTGTAAACAGTTAGTTAGAGTGATATAAGGCTAGACTAGTGGCCAAGGGCTACTCCTAAAGAGAGGGAGTTGATTTTGATGAAATTTTCTCTCATGTTGCTAAGTTAACCTCTACTGGATTCCTATTATCTAAATTGTCATTACTTGTGATTTTTAAATTGAGCAAATGGATGTTAAAACTACTTTATTGTATGGGGATCTCAAGGAGGAGATTTATATGCAACAACTTGATGGTGTTATTGTGAAAAGAAAATAACACTTGGTTTGTAGGTTAAAATGATCATTATATGGTTTGAAATAGTTATCCAAGATGTGGTACCAAAAAATTGATGCCTTTTCATTAAATTTGGGTTCTGTTAGGAGCAAAGAGGATCATTGTGTTTATATTAAGATCATTGATGATAAGATACTAATAATTGTCTTGTATGTTGATGACATGTTGTTTACGGGTAACAACAAGGTGATAATTAAATAGCTTAAGAATCAACTTCCTAGCATGTTTGATATGAAGGATTTGGGGGCTGCTAGATATATCCTTGGGATATCAATAGGGATTTGGTTCACAGAAAGCTTTGGTTTAGCTAGAGTAAGTACGTTGACACCATATTGAAAAAAAATAGTATGCATGACTATAGGTCAATAAATATTCCATTTCTAGGTACTAAGTTGAGTTTAGACATGTGCCCTAATTTTGATAATGATTTTAAAGAGATTTCTAAATTTTCTTATGCTAGTGTTTTTGGTAGTTTGATGTACACGCAATGGTTTGTGCTAGACTAGATATTGCCCAAACAGTGGGAGTTTTGAGCAAGTTTATGTCTAACCTTGGGAGAGTGCATTGTACTTTTGTTAAAAGGGTGTTTAGATATTTTTGTGGGACTTCTAATTTCTATTTGGATTATAATGGTATTGATGATGTGGTTAAGTATTTGGGCATACATGGTTTTGTTGATGTAGATTGGGCAGGGGACTTAGATAGTCAAAGGTCCACTAGTGGCTATGTTTTTACTTTATTTGGAAGTGTAGTGAGTTGGATGAGTAAAAGACAACCTACGAGTTACATTATCCCCCACTAAAGCAGAGTATATGGTTGCTACAAATTCTTTTAAGAAGGCAGTATGGTTATAGAGACTCGATACATGTATAAGTTTATGTTTGGCTAAAAATCTTATGTATCATGCTCATTTTAAGCATGTTGATGTTTAATATCACTTTTTGCAAAAAATGGTTGAGAATGGTAAGGTATTGATTGAGAAAGCTAACACTTTGGATAATATTGCATATTCTCTTACAAAGACAGAGACCACGGATAAGTTCTCCTAGTGCAAGAAGGCCATGGACCTTGATCACAGTACTTAGTTTTATTATTTGTATCCCATGGATGTAATTACAATGCATAATATCAAGTGGGAGAATTTTAGGATAGGTGACATTAGAATTGTTATCCTAAGTTACTTCATGTGTCTCCACATTCCTTGGAAAGTGTTCTCAAGGACATGAGAGAATAAATATTTATTATTTATTTACTTATGACAAATTCTAATCGCATTCATAGAGGTAGACACTTATCGATAACGAATACAAGGTATAATGGAGGAATATTCTAGCTTGTCATCCATTTTGGGAGTGGGTTTAACTTGACTTGCATATGGTTCCATGTTTACATTTGTCATTTGTGTGTCATCCAAAGTTAGGTGCCCAAGTTTACATGAAATTTCATGTGTTGTTTGTTGAGCTGTCAAAGAGTAATGGAGCACTTGGAATTGACCATTTTCATTGGCTATGAATTATGTACCCATGTGAAGGCCATGTCAAAATTAAAATATTGTTTACTATGTTTATGGGTTGTCCACTAAGGGAGGCGTGGGTTTTTCCAAGGGGTTTTAGCTTGATGTTTTAGGATACCACAATGGTTTTACATCTCACAAATC
This sequence comes from Sequoia sempervirens, assembly GCA_007258455.2. Lineage (NCBI taxonomy): Eukaryota > Viridiplantae > Streptophyta > Pinopsida > Cupressales > Cupressaceae > Sequoia > Sequoia sempervirens. Next base: position 302,975,251 of record VDFB02271358.1, read on the forward strand.
TCTATATATTAGAGTAGATAGTAGTTTCACATATTGAGTTGCAAATATCCAAGTGTTGATAGATTGCACTCAAAGAGTATCAGTGAATAATATTTTTATAGAAGTTCTCTTTGAAGATTAATAATATTCTTTCCCTCTTTCTCATGTGGAATTTTTTCCCGAAATGGTTTCTCCATGTAAATTTGGTGTTATATATGGTACATTGTTGATTTTATGCTTTTATGTTGAATATTCCATCACATAAATCACATAAGTGGAATATATTTGATTCATAATTTTAAATTTGCATCACTTTAAGTTAATATTTTTGTATTGCTACCTTAATATCCAATAGACACCATAGTACAAAGGATATTCCAAGGTTTCAACAACTCCATATCCATTCACCATTTGGATAGTGTGTTCCATAAGCTATAGAGAGGTAGCTCATAGAGGCAAATATATATATAATCTTGTGTCTCTTTGTCTAGTTTCTCATATTTTAGAGAATTTGTTTGAGCAACCTTGTCCTATGTTTGGGCAATTTTATGTTGCTCAAACCTAGTCTAAAATCTATCCAATTTTGTTTAGGCGGTCCTCTCTATGTTCAGGCAATCTTGTCTACTCATTATCCTATCAAAAGTCATCCAAGTCTGTTTAGGCAACCTTATATATGTTTGGGTGACCTTGTAACTATTTGAGCAACCTTGTCATCTATTGGGCGATTCCATATAATACATATCCTATAAAAAACCATCCAAGTCTACTTAGGTGACCCTATCTATGTTTGGGCAACCTTGTAACTATTTGAATGAAATTGTCATGTTTTGGGGTAGTTATGTCCTACCCAACTCCTATTCCCAGGTTTTTTGTCATTTAATGGTCTTGTCTCCAAATTGGAAATGTATTTCAGTGGTTTTGTTCCCTGTACAAAAACTAAAGAGAAAAAATTAAGGTAAAAACACACTCATATATCCCCAAACATCCTAAGACATAACAAATCCCATCTTCCATATATCCAAAACTAAAAGTTTCAAAAATCTTGTTGATTTTGGTACTCCAACTTGGTGGGGTCATAACTCCTAACCTGTTTGATGAATTCTAGATTTCTATACATCGTTGGAAAGATCTCCAAGAGATCTAGTTTTATTCCATTGCAAATAATTCCTTCATTAATTCTTTCCAAGGGATAGACGTCATTCCTTAAGCCAAATTCCACTCTAAAGACCTTCAAAATGTCATTTACTAAAATGTTGAAAAAAATATAAAAAATTCTAGATTTTTAAAATTATCCTAATCTAAGATTAATCCAAATCCTAATATGAGATTAATACAAATCCTAGTATAATCTTAATCCAAATCCTAGTATAAGATTAATCTATATCCTAATATGAGCTTTAGTAAATCAAACCTAAGAACTTTTGGTGTCGAAACGAATCTTAAGATCTCTTCTTCTATTTTCTTATAATCCATTCTATTTACCTTCTAATCATCTCTTCCCATCTCTTTCGTCCATTCCTATCCAATCCCACATCATGAATTCCTACGCTCCCAAACAAGACCAGAACTAGTAATCAAGGGAAATCCCAATTATGTTGATAATGATGAAAGTCTTGTTGATCAAGCTGAATATGAAATTGATCTTTTTGATGTCATCATCACCAAAATTCTCTCCCTAAGTGTCCAACACTCAACTATATCTTTTGACCAAGAAATTCCTCCCATAACCTATCTCATCACACCTTCATGTGTGTCTATTGGTCATCCTTGTGCTACCTTTGACAAGGAAACTCCATTTTATCCTCCATTAATATCTCCCTCTTATATCTCACCCACTTATCCCCCTCATCCAATATCTATACCTCCATCATCTCCTCTAGTCATATCCCAACCTCCATCTTTGTATAACAACACTATCCCCTCCATCCCTAATAAAAATTTACTATCCCACTATTCCCAATACCACCTTCAAATCCATGTATTAATCCTCCATCTAATCCTAATCATCCAATCCATAATCCTAATCCTACCACTTCACATCCATACCAAACCACCCAACCATAATCTTCATCTCATCGTTGTTCCTTCCCATTCTTTCCATCTAGTCCCAATCCTCCAATCTATAATTCCAATCCTCCATCTACCCCTAATCCTCCATCTACTCCTAATCCCCCATCTAATCAAAATCCTCCAATCCATAATCCTAATACTCAATCCACCCCTAATCCTTCATCTACTCCCAATCCCCCATCTAATCCCAACCCTCTAATCCATAATCCTAATCCTTCTTCTAATCCTAATCCTCCATCTACTACTAATCATGCATCTCATATTAAAATATCTACATATTTCCCCCATGATTCCTCCAAGAATTCCTAACAATGAAACCATCACAAAATCCACATCCTATATTTGTGGAGTCATGTCACCCCATTCAATGATCTAAGGCCATCATTAATGATGCCATTCTCCATCCCATACCTATTATTCCTATTCTTGCTCCTATGACCACCCAAACTATCAAAACCATCCAACCCATCGAAACCATCTAATCCCAATCCCCATTCTTATTCCTAACTATGAAGTGGAAAATGGAATTGAGATCAAACAAGGGTTAGCAATCAACAAAACCCAAAACAAAGAAGATCAAATCCCACTTACAAGATGAAATTGAGTGCATACAATGGTTAGAAATCAACATAAGCAATGAAAAAAATTCAAAACATGAAACCAACCAACATGCAAGCCTTTCCTTCTATTTTAATGGTGATGCGATGTTGGAGTGCTCAATTAAGAAGCTCCTATGATTGTAAAACATGAATATTGAAAACCTAGATTGTGATAATTGCTCAAATGCTCAATGATATGATGTGCTCAAGTGCTCAAGGATTGAAAGTGTTTCACAAATGATCTCGGTGTCTAATAATGTTCAGCAGGGATGTTTATTTTACATATTTTCATGTTTGTAATAAATGGTTGAGATTAATCCTTAAAGACCCATGAATCTGAGTGAATCAAGGAGGATGAGGGATCATTATCAATTTGAACTCAAAATATCTCTACAATTTAAGGAAATTGGTTAAGGATATTTGAAATGGAGGGTGAAGATTAGATCAAGAAATGGAGGGATAAGAATGAATGAGAGGAATAGGATATTTTAGGATATTTTGAAAAAGAATATTCCAAGGGAACATGTCTTTGAAAGAGAAATTAGAACAATTAAATAATTCAAGATTGTTTAATTATGGATGATTATGATATTCTTTATTAAAAAGAAATATTCCAAATGAATGGGATGAGAAGTTAGATAATTAAATAATAAATATTATTTAAGCATACCTGACTTTAGAAGAAAATTAGATTTATGGATAATTAAATAATTCAATAATTCAATTAGGGGAGATGAGAGGAAAATTAATAAAATAGGGTGAATTAATTAAATAATCCAGGATTACTTAATTAATAGAGGAAATATGTGGAAAAGATAGAAAATGATAAGAATTTAAGGGGAATTAGTAATGCAAGTGATGAAAATGATAAATTATGCAAGATTGAGGATGAATATGATGAAAATGCAATGTATTAACAGTATTGTGATAAGGGTGGAGGCAGTTTTTACATCTCTACATTTTGCTCTCTTTGACTGTGTATACATTGTATGTTGTTTCAAAGAATTTTGTTGCTCAAATGAAATTAAAAAAAAAAAAATCATTCCCCACTATGCCCCAAAAAGTGACAAAAGGACAATAGGATGCTAGGTTGCCCCCTCAAGAGATTGGCCAGAAAAAAATAATTTTTGGGTCAAGCTCACAACAAGAGTTTAGGACTAGTTTTGTTGTGAAGAGGATGAAAAATAAGGCCCTAGGGGTCACAGATAACGATCAGGATAAATCAAGATGCTCAAAAGATAATGTAGAAGGGCAGTCACAAGTGAAACCCTAGGTTTTGGGGAGATTATATAGGTAATTAGAGTTCAAATCCTCCTCATTTACACTCCCAGCCTTCAGGATTTTAGCGCTTTGATGATTTATTTCTATAAACAATAATTGATGATGGGATATGTTCCAAGAGCTCCACATTACATGGACCCAGTGTGACAGTTCTAGAGGCCAATCAATGTAAGACCTGTGGTACACACACTTCAAACTTTTGCTTGTAAATTGATTTTTCTTGTCAAATTGATAGGAAAATGTAGGGAAACAAACACAATTGTCCTTAGGATTGTCACGTTTGTCGCAGGATTGTTGTGTTTGCATTTGTGAAAAGGTCGCGTTTGCTTAAGAGCGATGCTATTGAAACAAACTAGCACATATGAATTAAAGTGACGTGTTTGCAAAATGCACTCGCACGTGACATTTCATGGTCAATTTTAGGGGTTTAGCATGTTTCTAACAAAGTGGCACGTTTGCCAAAATTACAATGATGCATTTGCACAAACTGATGCATTTTCTCATATTTTCAGCAGATGTAAGATTTTTAGCTCATTATTTTTGTAATTTTTGATGTCATGGACTCTGTGCTTACAGGTCATTCTACATCCTCTCTATGTGAGAGAGTAGAGACTAAGGTTATTGGATCAGTTAGCTCACATCAATGATTTTGATGTTCAGTTTCTTACAACTATTAGATTGGAATATATTGCATATATGCTAGAGATTCGAGCACATCGAGCCATGATGACTGCACTGGTAAAGAGGTGGCAGTCTGAGACAATGACATTTCACCTACCCACAAGAGAGTGTACGGTCACATTGGAGGATGTATGGCACATCCTCAGAATTCTGATTCATGGGGAGCAAGTAGAGTATGATGTGGATCGGGGAATAGTGGAAATGGCTAGGATGCTAGGAGAGTATCAACTAGTAGTGGTGGATGGACAAATCGACCTGACAGTCTTTATCAGAGAGGTGCACGAGCTAACTCTTATTCTTGTTGGATTGATCATAGGGCATATAGAGAGCATGATGACACAAGGTACCATGTATGCTTGGGGGGCATGTGTATTAGTTCATATGTATCATGATATGTACTAGGTGTGCTATAGGGGAACTATCAGTATCTCCACAGGTGTTAGCATGATTCACGTTTGGACATGGGAGAGGATAGCAGTGACTCAGCCTCTAGGGATTGATGAGAGAGACATAGATGATCCATACTCCTACAAATATAATGATTATCTCCATTACTAATAGCCAAGGAGATTACATTACTAGAGAGGAGTATTTGATGATGTCTCATGCCAATAATGTGAAGTGGAAAATGGAACTGAGATCAAACAAGGGTTAGTAATCAACAAAACCCAAAAAAAGAAGATCAAATTCCACTTACAAAATTAAATTGAGTGCATACAATGGTTAGAAATCAACATAAGCAATGGAAAATAATTCAAAACATGAAACCAACCAATGTGCAAACCTTTTCTTCCATTTTAATAGCCATGGGATGTTGGAGTGCTCAATCAATTAGCTCCCATGATTGCAAAAGCATGAAGATTGACGACCTAGATGGTGATACTTGCTCAAATGCTCAATGATATGATATGCTCAAGTGCTCAAGAATTCAAAGTGTTTCACAAATGATCTAGGTATCTAATAATGAAGGAGGGATGTTTGTTTTATAGATTTTCATGTCTGTGATCAATGGTTGAGATTAATCCTTGAAGACCCGTGAATATGAGTGAATCAAGGAAGATGAGGGATCAAGATCTTGATTTTGCCTCAAAATATCTCCATAATTTAAGGAAATTGGTTGAGGATATTTGAAATGGAGGGATAAGAATGAATGAGAGGAATAACATATTTTAGGATATTTTGAAAAAGAATATTCCAAGGGAATATGCCTTTAAGAGGGAAATCAGAACAATTAAATAATTCAAGATTATTTAATTATGGAGGATAATGATATTCTTTATTAAAAAGGAATATTCTAAATGAATGGGACGGGAAGTTAGATAAAATCATATGACTTTAGAAGAAAATTAAATTTATGGCTAATTAAATAATTAAAATTATTCAATTAGGGAGATATGAGTAAAATTAATGAAATAGGGTGAATTAATTAAATAATCCAAGATTACTTAATTATGCCAAAGGCATTTCCTCATTTGAGCTTCACGAGCTCATTTTGTCCCTCGACAATGAAAAAGCAACAATACACCTAGCAAGTCGGTTGAATCAATATTAACCATTGATTCTTTTTCGTCGATAATTGTATGAAAAAAGGCTTGAGGAGATGTATTTTTCAACACGTTGGCCAAATGATCTTCTTGAATACATATTAGATAGCAATACGTCAGTTGCAGAGAACAATCAAATATACTACAGTTGTATTCCATGGCTTAGAGTAGTAAGGACGTCATTAGATATTTACAATTCCACTTAGAGTCTGCAGTCCGTCCTCTGCTTTTGAAAAAGGAAGATTAAAAATAACCAACATTTTATAGAATGGAAGAATGAGGGAGAATTCACTTGGTTTTAAATTTGCAAACCCTAGATTCATATAATATTGTGCATTAGGGTTTAAAGCTGTGTAGAAATGGTGAAAGCTGCAAATGGGGGCTCAAAACCCTTCAAATCTTTTGGCAGAGGCTACAAAATAAACATAGAAAACTTCACTAAAAGATTGAACATTTTTTACGACCACTGGAAATAGCATAGGCAAAGCTTCTTGGGTGCTTGTGAGGTGATAACGGTTTCCGCCCCTCCATCGTCTAAAGATTTGTATCATTTGAAGTCGTCGGCATTGCACTGATCTGTAAGTTTTTCAATTAAATCATGTTTCCTTTGTTCTTTGTTTTTATTCTTTTTTATTCATATTAAACTCCCAAACCCTAGGTTTATATGGTTTTCTAAATACTTTCTTTTAAATTTGCAAACCCTAGATTCATATAGTATTGTGCATCAAGGTTTGAAGCTATGTAGAAATGGCAAAAGCTGCAAATGTGGGATCAAAACCCTCAATATCTTCTGGCGGCAACTACGAAATAAACGTAGAAAGCTTCACTAAAAGATGGAAAATTTTATATGGTAACTCGAAAGAGCATAGGTAGAGCTTCTGGGGCGCCTGTGAGGTGATAACGGTTTCCACCCCTCCGCCTTCTAAAGATTTGTGTTGTTTGAATTCGTCGGCATTGAATATATGGATTTTAGGGTACGAGTTTCTTGAGATCGTAATATTGTTCATGGGCAACTAGATACAATTTCTATATAGCCAAAAAAAAAGGCTATTGTTGATAGCTCTCTAGGTATCGATGTGGTGTTACATGTGAAGGGAAAGAACGATGCACATGTTAATGATCACTAAGATGAGCATTAAAGTAAAAAATAGTGATACTACCTGAGAACTTATTCATCACAAACATATGCCAGTCAGATGAATAATAAAATGTTCCCAATTAATAAGATCTTAAAAATAGTTCCTCGAGTTGTCTACTTCCAACCTTTTTATGGTTATCTATATAAGTTGAATTCACATAATATTTAAGCCTCAAACTCAAATATTGACAGAGTTGTAATATGTCCACAATTTGCTTTCTAAATCTTTCTACAACTACTATAAGATTAGGTATTGTGATAGGTCGAATATATGTGTTAGAAAATGGCGACAAACTAAAAAGGTACAAATAAACACCGGAAACAACCTACACCTCAAGGATTAGCCTAGAAGTTGGGATAAGCACAGAGATAAAACAACCGATGAGAGCTTTATGCAGCACAGAACAGGATATTGATCCACGGTTGGCCCTTGATCTTTGATGTATGCTCCTTAGATGGCAAGATATGCAAACTAGATATGATGTGAGGATGGATGGAAATGGATGAAAGCATGAAAATAGCTAAGTGTAGATTGAGAAACAAAATTGCAAGAGTTTGGCTAGCAAAATGATCTCCTCCAAATGAGAGAAAAGAGGGGGTATTTATAGAGATTTTGGAAATCTTTAGGGAAATGGATGGCCAAGATTGAGTCACTGTGTGAGTCAAGATGTAGGGCCAATTGAGTTGAGAACTCACAGCCTCACATCTTGACATGTAACATGTGTTATAGCCCTAAAGGTGAAGTGGACATGAGGTGGAAGGATAGGACCTTGACCTTGGAGGTACAAAGTACAGCAGGGATTTGGACAAGATCTCCTCACAAAGGAGGTCCTTGTCCCCATGTGGGTGAGAAGACATGTGAGGAATTAAAAATTCCTCAAATATCCACATGGGAATAAGAGAAAGAATTTAAAATTCTTTGAAATGCATTCAAGGATTAAATGTGAATTAAAAATTCACATAGGAATGGAGATTCCTTGCCCAAAAGGAGAAAGCCTTTAATAGGGTTGACTCAATTAAGTGATTAAGATTGTGCAGTATTTGATTAAGACTAGTGTGGCGATTAGAAGAGGTTAGATTTCACATGTGACTTGATGTGACAAGTCAAAGAGATCACATAGAGGGAAGAGAAAAAGAATTTAATATTCCTTGGAAGGATAAAGGAATTAAGGTAACAGAAGAGGTTGAGATTAAGGCTAGTTAATGAAGAGTTAAGGAGGGTTAAGGTGGCTAAAGTTAGGGGGAGCCAACTTGCAAAAGTTGGAGGATGTGACACATCCTAATCAAGGATTAGGCATGTCATACCTAATGATGAGATTAGAAGAAGGATTAGGATAAGATAAAAATGATGGAAGGAGGATGTGACAGGAGGAATTAAATAAATGTGATATTTATTTAATTCATTTTGATGAAAGAAGGAAAGGTATTTAATTATTTAACTAACTAGATACCTTAGGGATTAGAAGAACTTTAGAGGATTAATTAAATAATAGTGATATTACTTAATTAATGCGGATAAGGTGATATTTAGATGAAAGAGGATAAATTTGGATAAATTAAATGTCCAAATTTAGGTGTCTACGGGTACAAGCCAGCTGTCAAATGTATCTGGATCTGTTAATTTCTCGTTGAGGTTAATGTCAACTTGCATTTTGTACCTTTGCACACAATGAGATTGATTTCATTGTTAAAGCAAGGTATATCTATCATGATAGGGATTCCATCTTTTTCCAGCCAATTAAGTCTCTTTATTTTATCATTTTTAGTTTTTGATTGAAGTTATTTTTCTAACTCTCAAACACTAGCAGTTTCTCTTAATAATGGTAATGTTTTTATTGTAACTTCACAAGTTGTGATCTTATCAAGAATTGAGTTCCAGGAGAAATAAAATTTCATGGGCTTCTTTTCAACCTCCTTAATCATAAGAAATGTAGTGAATATTGCATTGAAAGAATAGGTGGTTGTTTCCTCAGAGCTTCACTATGAAAAGATCAATGCCTAGAGAAACATTTCTTAAAAAATAGGAAAATGAACATATTCAAATGATGACTTTGTAATTTGCACATTCATTTTATTGTAGGGCTAAAATCAATTCTCATGTCACCTCATTTTGACCAATGAACATATTCAACGTGTATGTTTAGCTGATAAGCTTAATTCTATAGTTGCTTTAGTCTCTAGCATCATTGGAGAAGTCAACTTTTCTTGAATAAAGGATATATACATCTTGCAAAGAATCTTCCCATATCTTCCCATTGCCTAACCACATTTTCTTTGTTTCCACTACCTAGTCGAGGGCACTGGACATGTAGGTCATCTTTGATGATGAGTATGAGCCTTCTAAAATATACTTTTATGTTGTATATTATGAACACCTAATGACATGATAATTGAATGTTTTATTTTGATCTATTTAATAATTCTTGATATGACTTCATTCCAACTTTACAAAGACTGTGGATTCAAATTTGAAATATCATGCACTTTTGTAAACTATAAATAGATAGCAGGTTTCCACAAGCAATGCTTACCAAAACCTTCCTAGTCCTCTCTAACTTATGGATTTTTGAAAGTTAAGTTTTGTCGTTTTAATCAAGTAGTGTACCTTTAATATAATGTGGATGAGAGTGTTGGAAGTTGTTTTAGATTTTATCAGAACCTGGATAAAAGGTGAGGTAGTTTAAACAACTTTAACATAGCATTTTTCTCATATTGTGTAGATTTGAAATAATTGAACCCTTCTTAACTTGATTTTGAGGCCTTTTTGATATTCTTAGTACAAAATGTAACTCTTTTTGGGTTATAGGTTTGAAGCAATTGTAATCCTAATGCCTTGATTTTTCCCAATTAGTCTAATATTTTGCTAGTTGAATCCTTGTATGACTTTAGCATCTTTGAATTAATGAAGTGCTCTTAAACATATCTTGGTATTATAAGTTTTGCTTGTGTTCTATATTAATACAACCATGCAAGTATAGTGTCTTCAAGATAGTTAGCCTAGGAAAGAAGGTCAATCATGCAAGCATAATGATCAACTATAGGTGTAATGCAATAAGGGTTACTCATGTGATTGAAGTTTTTATTAGTGTACTCTCCCTCTTCCCTCTTTGTATGATCTATTTCTAAAGTCCTCTCTTTGTTCTTTAAGTCTCACTCTATTTTATCCTCTATCTCCATAACCACCCTCTCTCTCTCTCTCCTACTCTTCACCCAAACATAACATGACCCTGCTAGTAATGGAGCCTAATTATCTTCCTCATTCAGATGTTTTGTTTTGATCATGTTTGGATTCGTATAAAAGGATGCATAGCTGATTT
>VDFB02271358.1:302985879-303002453 GCA_007258455.2 Sequoia sempervirens
AAGTATTGTAATAGGAGTAGAGACCCCTTGAAGCCAAGAACTCAGTTGTGTCAAGCCTAATTGCCCAAGTAGGCCTGGTAAGAAGGAGGATAGTCAGTTTTTGAACCCTTTTGTACAAATAAACCCTACCTCATTTCTAGATATGTGTAAGAATGGAAAAAAGGGTATCCTAAATGGGTCTCCTTTTCTATGGATTAGGTTTTTTCCAAAATATATGACCAAAAAGGCCTTTTTGAAAGGCTATAAGGAAGAATGGTGGTTTGTGAAGGAAAACCCATTGATTGATGACTAAGGGTTCTTGTGAGTGGTTGTCTGAGTTTGTTGGATTATTTTATACCCCTAATATGCATCATCAGTGGATTGGAAAGTCAAAAGTCATCAACTTATGAACTCAATAAAGTTTTACTGATTCAAGTTGTTGATTTATACATTATTGTTTATTTAGACTTCAGGAAATGAAGACAAGGACTGTAAGGTGCAAATTAGATGATAGTGGTCATAATGTTCAAATTATCGAGAGAAAATATGAGTGCACAAGTACTAAAAAAGTGGCCAAGAATAATGAATATCTTTTGAGTCTTGGTTTGAAAAGGCAAGTTGTAAATCCACTAAGTAGTATATTATTTGTTTAATAGTGTTTAATCAAATTTTATAGGCAAGAGATTTATGTATATAAGACATAATATGGTTTTTTTTTGTTTTATAGGCAACAAAAAGAGTGCAAAGAAAATATGGAGAAAAAACAAAAGGAAAAAAATATACAGTGTCACCATCTCGTAGAAGCCAACGTTTTTGTGATTCAACAAATGCAGTTGGTGAAAACGATAGTTGTGATGATGTGCAACCCGGTATAACACATGATGATGTGCAACTTGATATAGCATATGGTGATGTGCTACTTGATATAGCACATGGTGATGTGCAGCCTAATATAGCACATGGTGATGTGCAATGCTGATGACATTTCACCTACCCACAAGAGAGTGTACGGTCACATTGGAGGATGTATGGCACATCCTCAGAATTCTGATTCATGGGGAGCAAGTAGAGTATGATGTGGATCGGGGAATAGTGGAAATGGCTAGGATGCTAGGAGAGTATCAACTAGTAGTGGTGGATGGACAAATCGACCTGACAGTCTTTATCAGAGAGGTGCACGAGCTAACTCTTATTCTTGTTGGATTGATCATAGGGCATATAGAGAGCATGATGACACAAGGTACCATGTATGCTTGGGGGGCATGTGTATTAGTTCATATGTATCATGATATGTACTAGGTGTGCTATAGGGGAACTATCAGTATCTCCACAGGTGTTAGCATGATTCACGTTTGGACATGGGAGAGGATAGCAGTGACTCAGCCTCTAGGGATTGATGAGAGAGACATAGATGATCCATACTCCTACAAATATAATGATTATCTCCATTACTAATAGCCAAGGAGATTACATTACTAGAGAGGAGTATTTGATGATGTCTCATGCCAATAATGTGAAGTGGAAAATGGAACTGAGATCAAACAAGGGTTAGTAATCAACAAAACCCAAAAAAAGAAGATCAAATTCCACTTACAAAATTAAATTGAGTGCATACAATGGTTAGAAATCAACATAAGCAATGGAAAATAATTCAAAACATGAAACCAACCAATGTGCAAACCTTTTCTTCCATTTTAATAGCCATGGGATGTTGGAGTGCTCAATCAATTAGCTCCCATGATTGCAAAAGCATGAAGATTGACGACCTAGATGGTGATACTTGCTCAAATGCTCAATGATATGATATGCTCAAGTGCTCAAGAATTCAAAGTGTTTCACAAATGATCTAGGTATCTAATAATGAAGGAGGGATGTTTGTTTTATAGATTTTCATGTCTGTGATCAATGGTTGAGATTAATCCTTGAAGACCCGTGAATATGAGTGAATCAAGGAAGATGAGGGATCAAGATCTTGATTTTGCCTCAAAATATCTCCATAATTTAAGGAAATTGGTTGAGGATATTTGAAATGGAGGGATAAGAATGAATGAGAGGAATAACATATTTTAGGATATTTTGAAAAAGAATATTCCAAGGGAATATGCCTTTAAGAGGGAAATCAGAACAATTAAATAATTCAAGATTATTTAATTATGGAGGATAATGATATTCTTTATTAAAAAGGAATATTCTAAATGAATGGGACGGGAAGTTAGATAAAATCATATGACTTTAGAAGAAAATTAAATTTATGGCTAATTAAATAATTAAAATTATTCAATTAGGGAGATATGAGTAAAATTAATGAAATAGGGTGAATTAATTAAATAATCCAAGATTACTTAATTATGCCAAAGGCATTTCCTCATTTGAGCTTCACGAGCTCATTTTGTCCCTCGACAATGAAAAAGCAACAATACACCTAGCAAGTCGGTTGAATCAATATTAACCATTGATTCTTTTTCGTCGATAATTGTATGAAAAAAGGCTTGAGGAGATGTATTTTTCAACACGTTGGCCAAATGATCTTCTTGAATACATATTAGATAGCAATACGTCAGTTGCAGAGAACAATCAAATATACTACAGTTGTATTCCATGGCTTAGAGTAGTAAGGACGTCATTAGATATTTACAATTCCACTTAGAGTCTGCAGTCCGTCCTCTGCTTTTGAAAAAGGAAGATTAAAAATAACCAACATTTTATAGAATGGAAGAATGAGGGAGAATTCACTTGGTTTTAAATTTGCAAACCCTAGATTCATATAATATTGTGCATTAGGGTTTAAAGCTGTGTAGAAATGGTGAAAGCTGCAAATGGGGGCTCAAAACCCTTCAAATCTTTTGGCAGAGGCTACAAAATAAACATAGAAAACTTCACTAAAAGATTGAACATTTTTTACGACCACTGGAAATAGCATAGGCAAAGCTTCTTGGGTGCTTGTGAGGTGATAACGGTTTCCGCCCCTCCATCGTCTAAAGATTTGTATCATTTGAAGTCGTCGGCATTGCACTGATCTGTAAGTTTTTCAATTAAATCATGTTTCCTTTGTTCTTTGTTTTTATTCTTTTTTATTCATATTAAACTCCCAAACCCTAGGTTTATATGGTTTTCTAAATACTTTCTTTTAAATTTGCAAACCCTAGATTCATATAGTATTGTGCATCAAGGTTTGAAGCTATGTAGAAATGGCAAAAGCTGCAAATGTGGGATCAAAACCCTCAATATCTTCTGGCGGCAACTACGAAATAAACGTAGAAAGCTTCACTAAAAGATGGAAAATTTTATATGGTAACTCGAAAGAGCATAGGTAGAGCTTCTGGGGCGCCTGTGAGGTGATAACGGTTTCCACCCCTCCGCCTTCTAAAGATTTGTGTTGTTTGAATTCGTCGGCATTGAATATATGGATTTTAGGGTACGAGTTTCTTGAGATCGTAATATTGTTCATGGGCAACTAGATACAATTTCTATATAGCCAAAAAAAAAGGCTATTGTTGATAGCTCTCTAGGTATCGATGTGGTGTTACATGTGAAGGGAAAGAACGATGCACATGTTAATGATCACTAAGATGAGCATTAAAGTAAAAAATAGTGATACTACCTGAGAACTTATTCATCACAAACATATGCCAGTCAGATGAATAATAAAATGTTCCCAATTAATAAGATCTTAAAAATAGTTCCTCGAGTTGTCTACTTCCAACCTTTTTATGGTTATCTATATAAGTTGAATTCACATAATATTTAAGCCTCAAACTCAAATATTGACAGAGTTGTAATATGTCCACAATTTGCTTTCTAAATCTTTCTACAACTACTATAAGATTAGGTATTGTGATAGGTCGAATATATGTGTTAGAAAAAGCAACAAACTAAAGAGTGCAAATAAACACCAAAACAACCTACACCTCAAGATTAGCCTAAGTTGGAATCAACACAAGATAAAAACAACAAATGGAACTTTATACCTTGTGTCGAATCGATCCTTTGGTTGGCCCTTCGATCTTTGATGTGTATGCTCCTTGGATGGCAAGATATGCAAACTAGATGATGATGTGAGGATGGATGGAAATGGATGAAAGCATGAAAATAGCTAAGTGTAGATTGAGAAATAAAATTGCAAGAGTTTGGCTAGCAAAATGATCTCCTTCAAATGAGATAAAAGAGGGGGTATTTATAGAGATTTTGGAAATGGATGGATGGCCAAGATTGAGTCACCAATGATCAAGATGTAGGGCCAAGGTGAGTTGAGAACTCACAAGCCCTCACATCTTGACATGTGGCATGTGGTATAGCCCTAAAAGGTGAAGTGGACATGAGGTGGAAGGATAGGACATGACCTTGGAGGGGGGTACAAAGTACCTTGGGATTGGACAAGATCTCCTCACAAAGGAGGTACTTGTCCCCATGTGGGTGAGAGGACAAGTGGGGAATTAAAAATTCCTCAAATATTCTCATGGGGATGAGAGAAGAATTTAAAATTCCTTAAATGCATTGGGGGATTAAATGTGAATTAAAAATTCACATAGGGAATGGAGATGCCTTGTCCAAAAGGAGAAAGCCTTTAATAGGGTTGACTCAATTAAGTGATTAAGATTGTGCAAGTATTTGATTAGACTAATTAATGACAGATTAGAAGAGGGTTAGATTTCACATGTGACTTGATGTGACAAGTCAAAGATCACATGGGGAAGAGAAAAAGGAATTTAATATTCCTTGGAAGGATAAAAGGAATTAAAAATTCTTTTGAGAGGTTGATTAGGCTAGTTAATGAAGGATTAGAGGAGGGTTAGGTGGCTAAGAGATTAGAGGCCAACTTGCAAAAGTTGGAGGATGTGACACATCCTAATCAAGGATTAGGCATGTGCACATCCTAATGATGGGATTAGAAGAAGGATTAGGATAAGATAAAAATGATGGAGGATGTGACATGAGGAGGAATTAAATAAATGTGATATTTATTTAATTCATTTGATGAAAGAGGAAGGTATTTAATTATTTAACTAGATACCTTAGGGATTAGAAGAACTTTAGAGGGATTAATTAAATAATAGTGATATTACTTAATTAATGCGGATAAGGTGATATTTAGATGAAAGAGGATAAATTTGGATAAATTAAGTGTCCAAATTTAGGTGTCTGGTACAAGCCAACTCTCAAATGTATCTGGATCTGTTAATTTCTCGTTGAGGTTAATGGCAACTTGCATTATGTACCTTCGCACACAATGAGGTTGATTTCGTTGTTAAAGCAAGGTATATCTATCATGATAGGGATTCCATCTTTTTCCAACCAATTAAGTCTCTTTGTTTTATCATTTTTAGTTTTTGATTGAAGTTATTTTTCTAACTCTCAAACACTAGCAGTTTCTCTTAATAATGGTAATGTTTTTATTGTAACTTCACAAGTTGTGATCTTATCAAGAATTGAGTTCTAGGAGAAATAAAATTTCATGGGCTTATTTTCAACCTCCTTAATCATAAGAAATTTAGTTAATATTGCATTGAAAGAATAGGTGGTTGTTTCCTCAGAGCTTCACTATGAAAAGATCAATGCCTAGAGAAACATTTCTTAAAAAATAGGAAAATGAACATATTCAAATGACGCCTTTGTAATTTGCACATTCATTTTATTGTAGGGCTAAAATCAATTCTCATGTCACCTCATTCTTACCAATGAACATATTCAACATGTATGTTTAGCTGATAAGCTTAATTCTATAGTTGCTTTAGTCTCTAGCATCATTGGAGAAGTCAACTTTTCTTGAATAAAGGATATATACATCTTGCAAAGAATCTTCCCATATCTTCCCATAACCTAACCACATTTTCTTTGTTTCCACTACCTAGTCGAGGGCACTGGACATGTAGGTCATTTTTGATGATGAGTATGAGCCTTCTAAAATATACTTTTATGTTGTATATTATGAACACCTAATGACATGATAATTGAATGTTTTATTTTGATCTATTTAATACTTCTTGATATGACTTCATTCCAACTTTACAAAAACTGTGGATTCAAATTTGAAATATCATGCACTTTTGTAAACTATAAATAGATAGCGGGTTTCCACAAGCAATGCTTACCAAAACCTTCCTAGTCCTCTCTAACTTATGGATTTTTGAAAGTTAAGTTTTGTCATTTTAATCAAGTAGTGTACCTTTAATATAATGTGGATGAGAGTGTTGGAAGTTGTTTTAGATTTTATCAGAACCTGGATAAAAGGTGAGGTAGTTTAAACAACTTTAACATGGCATTTTTCTCATATTGTGTAGATTTGAAATAATTGAACCCTTCTTAACTTGATTTTGAGGCCTTTTTGATATTCTTAGTACAAAATGTAACTCTTTTTGGGTTATAGGTTTGAAGCAATTGTAATCTTAATGCCTTGATTTTTCCCAATTAGTTTGATATTTTGCTAGTTGAATCCTTGTATGACTTTAGCATCTTTGAATTAATGAAGTGCTCTTAAACATATCCTGGTATTATAAGTTTTGCTTGTGTTCTATATTAATACAACCATGCAAGTATAGTGTCTTCAAGATAATCAGCCTAGGAAAGAAGGTCAATCATGCAAGCATAATGATCAACTATAGGTGTAATGCAATAAGGGTTACTCATGTGATTGAAGTTTGTATTAGTGTACTCTCCCTCTTCCCTCTTTCTATGATCTATTTCTAAAGTCCTCTCTTTGTTCTTTAAGTCTCACTCTATTTTATCCTCTATCTCCATAACCACCCTCTCTCTCTCTCTCTCCTACTCTTCACCCAAACATAACATGACCCTGCTAGTAATGGAGCCTAATTATCTTCCTCATTCAGATGTTTTCTTTTGATCATGTTTGGATTCGTATAAAAGATGCATAGCTGATTTGAACTCGTCACTTCTTCATTGAGACCTTTGTTGCACAAACATCATTTGCTAAATGGCCTACCAATTTACCGCACGTATTGCAAAATGTTTACACAAAATAGACCAATTTTTTTCCTAATTGACCTTCCACACCTCTTCGATGTACCCATTGCACACCAAGTTGTGATTACTAGTTAACAGAGGAAATAGGTGAAAAAGATAGAAAATGATGAGAAAAGGGGAATTAGTAATGCAAGTGATGAAAATGATGAATTATGCAAGATCGATGATGAATATAATGAAAATACAATATTAATGATGTGTAATACGAATTAGGAAATTTTGCATGTCTACAATAACATTGTCCAATCTATCAAAACCATCGAATCCCAATCCCAATCCCCGTCTTTTACTCCTACCATTGTCTAACCCATTAAAACCATCCAATCCCAATCCCCATCCCCTACTCCCAGCATTATTCAACCCATTAAAACCATCCCATCCCAATCCAAATCTTCTACTCCTAGAATTGCCCAACCCATCAAAACCATTCAATCCCAATCATAATCCCCATCTCTTACACCTAGCATTATCTAACCCAAATACCATGAATCTATTATCATCCCCTCATCCAAATCAATATCCCACTATTCCATCCAATCCCTCTCATGATACCTTATCATCCCTACATCCAAATCAAGATCCTACCATCCTGTCTAATTTATATAATGATCCTTTATCACCTCTTATCCACACCACCTCCTTATCTTCTTGGTCCTCTTACTTTCACCCATGGTGGTCCTCTTGCAGCTAAGGAACAACTCATATCCACCACCTAATAATGGAATTGCTTCTTTCTTCCAAAATAATACACATCTTACTTTAAATTGAATGCTTAAGAACATGAACTATCAAGGAAAAGGCTTAGGAATTCACGAGCAAGGTATCTTGGAGCCCATCCATATCAAATAGAATCCATGATCATAAGGCCTTGTCTACATATCTCAAGGCTCCCAATTTAAAAATGTTGGTACAACCTTTGTTAAACCTAAGAGGGATTCCTCCAAAATCACAATAGGGTCCTCCCACCCTTCCTTCAAAAAAATATCACCACCCCCTCCTACATCATACCAACCTAAAACCATTATCACTATCCCTCCATCCTCTAAACCATTTTGGGTCCTTATGCCCCTCAAAAAATCATCACATATCATCCACCCACTAAGTCCATTTTGGACCCTTATATATTAAAATCCCACCCTCCATCTCATCCTACTCATCCCCTCATCTACCAATCCCCCATCCATATCAACTATCATAAGCATCTCAATCATATAATCTTCGGAAAGGATCAACAAAGGCATACCTTCATGATTTTCATCCAACATCCTCCCTCCATACACCCCCTCCAACATCATATGCCCATTAGTCCATTCATATTTCCTCCATATAAGCCATCTCCTCACATTTATACCATTGCTATTGGAAGAAATTTGTATTCCAAATCAATAATGAATCAAGATACACATCCACAAGAATCTAAATATCACCATGTACCCTAAAAAACATTATAAAACAAAGGAAAAGTTGATCCAAAAGTACAATAACTCCCATAGGCCACAAAGGCCCACCTAAGGAAAAATCAAAACTATGGATCCCAAAGTCAAAAGAAGCAACACATCTAAATGAAAAATCCATAAAGAAATTCAAAATCCATTTTGGGTCCCTATGTCCCATAATTCACTATTCTAGCTCCTCCATCCATTTCTCCTCCCATCATTTAATATCCATCACAATATGTGCCAATGCTGGTCCTGACAACATCCTCCCCTCACACTCCCCTCTCACCCTTCCATCCATACACTTTCCACCACCCTATCCTTTATACCACACATCTCCCCCATCAAAACTATCTCATTTGTGGCTTTGTATAATCCAATGATCCTAATAAGGTTGTACCAACATCTAACGATCACTCCACATGGGCTACTTTATCTTGTTATGAGCTTAATTTATGGCTGGTTTTCCTTCATTATTTTATGGTTTTATCATTTCAATCTGCCAAATTTCACAGACATTCCTAAGAATTCATGCATATATATACCTTTCATGCATTTTGACAAACTTAAGTATGTGGAAATACAAATATGATATGTTGACATTTGTATGTGTGAATATATGAATGTATGAATGTTCAAGAGATTTAGTATAATTCTATGCTTAAATTATGATTGTTAATGTGTATTCCTTAGAGATGAAACTAACTTCTTGCAGCTAGAAGGACTGTAACCCACAACAATTAGATTTCTAGCCCGCAACATAAGGACCGCAAATAGTTGCAAGGGAGAAGTAGAATGGTCGAAGCATGATAGTTCCAAAGGAGAATGAAGGTAACTATTGGATGGTCAACCGTGAGTCACCACAAGCACATTATTATCCATCGAATAAGACGATTGAAAGAAGAAGTCTATTTTGACTAGGACTAAACCATGACATGACATTCCTGATGAAACATGTCTCTATTATGGTGGTTAGCCATTAAAGAAAAGTTCCAATTTAGTTGCTCTTCTTTTACTTTTCAATTATGGTTTTTTGTTTCAAGACTAAGTCCTCTCCCTATCTTTGAGGGAGAGTGGATGAATACATTATGGTTCTATTTTCATAATGAATAAGACTCCTCGCAAACTCTATATAATGGGATATGTTATGAGGAGTAAATCAAATTATCTAGTTAGTTTTTGCTATTTACCAGTTGATAGTTGATCACTACCAGTTTTTCTATTATCAATTGAACATAAGATATGTATTATTGAATGATAAATCTTTATTTGATTCTTGTTGGATTGTAAGAGTTTAAAATTTTCATGCAATAAAAGAGTTAGTTCAATATCATAATTGTTGATTAAGTAGTAAGTGTTTGACATATGCCGTGGAAGCAACAACTCAAACAAGGGCCACTTTAGGTACTATTATCCACTCTATTTCCTGTTATTAGATTAATTCATGCATTATTGAATTTAGTTAGGATTTTTTCTAGTTACATGCATGTGGAATTCATGAATATGATTGTATAATTAAATTAGATTTTGTAGCTTAATATTTGTTCATAATTTAGAAATAATTAGTTACAGTTCAGATTTAGTAGTTAGCAGTTACAGACTTAAATGATAAGTACGCGTAGCATAAGTAGCAGCTTAAGTTTATTTCCCCTATTTTGCAAATTAGAATTTCATTTCCTTTTCCAACTTTTATATTTTTTCATACATGTGTAAACACCTATACTCCATTGATATAGGGCATGTTTAGAATCCATGAATGCATATAGTGTCAGCACTCTCAAAATCTTACGAGCCCCTGGTTGATAATTAAATGAAGCCTCTCATAGAAGATGAATTATTTACTTAAGAAGCCACCCTCTGAATTATGTGTCTACTTGTAACACCAAATTAATCAAACATTAGAGAGGCCCTACATTTTTGGTGCCATTATCGAGGATGGTGCTAAGTTTAGGATTCTCCTATGTATTTTCAATTCTTTTCAAGCTTTCCTAGTTTAGTAATTTCATTTTCAAAATTAGGGTAAATAGGTTTTAGCCACCAATAGCAATAATTACGAGTTACTAATAATGTGTAGGAATTTTTGAACTACGAAGTCACAACCATTGCATGCGGAGGCATCGAGACGCTATAGGAAGATTTCTCCCCTCAACATATGAAGCATTAGAGGCTACTAGTGAACAAGTGAACAAAGAGAGGTTATTCTTGGAGAAGAATCATCCCTAACACTAATACCTACACTAGACACAGAGGAGACTTCCCGCATACACATAAGCATCACGGTTGATGCAGCAATAAAAGACCCACCAGAGCATGTAATGTTTGAGTTTTATAACCAACCAAAAAGGGTTGTTGCTTTGAAGGACATACCTCCTTCAACACTACTGCTTCTATGGGTTGGTTACAAAGGCCCAAACACCTTTCTTTTTGAGTTTGATGTGCTATGTCAAAGTTATGACTATACAATAGATGCCAAACTCAAATTGTTTCTAGCAACACTCAAAGATGTTGCTTTAAGATGGTTCATGGGGTTGGGAAGAGATGTTGTTCCCAATTGGAACACAATGGGAAGAGATGTTGTTCCCAATTGGAACACAATTAAGGAAAAATTCCTGGAGAAGTACTGAGATTATTGCAAAGGAATAGATAGAAAGAGGGATGACATCTTCAAAATGTCACATAAGGAAGATGAATCTTTGGAAGATTATGTTGAGAGGTTTCAGATATGCCTCAAGAAATTCCATCAAAACAGACTCTCTGATGAATCCCTGAAACTGGTATTCTTGAGGGGAGTTAACGAGGATTGTATGAATGCACTCAACCTCATTAGGGCAAGATACATCTCGCATTTACCATTTGATGAGATTTGCAGAGTATGAAGAAACTATTCCAAGTCCTTCACCAAAAAGGTCAGAGGAGATATGACATCTTTTATCAACAAATCATTCACTAGAGTTTCAAGGGTGGAGTTGAGAAATCTTCTATCAAACATGAAGGAGGATATCATTATCCACTTGGCTACACAATTAGATACACTGCACATCAAGAAAAAGTAAGAGGAAGCAGAAACAACCCTCACAAAATACTGCCGACACTATCAACAAAAGAAGATTAATTGCAAGTGCAAGAAGTTGGCCAGTATTTTTGAAGATAAGCAAGGGAAGCCAAAATTTCATGCCCTGGAAGATGAATATGTCAAGTGTTTTACATAGCTCAATGCAAGCCATGGCAACCAAGACAAGGTATGCCCCAAGATCCCTTTAACTATAACATGTCATTTCCAATTAATAATGCAAGTTCCCTTAGTTGGAACCCTCAATCTTGGACCAATGTGCAAAACTCATAATGGCTAATGCCTCAATCCAATTGGGATAAAAAACAACAAAACATGTGGCCACCATAGAATTATGAAGGACCTAATTATAACAAATCAATGGCAACCTCAGTGGCAAAGAGGTTAGTAGTAGCAAAATGAAAATCTTAATTATCAGTAGCCATAGCAACCCTTGCAACCACATCAACAAGCCATAATGCCAAACCTAGCAAAAATTGTACTAATACCACCAAGAGCACCTCAATTGCCAGCACAACCTGCACTTAACCCAAATAATAAGCCTGTCCAATAGGCTTGTGCTAATGACACCATATAATACACCACCTACGGGGTCGAAGTGAGTGATGTACACTTTAGATCAGAGAAAATGTTAGTTGGGACTTCATCTCCTCACATCACATAGTTGACTAGTGAGGAACTCACAAAAGAGCCCATAGACAAACAACCTAGGGACTTGAGTCAAATCAAGTTAACCCAACAACCATGAGTCCAGAGCCTCCATTCCTTGAAAGATTGACAATCCAAAAATATCATTCACAAGTTGAAACTAATCTATTGGGATAGATCAAGGATGTTTGCATCAAGATACCCCTTATCTAGGCCATTAAGGAGTACCCATTTATACCAAAACAGTGAGAGAGTTATACCTCAAAAAGCTAAGCAGGAAATGTAAGGACCCTCAGACTGTACATGTCTTAAGACAACTTGCAAGCATTATATTGGGAAACATAACTATCCCCAAGTATGCAGTTCCTGGAAGCCCTATAGTGGATGTCAAAAGAAATGGTACTCTCATTAAGAATACCTCAATTGACCTTGGGGCAACTATTAATGTAATGACTAGAGAAACCATGAAATTATTACAACTAATGGAGCTTATACCTACACCTACAATGCTCTAGTTAGCAAATAGGTCTACAGTCAAGCCTGAGGGAATCATAGAAGACTTGGTAATAACATTAGACTCATGGAAGTACCCTGTAGACTTTATGGTGTCACAACCTAAAGCTAATCTTGTAGGATATCCCCTTGTCTTAGGGAGACCTTGGTTGGCAACTATTGATGCCATTATAGGTTGCAAGTCTAGTAACATGATCATTTCCAATGGAAATGTGACTAAGAAACTAGTCCTCTATCCACCTACCTAGACACATGTAGATTTGGAGCAAACTGTATGGCCTGCCCTAGATGAGGAAGACCGATACTCGTTACAAACTCTAATGACTATTAAACACAGTCCCTTGTTAGAAAACCAAGATGAATATGAACCAATTGCAAACATCATTCAAAACAATTATGGTAGGGACCCGCAACAACATGACTGTCTAACATGTTTGCAAGACCCCCTACAGAACACAATTCTTACTAATACATTTGAGTCTATTTCCCAAATTTTACACACCTTATTGCCACATCATTGTATTCAAAATATAGGTCTTTACATTTCATCTATTTAAACATCATCTTTGACTTTAAAATTATGCCAAACAAGACATTAAATGTAAACAACCAATTGACTACCGCGCACTACAATTCACATAGATTGAATGTGTGTAAGCACATGCAACTGCATTTGCATGGTATTACCATGATATGAAGGGTATAGACCCAAACCTATGCATACATTAGATTTACATCAATGAAGGCTATAATATAGTTAGGTAACCCCAAAGGAGAATGGACCCTGCAGTCTATAACATAGTCAAAACAAAATTACAAAAGTTGTTGGATGCAGGATTCATCTATCCAATCTTTGACAGTCAATGGGTGTCTCCACTAGTGATTGTACCTAATAAAGGAGGGAAATGGAGAGTGTGTGTAGACTATTGTGAGTTGAATGCAGTAACTAGGAAGACCACTTTCCCCTTCCATTCATTTACCAAGTACTAAATTCATTGACAAACAAGCAGTAATTTTCATTTTTGGATGAGTTTAGTTGATACAATTAGATTAAGATAGCCCTAGAAGACCAAGACAAGACAACCTTCACATGCCTTTGGGGTACATATGTTTAGTATGTCTTGCCATTTGGGCTACGTAATGCACCTACCACCTTCCAAAGTGCAGTACTGAGCATATTCTCAGACTGTGCTCATGATTCCATGGAGATTTACATGGATGATTTTACAACTTATGTGAATAACTATGAAGAATCACTTTCCAATTTGGAGAAAGTACTACAAAGATGTCAAGATCATCACCTATCCCCGAGTCATGAAAATGCTTCATGATGATGACTGAGGGAGTTGTTTTGGGACATCTTGTGTCCAATAAGGGAATCCAAGTAGATCCTGTCAAAATTGAGATAATATCAACATTGTCTGTACCCCAAAAACAAAAGGATGTTAGAAGCTTCCTTGGCCATGTTGGGTACTACAAAATATTCATACAAGATTTTAGTAAACTTGCAACACCACTTTTTGTCTTATTCTCTAAAGATGTAGAGTTTGAATGAACACTTGCTTGTTAACATTCCTTTGAAGCTCTTGAGGAAACACTAACTAAGACCGCTGTCTTAAGAGGACCGAACTATAATTTACCTTTCCATGTCCATATAGATGCTTCTGATTTTGCAATAGGAGTTGTGTTGGAATAGAAGGTTGGAAATCTTGAGTATGCCATTTATTATGTCAGTAAAAATATTTGAGGGGTTGAACTCAACTATATAGTAACTGAGAAGGAGATGTTAGCATTGGTTCATGCAATAAATAAATTCAGACACTACATTATAGGGTATTTTGTATTCATACATACTAACCATACAATAATAAGGTATCTAATAAACAAACCAATAGTTGGTGGCAGGCTTGTGAGGTGGTTACCGATACTTCAAGAATTTGATATAACTATTATGGACAAGCTATGGAAAGCCAATGTAGTAGAAAATTTCCTCTCTAGACTGCCAACCAAATTAGAAGAAGATGTTGTAGATGATTCATTCCCAAATGAGCACCTATTTTCTCTTTCTCTGTATACACCTTGGTATGCAAACATAGCCAACTATTTGGTAGCAGGGAAAACACCACCACATCTCTCACCAAGGGAGAAGAGGCAATTAGATTAGAAATTTTTTCCTTACTCATGGATACCTGGATATTTATTCTACACAGGACCTGACAACGTTATGAGAAGATGCATCAGAGAAGATGAAGTATATGATAAACTTAGAGTATTCTATGATGAACCTTACGGGGGACACTTTACAGTAAAGGGGACAAATATTAAGATTTTGAACATTGGTTATTATTGGCCAACACTTCATAAAGATGCACTCAATTACACTAGGAGCCATGATAGATGTCAGAGAATGGGAAGGCCAACAAAGACATATGAGATGCCATTACAACCACAACTATTAATAGCACCATTTGATAAATTAGGACTAGATTTTATTGGTCCCATCTCCCCAACATCAAATAACAAATAATACATTCTAGTTTGCACAAATTACATTACCAAATGGGTGGAGGTTAAAGCCGTGCAATTTGTAAGAGATGGAAATATGGCCAAATTTCTCTACGAAGATATATCACAAGATATGGTGTTCTTAGAGAGATTATCACAAACCATGGGCCACAATTTACATCATATCTAATCACAAAACTAGTACAAGAATATGAGATCAAATATAAAAATTCTACACCCTACCACTCTCAAGCAAATGTTCAAGAGGAGGTCACTTACAAAGAAATTGAAAACATCCTCACAAAGACAATGCAACTCCATAGGAAGGATTGGGCAGTTAGGTTATCTGAAGTAGTTTGGGCTTACAAGACAACCTATAAAATAATAACAAATCTTGCACCATATGAATTGGTATATGGTAAAAAGGCAGTACTTCCAATAGAATTTGAATACAAGACTCTGAGGACAGTAGTCAAATTG
The DNA here is from genome assembly GCA_007258455.2 of Sequoia sempervirens. NCBI lineage: Eukaryota > Viridiplantae > Streptophyta > Pinopsida > Cupressales > Cupressaceae > Sequoia > Sequoia sempervirens. The sequence continues at coordinate 303,001,489 of VDFB02271358.1, forward strand.
GGTATGGACTTATCAACAACACAAAAGGAGAGGTTACATAAACTCAATGCATTAGATGAAATAAGAATGGAATCCATACATCATACTAAAATCATCTAGAAACAAAGGATGCATTGGCATGACTAGTTTATTGAAACCAAAGAATTCACTGTAGGTGATTGGGCTTTACTGTATGATTCAAGGTACAAAGATTACAAAGGGAAACTACAAACAAGATGGCTTGGGTAATATGAGATAAAAATAGTCTTTCCAAATGGAGTAGTTCAGTTACAAATAATTGATGATGTACAATTTTCATTACTAGTTAATAGCCACAGGTTGAAGCTCTACAAATGACCATTACAGAAGGATGACTTAATTTTATCACTGCAACATCAATTTGAGCTATAAATATAAAATTCATTGAAAACAACAAGCAGTTCTTCAAAAATATTAGTAGATGAACAACACAGCTCCCCCACTAACATTTCACAGCTATATTTCTATCACATATCTCACATGTACACACTGTACAGGTGACATTTGATAATCTTCATTTTCTAAACTAGTAGCAAAAGTAACAGGTACCTGCAACATCATGCCCCTATGTGACAAAACTACAAAAGGGACCTATTACTACATGAGCCTATAGCACTTGCATGTCAATCATTCCATATACACCCATATTAATTGCATATCCATCTACACATGCAACCATACATCCTACACTTCATTGCATGCAACTTATTTATTTCATTAGCATGTAGCCATCATACCACCTTTTGATTCCACCATACCATACCATAACTTTCACCTCACCCATAACATACTTTATGTAGCATTTTTCATCCATCATTCCAATATATTTTTCACTTGTCATACATATACAGCCTTCAATTTCACACCATCACTACATGAAGTTCGTAGCAATCACGACATGTCATTTCAAATCAAGTTGAAAGCGACATTCAACTACTTCACACGAG
>VDFB02271358.1:303002708-303023606 GCA_007258455.2 Sequoia sempervirens
TGCATGCCAAATATCATGTTTAATTTTCCACTACTTATGAATTATGACTCCTCCCAATCTGTACACACTAAGTGAGGACACTTAACAACTTTAGTTGGGGGAGGGGTATTCAAGATTATTCCTTAGTTTTTTTATTTATTTTCAAAACTTTGTACAAAACTTTCTACCATTTCATTTTTCACCATTATCAAGACACTGGGAATTCAAAGGAGAGAAAGAAGTGTTAAGCAATAGAATTAAGAAGTGCATTTGAGTGATACAATATACAATCACAACAAAAGCAGTATAATTGGGGTGACAAAGCAAGAATAGAACAAGGTAGAATTGTGAAGGGACTATAGATTATTGAAGTATTGCAATGGGGGTGATATTATAAAAAGGGAACCAACTAAACATAACTTGCTACTGGAAGACAAGCAATGCATGCCTATCTTCCAACAAGCTAGTTGGTTGGATTATTTCTTAAGGCTTACAAAATTTAACAAAATGATGACCCAACAATTTTCCAACACGCTGCAAAATGATGAGGCAATTGTCAAGGGTTTGAGGGTAGATGCATCAAAGGCATTTGTAGCTTAAGTATCCAGTCTTCCAAGAGTAAGAGAGGAGTTTCTAGTGAGAGCAAACACAATTGCAACAAGGAATGAATTCTCCTTGCCAGGAGAAAACCTGGACTCTTCCTCACAAGGTACCAAACACTTGCCTTTGGGTTTCAATAGCTTCTCACATAATTAGATACTTAACATTTGGTGGAAGACATTCGTTACTATATATAGTCCATTTTGAATTGTTAAGTCATTTACGCCATGGAAGGTATGTGAATGTTCCCAAATTTTTGTATAACCTGCTAAAAAGAATGTCTTTTGAGTATAAAAGAAAAAGAAACTAGTCAACATTATCTCAATTTTTTTAGTCTCATTAGGGTTCATTCCCAAACATGTCATGAGAAGATTTTCTCAATTGCAGTAATATCAACAATATTCTTGAATTACCTAATGAATAAAACAAGGGCCATGAAAAGGCCATATATAATAATTATTCAAAAATGGAGAGGTCGCAAGGTAGCGCAGCGGCGAAGGAGCAGGATGGGACGAATTCACTAGGTGATGCAGAAGTCGGGAAGGGCGAAACGAAGAGGAACGAAAAGCCAAGATGGGGCGATGAATAGATCACAACCCGCGAGGAGGAAACAACTTGTGCTCATACTCCGCAATGGGTATATACGGGTAGACAATGGGTGGATAAATGCCATCCGTATTTTTGTCTACAAAACACGCCTGCCATAACGGGACGCGGGGTGGTTAGAAAAAGGCACGACACCTTGGAAACCCCCAGGGGTAAGGGCGCTTCATGGCCGAGGTTAAATTCCTATGGTAGACATGGGTGGCGCGGAAGTGGAGTGGTGGCTCCTAAAACACAGGCACAATCCAATCCAAGGGTTAGTCGGAAAACAAATATCAGGGGAATGGAACAAGGAAAAAAGGAAGTCTGGCGAAAGAAAAATAGTACAAATCTTGAACAAAAGGAAAACGAATTAACCCTGGAGATTGATGTATCCGAGGAAATCAAGGAGGACGCTATGATCCTCCGGGATTCTGTGTTCATCTGCCGATTCATTGGAATCTCACCAGACCGCGCCAAGACCAAATTATGGATTAAGGAACAATGGGACATGAAGTTACTGATCAGATTTTTGCTGAAGGGCTTTTTTCTGGTTGTTTTTGCAGACGAAACAACTAAGTTAAGAATCACAGAGGGGGATCTCTGAAAAATGGAAGGAAAACCCCTATATATGCAGCCATGGAATCCCAATTTCGATCCAGTTAAAATGAAGTCATATGACAACCCAATATGGATTCGGCTCCTCAACCTCCCAGTGGAATATTGGGCAGGGGATTGTTTGGAGAAAATTGGCCGCTCCCTGGGCACCTTACTTGAGATTGACATGGATATTCTTGATGGAGATTTATACAAATATGCTAGACTCAGGATTGCGGCGATCGACTCAATCCCTGGCAGCATTAACCTGATTGTAAACAGGGAACGGTGGCTGCAGGAAATTGAGATAGAACAACCAAAACACTTATGTTGCGAATGCGGCTCACAAACACATAGCTCCAAATACTGTAAGAATGGAAGCACGAAACCTCGTGAGGTCACTCCTCCACAAAATATTGAATCCATCGTGGGAGGACCTATGGAGTGGCCCCCTCAAGTGGAAGGAAAGAATCAACAGAGCAAGGAGTTGGAGATGGAACCTCAAACTGCTGAGACCTCACCAAAGAACAATAAAAAAAGACCAAGTCGTCGATGCCTTCTAATCCAAAGAAGGAACATAGGATGTTGGAAAGTACTGAGGTGGAAAATGAATCAAACGATAGGACGGATCTAGACTCAAATGCTGACATGGAGGATGAATTGGATATAATTGATGACAGATGCATATCTCAATCTGCATTAAATCAGCTGGGTCTAGGAAAAATCTCCACATCATTCAACACCAGAGGCAGGAAATCCTCCAAACAGCTAAGAGAGGAGGAAGCGGTAGCCAAGAAATACACCAGTATTACAAAGTTCTTAAGTACCAAGGGAGGAAAAGCCTCCCTTGGGAAACAATGAAAATCACCACCTGGAATGTCAGGGGCCTGAAGGCCCCTGACAAATGACGCCTAGTCAGGCGTCAAATGCAATTGAGCAATAGCAGCATAATCTTACTATAAGAGACTAAATTGTCCGGGGATGAAAAGTCAAAATTCCTCAAGTATTGTAGACTTTGGGAAGGTTTCTTTCAAGACTCTGATGGTTCTGCAGGTGGCATAGGACTGTTATGGAAAGTTGTGAAGGTGTCTATGGAAATATTATCCTCTTCCGTGAATTGGCTGGTTGCGAAAGTGTTCGATCTAAGCCTAAATAGAAGCTTCACAATCATCAATGTTTACGGCCCGATAAGGACTGCGAACCCGATAAGGACTACAAACAAGGCTCTCCTATGGGAAAAGGTACTGAACTTCATTAGTACTTTCCCCAAAGATGAATTAGTTATTGGGGGGGATTTCAATGCCATTCTCAAAATGTCAGAGAAAAGTGGCGGATGCAGGAGTGTTTCCCAAACCACTTTGGATTTTAGGGCCTTCGTGGTTGAATGTGGGCTATTGGATTGCCCCATGGAAAATGGCTTATTCACATGGACCAATAGACATAAAGACTTCACTGCCATTGCAGAATGATTGGATCGTTTCTTGATCCCACCCAGGTGGGTCAATTTCGGTTGGCGGGTCTCTGCATGCATTTTGCCAATATCTATTTTAGACCATTTTCCGGTTGAGCTCTCAATATCAGGGGGGCAGGAGTCAGAGAAAACAAGTTTTAAATTCCAGAATATGTGGTGGAGGGACCCAAATATTTTGGACCTCTTGGAACGTTGGTGGAAGGAAGTAAAGATCATAGGCTCTATCAGCTTCAGACTGGTCAAAAAACTGAAAGTAATTAAACAAAAATTGAAAGATTGGAACAAGGCTCACTTCCAAAATATTTTCTTTCAGAAAGCAAGAGTGGAAATGGATGTGGAAGCGCTCAACGAAAAAGTACTACAAAAAGGTATGACAAATGAGGATTTTGCCAAGGAAAATGAGCTTCAGAAAAATCTTGCCGAAATCTTAAAACGGGAGGAAATCTATTGGAAAGATAAGTCTAGGGAGGTATGGCTGCGGGATGGAGATTCCAATTCCAAATTTTTCCACTCCTCTGTCTTGGCAAAAAGGGCGGCCAATAAAATTGAAACTATACATAACCAAAATGGTCAACAAGTTAGTGGAGGGGTGGTGGTTGGAAGAGCTGCATGCGATTTCTTTGCCAACCTACTGGGAGATCAATCCCCTCAGGAATGTAATCATGATCTCCTGGAACTAATCTGCCCCAGAGTTACGAAAGAGGACAACAAAAGGTTGTGCGCTCGGATCTCAAAGGAAGAGGTTCATATGGCACTATTCCAGATGCATCCAGATAAAGCACCGGGCCCTGATGGATTTTCTGCCAGATTCTTCCAAAACTGTTGGAGTTTCCTTGGAGATGAGGTAAGCAAATTGGTAGAAGATTTCTGGAAAATGGGGCATTTTTTCAAAGATCTGAATAACACAGTGATTGCTTTGATCCCAAAGAAGACAGATTGTGTCTCCTTCAGCTATTATAGACCTATCTCACTATGCAATACCTTGTACAAAGTGGTGTCGAAAGTGCTGGCCAATAGAATGAAACCAATGTTGGACAAAATCATTTAAGTAGAGCAGCCCAGAAGGGAAATAACCGATAGCATTCTGATCATATCGGAAGCAGTTCACACTTTGAAATCGAGCAAGCAGGCAGGGATGATCATCAAACTAGATGTGAGTAAAGCTTATGATAAGGTACGTTGGCCCTTTCTTTTGGAAATAATGTGATGTCTTGGGTTCTGCAGTCAATGGTGCACTATGATCTCTCACTGTATTTCATCAGTTCGTTATTCAGTTGCAATTAATGGATCACTACATGGTTTTTTTCAAGCCACAAACGAACTTAGACAAGGGGACCCAATCTTCCCATTCTTATTTGTGTTAATGGTCGAATCCTTTAGTTGTGCTATAAAGGAAAGGTGCATGTGCCATGAATGGCATGGGATTATGGTGGCTCCAAACACAGAACCAATTACTCATACGTAGTTCGCCGATGATACAACATTACTAGGGGAAGCATGTATGGAGGAAGCAAATTACATAAATTCAGTACTTATGAAATACGAACTCCAATCAGGACAAAAGATGAACAAAGAAAAATCGAACATTTATTTCTTCAACACGAGGCCCCACCTACAAACAGCCATATCAACGTTACTCGGCATTAATAAAGGTACTCTTCCAGCCAAGTTCCTAGGAATCCAAATCTTTGAAGGAACGTGCAAAGCAAAACACTGGCAGGAAGTCGTGGAAAGATGTAGAAACAAGGCCATGGCCTGGAAAAACAACTGGCTATCGTTGGCTGGGAGGATCACAATGTCAAAAGCGGTTCTATCAGCCATCCCCATATATGCTATGTCCTGTTACAAAGTACCAAGAAAAATGGAGTCTGAGCTAGAGGGAATTCTGAAGAAATTCTTGTGGGAAGGTTCAAAGGCAAACAAGAAGATTTGGTTAATCGACTGGGACTCGGTCTGCAAGTCTAAAGAGGATGGAGGCGTGGGATTGTGCAAGATTCGGTTGCAAAACAATGCGTTAGGCGCCAAACTGATATGGAAGATGTACAGAAGTCCTAACAAGACTTGGTGCCAGATTTTGCAGAATAAATACTTGGATTGCCCTGACTCTTCTAGAATTTTAATGGTAGCTAACCTGGCGGGTGGCTCGGTGGTGTGGCGATACATTGTGAACTGCAAATCCCTAATAACAAGCCACTTAACATGGAGAATTGGCGATGGAAGGAAAGCACTATTTTGGTTGGATTCATGGAATGGCCACAAGAGCCTGATTGAACTCTTTGACTTAGAGCAATATATTGACACTTTGCATAGGGACTTCGGTTCAAAGGTGGCAGATTACATATGTCCTGAGGTTAATGCACTAGAAGGGAGTTGTAGATGGGTGGACTTATCAAGTATTCCTCTTCCACAAGATTTGGTGGAACTGGTCCGTAAGGAAATGTTTAATAGACCGATAAAAACACTGTCCATAGAGAAGATACCATAATTTGGTGTGGAGCGGCCACAAGGGAATATTCGGCCAGGCTTGGGTACCATCTCTAGTCACAACAAATAAGAGACAAATCTTGGATGGCGTGTCTATGTTGGAAAAAGGAAATCTTACCCAAGGCAGGGGCATTTTTATGGACTACAATTCACAAACGATGTCTAACCTATGAAAGACTAAAGCATTTGGGATTTCTTGGACCGTCAAGATGTATCCTAGGTAGAAGAAAACGCGGATCATCTATTGCTATCTTGCCTAGTGGCCACTTCTTGTTGGGACTGGTTGCAACAAAACGTAAGGTTTCCCAGCCCCAGACCCTGCAACCTTCGAGACTTCTTGTCTAGCTGGCCAGTGATGAATAAAAACAGTGTATGGAGTGGGCTCTGGTTCTTGGCTCCATCCTTGGTAGCATGGCACATTTGGAAGGAAAGGAACAGACACATATTTAAGGAGAAAGCTTTAAACAGACATCAAATCATTGTTAAAATCCAAGAAGCCATAATTGAAATGGCAAATAACAGAATCAGGTTAGGCTCGAAAGAAAAGTTCTCAAAATGGGACGAGGAGATCCTTAAGACGTGGAATGGCCTAAGCTTTAAAAAGATCATGCCAATAGCCAAAACAAAAATTAACAGAAAGGAGATCTTTTGGACAAAGCCGAATAAGTTGAAGTGGAAACTAAATTTCGACGGGGCTGCAAAGGGCAACCCCAGAAAGGCAGGGGCGGGCTGCATACTTAGAGATTCTGCGGGTGATTGTGTGTGGGCGGCATCAAAAAAACTAGGGACATGCACCAATAACAACGTGGAGCTGGAGGCATTGTGGCTTGGATTACAGCTTTGCATATAAAAAGGCATTGATTTGGTGGAAATAGAAGGCAATTCAAGGCTATGCATACAGGAAATCACTAGAGGCAAATCTCCAAACTGGAAAATAAATGATTGGATTGCAACAATTCAAGATTTGCTTGGGAAGTTGGTGGATTACTCTATCTCGCACGTTTACAGGGAAGCGAATAAAGTTGCAGATCTTCTAGCAAACATGGGAGTTGTGCAGCCAGAAATGGTGGTCACGTGTCCCTCTCCAGTAAAGTGGCTGGGTCTGGAAGATGTGTCGTTAGAGGACAATAAGATCCGCTAGCGTGATTCTGTTCCAGATTCCAACCACGCAGTCTTGAAAGCAGGGAACTATAGTACCCCTGTGGAGGCTAGGATAGTTTTGAATCGGTTTCAGGGATGTCTTGGATTGTTGGGTTTTGGCCTCTCCCGGTTAAAAGTTGACCCTTTGCAACCTTTATAGGAGAGGCTATTTCGCTCTAAATTGCAGATCGTAGAAATTTTATGAGGTGTCACAGACGCAAAAATGGTGTTTCAATTCGGCCTTCTCTGTCGTTGCGCTTCAAAGCCAATGGACATGCAATTTCGGCATCTCTTCACCTCGCAGAATCTGGAGGCACATAGGGCGATAGTGGGAACGGTATCCGCTGTCCTAAATCTCAACCAACACTGGTATGATGGTAGGGTGTATGAGGTAATAATCAGTGCTCTGGTGGATATCTCAGAATCCAGGGAGCGAGTGGTGGTGTGGCTTCGTGGTTTTGTGGTGCAGGCCAACGTCCAAGCGGTGGCTAGTTCGACCATGGATCTAAGCTCGGATGGATGGGTGAGCTTCTCACGTATGTACTTTCCATCGGTGGTAGGCGACGATGATGTAGAAGACGAAGCCAGCGGCTAGAGGCGAATCCGGGGAGAGGATCTAGTCAACCTTCTGACTAACGCATGGGAGGTTTTCAGGTCTGGGGTGATGAATGCAGATATGATGTCGTTCATCCGATATATGAATGAACACAATGCCTGGCTCGGCGAAGGAAGTTTGCAGAAACTAATTAGACTGGGAGGCCTTTTGGCTGTCATTTACCAGTCACTGGTAAATTGAACCCATGAGTTGTTCCTTGGTAGTTACTCACTACTTTTCGGGCTTAGATTTGTCTTAGCCGAATGTAATCGGGAGCTACCCCCTTTGGTAGTACTCATCTAAAAAAAAAAACAAGGGCCATGAACAAAGAATAAAAGAGCTTGTTGTGGCTGCTCCTAAGGGAGAAATTCCCTCTGGTTCTCTTGTTGCAACACCTACCTGCAGCACGAGGGAACTAGAAGAGCGGGGGTTGCAAGAAACACAACTTGCAGCCTCTGTTGAGCAACCCATAGTAGAAAACAATCAGGAAACCCATGTTTCTAAGAGGCCAAAAGAAGGTAAAAAGAGAGTGGAGCTTCTTCTTGTGCACCTGCAAGGGGGTAGAAGAATCCCACATAATCTAGGAGGTGTTCACATCATCTCAAGAAGGGACCAATGAGAGGCACAAGAAAAAAGCAAAAGGAGGATGTTGTTATGATTGAGATAGATTCATATTCAAAGGGGAATTCCCCTAATGAAGATGTAAACATACCAATTATACAACCATTATATTTTTCTACCACTTTTGAATTAGATTCAGAAGATATTTTGTAGATAAAAAGATGAGGAAAATATCTCCAAAAAGCCTTGTTTCAAAGGGGTGTGAATATTCAAGTGAAATGGGAGAGGAACAATTTTTAGAAAAAAATGAGGAACTTTTCATTGAAGAAAGGAATACTAATAAAGAATTGCAAGAAGCAACCTAGAGGATAAATCAATCAGAGGAATTGTTAAAAATATACCAACAAAAAGATAGTGAACGAGATGCTAGAATCAAAGAATTGGAGGAAAGACTCTACAAGTTTGAGCATGGGTCAAAACTAGAGATATTGGCATAACTTGCCATGGTAGAGACAAAAGGAAAAGATCCAGTACCCCAAAGCTCAATTAGATCAATTAAAACCCCCATTGGACCAATTTTTGTGTCCTTAGGTGTTGAACTATGAAAGAAAACACAAGAATTCTCCCATGAAGAGAAAGAATGGGCAAGGGAGAAAGATAAAATGGTATCTAACCACACTAGGGCACTGGAAAATCAAGAGACAAAAGTGAAAAATTTGAAAGTAAAGATTGAAGAAATGGTAGATAAAACAACACGACTACTGAAATGCAGGCTACCTACCAGATTCTATGCTTTGTTCTTGATGAGGTATAAATAACCTCATGATTATAATCATCCAAATACCCTTCCTTGTTTCTACCAATCACTTTAACCTTGCCAATTGTTTATTTTTAGGATTAATAATTGTATACATTTTGTAAAAGATGTATAAATCTTTATTTCCTAAATCGATTGAAATTAGTTAACTAACACTGATATAATGGTGTAGCTTTCAGTCATTGTACAGGTCATTGTGCACAACCAAGTGGAATTTGAAGTGAACTTCAACCAGTTGAAGATAAAGTGCCAGAAGTCTAGGCGTCAGAAATTATGGAGTGCATAATGGAATAAGTATTTTAATGCTTTTTGTTTAATTTCCGTTTAAAAACTTTATGGCTCCACTTCGAGCCTTTAATATAATTTATGTTATGGACCTCAGTCGGTTGGTTACTTGAAATTTGGTTAGAAGACTTTTTCAATGGTGATCTTCCACCATCTAAAAATTAGGATTTTGTTAGCAGTTTAGTATATATATGTAACAACCAAAAACAATGCATACTGGATACCGTTATGCTGTTATAATATGTTTTGAATTATGTCTCTGTGTTACACTTTTTCTAATATGAATAAAATAAGCTTTGCCATTCTTATTATGAGTTACTAGTTATGTGCAATGGAATTATCATGTATGGATTCATTTTGAAGATATAAAAGTTCACGTGATCTGAATTAATTGCAAGCATACCCGAGAGCTGGCCACTTGAGGGAATCTCGTAGGATAGATAAGTATCTTTATTTTCAATTATGTTACTTTTATTTTGTACATGATAAATGTGGATGAATGTTATTTGTAAGTGTCGAGCTTTGTCAATTATTCCTGAAGGTTGTAGTTCAAGTTTACCATCTCTCAGTTTTGTTTATTTGAAATTCTGGAGCATCCACTCTGGTTGTTAGTTATAGGTTGTTAAGTTTACTTTTTGTTAATAGTTAGTTGTTAGTTATTAGTCGTTAGTTGTTTTCATTTTAATTTTTACAGTTTTTCTGCAAGTGTTTCTTCTTAGGTAATTTATATGCTTTCTAGTTTAATCATTTTATGCTTTCTAGCTTAATAATTTCATGCTTTCTAGCTTAAACAAATTTACACTTTCTAGTTTAATTGTTTTCTAGTATAATTTTTGCTTACAATTGTTTCCTAGATTCAGAAAATCTAAGAGATTTAGCCAAGATGTCCCCTATTGTAAACAACCTTCGAACACTGCCCAGTCAACATAATTGATGCATTTTCAACTAAAGCAATAAGACCTAATGATAGTCTATTAGTTCTTACAAGAGAAATTTTATGTTTTCAATTTAGCCAATTGATTAGTGATCTATCTATTGCAATGAACATGAAATATTTGTTTTTAGATACTTTTTACAACTCCACACCAGAGATGCAAGATCAACTTGTGAGTTCTATCTACACAATTTTGTTCTTTCAAATGACACTGCTTGGAATCCATTGATGTTTGTAGGAGATCTCAAAATAAGAGCTTTGACCTCTTATATTATGAATGAGCATCAAAATGGGACAATTCTGCAATAATATCATAAAAAAGAAAAATCTATTGCCTTATAGCTCAGGAAGGAGTCAGTGGACCCAAATGTAGTAATAGATCAGTGGTTGGGTCTCTTGGATCATAGAGGAGTTGGAAAGAAGATAATGGATTACAAAAAACAAGATTATAAGAGGATGAAGGAACTAGTAGTAATAACCATCAATGAAACCTTTATACTAGTTCAAAAATGTTGGGAAGAGCTTTCACTAGAGCTGAAATGGAAAGAGCCGCACTTTGTTTACAACTATGTAGCCATAATTCATAGGTATCACAAGTACATATATATTGCACCAAAAAATGGAGTTACCTGGTTTCCACTTGTCTTCTATTCTCCTATCCTCTTGTTTGCTATACCACACTAGACAAGGAGGAAACAATGTGGAGAAGAAGTAGCAGAAGAAAAGAGATTGGTGAAGCTCTCGAATAAAAAAGGCTATTACCTAAAGTAGGGCAAAGGATTTGACATTGTGGTTGATTTCAGAAAGGTGACTCTGTAATATAACCTCCAGCATTAAAATTTTCTTAAGGACAAGAAAATAGATTAGTTGGGGGGAAATGATGGGCTTAATTTATGGCTAGTTTTCCTTCATTGGTTTATGTATTTATCATTTCAATCTACCAAGTTTCATAGACATTCCTAAGACTTCATGCATCTTTTATATACCTTTCATGCACTTTGAAAAACTTAAGAATGTGGAAATACAAATATGATATGTTGACATTTGTATGTGTGGATGTATGAATGTTCATGAGATTTAGTATAATTCTATGCTTAAATTATGATTGTTAATGATGTGTATGCCTTAGGGATGAAACTAACTTCTTGCGAATAGAAGGATTATAACTTGCAACAACTAGATTTCCAGCTCACAACATAAGGATTGTAGACAGTTGTAGGGGAGAAATCAGAATGGTTGAAGTGTGATAGTTCTAGAGGAGAACAAAGGTAACTATTGGATGGTCAACCATGAGCCACCACAAGTACATTCTTATCCACTGAATAAGATGACCGTAAGTGTTTGAAATCTATTATGGAAGCAACAACTCAAGCAAGGGCCACTTGAGGTATTGCTATCCACTCTATCCCCTATTACTAGATTAATTCATGCATTGTTGAATTTAGTTAAGACAATTTATAGTTATATGCATATAGAATCCATGAATACGATTTTGTGATTGAATTCAATTCTATAGCTTAATGTCTGTTCATAGTCTGAAAGTAATTAGTTACAGTTTAGATTTAGTAGTTAGCAATTCTAGACTTAAGTGATAAGTACCCGTAGCTTGAGTAGCAACTTAAGTTTATTTCCCCTATTTTGCACATTAGTATTTCATTTCCTTTTCCAACTTTTACAATTTTGTGTACATGTGTAAACACCTATAGTCCATTGATATTGTGTGTGTTTATAGTCCATGAATGCATATATAGTGTCGACACTATCAAAAGCTTATGAGCCCTTGATTGATAATTAAATGAAGCCTCTCATAGAAGATGAATTGATCAGTTAGGAAACCACCCTCTAAATTGTGTGTCTACCTATAACACCGAGTTAATTAAACATTAGAGAGACCCTACACTTTGGTATGGAAATAGATGCTCAAGTCCTTCCTCCATATCCTTATCACCTATCTTCCAAATCCACTTATCTACATCCTTATCCTCATTCATCTCCATCCATACTTTTCCAACAAGTTAAAAAAAAAAATCCAAAAATATAATAACTCAAAAAAAGTTAAAAAAACAAAATAAAAATTGTTCAGTAGTGAAAACCTAGTAAATAGGTGGTTTGGACAAGTACCACGATGAAAAACTAGCAAACATGCTTCATGCATAAAACCCCATTGTACATATACGTATTAAAAAAAAAAACTATTAGAAAAACCCCATTGCCTATATACTCCTTACACTTAGGGGCAAGTTTCTCCTAGCTATCCATTCATCATCTCCTCCATTCTACTTACCTATCCTACCCATCATCCTATCCACTACAATCCATCCATCCTCCTTGTGATCTTTATAAATACTAGGGAAAATTTACATACATTCTTTGGAAACCTCTTGACATCCATTCCCCCATTACACCTTTCATCCCTCCATCCTCCTATCCTTCCATCCTTCCTCCCCTCTAATCAATAAATTTTATTTACCCATAACATAGATATTATCTACCATCCAATCCTTTCATCACCCTCTTATCCATCTTATTATGCACGTCCTAGTGCTTCATCATACATGACATGTTTAAAGTGGGGTATATTATTCTTGCCACATAGTCCTTGGAGGTCACATTTGACCCATCCAACCATCTAATAATTCCTCTCATTTCCTATCCACAATCCCTTCATCCCAAAGTCCTTTCATCTCCCAAATTCCTATCTCCCCTTCCTCTATCCATTAATCCCACAATACTTCCATCTTCCAATTCTTATCTCCCCATCCTCTATCAATTAATCCCTTTGACTACTTCATCCTCTCATCCCATCATCCCTTGTCATTGGTATCTAGCTATATGATACACACCCCATGCAATCCAATACCATTCATCTCATCATTCAATCTCTCCCATGATGTTCCAAATGGTCCTATCAATCTAAATCACAAGAAAGTCCTAATCCATGCAACCCAATTATGTAATCTAGCACAAATCATCTAATCATGTCCTTGGTCTTGTTCCTAGCCTTGTTGTAAGCCTTGATCCAAATCAATCATCATCATTAGGATGCATCCTTCGCAATCCGCGTGTTGTTTTAGGATATATCATTCCCACATCAACACTTTATCCACCAATCAAACAATCTTGGCATTTCTACTTGATCAAGGTAATAACATGCTCGTCTTTGAATTTTTTGTGCATTCTTGCTTGATTGCTTGCGTGCATTATCATTTGTCTTATATCTATACATGTCCTTGTAACCTACATGTCATAATGGTATCATGGTATTCCGTATCACAATGCTATGTGACATATTGTTGCTTTTGAATTGTCTTTTCTATACACGAGACACCATATAACCTTGGTTGTTATACCTTGGTGCATAACATTTAGTACTATGTGAAATAAAGAATGCTCAAGCCAATGCAACATAAATACGTATTTCATCCACTCCTCTTCCTCCTCTCATTATATCTTCATCCGACCATCGTCCCTTCTATCCATCATCTTGCACCCTTTTCCTTATCACCTTGCATCCTCTCATCCATTTCCATAGCACATCCATGTTATCTTAACTTATCTGTCCTCTCGAGGGGGAATCCTCATCCTCATCTTCACTCCCATCATATTTCCTCTTAATCACTCATTTTAATTACTGGGGAATCCTTCCCAGTCTAATCATTTTCTTCTAAGTGCTATGTTTTAATCTTCTTTGAAATGATGCCACTTTGTAAGATCATCTCAAAGAGGAGCAAAATTTAGACACCTAAATTTGACACATCTTCATTATTCGACTATTTATTCTATAATTGATTGAATACAACCTTAATTATTCAATGAATTATCCCATTTTCATCCCCTTATTAATTAACTATTTTTTTTATTTAATTAATAAAAATCATTATTCATCACTATTCACCCATGCATATTTATAGCCTAAATCATTTAATCATCTCCCTTCCATATTATTCCTTAGGTAAATAAATCCACTTATTTATTTATCTAAATTTCTTCATCTCATCCCAAAAATTAAATAAATAAAATATATTTTAATCTACCTAATTTTCTCCATTTTCCATTAAGTGGGCTAATCCATTTAATCCCCTGATCACCCACTTGCATAACCTAATCCTAGTCAACTCATCTCAAATCATGCACATCCCCACATGTGTACAAAGGTATGAATTTTTGTACACAAGGCATGGACCTTTGTACATGTGATATGGCCTTGGTACCATGTAACATGGGTCAAAGGACTTGCCCATCCCTTAAGGGTACTCCCAAGTACCCTTTCCATCTTGTCCATCCACTTCTCCTAAGGATAATCTGCACCATTAATTATCCTCTTAATCCCTCTCCCTCCATCTCCTCCAACCACATGAGGACACTTGTCATCATCTCATATCTCCATGGCTCTCAATCAATCGAATCATCAATCTCATCTTTTAATCTTATCCAAACATTTATTGAGCCAAAAATATATAAATTGGCCTCAACCCAAGCCATTATCAATAATAATCAACCTCATATCCAACCTTATGTTGTTGGAATGAGCACTCACATCCAACAATACATGAGAGCAACCGTCGTTTCTTGGTGTAACAAGGGCTAGTTGGTGATATATTTTCATGTTTTTATCAATATTTACTAACCCTTGTGCTTAATCAAAGTGTTGCTTATATTTTGAGTAGAGTAGGTTAATATTGATTTAATTTTCTCCATCAAGCTTAAAAATTACATGTACACAACACTTTATGAAAACATTATAATTTCATCCAAAAAATGAGGTAAGAGTAGGGACATATACATCTACTTGTGACAAGCAATGGTGGAACTTTCCTCACTATGCTTCTTTAACATGAATAACTATACTAGAATTTATCCAAGGATAGGGATAAAAAAATCTATCCATGGAACCAAGGATAGGAAAATATACTTCCATCCAATGTTATATAAAAAATTGGGTTAGGGATAAACAAAATTATTTATGATTAGTTATGAGCAAAGGAACACACTTTGTTCACAACAACTATGATTGGGGACAAAAAAATTCAATCATAATCATCCAACAAATGTGATTGGGGATGAACACAGCCAATCACTATTACTAAACAAATGTTATTGGGGACAAACACATGTAATTATAAATAACTAACAATCGTTATTAGAGACATACACATCCAATCACACATACAAATAGAATAAATATCATACAACATAATAAGTTTGAGGACTAATTCTTTGATGAGAACACACTTATATTGAGAGGGGGGAGAGGTGAATCAGTATAAGTTAATATTTTCTTATTTAAAATTTAACAACCAAAATGATAGAAATCACATAAGATCCAACAACTAAGAACACAAGATTTTTATGGAAACCCTTTCGGGGAAATTCCACAAAGAGGGATTGCTTGGATCTACTCTCCAAACCTATCCACAAAATAAAATTATTTTATAAAACTTGTAGGAACCAATGCACTAGAGACACCAATCCCCACTACTAAGCACCAACTTAACAAGATAAACCAATTTCTTCTTGTAGGAGGCACTGACCTCTGTGTAAACAAAGTTTTACTTTCTAGATGTTGCTTCTTCAATGGATGATGAATATTTCACTTTCCTTCAAAAATCTTCTCGCATTAGAATGATATCATATTTTTCTTACCGTCTTTCTCCTTCATAAAATTTTGCTCAATTATTTGAAAGACAAAATATTTATTTTTGGCTCTCCTTCATATAAAATTGATTGTGTTTGAATTATATTCCATCACACACCTATTCAATGATTAAAATTTCACACACACAATTCTATTTTATACCTTGATGCCTCTATTGAAGAGGGGTGGTTCTACAAAGGAAGGCGTCCCTTTCATGGAGAGAGGCAATATCATAAAGGATACTTCCTTTCATTTTAAACTTGAGTGCGTCATAATGAGAGTCAACCACCTTCAAATATTAACTTGGGACAATTTTTTTAATGTTAACTTGGGTGCCACATTATGGGGATTGTCTAGCCTTTGAATTTATTCAAATATTTAAATCATAATAAAGCATAATATAAATTATGTTTTAAGCCATCCTTAGCAATCATCTCAAATCTTCTAAATCAAATCTTCCAAATCTTCTAAGCACCGGGTCAATACTATTTGGTCAATTAGTTTCTCTAATCATAATAACATGAGTAAGAGACTTAAGTCCATCCATAAGATACTTAGCCAATCTTGTGTGTGGATTGTGCATTGTAATGATTGTCTTTCTATGATTTATCCAAGGATTCACTTCTAACACACAAAATTATTTTATATTAGATAATTTGTGACTATACTAATGTATATTGATCTAGTCAAACCACACTATCTTATGTGGCAAAAATGTATCATCTCGGTCATGGAAATATCATTCAATAAAAATCCCCCATTTATCTTTTTCATTTATTTTAATGTCTAATGTAGATGAAAGAGTTATTATTATATATAGTGTCGCTAAATTGGATCTTCAAACCAAACTAAAATGATCATGAAAAATATTTAATAGAGTAATACTTGACTATAATTAAATCATTGTGAAAGTAATTCTCCTTTGACATCAACGACAATATTTGCAAAAGTCTTCAATGTTGTGTATCCAACCATCATTATAGATCACTGCCACTCTAATCACAAATGATATGAGAAATTATCTTTGCCACCTAGGAATTGATCTTGACTTTAGTCATTTCGACATAATTAATTTCTCTAGTAATACAATTTCATAGCCTCATTGCTAATGGTTAATGAGAGATTGATGTCCTCCAACCCCTTATGCCTCTATCATCTAGTTGGTTTTATACTTAGAAAATTTGGATTTTAGGGTCAATTTTAGAATGCTCCCTCTCAATATGGATGTTGCATACAAGTGATACTGGGTCTAGTTACAATTGAGCATAAAAAATCAACACTTTTAGATTTTGACAAACATGCTTTTGATGACACAACAATTAATGAATTATACATTAAAGAAAAAATGGACCTATTCTAAAATATGATACAACTTGACTTTGACTTATTTTGACAACATACAAAATTTTATTGGACTTTTAGACTATGACACATGATATATTTATAAGAACTAATATTTAATCATTTTGAGACACTAAATTGACAATAACTAGGTAATAAATTATAATAACAATTTAACTTCTATCTAAAATCTATCATTTAGGTACATAATATATAGATACAAACTTTAGAAACTAAAACAAATAAAATGAAATTGCTAATTTAAATGACTCAACTCAATATTAATTGACTTAAATTTGTTTTCTAATTTAGTTAGAAGCTATAATTTTATTTAATAAAAGAGAAGCTAGTGTCAAATGGATTTTTCACAACTCCAATTAGGATAGTTACAATGTAGATGATCATTCGATCAATGCCCATGTATCTATTGGGGGCAACTAGAGGACAAGATTGAGGGTAATACAAAGGTTGATGGATGGGACAAGAACATTGACCTAAACATTGATTGACCAAGTTCCTAACCCATGCATATGGAAGAAGCTTCTCTCCTTCTAGAGAGGATGGTAAAATGTTGACATGGTATCCATAAAAATTCATACATAAATATTTAGCTATAACATATTTTTTTCATAAACTCCTAATACATTGTGTAGTCCTCATCCAACAGAGGTAGTGCTTGATATTGAACATGGATCTCAACCACATAAATTATGTCTGTCAATCCAACAGAGGTAGTGCTTGATCTTGAATAACTTAACTAGGGAATCTGTTTCATCAATCTTCTACTTCCCAAACCTTGTAATGCTCACAACTACCCAATTAAACGCAATGATTTGATATTTTACAATGGTCTTCCACCAAGAAGAAATAGATGGATTCTTATACTTCTCATGTAAATGTGCTCCTAGTGACTATATGTAGTCCCCCATATGGACCATTGAACAATACTAAACTTCCCATACCAAATTACATGCACATTGATGTGGGACACAAAGAGAAAATGACCATTGTGGTAAGTCAACACAAGAAATGCGTCTTTTATAAAAGTTGCAATATTTCTTGTATGCCCACAACTTAACTCAATAACACAAGCCTCGAGATAAAAAAAGGCCACACTCTTTCCATTTTATGACTCTTTGACCAGACCCAAAACCTTGAGAATCTCCTATTGCAAGCTTAAGCTTTCGAACGAAATAGTAAATGAAAAATAAAAATAGGCATCCAAGAAGAGTGGCTCTAATACCATACTAGTTTTTCAAAGTTCTTTGATTCAAATAAACTAAATAATATCATGGTTCTAATCATTATTACATTAAAAAATACATAATGCCAATTTATAGGACTTACATCTCTTATACTATAAGAGAGCTCCTATAACCACTCCTTTACATAAAAAATCTCAAGATAAATAATTCTTAACAAACCATAACAACACTCGCAAGAATTACAAACTAAAAAAACTAACAAATTACTATTATATGTATCCTAAAGACATGTGTTAACAAACTTAAAGACATGATAATGATGTAATATTCCTAAAAGAGTTTTGACTCCCAGGTGACTTGATTGAGACCCCATTGGGGGGACTTGGCAGCATGAAGACACCAATAAAAATAAGTTAGCTTGAGTCCCAATGAAGTGTACTAAATAGTTTGAAACTTTTCTCACCATTCAAAGGAAGAGAGTTAAAGGTTTCATCTCACATTGAGCTTGGAAACCATGGGAAAACTACAAGAAATTCACAACTATCCCTTGGAAGGCTTTTAATTTCTAAATAAGTATGTATAAATCACTTCCAATCCTTCCACCATGGCTTTGTATAGCAGATTCCAACCTTGTGAACCTTTTTTGGGGTAACCAAATTTAAGATAGTCTATAAAGACTCCAAATCTTAGTTATAAAGATCAAATTTAGCTTTAAAATCTAGTTAATAAAGCAAAGTCTTTGTATTTTATAAGCAAGGATCATAAGTAGTACAAACTCCACATTTATAAATCCTTAAGGTACAAACCTAAGGAATTCCGACAAGGGGTTTATCTTGGCAAGTGATAATAGGAGACCACCACAATCAATGTTGGTTTATGAGAATCCTAGTTTTGAATTTTCTCCCATTCCAAATAAGCCATGGATTAATTTCCTCCCATACATGTCAAATTATCTTAGCAATAAAGGTGCCTTGGATGTGGAATGTTCCCTCGTGATGAGGATGGTATAATAGCCTATGTCATGGTCAACATTATGGTCATAAGCAATACAATATTGAAGAATTTTTTTCCAGGATTCTACTCTTTCAAGAAATAAATAGATTATCCATTTGGAACACAAATCCAATCCCAAGATCTTTAGGTGTCAAATAGGGAAAATTCACAAAATTCTCTTGAGAGGCAATACAATTATGAGGAAACTTTGTGAAAGCATTTTTCAAGATTTGACATCACTTGGAGAAAGTATTTGAGGAGCCATTCTATACTATGTTAAGAGGATTTAGAGGGTTACCAACAAGAAGAATAGCAAACATGAGTGGAAAAAACACTTTGGAGTGGATACGAAACTACCTAGTAAGAGAAAGGGGTTTGGCAATACAATAATGCAATTTCCTTTCAATGTGTGAGAGCATGGATTTCCACAAGATAATAGAGGAACACTGTGTAAAGAAAAGAGAATTTTAAAGAATTGAAAGATCTTTCCACAATTAATTCATTTCCAACAATAAGCATCTAGCCATACATGCCTAGAAGAAAAGATTGGTGACAACATGAAGTTTTTTGTCATTAAATGCTAGAACCAAAGGATAGACAAAAAGTGTTTAAACACTACAAGGATTTATTAACATTACTTGATTCCTCTAAAAGAGTGAGGAAGGAATCATAAACACAATGGCAATTAACAAGTTGGGATGAAGAGTTAGGAAAAGAAATATCATTGACTCTTTGTTGAAAAATAACATGGGCTAGAAAATAGCCAAACCCTTCAATGCCCATGATATTAAGTGTTGGTGCCAAAGGGTAACCCTGTCTAATGGAGTGAAATAGACCAAATGAGGAGGATTTGCTAGCCATTAATTACAAGGAAAGCTAAAACACATACAAACAATTAGATGAATTTGGGGCCAAACCCTAATGCTTGAAGCATTATTGTAATGAAAGGACATTCAATATGGTCATAGGCTTTAGAAAAATCATTCTTGATAAATATGGCTTTTGGTTGAGAGCACCTATACTATTCCATAGCCTTCCAAACAACAATGTTGTTATCTAAGATATAGGGACCTTTGATGAAACCAATTTTCTTTGGACGAATGATTAGATGAAATAAATAAGGAATACAAAGTGCAAGGGTTTTAGCTATGACATTATAAGGTTTTTTCAATATAAAATAATCACTACTTTCTAATATCCTTAGGATCACTAGCTTATGAACTTAATATTTCCTTTATTTATAATTGATCCTCGAGATCATATGGTATGGTGTTCATTATAAAACTGTAAAAAGTTAAGACCGACCATGTCCCATAGCATTTTATAAAATTCATAGGGGAATCCATCATAACTAGGGGTGTTATCATTGACCATGGAAAACACCACTTCTCAAAGATCCACCATTATGAGGTGTTGATAAGAGAAGACACATAGTGAAATTGACAACCTAGTGGAAATAATGCTCACACATTAATGAAGAGCGTGTTCAATCCTAGGTGATGATAGTTGTGCCTTGAAAACCTATTGTTAGTGGTAGATAATAGCTTGAAGAATGGTGGGAAGTCCAAAGAGAACTTGTTTCCCTTCTTTAATGCATTTAATATTTTGGGAAGACTAGCATGATCAAATGGATTGAAAAAATTCCTTGAAAATCCTCTTAATTTTGAGCCATGAAGGCG
>VDFB02271358.1:303023706-303211162 GCA_007258455.2 Sequoia sempervirens
TCAAAATATCAAACTCATGACAAATCCCCTAATGCTTGCTCTATCCCTTTGAGGGTGGATGCTAGCTTGAAGTTGGTAAAAAATTGTTTTATGGCAATGTCACAAGATCCTAGTTTTGAACCCCCTCCCCCCTCTAGAAAGGGTAAGGAGAAGGCCAAGATTGGTGAGGCATCCACATCAAGTTTTAAGATGTCATCTATAGATGATATTTGTTTAGAACATGCTTCCAACCCTAAGAAGATTACTTGCCCACTAATTCTGATATGGAAGTTATGGTGTCTATTGTTGGGAAAGTGGTAGATAAAGCTTGTGATCTAGAGAAGATGAGCTTGGTTCACCATTCAATTTTGAAATGGTTATTTGTTGAGATCAATAGAAATAATATTAAAGCTTCAATTCTTGTCCAACTGTTGAAAGGAACCTCAATTAGAAAAGAAAATATGTCCAATATTATCAAACATAAATGAACTGATTTAATGGAATTGTGCTATCTGAAAGAAAATTAAGTCAAGTTGTACACTATGGTTGATATTAGTAACACCACAATTAAAAACAATGCAACAAATTTAAATATCCTTTAGACAAATTCAAAACTGAAGTTCATCCTAATCTGGCTGGCCCTAAATTTAGAACCCATCGTAAGAAATGAACATCTGAAACTCCTAAGGAAGGAGAGGGATGCAACAACCCTTAATTCTCTTCAGTTTTGTTTGTGATTTTATATGTAGATGTTCTTTATTGTTTGGTTTTTTTATTTTTATTTTTCTAATTCTTGACTGTGGTTTAATTATTTAGTGCCCCTTCTTGCTGTGGGCAGTCCTACTGTGTTTTTCAATTTCTTTTATTTTCTATGCTCTTTTATAAGGGGATGGGCGATCTATCAAAACCTCTTTTTACCAATAACTAAAAATATATATTTACTTTTGTGCAATGAAAAATTATACCTGCGAATTCATTGTTTGATTATCAATACCTTTGGTCCAGGCCTGCGGTCAAGAGGGACTCAGAAATAGCATGGAGAGAATTAGCTGAAGAAAGTATGTTGTATAGCATGTTCGCTTTATCCTCCTGGATAAATTAGAAATTATTTTTTTAACAGTGTGCAATTCTATTTGTTTTACATTCTATTGGTTCAAATTTTTTAACTATTAAAATGGTGAGATTCAAAACTTAGACTGCTAAAATTGTGAGATTCAAAGTTTTGACTGTCAGAATGATAAAACTGAATTTTGACAATTGAAACGTTGATCATTCAGAAAGTGAAATTTATTTCAATATATATTATTTTTAGATTTGATTACGTGAATTTTTTTCTTGATGTTTCCAATCAAACTCTATAATCCATCATCAAGAACAAGAAAACAAGAGAAGAAAAATGATTTTTCTTTTTTCAAAATGACATTTATGTCACATGTATGACTTTTCTTTTTTTGAATCAGCTATTCTACACTATCATTTCAGGTGTTCAAATTTATAATCTTTGTTGCTCTTTTTTCCTTTTTGATGGTTTGATAAATCCATACAATGAGACTTGTATTGGTGTAAATTTTGTGTGGGTTGAATTGTTTATATTGTAAACAAGCGCTTTAGTCTAATGAAAAATAAAAAGTAAGAATTGTTAAATAAAAAGTAAGAATTGTTTTTTAAGTGTAATTGGTCATATAATGATATTTTATGAATTTGATTTTTCTAGAAAAAGAATTTAATTGGATTTCAAATTTATACTCTCATCAAAAGTTTGAATTTAACTTTTAAAAGTTGAAAATAAACAAAGTTTTCATATTTTATATTGATGAATATAATTGTAGTCTTAGTTGTCTTTTCAACACATATTTATGCTTAGAGCTTTAGGTCTTGAGAAATTCAAATGTAAACCTTGAAAATTAAGGTTTTTTGGGGGTGTTTATTGGTGAAAGGAAAAAATTGTTCAGCTTGTTTTTCAAAGTTCAAAATACCATATTTTTCTCATTTGATGAGATGTTTGGATTACCTTGTGAAGTAACCTTAGGAAATCATCACATCAGAAAATGGTATTTTATGAACTTGACTTTTCTAGAAAATAGACTTAATTGGATTTCAAATGAATACAAATTAAAATATTTAAATTTAACTTTTAGCATTTAAAAATAAAGTTTTTTTTCATATTTTACATTGATGAAGATAACTATAGGCTTAGTCAGGTTTTCAACAAGTACTTATGCCAAGACCTTTAAGTCTTGATAAATTAAAATATAAACCTTGAATATTAATTTTTTTGGGAGTGTTTATTATTGAAAGGAAAAAATTGTTTAGCATAATTTTTAAACTTCAAAACAACATACTTTTCTAAGTCAATGAGATGTTTGGATTACCTTGAGAAGTAACTTATAAAATCAATACTTCAAAAAATCTTATTTTTAATTGTTTTACATAACTTGAAAATTAATAATTTGATGTGAGATATAAATATATAATTTTAGATAAAGGGATCTAGGATTTCACTTACCTCAAAAAATGATCAATTTGCCACAACCCATAGGTGATATGCATGTGCAATCTCCCTTCGATGAATGTTACAACTTGCAATATTCAATATAGAGTTACAATAAATTTTAACAATGGTCTTGTTCTTTCTTTTCTTGTAAGTGTCATAATTTAAAATTATAACTTACAACCTAAAACCTAAAATTTCAAAAAGGATAAAATAATGATGATTTCATTTAATTCACCAATTTTAATAAAAGGTGTTACATACATACATATAGACATAGAAAAAGGGAAATTGTTCAAATTTCAATATTTATTATAATTCAAAAATATAATGGAGTTCTTTGAATGATGAGAATTCTAAAACTAACCTTAGTAAATCTCAAACTTTAATCTAAACAAATCTAATGACACCTAGATCATTTCAAAAGTTGTTTTACCAATACTTGCCTTGTTAGATTTAAGTTTCAAAATTGAAGTGCATCATCAATCTTTATTCTCCATTTATCTAATGGTTTTGAAAGGAAACTCACAAGTACGATGACATTTCCATTAATATAATAAAAGAATAGTTATGATTGATAATAGATTTCTAAATTAAACTAAGTTGACATTATTTTATATTTAATATAGAATATATCTAAATAAATCTATCTTGATATTAAGTGTGAATTTGTGAAAAAAAAAATCAATCATTCATCTAGACAAATCTAATGGATAATAGTTTATTCTAGGACGTCTTCCACCAACATTTGTTCTTAAATAGAACTTATGTCATTGATTGTCATTCATCAAATGACAAAGATTGGACAATAAAGAAAACCTACTATCTAAAAAATTAATTTTAATATCAACCTTCAACTACCATCAAACAAAGTGAACATATAATATAAAATAAATATAATAAAATATATTTTTGAAATGACAATGACAATTAAAGTGCACATGGTGATGCTTTGTCACTCATATCATCATTCTGTATATTCCAAAAGAATAATTATGAAAATAAATAGAAAAGAAAACATCTCAATAGTTGATTTAAACAAATCTAATTGATGATTCATGTAACTTCTTCATCCAAAGATTTCCCTATTAGATTAAGGCCTTAGAATAGAACTTCAATTGTTGATCATTTTTTATTGAAACATATATTGGAGAATAAAGAAAATATACATATCCAAAACATAATATTTTAATACCTTTAGTTTTTGGTTGGTAAAATATAAACATATAAAATAAAATAAAATTGATTTTTGAAATTATGATGAAAATGAATTTTCTCTAAGTCATGCTTTGTCACTTGAGTAATCAAATTTTATATATTCTAAATCATGCTTTGAGCATTATTCAAAAAAATATGATTCATTTGGATATATCAAAGGTAAGAATAAATCATAGAGATGGAAAATAAAAAACATAATGATGATGTTCTTACTAAATTTAATCATGAAAGTTAATATCTTGCATTGATTATGATGAGGGCCACACTGCCCAAAACCCACACAAATCACAACAATAGATACCCATTATCATTTTTATCCTTCAGGCTTAAAATGATTAAAGGGTCCTTGAGTTCCTGAGTTGTGTTGGTATAGTCCACGGTTTTATTCAAAGAACAGTATTAATTTTATTTTAACTCTTTTGCAAAAGTTATTATTTGAGTCACAATTTAAGTTACAAAGGAGTAAAAGTGGGTTATGAAGAAGGAAGTCCACATTGTTCTTTAAATAATCACTTTATTGAGAGGGGGTATGTTTCCTTTCCACGTTGTTACTTGCTTTTGGTAAATTTTGACCAAGTTTTGATTTAAGTGATATGTTTATTCAAGGGGAAAGCATATTTTTTATGGTCTGGAGGAAAAGAGGAATAAGTCTAATAAGGGTTTTATCCTTTTAACTTCTGCATTTAATTCTCTTTCATGGTCATCATAGAAGGAGGAGGTTGTTTGAGGTATTTGCAACATTGAGAAGGCAGTTGAAGAATTTTAGGAAGGATGAGATGAGTTGAAGAGGTCATCCAAGCACGCGCCTTATTCATTCATCAAATCTTTCAGAAGGAATCTAAGAAATTAGGTCGGCCTCTCCCTTTGAAGCTTTCTTTTATCATTAAGAGAAATAAGTTTTGGGGTTTGCATAGTGAGGAATTTTGTTTCTTCATATTTTGATGGAAAATGTTGGTTGTAAGAGGGTGTATTGATAGTAAAAAAGGTAGCTATGTAACTAATGTTCATGATAGCTTGATCATTTTGAGTTATTCTCAAAGATCTTGTAGTTTCTCCTTTGTAATACTATCCCTTCAAATCTCCCATGAGTCAATATTTAGTCACAAGAACAATAGTATAGTAAGGACAACCATCTCTGCAAATAAAAACGGGTTTTAGAGGATGCTTTAAGGAGAATGGTGATCATGGTGCAACTTTTTGTGATAGGATGTTTCAAGATTTTAAATGTTGTATGAAATCTTAAGACATGGATGCATTTGTTAATAAACATCAAGAGATAGCATGAATAGCTGCTATATGTTCCAAAAGGTCAAAAACATAGTGGATGTCACATGGGACATCATCTGGATAGTCACAAGAAAGAGCAGTGCAAAGAGCAACACAGTGATGAAGGAAGTAGTCTTTGAAAAGTATAGTATAAAGATGCATTTGAGCAAGCAACATTCAGATGTTTGAAAGCAACAAATCTCTCTTAGATGTTTTGAAACCATTTCATGATGTAGAAAACCTATTCAAGAAGACATTCAAGGGAGTGGTCATGTTTCAATCGAGATTTCATCATATCTTGGAAGTTACAATCTGGGTTCTTGAGTTTTTTAGATAGAAATTAGGAAACAAGAAGGCAAAAAACCCAATAAATT
Organism: Sequoia sempervirens; assembly: GCA_007258455.2. Lineage (NCBI taxonomy): Eukaryota > Viridiplantae > Streptophyta > Pinopsida > Cupressales > Cupressaceae > Sequoia > Sequoia sempervirens. The sequence goes on from VDFB02271358.1 coordinate 303,029,035, forward strand.
TCTCACCAACCTAGTTCATAGTTTGTGAGAAATTTTCACCATTCCCAAGTAGTTGAGTAAAGTACATTCACCAGTTGAGAAAATATAGGGATAGTTGGAGACCATTTCAAGTCACTTCCAAGTATTTAGGCACCAAAATTGAAGGCCTAATTCATAGGAAGGTCAAAGGAGGACTCTTTTCTTCATTAAGATTGCAGTTTGGAGCAGTTTTGAGGACATTTATGACACAAAAACAGTTGCATCCGACCCAAGACTTCTTCAAATCATTCAAGGCAAGGCCAAAGCCATGATGCAAATATTTAGGACTGCAATGTATTATAAATATTCAGCTCTTAGCTTCTTCTTGGGGGATTCTTTTCTCTTCTTTTGTAAAGTTTGTAGCTTTCCAAACTCTCTCAAGCTTGAGAAAAGAATTTTAACTCATTCTTCAAGCTATGTACAGCTGCTACAAGTACCTTTTATCAATATAGGAAACATTTTACCTTTACCTTCTCTAATCTGTATTTTGTGTGCACATAAGAATGATTGATGTGGTTTTTGTGATGTTTCATTTAATCCTTAGATTTCATGTCTCATTTTCAGCACCTTTGTATGGAAGCAAGCATGTTATGAGTAGGTCATAGGTTGTGTTATAGGTTCAAAATAGTCTTTTTGTTGTGAAAGTATAATTTCCTTCATGAAGATGTTGAGTTCCAGCCTTATGAAATTCTTATGTTCAAACATGTTAAGAAAACCTGAGTTGTGTATTGTATTGTTTGTTATTTGAGAAAATTGTGTGCTTAGTATAGTGGTATAGGCTTGAAGCAAATTTGGTGCATTAGCCTTAGTCATAGGTTTTATTTTATGCAATCTTTCTTAGCCTTTTCCCAACAAGAAGTAGTTTTTAGGTGATTGTTCCAAAGAGAACCAACTCTTCAACTGGAGGCTTGATCTCAATTATCGGAGCCCACACTCTAGAGATCATTCCCATGTTTTAGTGGGTGGTTGAACCTAGTTCAACAAAGGTGCACACTCTATTGACAACAATACCAACACAAGATGCGAGACATAAAAGAAAAACTCACTTTCAATTATTTTCAGAAAATGAAATTACAGATTCAAAACTTACATGCTACAACCTCATGGGTTTGATTCATTACACCAAAATCAACTGTCAAAATAAAATATATTATTCAGAGCCATAATCTGCACTAATGGAGCCACCTTCTACAACCCCCACCTAACCCTTTTTATTTTACGCCAATAACCGCCCTAGAATGTTCTAGAAAGTTCAACTTTCCCTTTTGTTTTGGTGCCAAAAGTCTCGCTGATTGATTTCTTGCCTAGGAGGAAATTTTGATGAAATTCACTTTTTAGAGGAGCAACTTCGCAGGGCCATAACTTTTGATCCGGGCGTTTGATTTTCTATTATTGCATATCGCTGGAAAGTTCTCAAAGAGATCTACAATGCCCTAAATAGACCAAAGGTTAGTTTGTCAAATTTTTGAGCTATTTTGGGACCTCTAAAGTCTTCATATATGAAATTGAAGTTGCATTGGAGAAATTTCTCGAGACAAAAACTTTAATATCCCCAAACCATGCAGGGTATCGAGGTGATTCTTTTGCGACCAATTTTTTTTAGTTTTTCTCCTTGGGGTAGATTTACAGGTCCATACGAGCCCGTTTATGCCAACTTACTAAAAATAGTGACTATTTTTTGCTATTTTTGACTTTTGAGTATCTTAAAACCCTTAAGTGTCGTCATGGGACTCAAAAAAACTAAAGAAACTAAGAAAAAACATTTTTTTGGGTGATGCAAGATTGCCCTACACCACTGAATGCTCTTGCATCAAACACCCAAGATAATTTGAAAAGTGACCCTATCACTTCCTAGGAGTTAGAGGGAAACCAAGAGAGTAAACCTCAGCCTCAGACAACCATGACGAATCTTCAACAAGCCTTTCTCTCCATTTCACCAAGTACTTTGCGTATTACCTGTATCTTGTACTCCTACCCACATGACTATCCAAAATTTCTTCTATCTCCTCCTTTTCTGAAGTAGGTGCTAGAATATTCCATTGTGCTTCTATCATTTCTTCATCAATTCCTCCTTCATGATATCCTATTAAATCTGAAATGTTAAACACAGGTTAAATATGAATTGCATCAGTCAACTCTACCTCATATGCATTTCTTGAATCATGCTTCTTCAAGATCTTGCATGGTCCAAACTTCTTCATTTTTAACTTGTTGTATGTACCAACTGGAAACCTTTCCTTTCAAAAATGAACCATGACGCCATCTCCTACTTGGAACTTATTATACCTCCTTTTATGATATGTCTGAGCCTTATATTGTGAGTTCATCTTATTGATATGTTTCTTCACCTCTTCACGCAAATTCTTTAGGTGCTTAGTAAAATATTCTGCTTTAGCACTACTCTTCTCCACCTTATCCCTCTTTCTCAGTTCAGAAGTAGTTCTTGGACTACTCCCATACATAATCTAGAATGGTGATTTACTAGTGCTCCTGTTGACAAAATTGTTGTAAGAAAATTTAGCCTATGGTATAATCAAATCCCATCCCTTGGGCTTGTCTCCTACTAAGCATCTCAACAGGTTACCCAAACTACTATTCACCACCTCCATTTGTCCATCAGTTTGTGGATGGTGTGCAAAACTAAACTTCAAATCTATCTTCAACTTCTTCCATAATGTCCTCCAAAAATAACCAACAAATTTGGTATCTCTGTATGAAACTATACTCTTTGGTAGACCATGTAGTCTCACCACCTCTCTGTAAAACAACTCTGCAACATGAACATCACTGGTCTTATGACATGGAATGAAATATGCCATCTTTGAAAATCTATCCACCACCACAAATATGGAATCCTTCCCTCTCTGTGTCCTTGGCAAGCCAAGAACAAAATCCATGCTAATATCCTCCCATGGCCTCTTAAGTACAAGTAATGGTTGATACAATCTAGTATTCTGACTTGTTCCTTTCGCCATCTGACATACTCTGCAACTTTGTACAGACTTCTTCACATCTTGTTGTCATTGTGGCCAATAATAATTCTCACTAACAAGAGAGATGGTCTTATCTCGACCAAAATGTCCAGTCAATCCTCCACTATGCTTCTCCTTGATTAGATTCTCTCTCATAGAAATCCTTGGAATGCATAATTGGATTCCTCTAAACAATATCCCATCTTGGATTGAGGAATCCAACCATCTTGTCCTATCCAATGTAACAAGTTCCAAACAAGCCTTCCAAGCTTCGAATTTTTTTGGATCTTCAGGATACAAACTCTTGAGTTCATTGAACCCAACAACCTCTATATTCTTCTCTATCAACAAATTTTTCCTTCTACTCAAGGCATCTACAAATATGTTTGACCTTCCACTCCTATGCTTCAAAACAAAGGTATAACTCTGCAAAAACTCAACCCATTTTAAGTCCCTTTGATTTAACTTTCCTTGACTATTGAGATACTACAAATCTCGGTGATCAGTATATAAAAAAAATTCCTTTGGCAACAAATAGTGTCTCCATTTCTTTAAAGCCTAAACTATAGCATAAAACTCTTGATCATAGACATAATGTTTCTTCTTAGCATCATTTAACTTCTCACTAAAATAGGCAAAAGGCTTACCTTCTTGACTCAAAAAAACTCCTATGGCAGTGCCACTAGCATCACAATCTACTTGAAAGACCTTATTGAAATCTGGAAGTGCCAAAATAGGTTGCTCTGTAACTTTCTTCTTCAACCTATCAAAACTTTTGACTGCTCCTATAGTCCACTTAAACTCTTTTCTATCCCCTCTCATTGCTTCAGTTAGAAGTGCACAAATACTATTGAAATTATTAATAAACTTTCTGTAAAGACTTGCTAGACCATGAAATGATCTTACCTCTGTAACATTCCTTGGGGCATGCCATTCAATGATAGCTCTCACCTTCTCTAGATCCATTTTAAGACCCTTTGTTGAGACAACAAATCCCAAATACACCAACACTCTCTTCACAAAACTACATTTCATCAAATTAATCAACTTCTCCTCCCTTAACTTCTCAAAAAATATTTGGATATGCATCAAGTGCTCCTCCAATGTCTTACTGAAAATCAAAATATCATCCAAATAAATAATAACAAATTTTCCTAAAAATTTCTTTCAATACCTCATTCATAAGCCGCATAAATGTACTCGGTGCATTGGTTAGCCCAAAAGGCATGACTAATACCTTGTACAAGCCCTCCTTGGTTTTAAAGGTTGTCTTCCATTCATGTCCTTCTCTAATCTATCTCTGTGAAGTACTCAGCTCCACTCAAATGATCCATAATGTCATCCATTCTTAGCAAGGGAAATCTATACTTGATGGTGATCTTGTTCATGGCTCTAGAATCTGTACACATACTCCATTCCCCATCCTTCTTTGGTGCTAGTACTACAGGTACTACACATGGACTCAAACTCTCTCTGATCAATCCCTTTCGCAACAACTCTTGCACTTGTTTCTTCAACTCTTCACTCTCTATTGGAGTCATATGATGAGCTGCCTTATTCAACAAACTCACTCTAGGAATCAAGTCCATCTGATGACTAATATTTCTTACTAGAGGCAAACCTTCAGGTACGTTATCAGAAATAATAGTTTGAAACTCATTTAAAAAATTTGAAACCTCTATAGGTACCTTAGTAGTATCTTCTTTATCAATTATAGGGATCAATACAAAACACATATGCTCATGCCTCATACCTTCTAGGAACTTTCTTCCATCAACCAAAAAAATTATTGCATTGTTGCATACCTTTTCTTCTACCTCTTTCAAGGGCTTCAACTTATGACAAACCCCATCCTTTGTCAAACAATAGGTGTCGGCATGTCCATCATGTACTACTCATCAATCAAACTGCCACGGTCTTCCTAACAACATATGACAAACATCCGTAGGCATAATATCACACAATAACTCATCATGGTAATTTCCAATCTTGAACTTTACCATACATTGTTCATTTACCAAGGCTTTATGGTCCTTCTGCAACCAAACAATCCGGTATGGGTTCAGATGCCTTCTTCTGTCCAACCACAACTTACTAACCATTTCTTCTGAAACAAGGTTATCAGTACTACCTCCATCAATAATAACATTGCAAACATTACCTTCACACTTACATCTAGTGCAAAAAAAATTCTTCCTTTGAGTTGGTTGCTTCTCCTTATTCAGCAAGGCTCTTCTAGTAACAAGAATCTCTCCTCTTTCTGCATCCTCAAAATGTGAAGACTCAACATCTTCATCTACATGTGCAACTTTTGCATTACCCTCAGGTATTCTATTTGTCCTTCCCTAATGTTGAGGACACTCATAGGCTCTATGTCCTCCACACTGGAAATAGGTTCCACAAAATCCTCCTCGTCCAGATCTTCCTCTTCCTCTTTGGTCTCCATTATTTTGATCACGAGGATAGTAGGTGTTATCTCCTTTATGGTTTTTGTTGCTACTGGAGCCTTCACCCTTCTTTTGATCTTCATTTCAACCTCCATATGACTGTCCACTAGCCTTTCCTCCATGACCTCCACCTCGTTGTTTTTTCTCAAACCTCTTGTTTAGTCATTCTTCAACCTTTAGAGAAAATTCATAAGCATCCTCAATGGTGGCCATTCTTACCAATGCCAATTCTTCCTATATGCTTGGCTTCAACCCATTAATATAACAAGCAAATTTCTCTTTATTTGCTTCAGAATGTCCTATCCGAATTAGGACTTTTTGAAATTCCTCTGTATAATCTTTCATCATCCTTGTTCCTTGCCTCAAGCTCTACATCTTCTTGAGCAACTCCAATTCGTAATCAACTGGAATAAATTGTTTCTTCAATTTTGACACCATTTTGTCCCATCTAGAAATATTTTCTTTCCATTGTCTTCCCTATTCTAACTAAACCTCTTTCCACCATATACTGGTGTGACCTTTCAATTTTTCCTTTGCAAATCTCACTCTGTGAGGATCTTCAATCTCCTCAAACTCAAAAAATTCTTCCATGTCATTGATCCAATCGATCAATTCTTCAGGATTTAGACTTATAGTGGAAGTTGAAACCTCCATTTTAGGTCTCTTATCAATGCTTGAGATCACTCATAGCATTTTTCTTTCTCCAAGATCCATTGGATCCTACACTTCCTCTTCCATTTCCTCTTCTGTTTCATCTTCATTGTCATCTCTTTCCCGTTGCACATCTCTTCTTTGAACCTCTTGTTACAAGGTTTCTAATTGCCTTCTAAGGGCTTTGATTTCATCTCTAGGTGGACCTCTTCCTCCACCACCTCAGCCTCTACCTCTACCATGTTGGGAAAGTCTTGGAGGCATCTTGAACTCAATCCACACTCACAAGTCTTGCTACAACTGCCTCACGTTCGATGCTCTATTACAGGTTCATGAACTCCTGCTCTAATACCACTTGATGAGGGCCACATCGCCCAAAACCAACACAAATCACAACAATAGATACCAACATGGAAGATATGAGACAAAAAAGAAAAAATCACTTTTAATTATTTTCAGAAAATGAAATTACAGATTAAAAACTTACATGCTATAGCCTCATAGGTTTGATTCATTACACCAAAATCAACTCTCAAAACAAAATATATTATTCGGAGCCACATTCTACACTAATGGAGCTACCTTCTACAACCCAAACCTAACCCTTTTATTTTACCCCAATAAGTGCCCTAGAATGTTCTAGAAAGTTCAACTTTCCCTTTTGATTTGGCAACAAAAGTCTCACCAATTGATTTCTTGCTTAGGAGGAAATGTTGATGAAATTCACTTTTTAGAGGAGCAACTTTGTGGGGCCATAACTTTTGATCTGGGTGTTTGATTTTCTATTATTGCATATTGTTGGAAATCTCTCAAAGAGATCTATAGCACTCAAACCACTAGAGGTTGGTTCGTTAACTTTTCAAGCTATTTTGGGGCCTCTAAATTCCTCATATTTGAAATTGAAGCTGCATTGGAGAAATTTCTTTGGACATAAACTTTAATATCTCCCAAACCATGCAGGGTATTGAGGTGATTCTTTCACAACCGGAAATTTTTTTTAGTTATGCTCCTTGGGGTAAATTTTCAGGTCCATGCGAGCCCGTTTAGGCCAACTTACTAAAAATAGTAAGTGACCGTTTTTTGCTATTTTTGACTTCTGACTATCTTAAACCCCTTAAGTGCCATCATGGGACTCAAAACAACTAAAGAAAATAAGGAAAAACATTTTTTTTGGGTGATGCAAGATTTCCCTACACTACTAGATGCTCCTACATCAGATTAAGTTGGTTGCTAATTGATGTTTTATTTTTTCCAAGGTGTATACTCAATGTCTTCTTTTCCAAATTTTGTTGATAGTTTATGTTTTTCTAATTTTAAAAATAAAATTTGAATACTTAACTTATTATTTTACAAATGTTAGTACTTACCACTAATACACACTATGCAATATGCTTTCTATTTTTAAGACCCAAGTATTATAAATAATATCATTTTTATAGTCTAGTGTCATCTATCAAGAGTTGGAATTATTAGATTTGAACAAAGATTTATGGTATGATGCTAAAATTGTTGGAAATTGGATTGCATCAAATGGTTGTCATTGATGCCAACACAATACTAAATGTATGAGATGTTTACCGAAAGCTATTCCTTATCGAAGATGTTCTTTATCTGTGATCTGGTGTGTTGGCTTTTGGGTCCGAATTCTACTGCAAAACAAGCTATGACCTTGATATCTTAACTATGTCATTATGACTCGCTTAGACAACTATATTTGAGATCTTAGCCGACTTAATATGATACACTACATGGATTAGAAGTTTAAATTACATGGTGTTGACAAAGAGATTTTGATCCAATTAGGTTGACCTAATTGATGATTAAGATATACTTATATATAAGATGTTTTGAGGAATGGTATGAATATATATGAGTAACGGATGTGAAATGCAAAAAAAAAGGTGTGTGTGAAGTGTTGAGCAACTGTTGTGTGAGGTAGTTCTTCATATTTTGAGCTTTAGTTGGAATTGAATTTTCCACAAGAAAGATGCATTCCATCAGTTCATACTTTTGGAAGTGAGCCATAACTTTTGTATTCTAGCAGTAAGCCATCTTTGTATCTTCGGGTTGTAGCCCTGTTGGACAGTGAGTCCTTGTTCTGGATAGTGAGTCTTTATCTCAGGCAGTGAGCCTTATCTTAGGTTGTGAGCCTTATTTCAGGCAGTGAGCCTTTCTGTAATCGGTTTTGATATTCTCTATAGTGTGAGTTAATCTTCACTGTGGTTTTTCCCTCATTGGGTTTTCCACGTAAATCTGGTGTTATTGTGTTTATGTGTTGGATTTGAGTTCCTGCATTGGCATTTGATGATTAATCATTTAATTTGTTCTAAGTATTAGTTTCTGTGATTGAATTAAAGGATAAATTTTGTGACAACTGATTCACCCCCTCCCTCTTAGTTGTCCTATTCAACAACAATATTATTTTTAGATTATTTATTAAGGTTATGGTAATGAGGCCCACACCCCCTACAATGTGTTCACTATGTCACCTTACAATTCCATTTTTTGTGGTTAATGCCCCAACTATTGGTTTACCTTTGTGGATATAGTTCAATGCTCCAACTTCTACAAGGATTTCATTCCAAAAAAATATATTTTCCTATGGTGATTCCACTACACACTCTAACATCCCCTAATACATAGTTGAAATGACAATATTGATAACAAACAACTCAAAGAAAAGAATGTGAGGGTACTTCATTTTCTACTAATTTTCTTGTGAACTAGTTGAGATTACACATGAAGGTTGTACAAAATTGGGAATGATGGAAGATCTCTCAAGTGATGTTGAAGTTATTATTAAAAATAAATTTACATAAACCATTTTTGGGAAGGATTTCTCTTTTTTTAAAATTTGTTCTTGACTCAAGTGAGTTATATATTTAACTAGAGTTGGGGAATCAGGCAATGTTTTGAGAAGGTTCTAATTATCTCTTATGGTGAATTTTCTTGGATGGGGTCTAGTTTTTATTTGACTCAACCATTATCTACTCTCTTTGTTGTCATTTGTATGGTCTTATTTGGTCCCATGGGGGTGATAGAAACCATGTTGAGACACTTTTTTGTGAATATGAGATTAAATCCTATTATGTGGAGGATTTTAAAGAAATGAAACTTGAAAAAAAATATGGAAATATTTTAGAGTTTTGATATTGTCATTTTTGAAGCTCTTACCAATAGCTAGGAAGCCAGATGGGTTAAAATTAGAGGGGTTCAACTAGATATTTTGAGGATCTTATAGAATTTATTACTAGAATGCAAATTATATGAATGAAAATATATAATGATAATGGGATGAAGAATGAGAAATTGAAGACATTTTTTAAGGGAAAGTTGAAGGTGAAGAAGCTCCATACTAGGTTTGATTGTGCATTCCTTTTGAAACATTGGGGTGAGATGGCTCTACAAATTATTCACTATATTAATTTTTAATGTAGATTCAACCTCATTTATTCTTTTCATTTTTCCATCCTCAATCATTTAAGGTCTGATATATTGGCCACTATCCCTTTCATGCTATTTCCCTCTTTAGAGTGCTTAGTGTTGGATTTTTCTCTAGGAAAATGTGTTGTTCCCTTACACCAAGGGCTTATTTTTCTTGTTAATTATGCTCTTTTATTGAAACCTCAACTCCCATTAACCAATGTGGATGTTTCCTTAAAATCTTAGATTCATGACAAGTCACCTGATCCTTAGTCTATCTCTTTGAGGGTGGATGCTAGTTTTTAGGAAAAATATGTTTTATGGAGATCTCATAATAGCCTATTTCTAACCCTCCCCCCTCCTCTAAAAATGGTAAGGAGAAGGCCAAGATAAGTGATTCATCTACCTTTGGTTTTAAGATGTCATCTATAAATAATGTTTATTTAGAATATGTTTCCAACCTTGAGAAGATTACTTGGCCCATTGGCTTTGATATGGATTTTATGGTGTTGGTTATTAAGAAAGTCACAAATAACTTATTTCGCTATTTAATTTTACAATGGTTGTTTGTCAAAATCAATAAAGATAAATTAAAGCTTCAATTCTTGGCTAATCATTGAAGGGGACCTCAATTAGGGAGGATAATGTCCAATATTACCAATGATAAATGGATTACTTTAGAGTAATTCTATTATCTAAAGCATAATTATAGAAAAAAAATATCAAGTCTTTGGAAGGGGAGCTCAGTTATATTAAAGGAAATTTGCAAACTATGGTTGGTATTAAAGTAAGAACACAACTAAAATTTATGTAGAGAGTTTAGATATTCATCAAAACAAATTCAAAACTCAAGTTTATTCTAATCAAGAAGACCCTAGCTCTAAAACCTGTGGTAAGAAAATGGAGGGATTGGTTTCTTTAAATTCTATGTAGTTGGACTTTGTTTAACAACATCTAGAACTCCTAAAGAAGAAGTGGAATGCATCAAACTTTAATTTTCTCTAGTTTTATTGTATTGTTGAGTGTAGGTGTTCTCTATTGTTTAGATATTTTTTTATTGATCCCTATAGCTTTTTTAAGACCTTTCTTGCTATGGGTATTCATGCTATGTTATTTCTATGTTTTGAAAAAAAATATTTTATCTTTTGTAAAAGGTACCAGACACCTTTCAAAACCCCTTTTTGCCAATAATAATAAAAAAATATAATAATAATTTACTTTTGTTCAATGTTAACTAGCTAGATGATCAAGAAAGAATAAATGAATGGATTGGGTGCATCATTCATCATCCTTGTGAATTTGGTTGGTACATGGTCAAACCAAAATAAATAACATATTAAAAATAATAAACTAATCCTAACCTAATTTTGAGGGGTTTCTTTTAATGGTATTTATTATATTAGAAATTCAAAATAAGATTCTTACCCAAGGCAACTTGGCAAAGAGAGACTTTTTTTCCTAACATATTTTCTTTGTGTGAAAAGGATTTTGAAATGATCTTCCACATTATTTTGGATTACCCTTTCTTTGAGTTAGTTTATTGTTTTATCCTTTCTAAATTCAATATTTCTTAGGTCTTTCTAGGTTCTTTCGAAGATTTGGTCTTGCAGTGTGGACTTCTCTTTGGAAGCTTGCTCTACCTCATTATTTGGGCCTTGTAGCTTGAGAGGAACTCTAGGACTCTCAATGATAAAAAAATTTCTCTACTTTAGGTTGGTTCTAGAGCTTGTTTATCTATTAAAGATCATTTATTAACTTTCCTAAAAAATCAAGATGGTTGGGCCTAGACCATTTCTACCTTTGGAGAGTAGTAGATCAATGATAAGTGGATTATTAAAATTGGAAAAGATCTAGCGTAACTAAAGAAAAATATCCTAAGAAGTCTATTGAAATGGATTTTTCCTCCTATTAGTTGAGTTGAGTTTAATTTTGATGGCACCTCTAAAGGTAAACCAAGTCTAAAGGTGGGGGATTTTAAGGGCAACTATAGAAGAATGTTGGAAGTCTTTCCTATTATCCTTGGTTCCAAAACAAACCATTATTCAAAAGTTGGGGTGTCATTTTAGTTTTGAAGTTGGCCTCACACTTGGGGATGCTAATTGTTGAAGGTGATTCTCTCAATTTTGTAATTCCCTATCTAAGGTCAATTCCTCTTGTTGGACCATTAGAAGCTTTACTGTTCATGCAAGTGGAGATTTAAATTTGTCAGACATATAGAGAAGGAAAATTTGGTGGTTTTTCTTATGAATTGAGTTGTTACACATGAATATTATAACAAATGGTGAATGATGGAAAATATCTCTCAAGTGATGTCAAAGCTATTATTAAAAATGAATCTGCATAACCCTTTTTTGGGAAGAATCTCTTTTTTAACTTGGTCTTAGCTCAAGTGATTTTTTCCTTTAATTGGAGTTTGGGCATAGAGAGATGTTTCAAGAAGTTTTTTTCTTAGTTATTATGATGAATTTTCTTGGCTCAAGTCCACTAGTGTTTATTTGAATATGTCATTACCTACTCTCTTGGTTACCATTTGTGTGGTCTTCTTAGCTCCCATAGGGATGAAAAAACCATGTTGAGACTCTTTCTTACAAATGTATGAGGCAAAATCTATTGTGTGAGGATTTTAAGGAAATGTAGCTTGACAAACTATATATTGTAGAGTTTTGATCCTATAGTTTTTGAAACTTTTATCGATAGCTAGGAAGCTAGATGCATTGAAATTAGAGGGGTGCAATTGGATATTTTAAGGATCTTGTAGCATTTATTACTAGAATACCAATGACAAGAATACAAATATATAAGGATAGGGTGATAAAGAATGAGCAATTGAAGATAGTTTTTAGTGGAAAGGAGAAGGTGAATAATCTCCATACTATCGTGCAACCCCTCTAAAGCATTGGGATGAGATGGCTCTATAACTTATTCACTATATTACTTTGGGATGTAGATTCAACCTCATCTACTCTTTTTATTTTACCCTCAATCATGTTAGACATTATGCATTGGTCAATATCCCTTTCATTATGTTGTCCTCTCTAGAGTGCAAATTGTTGGATTTTGGTATCGGTAAATGTGTCGTGCCTTTGCACCAAGGGATTATTTTTCATCTTATGAAGTATGATTTCTTGTCAAAAACTTAACCCCTATTATGCAATGTGGATGTTTCTTCAAAAGATTGGATACATAACAAGTCCCTTGATCCCTACTTTGTCCCTTAGAGGGTGGATGCTAACTTAAAGTTGGGAAAAAGAGGTTTTATGAAGATGTGACAAGATCCTAGTTTTGGCCCCCTCCTCCCTCTTTAAAGGGTAAGTAGAAGGCCAAGATGGGTGAGCCCTCCACCTAAAGTTTTAATATGTCATATATAGATGATCTTGTTTAGAACATGTCTCTAACCCTAAGAAGATTACCTTCCCCACTATTTTTGATATGGAAGTTATGGTATCTATTGTTGAGAAAGTGGTGGGTAAAGCTTGTGATCTAGAGAAGATGAGCTTAGTCTATCATTCAATTTTGAAATGGTTATTTGCTGAAATCAATAGAGATAATATTAAAGCTTTGGTTCTTGGCCAACCAATTACTTGGGAACTTCAATTAGAGAGGAGAATATGTCCAATATTATTAATGATAAATGGACTAATTTAGAGGAATTGTGTTCATTGGAAGAAAATTAAGTCTTTGGAGTGGGAGCTCCATTAGATTAAAGGCAAGTTATAGACTATCATTAGTAGTAGTAAGACCACAATTAAAAATTATGTAGAGTTTAAATATCTTTTACCGTAAACTCAAAACTCAAATTCATTCTAATCAAACTAACCATATCTCTAGAACTCGTGATAAGAAAATGGAAGGGTTGGTTTCTTTAGATTTTGAAGAGCTGAACTTTGTTGAACAACATCTAGAACTCCTAAAAATGAAACAAGATACAAAAACTCTTAATTCTCTCTAATTTTATTTGTGTTGATATATGAATATGTTTTCTATTGTTTGATTATTTTTCATAACTGTGATTTAATTATTTGATGACCCTTCTTGCTCTAAGCAGTCCTACTATATTATTTCAGTTTTTTTTTCGCTGTTCTTTTGGTAAAAGGACAGAGCACCTGTCAAAAACATCCTTTTTACTAATAATTAAAATATATAAATTTATTCCTATTTATCTCTTTTTCTTTATTTTTCTCACAACCCAACAGCAGTATCAATGCCTCTTTGATTCAGGCTTGTGCTCAACAGGGACCCAAAAAAAGTATGGCGACAATTTGCCAAAGAAACGATTTCGTTAATCCTTTGATAAAATAAGAGGTTTACATTCCTTAGTTAGGAGAGAAGTAGTTTGTTTAAAAGGTGGTGATTTCAAGAAAATTCTCAGCAATTGAACTTTATGCAGATTACAACCTCTGCCATATATATATATGTGAAAACCAATTCAACCGAACAATTTTAAATTGTTTCGTTTCGAATGCACTATCATATGTTGTATGGAATGTTTGCTTTAACGAATAATTTTATAAATTAGAAATGAATTTTTTTTCAGAGTTCAATTTTATTTGTTTTTCATTCTCCTGGTTGGAACTTTTACTAGTCAAAACAGTGAGATTCAAAACTTAGATCGCTAAAATAGTGAGATTCAAAGCCTTGACTACCAAAATGATAGAAATTGAATTTTGACAATTCAAGTATTGATCATTTAAGAAAGTAGCATTTATGTCAATATATATTGTTTTTGAATTTGACTGTGTGATTTTTGTCTCGATGTTTTAAATCAAATTCTATGATTCATCATAAAGAAGGAGAAAATAAGGAAAAACATGACTTTTTTTTTAAAGAAAATAACATTTATACATGTAAAATGTATGACTTTTCTTTTTTGAGTCACCTATTCTTTTTCTCCATATTATTCTACGCTATCATTTCAGGTGTTGCAAATTTATAGTTTTTGTTGTCATTTTCTTCTTTCTGGTTGTTTGATAAATCCATATAGTGAGGTCTATCTTCGTGGAAATTTTGAGTGAGGTGAATTGCATATGTTGTAAAAAAGAGTTATTTTATCTAATGAAAAAGAAGAAGATTTTTTTTTATAAGTGTAATCAGTCATATAATGATATTTTATGAATTTGATTTTTGTAGAAAATAGATTTAATCAGATTTCAAATGAATACTCACATCAAAGATTCTGAGTTTAGCTTCTAAAATTTAAAAATAAAGAAAGTTTCCATATTTTGTATTGATGAAGATAATTGTAGACTTAGTTGGATTTACAAGTATTTATAATAAGAGTTTTAGGCCTTGAGAAATTCAAATGTAAACCCACAAAATTAAGGTTTTTGGGTGTTGTTCAAAAAATGTTTGGCATGTTTTTCTAACTCCAAAATACCATACTTTTCTCATTTGATGAGGTGTTTGGATTACGTTTTGAAGTAACTTTATTAAATTATCACATCATATAATGACATTTTATGAACTTGACTTTTTCTAGAAAATAGACTTTATTGGATTTCAAATGAATATCAATATGAAATATTTGAGTTTAATTTTTAAAATATAAAAAATAAAGAAAGTTTTCATATTTTACATTGATGAAGATAATTGTAGACTTAGTTGAATATTCAACTAGTACTTATGCAAATAGCTTTAGGTCTTGAGAAATTCAAATGTAAACCTTGAAAATTAAGGTTTTTGGGGGGTGTTTATCATTGAAAGGATTATTTGGCATGTTTTTAAAACTTAAAAACAATATACTTTTCTCAATTGATGAGATGTCTGAATTATCTTGTGAAGTAACTCTATGAAATTAACACTTCATAAATCTTATTTTTAATTGTTTTCTTAGAACTTAAAATTAATAATTTCTTCGGAGATATAAATATGTAGTTTTAGATCAAATAATCTAGGATTTCTTTACCCCAAAAAATGATCAACTTACCAAAGACTAGAAGTAATATACATGTGCAATCTCCATTTGAATGGGCATTATAGCTTATATAAGTCAATATAGAATTACAATAAATTTTCAATATGTTCATGAACTATATATTTTCTTGTAAGTTTCATAATCTAAAATTTTAATCTACAACCTAAAACCTAAAGTTACAAAAGGATAAAATAATGAAGATTTCATTTAGTTCACCAATTTCAATAAAATGGCTTTACATGCATGGACATAAAAATGAAAAAATTGAACTTCAATGTTTATTGTAAATCAAGAATGGAATGATGTTCTTCAAATGATGGGAATTCAAAAATTGATCTCAATAAATCTCAACCTTTGATCTAAACAAATCTAATGATATTGATTCAATTATGGGGATAATATGTTCAACACACACATTGGTGTTAAGAAGTCACTTTTGGGATTTGAACCTAGGTCTCCATCATAAGAACCCTATGGTCGTACTATTAGATTACAACTTATTTGATGGATGGATAGTTAATTTTAGTAGGCAAGGAATAACAATATTAGGTATCTTAATAGTAGACTATAATATATAGTGTGTTCAAATTTGAAATTGAATTAGTCCACCTAATCCTAATTTACTATCATTGGTGTTATCCACACATTAATTTATTACATATGAGGGGAAAAAAATCCTATAGATTTATCAGAACTATGCTATATTACATGTTAGAACAAATCTCCATAATGTTGTTATTAAATAGGTTAATTTATAATTAAAGTGAAGTATTTGTGAAAAGAAGTTCCTATCAAGGATTAATGAAACCAAAAACATTTTGAGAAATAAGAATATTTAAATGAAATCAAAGTGATTGTACCAATGTCTAGAACAATTTGCATATAAGAGGTATATTATAAAAAATATTTTGATTCTTGAATAGTCTTTTTATAATATAATTTTGCTATAGTTTTCATACTTATAAAAATTAACACTTCAATTAAAGAAGGTTGTTATTCAAGGTTGTCAATTGTTCATAGTCCAAATAGATGAACCATCTAAGGATAAGAAAGTAACTTTTCAAGATTACCATGTGTTGAATAAATTTAAGGATATATTTCTAGATACCTAGGTTTTTTATTAAAAAAGTGGGGAAAGGGCCCTCATCTTGAAAGTTTAAGGTGACATATAAAAAAACACAAAAATAGTAGGAAGGCACACAAGCCCAAACAAACAGCTAAAGGGCATGCAAGCACAACAAAACAACAAAGTTAAGGAAACAAAACCTAAAGAGAACAAAAGACCATAGACACCTTGCTAGCTAATCAAGCTCTAGTCTTCAAGGAGGGCATTCAAAGACACTTCTCAGTCCTCCATATCCTTTTGCTCTTCATATTTTTTCTCGTTCACATTCTTCTCTTCCTCTCCTTTTTCCCTTTTTCTTCTTCTTGGAAAATTTGGAATGGCCAAAGATGGTTCCCATAACAAATTTGTTCATAATGCCATGTGTAAGCATTATGATTTTGGAAAATTTACTTTTTCAAACAACTAATTATGTCATTACTATTGTTGGAGATAATTTTTTTTCTATATTAACCACTTTAGCTTGGAGGTTCTTAATGTGAAAATTATCCTTATCCTTAGTTCCTTAGGCTGAAAAGAGAGATTTAGGCAATTCTCCTCATTTTCATATGTGATCTCCAAAATCTTGGGGGAGGGAGGAGCCATAAAGTATTTTCCCTCTCCTCCATATGCACAACCTCATTCTGCTCATTCTACACATCAATCTCTTTGACTTCATCTTCACCATCCTACTCCCCAATAACATTATCATCTTGCATCTCCTCAGACTCATTCTCCAAGTCTTCTTCCTCCCAACCATCCACAAAATGAGGAAGAAACTCCTCATCCTCAACCTTTCCATCATCAACCTCATCTTGAATCTCTTAGCCTTTAGTATTTTTAGGGTTCTAAGAACTCTTGAATTTGGAAAATCTAGCAAACCTATGACCACCTAAACCTTTGGTGTCATAATATGTAGTCCCCACAATATCCTTCTTCACTCCCTCAACATTAGAGATGTCATTAGCCTCACCCTCAACTAGGAGGGGAATGGAGATTTTAGCTTTTTTCTTATTATTTCCCTATTGTTCCTCATGCACACTAAGGACCACCACCTTCTTTTTCTTAGTGGGAAACAATTGACAACAACTCATTTTGGGGTACTAATCTCAATGGACCCCTTACCTTTTTTTCCCAAACCCACCTTGTCGATAAATCTAGAGCTAGGGTTATTTTTAATTAGAGAAACAAAAGGGATCTTAGAGGCTTTATCTTCCAAAATCTTAATATTGGCGTTGTTGTTAGCATTAGGTTTGGAAGAGGGGGTCATGGCAAGGAAGTTAGGCACCATCGATAATGTAGGCCTTGAGGGAAGTGAATAGATAGAAAGGGAGATTCATTCTTTTACCATCATGTAGATGGTTGAGTGTAGGAAAATGGTAACCATGGGTTGTTTTAAACCAAATTTCAAGAGTAAAATATTTCATGCAATTATGACTTACCAACACCCAAGGAGTCGAAAGCTTCTCGCTACTGTAGTTATTTTGGAAGTGGATTGGTTTCTTCTCTACAACAAAGAAGGAAACAATAAAGTTTTTATATTCCCCTTTTCTCTTCTCCATCTTGAGGCCATTGTTGGCTAAACGGGTAGCTTTATGATAAACTCATTAGAAACATGAAACTACAACACATCGATGGTGACCTTGCCTTGAGACCAAGAATTCACAAATTTTGAGGTTAATTTATCATTGTAATCCTTCATAGCTTGGAAGAATGGGGTGAGGCCACCTTTATCAAATAGCTCCTAGAGCTCAATGTTCTATTTGAGATCTTCACAAGAGATGGGTTTAGTCCTAAGCTGTGGGCCACCCATAATAACCTTTCTGCTAAGAAGCACAAAAACTCACCCAAGCCATAGGAAACACAACAAAGTTGAAAAATAAAATAGAGAAACTAAAATAGTGGAGCCTTTCACACCTTTTTTGGAAACTCTAAATCACTTTTTTAGTATTGATATAGTAAGAACAATATCAACTAATCTTGCCTCTTCTAATGAATTCCCTAATTTTGGTGGTACTAGATTCATCATTATACATAGCCTCCACCATCTTATGGAAAATGACCATAATATTACCATTAATAGTCTTAAGAGGGAAAGGACCAACCTCACAAACAATGAGTAAAATATGCATGAGTAGGGGGGGGTCTCTATATCAAGAATCACCATAATTTTCCATGTACTGAAGACAAAAATTCCCACAATTGATAGTCATAGCCTTAAGAGCTCCCTTGCATCCTTTTCTATAAACCAATTGCAAATTAAATTTGTATGAGTTTATGGTGAACTCCTTAACATTCCAAGATCACTTACACGATAAAATAACTTCCACAAGAGAGATGGCAGAAATATCATGCTATGATTATGGATGCAAGATTACTAGAATGAACTTGATTGTTGTTCATAGTTGTCACAAAATATATACATATGATACCTTTCCTATATAGGCAAGGTGTGATGATGTACCAACATTAAATGAGTGTGTCATAATCAAATGACATGAATCAATATTAAATTACCTAGGACACATGTATTAAATAAAATCCAACTAGATAAGATATGATAAGATCTTATCTAGACAACTAAGACTTCTAGAAAAAGTAACGAGGACATAAGTGGACTTAACAATGTAAATAGGACCTAGATAGGTAAAACACCTATTTACACCAACACCCCCTTTAAGTACAACTTAGGGAGTACTTATGCAAATGACACAAAGATGGGTCTTGACTATAAGGCCATGTTAGGTACCTATGTATAAATTCAAATGCAATCTCTCTCAAATGGAGAAAAGGAGAAAACCTAGTAGGACAAAACTCCTCCCCAAAAGAGAGATAGAAAACAAAATGCTCTTGATGATGCATGGGAAGGATAAAAACCTATTCGAGGAAAAATATCCCCCCATAAGAGAGAAGAAGAGATACCATGCAGCCCCCTTAATGTAGAGTCTCCTACTCTAATGGTATATGTCTAACAATGAATGTTGAAGATGATCCAAGAGTGTCAAACAATGTTCCTCCCCTTGGGAAGAAACAATACCAAGATGGTATGCATGATGTCTTCCCATTCCTAAAAGGAAGATGCAAGAAGAAGGATGATGTGAGATGTCTTTGAAGAATTCTCTCGTGTCTGGATGTTGATGTTGAAATATGTCACACTCTAAACAAGTGTTCTAGACCACACTGCTGAAGAAGTCAATTCATAATCTCTTCGAAATGATTATAGAACACAATCCAAAGACAAAGATGCCTCTTCTAAAGACAAAGAATCCTCCTCCAAATGTTGTCCAAAATTATCCACACTCATGTCAAATTACAAAGGATGATCATGTAGAGATGAACAAGAGGGTTAGATTGTTCCCTTGCAACAACTGAAGAATGGTCATCTCCATAAAAAATAAGATAAATACAATCAATGATGTCTCCCAAATCTGAAATTTTAGATTCACAAAATAAACTGGCAATGTCTATCAACTACTCATCCCATGTAGCCATCTCTGGAAAATGATGTATGTCCTACTGCACTGAATCACAAAGATCCAAATCTATGGATTCACAAGCATCATCAAGTACAACAATAGATGAAGGAGATGAAATCTTAGTGCATTTCATTCGACTACACCTATCATCCCCCATTGCGGCTTCAACATATGATGAAGTAAGAACACTAGATGATTCTACCAATGTTGGATTACAAGAGTTGACAACCTCAAGATGTTGACTCATAGATGAAGAAGATGAACCCTCTAAATTTGGATTAAGAGCCATAAAAACTAAATTCTCAATAGAATTCTTGGTAGGAGGAGAAGGAGAAGGTTTTGTGTCATCAAAACAACCATACCTTTCCCAATGATCAAGCTCAATAGTTGTGTTATCATCAATAAGTCAAAACTCAACAAGTGGAACAAGACAATCCACAACAAGATCCTCTAGGACTAGAGGTTCATTCAAGTCTCCATACATCTCCCAAAGTCCGGTCATAAGGTCACTTGAGGGACCTCAATACCATCAGTGGAAAATTGTGTGTCCACAAATCTCTTCCATTTAGATGAAGTTTTCAGAACTAGTCCAAAGAGATATGGAAAAATATTAAGCCACCTGTAATGCATTAGGATTATATCTCGCCAATACTTAAAGTTCCATTAATTTAACCTTATTATAGCAAGATACATTTTTTATACCCATATTAGACTCCTCAATTTTAATCACACAATAGACCAATCAAATACATAAGCCAACAAAAGTAGAAGATTACCCCCCCACCCCCCGCCCAAAAAAAAAATTATTCAATATTTATGTTATAAAGGTTTATAATCTTTATTTGTGAAAACACACATAGTTTCCTTCTAAAAATTGTCAACATTTCAACTTTCTTATGAAATAATTATGCATGAGCAATATGTTAAACAATAGGTTTGTGTGAATATTAGCTAAGAATTTGGGAAATTGTGTGTCAAAACAGTAGTGCAAGTCACAACCATTTGGTGCATCACCTTAGAATGTTAGGTTTTCATTTTCATGTCAATTCCTATCTCTTTCCTTTGCAAGCATCAATAGCATAGGTTAAATTAGGTGAAGTTCCAGGGGAATTGACCCTCTCTGAAGATTGATCTCCACCATATGATCCCACACTCAAGGAGATCATCCCATGTTTCACAATGTGGCTGAGTGATTTCATCATCTCAGCAAGGGTGCACACTTTTGTGATAACAAAAACTAAATGAAATATAGATGAAATAGAATGTAGATGATAAAATGAAGCGAAATAAAGAAAGAACTCACAACCAACCAAGAAATGAATCCTCCAACAAAGAAATCTATCCAAAACCTACACACATAAGATTGAGGAAAATGTTTGGGTTGTTTAGGGGCTTGCCTCAATCAAACCCCCATTTCGGTGTTTCCACCTCCACGAACAACTAGATAGATTGATAGATAGAAAGATAAATAGACAAGATAGAAAATGCATAGACAAGGGATGTGATAAATCCCAAGATGCTTAAAGACATAATACAAATAGATATACCTGAAAGGCTTGAGGAAGCCAAAGAGAGATAAAGAAAGAGAGAGTTGTAGAGAATGTTGTAAGAACCTTGAAAGTGTTGTAGCAAGCTGTAGAGAGTTGTACAAGCTTGAGAGAAAGAGATAAATACTTACAAGAAGAGAGAATGTTCAAGAGAGAAAGACCAAGAGAGACCAAGGGAAATGAAAAGATAGATTTAAAAATGAGAAAAGGAGGGAAAAGAAGGTTCTTGCTCGTCGTTTCCACCGACTAAGGTAGGTGACAAGTAGCAATATGCTTGGGAATGGTCATTTGAATGTTAAAATGTCCTGAGATGCTAGCATGGTGCATGTATGTCTGTGTAATGCACTAGTGTCTAGATAAAGCATACTCAAAATGGTGGGAATGAGGAAAACACAAGGTTTAGTGCAAAGCTGACATAAGAAGGTAGCTATTGAAAAGGGGTCCAGAGCATCCTGAAGGGAAAAAGGCTAATGCAAGGGCTGAAATGAGCCTACACAAATACTAAGGGAGTAGACACTAAAGTGGATTCAAAAGTGTAGGTGAAATTACAAGGGTATGTGTAACATGCTCAATGTTCTACTCAAAAAATTTCTTAAGTTTTTATCGACAAGTGAATGAACCATGATACCACTACATAGCAATTAAAATTTTATTTTCTTAAATGAAGATAATATGCACATTTGAAATAAACACTATTCCAAACTTCCATTGCATTTCATTATAATTTCACAATATTTCCAAAGTAATGATTTCATATTGAATAATCTCAAGTTTAACATTCATGTTTACAATCAGATTCCATATAAATGGATAAAAGAGTACATACATAGCTCTTCTGATCTTCCAATAATAGAAATACATATGGTCTAGGTAATCCCCCTTCAAATCTTAGCCGCCAACTAATACAGAGAAGCATCACTCAAGCACTTTTCTGCCAACCACAAACTTATTGTGGTCCCCTACACATCTACCTAATAGGTAAGATGGCCCTACCCTTCAACAAAGAGATTGGTTTGGTAACCCCATAATACTAGCCTTTCCTGAGCTTGGTGTTGTGTCCTACAAACTAGAACTTTCCTATATAGTGGCTACAACCTATGTGTATGAAAATCTCATACTAGAATGCATAAGTGGAGCATGATGAATTGACAATGTAAACAATGGCAACTTACACTAATTTAGCCAAAGAATTCAACACTCAGTTATTTTGAGTGAGATTTGTCTTATTCACACACCTTTCTAGCTCAATTTGTAATGACCACACATATTCTACGCATAGGCTATCCCCTTCACTGGATTATCCTAACCCCAGGAATAACCTATATTCTCTTACTATGATATTACACTATGGTAATTCAAACTATTAATAAATCAGACTTTCACAATCTTCCTTATAAACCAAACTATAGCTATATAGGCTTGACTCAACATAGTTCATAGTAAACACTCAAAAAATTCTTTCCAACATATATAATATGGTAATATATCCCATTTATGGGTTTAACAATCATCCTAGATCTTTGAGCATTTTACATACTTTTCATGAAATAAATATTCACAAACATATAAAGCATCTAAATTCCTCTTTCAAAACAATTAAAAAAAAAACACATAAAATCATGCAATCTTTCCCACTTAAAATATAAAACAAAGTAGAAAACTAGCATGCCTATAATCAGATAGCTCCAATTGATAAAATCAGGTTTCCTAGCACAACCTTCACCAAACAGTTTGCAATTCCTTCCCTCGACCATTTCCCACAAAGAAGCTATCTCAATCCTCACTAAACTCACTCTTAAAACAACACAAACTCACAAATTAGTAATGCAGTAGAGTAACTCTTAGAAAATAAGAATGCAAGAATGTGTCCCATTGAAGAAGAATGCTCCCCTATTTATACAAAAACCTGAGCACTCTAAGGCTATAAACAAGCTCCCAATATTGCCACTTCTAACAATCAAAGGTTTGACTCAACTATGATGATTCAAGGTGGCAAAATAAAAATGATGACTATTTGCTCATGCTCGGCTAGTCGTTACATTCTCATGACAACAAAGTGATTTAATAAAAAAATGCAAGGATAATGTTTCCACAAGTCAACCATTCCCAACTAGCTTCATACTTGACTAATTCTCTATTTCCACTTAGCCTATTCATAGGAAATGCAATGAAAAATAGACTTCTAAAAGATGAGAACAATTCATACTTTGATGCCACATATTTCCTCATGCACCCTATTTACTTGGCTATTGTTTGCAAAGACCAGTTCAAAGTTCTTTTTGCATTGCTATTCATTCTTTCCTTCATAATGTTTGACTAAATCTTCCATGTTTTATTCATACTTTTGTTTGCTTTTTTTCTAAATGCCATTTACATTAGCGTTGCTTTGGTTAATATTTCCCAACACTTAAAACATTTCATGCAATGTTTGGTTTATGTGCGACATCCAAATGATGTGCTATTCACTTTATTTCACCACCTTATACTATGTGTATAAGCCATGTTTTATTCAAAGCATAAGTTGTGTTGTATATGATATGCACACTATAATCATTTCAATGCTTTTAGAAATCTTTTAAAATATATAATATATATATTATATGTATATACCATAATATGTATATATATATCAACTTAAAGGTTTGCATAATTCAATATTCGAATACATATATTCATATTCACATATTACACATGATAACAAATGCATATATATGTATGTATATATGTCAATATACTCGTATGGACACTTTCTTATCATCAATACATACGTGTATGTTAATATATATTTGTATACTATATAAATATATATGTATATATTTAAACACATATATTCACAATTCCTATCAATCAAAATATATACGTGTGAAGTGTATATATATGTCCTATTTGTTTGCTTGATATTCCCATGCATATGGGTAATTCATTCATGAGAATGCGTAGATACATCTATCTACATATACTCATGCATGTATTTACTCATGTGTGAGTTTATCATAGATACATGCATATATACATATATATACATTTTGTGTATATATCTCATCGATTTAAATATAAAAACATAAGGAAAACTCACACAAGACAAGAGTTTCAAACACACACCTTGAATTCAAAATATTCACAAACAAGATCATAATGTCATCTAAACCATACTCAAGCAAGGCTAAGGACAACTTACCATTTCCCAAACTACTCAACATCATTAAACTAGAGGTGAGTGTATGGAAGCTTAGTTAGACTCATTAAGGGTTACCAGACCAAGTTCTTCTCCTGAGTGATACTTCCCCTCTCTTCTAGAGGATTGAATCTATCCTTGCATCCAAATTATCTCATTGCAATAGTAGTTAGTTGAATCAATTACAACCATTTGCATCATATATTTCATAGACAAAATCATTATATAACATCAAATTTTAATCAAACACTCATTTATTATATTTCCAAGATACATAAGACAAACACATACTTTTTAAAGCATTTTTACTCAACTAAGTAAAGGTAAATAAGTAATAACACAACAAGGTGCAACAATATGCAATTTTTGACACTACACCAACCATCAAGTTTAGGTTCACGGTGTAGACCATCTAATTTCACTTTAAGTAGCATAGACCTTTCATGTTATAAAAAATTAATTACTTCTTGCCAAAAAATGATGGGTGAAGTCCTTTGTGATTGATGCATTGACAAGGACCTCATTTTATAGGTTGACATGTAGATATGATGGATATGACATAGCATAGACTTGATTTACCCAAAGTATTTTGTGTTAAGCTATGATGCATTGTATGCTTTTTTTTATGAATATGCATGCCTATTAATTAAAGATCAAAATATATACACATTCACAAAAAAAAGGACACATGGTCACTCCCCAAAGTCACACAAGCATCACTCAGAGAACTAACATAAAACAAAGAACAAAGCCACTAAGCAGCAAAAGCAGTGCTAGTAGGGGGCGAAGGAGGGCCCTGATCATTCAGTTTGCCCCATACATCAATGGGCTCTGAGGTGATGTCAGACACATACCACCCATCTTCAACATTATCTTCTTTATTTTTATCTTTTTCTTCATTCTGAGTTAGAGAAATAGCTAGAGCCAACTTGAGGGAGCCATTTAGAAGACAAAGGCCAACTCCCACCACCACCAGATGAAGGCCAATTGCTACTACCACCAGTTGTCAGCCCCACCCCCAAGGGCCACCTAGAGGAAACACCTCTAAGTGGAGGTGAAGTAGAACATTGTCATGACAAATTACCCCTGCCACCAGAGTGGCAGCGAGGAGCCTAGGATCTAGGAGCTCGTGAGTGTTGAAAAAAGAAACTTCAACTATGCTGCCAACTATGAGAAGTAGAGCTACCTTGTGGCACTCTAGCCACGTTACACGAGGCATTACCCCAACGGTCGAGCAACTCCTAAAGGTGTGCAACCTCTAGGGCCACCTTGCTTACTTGGACCTGAATTTGGAGCATTGCATTGGAATAAATAAAAGCTTTAGTGAAAAACGAAACAACATAACCAATAGAGAACCATGAGAAAAAAATAACAACATTTTTGTATTTCCATAAGGAAAATAAAATCCCCACCCCAAAAGCATCGTATGTTTGAACTTGATATGAATATGATTTTGTGATGGTAGAAATGGGCCCTCCTTTTGTAATAAGATTAAATGTTCATGGTTTTTAGTATTCCAAATTTTGGTTCATTGGTTTTTGGATAGATATGTATTAGAAAAATTATTATCTATCAAGATATACATGATTTTCATGCATTAGAAATTATTAATATCAAGGAAAATCTTAGGCAAGCAATGGCTATGCAAGTATCTTTCCAAGTTGTTCTTTTGAAGAGAAGGTGTCTCGTTTTAATACAAATTTTATATTTTATTTTTCTTTGGTTTGTCACTATGAGAGCAGAATATAGAAAGAGAGATACAATATAAGAGAGATATAGATAAAATAAATAGAGGGAAAGAGATATAGTGAAAAGTGGAAGAGAGAGAGAGGGTTTAGAGAAAATGAGAGAGATATATAGAGAAAAGTAAAGATAGAGAGAGATAAAGAGGGAGAGAGGGTGATAGAAAGGGAGAGATAGAGATATATATGAAGAGGGATATTGATAGAGAGGAATAGAGAGAGATAGGGTAGGAAACAAAAATAGCAGATATAAAGCGAAATCGAGATAGAGAAAAGAGAGACTAACTTTTGATCAATTGTTTTCAGCCAACAATCTAATAATGACACATTTCCATGGAGATCTATATCTCTACCCTTCTCTCTCTATCTCTATCACTTTATATGTCTCTCCCTCTCTATCTCTATCACTTTATATGAATCTCTCTCTCCCTCTCCCTCCGCCTCTCCTCTCTATTTCTCCTTTCTCTATGTTTCTCTTTTCCTCTCTCTCTCTCTATCCCTCTCTGTCTCTACCTCTCTAGATCTCTTTTTCTCCCTCTTTATCTCTCTATTTATTTTCTCTTTATCTCTATATTCATCTTTAACCAAATGCAAGTACAACCATGAAGAAAATTTCCACAACCTTTACCAACATCTTCCCTACCTATGCCAAAATGGGAGCTTTGGAAAGGGGTATGAACATCCATGAAAAGTAAAGGATAGAGAAATTTTGTGTTATGTTATAGTTAAAAATTCCCTTGTAGACATGTAAGAAAAATGTGGAAGCATAGATAGGGTATGGAAATTGTTATTTGAATAATATTTTTGGACTCGATTGTGTAGTTGTTTTTTGTGATCAACGTTTCAAATCACACTACGTGATCCATCGTCAGGATGAAAGAGAGTTGAAGGAGAAAATGAATTGTTGCAGACCAAAATTAGCTAAAAAGAGAGAGATAGAGGAGAGGAGGAATGAGGTACGTGGTTCAAGGACTAAGGATGACTAGGACAAAGAAAAGACAACACAAGAAAATAAAAGACAATGAGAAAAAAGAAGAAAAAAGGTTCAAAGAGCTAGAGGAAACCAAAGATAAGAAAAAATAAATAATTGGAGGCAACTAAAAGGTCTAAGAATAAAGAGCAAGATGCAAATAAAAAAAAGGAAAATCATTTAATAAGATTATATTAATAGGAATTAATCATATAATTCTTTTTTAATAAGATTAATCATTAATGTTAAAAGATTGATGAAGATACAACATTATAAGATCATTGTTATAAGATTAATAATTATGAAAGATTATTGTTATAAGATTAATAATTATGAAAGATTAATGTTATAAGATTAATAATTCTAAAAGATTAGTGCTTTTGATACAGGGAAAAATAGATTTTGAAGGGACCCAGAACCCTTTAACAAAAAGAGAAAGGCTGCAGAAAAGACAACAAGCAGCCAGCGAAAAAGACCAGCTCCAAAACAAGACCATTCAAGATTTACATTTTACACTTTTCTTGTGGGAGCGGAGAATCATGTTGAAAGAGGGCTTAGAGGATTTATCTTTTTTTCCTTTAACTGTGATCCAACCTTCTTCCACTTGCGCCGCTTTACCATGCCAAACCGGCTCGCTACTTTCAAGAGGATGAAAGCCAACAACCAAAATAGTTGGAGTTTCATCTTGAATCCCTTGCATAGATAATGACTTTTTAGAAGAGCCACCAGAAAGGGAAGTCGATGCACATACACTTGAAAAGGAAGTCTTTGACTCAATAGGGGTTGCCCTAGCGACCTCGCCATTTGAGATGACTGAAGAGGGTGTCCCAAGACCTAGAGATTCAAAAGCAATCACCTCTGAAAAACTCTTATTCTGATAAGCTTTCTTCTCAACCGTATAATGCTGTTGAGAAGCACCTTTCCACCAAGTAGTTGTTTTTTCTTTTTTCTCAAATCCGCAATGTGCAGCAACATGTCCAGTATTGAAGCATTGTCTACACCGGACCCAAGAGCCTTTAGAAGATTTAAGAAGGACCTCTGTAAACAACCCTTTTGAAACATTTATTTCAACCAGTATGTGAGCATAGGTGGAATGAAGAATAATGCTATGAGATTAATGCTAATGAATTAATGAAAAAAATATTAGAACAACCTTCTTTATACTAAGATTAATGTTAATGAATTAAAGAAGCAAGGAATTAGATCTAAAAAGAATTAATCCCATAATTCTTTTTAATAAGATTAATCAATAATGTTATAAGATTAATGATGATAGATTAAGAGATCTTAGATTAATGTTAAAACATTGTAAGATTAAATATATAAGAGTAAAAGTTAAAGAAAAATGAAAAAAATTAAAACCTCATTTTAAGAATAACTCTAATCTCAACATCATTAATCTTATAACATTAATGTTCGCTGAGATGATTGAGGAGGACCAGTCTTCCAAGGGTAAGGGGAAGAAGAATGCTAAAGAAGAGGCCAAAGGCTCATGCACCAGAACTAGGGGTAACCTTAGGAAGACCTTTGATGAAGAAAAGAAAGAATTAATGGACACGGTCAATCTGCACTGCAACTAGGAGATTGAGGTGGCCAATACCTTGAAAAATATGAAATTGTTTATGTTTTTGTGTTGTTTTTTTTTTCTTGTTTTCTTGCTATTGGGTCATTGTTTTTTGGTTGTTTTTGTAACTTTTGGTTGCTACTTATGCTTCAAGGTCTTCCTCTTTTAGCAACATTTTGCTCTAATGTGATGCGAAGGGTTTTGGGTCCCTTCAAAACCTGTTTTTCCAATATAATCAAAATATAATCAAAACATTAATGATGTTAGATTAATGTTATAGATCTTAATATATTCTACAATATAAGATTGATTAATGTTTAAGATTAATGTAAACATTATAAGATTGATCTTAATCTTAATGTTATAAGATTAATGTTATTCTAGATCTTATAGATTAAGTTAAAGGATTAAATATTGTAACAATAAGATTAAAAATTAATCTTATTAATTCTTTGAAAGATTAATTATAATTCTTTGTAATTACTTATACCAAGAAATTAATTAATAAGAATTAAAAAGAGGAAATAATTATAAATTCTTACAAAGAATTTATAAGATTAATCTTATAATCTTATTAATTCCTTATTAGAATTAAACCAAATAATCTTATTAATTATTAGAATAAACTTATTAAAATGGTTGCAACAATAAAAATTAATAAAATCTTAATAAGAAAAGATTAGTCTACAATGAATAAAAAATAGAAAGTCTAATAGAAAGAAATAAAAGATTGAACTTATTAAAAAGATGCAACAATAAAAATTTAAAAAATTAAAAAGATAAGATTAATCATACAAAGAAATAAATAATCACTGTAAGACTAATAACTAGCACTTGCACCTAAAGAAGGTTCAAGGATTACACCGATAGAAAACTATATGTATGTTAACATGTTAGAGAGTATGTGTTTGTGTATGGATGCACTGCAAATTCTAGTTGCATGTGGGTGGATTAAACAATTAATAATAAGTGCTAAATAATGGAATAAATTAAACTTAGACAAATCTATAATTTTTCCTTAAAAAAATTATGTATTATTTTATTATGAAAATTTTGCATACAAATTTAAAACATGAACAATGCAAGTGAAAAAAAAAATTCTTGACAAAAAACATTGCAAATGGAAATAAAATGTTTCTATCTAGTTGTCAAATCAATATTTATTTGGTTTATATGTGATAAGTGAGATTTTGAAGGCTTTTCCCTAATATTTTGGAGGATTTTACCATTAAATGGAAGCTAGTTTACCATTAATTGGCAGTGAAACTTGTTATCCGACAACTCAATAGTGGTTTGCAGACACGAGACTTGTTTCAGGCTCAAATCTCACACTATATGTAGCCTATCGGCTAAAAAGAAATAAAATATTAAATTAATTAACCAAAATGACTAAAAAGCCTAAAGTTCAAGAAAAGCAAGTGAGACCCAAGGTATAACAAGCACTAAAATGGAAAACAAAGAAACAAAAATAATAAATTAAAAAACAAATTAATAGAAAAGGATAAAAGAGGTAAAAAAGAGGAAGGGGCAATTAATAGATTAAAGAGATAGGACCAAATAAATTCAAAAGGAATAAAAGAGAACCAAAGAAAGGGGAGACCAACCTTTTAACCTAAGAAGAGAAAACCAAGAAATGAGATGAGAGAGGCAAACAAGGAAAGAGGATAAATATGCAAGAGCTTAAACAAAGAGATAGGAAAAAAACCTAGAGAAACAATTAGAGGAAAAGGGAAACAAAAGGAAACGAGACGAAGGTCAACACAAGATGGGCAAGGGAAAGCTGCAGGGAAAAGAGAGGAATCAAGAGGGCAGGGGATGGTGGTTTCTAATATTGGATAATGTAGGATGCCATGACAGACTGAGAGACAAACTTTCATCACAATTGAGGTTGGTGGGGTGATTGCTAATTTCTAGGGCTTCCTTGAGTTTCCTCTTGAAAAATTTATCTTCTTTGCATAAGACTTGGAAGTTTTCTAGACAAATGTGGTGTTTGGTTGATGAGGAGTGCTCAATGAGAGTGGATTTGAGGACACACTCATGTTTGATGTCTACACTATGCTCTTTGATTCTTGTGTTGAAAGAGAGACCTATTTCTCCTATATAAGGAGTGCCGCAAGAGAAAACAATCTTGTAGACTCTTAAGTCAAGTAGGATATCCTTAGAGTCCTTAAGAGAAGGGATGAGATTTCTCATAGTTGAGTGGGGCTTAAAAGCACACCAAAGACCTTTTTTGATAAGAATTTTAGATTTTTTGTGGGAAATGCCTTCAATAAAAGGAAGGGAAACACAAGGTGGGAAGTTTGGTTTTGGGGCAATGGTTTTGGAAAAGAAAATTGCCTTTGTTTGATTGAGAGCTTTGGAAATTTGCTTGTTGGTGTAACTATTCAATTCATTTTCTCCTTCAGCTCTCTTTCATCCTAATGATGGATCACGTAGTGTGATTTGAAACATTGATGACAAAAAAATAGCTACACAATTGAATCTAGAAATCTTATTCAAATAATCATGATGGATTGTGGAAACTTGATATCTTTATTGAAAAAATTCCCCAAAGATGTCATCTAATGGCTTTATATGATTGTAGAATATGCACAAAATATATTTGTTAAAAAGTTCTCAAAAACATTCAAGCAATTGTAATTGACACGTATAAAGTTTTTCTCCATAACTTTTGCTTGTTTTCTCCTTGCCCATGCCAAAATGGGAGCTTTAGAATAGGGTATGGAACCTATCGATCATAATGGAAGGGTTATTTTTGTTAAATGTTATAGATGCAACTTCCTTGTAGAGATGTATGCAAAATATGGAATGATAAATAGGGAAACTCTAACTATTTGGTATAATGCCTCAAAGAGATGTCATTCCATGAAATGTAATGATTATAGGATATTTTAACATAACAAGAAAAAATGAAAAATTAAGTACTATCTAAAAAGTAAAAATCTACAATATAGCATATGATGAATGGTAATAGTCACTCAATTTGTTTACACTATACAAAGTTGAAGAAGTTGTTTTCACTTAGAAAAATTAAAATCTTGTTGATTGGTAGAGCTCAAGGTAGCCTTTCAAATATATGTGTAGGGAATTATTTTTGCCACCATGGGCAACCCAACACTCCATGCCTTGTGCTCTTCCAACAATATTGCCTCCACCTCCTTCTTTACCATTTTTTCTTTTTCTTCTACAAATGTAGTTGCATGAGGGAATCCATTTGAAACTATTGTCAATGTCACAATAATTTCAAAAAATCTATGAGATTTTCCTTGTTGTGGATGTGGGATCTTTCTTGCAAAGGGAATACTTTCCTTCTCTTCTTTCTCACATCTTAATTTGGGGTCCCATGCATTATAATGGATTACAAAACAAATGAAATTGTCTTGATGTTGTTCGTAACTATCAATCTAATATTCAAGTTATATTTTTTTTTATCTTTCTTTCCATCTATATCTATTATCTCTATATCTCTAGATCATATCCTCTCTTTCTCTATTCCTCTCTATCAAGCTCCCTCTCTCCCTCTCTCCCTCTTTCTCCCTCTTTATCTCTTGAATGTGTCTCTATATCTGTTTGTCTACCTTCTTCTCTCTATCCCTTTCTCTCCCTCTCTACCTATCTATCTCTCTTGATCTATCTTTTTTCTCACTATATCTCCCTATATGTATCTATCTCCTCCTTCCTCTCTTCACTATTTCTCTCTTTCTCTCTCCCCCTCTCTCCTTTTCTTCCTCTCTTTCTTGTGCTCTCTCTATCAATCTCCCTCTCTCTCCCTTCCCCTCTTTATTTCTCTAGCTCTCCACCCTTCTCTCTCTCTCTCTCTACCCCCTTTTAGTGTTTGATAGGTTGCTAAAGTAGCAAGTATCATAAAAAACTAACACATGTGTGAAAATGACAATTTCTATCATTTTGCATCCTTTGTGTCAGTTCTGAATCATTTATTTAGAAAATAATTTCTCTTTCTTTCTATCTCTCCACACCAATCTCTCTCTCTCTCTCTCTCTCCATTTCTCTCTTCCCCTCTCTATCTTTGTAATTCTCCCCCCCCTCTATCTCTCTTCCTCTTTATTCTTCCCTTTTTTTGTGTCTCTATCCCTCTCTATACTCTCCATTACTCTCTTTTGTGCTCTTTCTTTCTCACTTCATATATATCTCTCTACCTCTCTCCTCTTCTCTCTTCCTCTACCTTTCTTTCTCTTTGTCTCTCATTTTATATCTCTCTATCTTCATATTTTTCCATCTTCACTTCTTTGTTTCTCTCCATCTCTCTGTCTCTCCATCTTTTCTCTATCTCTCTCTTCCTCTCTATCTCTCCATCTTTTCTCTCTCTCTCTCTCTCCATCCTCTCTCTCTCTCTCTCTCGATCTATTGCTCTCTCTCTCTCTCTCTCATTAGCTATCTTTATCCCTATCAATATCCCTTTCTATTATTCTCTTTTCCTCTATCATCTTGTCATTCTTTACCCTCTCTCTATATGCCTTTCTCATTCTCCATTTTCCTTCTCTCCCTCCCCCCTTTGTCTCTCTAATTTTTTGTCCCTCTCTAGCTCTTTCTCCTTCCCTCTTTGTCTGATCCCCTCTCTTATTCTCCCTCCTTTCTACTTTCTCTTTATCTCTTTATCTCTTTCTCTCTCCATCTACCCCTTGCTCCCTTAGTCTCTCTCTCAATCTTTATATTAAAATATATATTATATAGTTTAAATAATATAAAATAATAAAATAATTTTCTTATATAAAATAAATATATAATTAAATGACACACACATCAAACTCAATATTAATAATTAACACACATATTAACATAAATGGATTATAACTTTTCAAACCAAAAACAATTAAATAAATTGAGAGCACAAGAGAGATATGCCTTAGAAAATAATTATAAAAAGAAAAATGAATAGGAAACAAAAATACAAAATTATAGAAAGAAAAGATAACAAATAATAAAAAAAATTACAATTAGATCATTTTATACTTGATTTTTTGAAACTTTTTAAAAATTAAAATTAAAATCAATAAAATAATTTCATACTATTAATATCTAATATTTGTTACACTTTCTTACAATAAAAATTAAATAAATTTACCACATTATACAATATATTAACAATTAAATAAATATATAATTAATGACACACACGTCAAACTCAATATTAATAATTAACACACATATTAACATAAATGGATTATAACTTTTCAAACCAAAAACAATTAAATAAATTGAGAGCACAAGAGAGATATACCCTAAAAAATAATTATAAAAAGAAAAATGAACACAAAACAAAAATTAAAAATTATAGAAAGAAAAGATAACAAATAATAACAAAAATTACAATTAGATCATTTTATACATAGTATTAATATCTAATATTTGTTACACTTTCTTATAATAAAAATTAAATAAATTTACCATATTATTCAATATATTTGAAATAAATGTATTTAAAATATTTATATTAATATAAAATATAATAATAAAAAATATAATCATAAAATATATTTTATATATAAAATAAATGTAAGTAATAATAAATATAATAATAAAATATATAATATATTTTATATTATATATAATTTTATTTTATAATATTGTATTTTTATTAATATTCAACGCCAAGCCTTTTCCTATCCACGTTATTATGACGCAAAAAGTTCAGTTAAAAACCTTGAAAAAAAAGACAGAAAATTCAGTCGAATACGTTGAGGGCGCTTGAAACTCAACCAGCATATTCGAAATCGATGCCCAACATAATATCCGTTGAAGCACTCAGAAATCGACACGTGGACGCCGGCAAACAAAAGACGGCAAAGGCATGGACGGATGAGATGTATTCAATCGTCTGGCATCCTTTTCAACCGCTGATTCGAAAAAAATAGCTCGCTCTTCTCAAATAGGGACCCCCACGGCGTAAAAATTACAGAATATAAATCACAGTGAGTGTGAAACAATTTTAGCAGGAGTTGCAGGAGAATGGATGAAGCAATACATTTTATTCTCCAGTCTGCTTCTGCCTTTCCTCCACCACCAGGTAATTTACCACCCTAATTTCATTTTATCAGATCTTTTTCTTGTTATGATTTGTCTTTTTTCCGAAGATCAACGGGTTTGACTATGACTCCGACCCACTAAAAATAAATGCAGAGATTCACTCAACTGTAATAATAATAATTTGGCATTCCACACAAAAACCAAAATAATCAAATTTTTATTTTTCTTTTAACTACGGGAAAAGCTAAAGCGATTACATTTTTCAAAAACCCAGTTGAAACTCCTCGAAATTTGTTAATATAATTGCCCAAAATTTCATGAGCATTATAAACAAGCAATTTAGGGCATATGACAACAATGATTGTAATCAATAAAACCATAGTTCGCTAAGACATTCTGTAAAATAATTTGCGTGCATGCTGCAGGTTTTTCGCAAGCTACAAGATTTGCACAGCTATAAGCTTGGATTTGCATTTTTCATGTGTGTTTGCTTTAAAGTCTCGAATGATGAAATAAGAATTAGATCATGTCCAGCGTTGATTGCTTGTTAATTAAACCATTGCATGTACAACTGGTAATCACCATCTCTCGTGCGACAATAAATCATTGTGGTATTTTATCAAACAGTTCAGCTTGGTTTTCTTTAAATTCACACTTTACAAATGTCTATCAGTGAAGTCATACCTACGACACCTGCAAAATCTGTTTCCTCTTGTTATTCGTATGATTTCCATATCCTGTTCCAATTATTTCAGTTTTGTCACACGCTGGGAAGGTACTGACAGAGTTTGTTGAGTTTTGCTTCACACCACCTTCCGAATATTTTTATATTTTGCAAATGCGTATATGGGTATTCATCACAGTAATGTTTGATTGAATCTACAATTGAAGACTTCCCATGACGTTATAAACCATGTTCTTTATCATCTGTACATTATCACTGCCATTATGAGCTTGAATTTTCACTCATCAAATCACGTGTAAATTAGCAATCCAAGCTGAAAAGAAACCAGCTCCTCATCCCTCTTGCTGAATCCATATCATTGAATTTGTGGTTGTTTTCTCCAACGTAGCAGTCAGGATCTCTTCTGAGACAAAGATTACAATTTGAATCTTCTAGCTTCCAATTCTATAGTGCACTTACATAATTATAATGCTTATAAGGACAATATTCTCTTCTTAAAAGTGTAACTAACATTGCAACATAACTAATGCAGGCTCACATTGAGCACTGAACACCCACTGGAAATTAGAGCCGAATATCACCTAAACACAGCATCAAACTAAACAGTAATGCTAATGCTTAGGAATTTTAGTCAAAACAAACCTTAAAGGGACTAAGATAAATGCCCATACTCAAAAATCATTTTGCACACATGCATATCAAAGCTGTCCCTGTGAATTGTTTGTCATTACATTACACAAAGGTTTGTCTATATACTTGCTCAATGCATTTCCAAAAAAATCCTATGCCTGATTACTGGATCCAGTAGTGATTGCAGTTGAAAAGAGGCTTTTAAAGAGCACATTTCAATAAGTGTGACGTGTTGTAGGCTTGTAGTCTATCAAAGCATATCCTCCAAACAATACTTGTACCTGCTGACTCTTTGGTCTCCTGAATAAAGACCATTTAAGAAGAGGAACCTTCTGTTTGTACTACTAGCATTGTCACAAAAATTTAAGTATCATGTTGATGATCTATTTTCTTACAGTGCATGGCACTCTTTAGTCAAAGAAACAATAGATGGGAAGGGTTTGAAGTGCTAATCTTAAGAGTTGAGTTCTTCCTGCTCCTGCTAGTGTTAGCCATTTCTAATTCTGTATGGATATCACCATTTTTAACCTGTGACAAGTTTGTTATACAAGGGTAAATTAAATTTGCCAGATAATAAGGGAGTACCCAGTTATAGAATGATCCAATTCACCGGTTTTACAGTTGAAAAGTAGGCCTTTTTATTCCTGCATATAGATGTCTAGAATTCTAGATAGCCGTTTGGTTTCTTGTACTTTTGCTACCCCTGCGTGGATGATATTATCAAAAAATTTCTGGCAAGAAGAGGACAATAAGCGTGAGGATGTATTGGCCTTCGATCCTGCCATATAAGTTACCATGAGAGAGGGCCCTTCTCAAAATATCCGCCATAATATCAACAAGTAGGAGTAAATGCCCCCTACCATAGTTGAAAAACTCTTTGAGTAATTGGCAAGTTTTAAAAAACTCCTGACTTTTTTTTGATGGTGGGTTTTTCTTGCATTTACTCTCCAAAATTGCTCGCCAAATAAAGGAGAAAAACTCTCCAATTTTTTGGTGAGTTTTGACCAAAAACTCAATGATTCTGCAAAAAAAACTCTTCCGTAAAAAAAAAAGGTCTCCCACAGCCGCTAAAAGGGCATTTCATTTCATTTGATTTTATAGGTACTCTCCAAGTCCAAGTTTCCAAGTTTGCCTACAAGTCTTCATCTATAATATCGTCTAGTTCTACCTCCCCCTAGTTTTCACTAGAAATGGGAAGAGGAAGATGTAAATTTGTAAAATATATTAATGTAGTATTTACTTTCAGTTTTACAAAAACAATTTGCTATTTTCATTTTGTTTTAGACTATCAGTATCAGCGCATTCCACATGAGGATGCTGTTTTGTACCCAATTTGCTTTCAAATCAATCAAATACAACTAGACTCAACTTGTTTCTTTTATGTACTTATTTATTGACTCATTGGATGTATCTTATCATTGAATTTTGCAAAAAAAAAAACATTTTTAATGAAATTTAGCAATTTTTTAAGTTGCCGAGTTTTTTGCCGAGTTTTTGTTGAGCTTTTGCCGAGTTTTTGCTGAGTCGTGTTTTTTGGGCTTGGCGAGTTTTTCAACTATGCCCTCTACATTGAGAACTGAGTAGCTGGCGATTTGAGATGCAATTGTAAATTTATTGACACTATTACTGAGAAAATTCAAATTTGGCAAGCACTTTTAAGAGATCTCCATTACCCTTCTCATGTTGAATTTGATGAGCGTGCCATTGCCTTTTTTGAAAAGGACTGGATGAATTAACTCATGTATGAAGATTTCACTGTCCAAGATTTTTGACCTTGATAAAACTATTTTTATCCAAGGAAAGGATGAATAGGAACATTTTCAGCCTTTTAGTTACTGCTTAAGAAATGATGTTGCAAATAAGAATAGAATGAAATCGTCAATGAAAGTTGCATTTGTCTTCTTGGTCTCTTAGGGTTCAACGCAAGGAAGGTACAGTTAAATCAAGGACCTTCTTTGATTTTTGGGACTCAGTTACTGACTTGGTCACATCCTTACTGTCTCCCAAAAGGCATGAAAAAAGTAGAGGGGAAAGCTATCTTGCCCGGGAACCCTATCCCTTTTCATTCTGAAAGCAGTCTCTCAAAATTCTGCAAAAGGGAGATGAAAAGTGATTATTTTGCTCTACATGAGAAATTGTTGAAGGGATAAAATGGATTTCATCTCGTGCTCTGGGTCTATCCTGGTCTTCTGCAGTAAGAAGGATTTGAAGGTCAAAAAGCATACTGCCTCTGAGTGAATATCCTTTCAGGTGGAGGTCATTTGATCATCTCGGAAATGGTGTGTGCTTACCTCCTGGATTCATAGTTTGATGATATAATTTGTGTTATAATCCCTCTCTTTCAGTCAAGTTTCTTTGGACTTGTAAAACCAAGAAATTTCCTCTGGCAGAGACTTATCCTAGGTTGGCAACGTGAATTTTTCAGTGCTGCTTAGTTCATCAATAAGGCCGGAGTCTTGTATTTGGCTCTTAATATTCTGCAGGGCTAGTTTCAGGGTTTCATTTTGCTTCAATATATTGGAAAATCCTTTACTTTTAGTATTGGTTTCTTTTAGATAAATTTCAACAGCTGAGTTTGTTTGCAAGCTGGTACAAAATGGATCCTTAACCACATGGGCTGGTTCTTCACTAACCCTCTATTTTATTTTGGAGGATTTTCACTCTTAGCCACATTTGATTGAATTTAAATGGGCTTGCCCAGGGAGGAGGTTCAGATTTCATGTGAAGAGTGATGGGGGCATGATCAGAGCCGATGCTTTCAGTATATTAGACTCCAAGATCTGGTTATCCTACAACCAATTGGAAGATTCTAGGAGAAGGTCATTTCTGTAGGCAATATTGCCAAATGCTGCTCTTTGGTTAGTCCATGAGTACTTGCTAGTCTTGGAGGAACAACCCACAAAAGGATTTAGGAATCAAAGTTCAAAAAATGATAAATCCCTTTAGGTTTGGGTGCTCCTAGGGTTGCTGCCTCTTTTATCTGACCCAGAGTTGAAATCTCTTCCAATAGGATTTTTTTCTCTGAGACTGATGTAAGCTCATCTGAAAAATTGGGTCAAGATGCTGCATGATGGGGTGAAAATGATGTCAACTTCAGTCAATGATGCCTAGGAACCATTGTGGAGAGTAAATTGCTGGAGTTTGGGATGAAATAGTGAAGGGGCGTCTGCACTTTTGGTAGAGACAGGTTTGGGAGGATCTAGATGTAATGACCCTGCTCAAATCTGATGGAAAAACTTCTATTTTTTGGCTCCGGGAATTTCATCAAACACTTTGCAATTTGCATACAAGGGATATGTGACTGATATAACTTTTCAGTTTGCTTAAAAGGCACTTTCGTTCACTTAGCATCAATAAGAATGTTTGCAAAGTGACTTTAGATTATCTAAACTAGGTCCCAAAATGAATGTGCAACTATTTTGGCAATTCTAATGCATGTATATGATGATGATCTAAACATGAGAAATGATCACCTACAGCCAACTGGTATTTTAACAAACAGTTGGAATGCAACTACTATGCTGATAATAACATCTACAGCCGCTTGTCATTATGTCAAACAGTTGGCATACATCCTCATACAATATTCAAATGATCATTACAACAATATATAACTCCCAACTGATGACATCTTTATTAAAATGCAATCCCTTCTACAATGATGATGATGAAAATGCCAAGACTCTTGGCTTACACTTATGGATGCAATTACAATGCCAAATCTGATATACAAAATAACCATCTACAGCTGCAACACTAATCTTTCTATATGCAATGATATTATGAACTTTTAATAGTGGAACCTGATTGAATGTTGATGCCCTTGATGATAGATGATGAAGCCATCAACAATAAGCCAAATGATGTACTCCAAGCCCAAGTCGAAGTCTTCCAGCTGCCACCCCTGTTGCTGATGGAAATACAGATATAAAATAATAACCAGCTGTTATCAACCTCTAATCACACCAAATGAAGTCGCCTAGGTCTCAAGAGTCAAGCAACTCCATCCTTTAACAAAATTGGACCACAATGACTCCACTTCAAGCAAAATCGTGGCCCTTATGGACTGATGAAAATTTCTGAAAATGGCTGCAAATATATCTGAATGTGCTGATAGCAAATCAACCCCTTCTAGTTGGCAAATAATGAAAACTTAAATGCCCAAATACCATCCAAAAGATATCTAACAAAATGATGATATAAATGTAGATTGAAGGCTCTAATATGCAAACTTATATGACCGAAAATATTATACCAGAAATTCTAGAAATGTCTGATATGAAAATCTGGATATGCAATCGAACTCCTTGATGCAAAATCGATGAAGACTATGAACTCCAAAATGTCTCCAATGCAAACATCAATCGATATCATACAAAACTTGGCCAAAAGCCACTAAGTTTTACAATGAAGCACAAATAGAAAGTCTGAAGTGACTTCCTCCAGCTGCAATAATTCAAATGATATCTCACACCCTCAAAATTGCTTTACCAATTGAGAGTTTTTGTTCTCAATGGCCAACTGATACAATTGCAGAAACCCTAGGCTCCACAACTGAAAATATCAAATCAATATTCAAATCTCCATGATAGGCAATGAGCTCCTCATGTCTATTTATTCTTTTCCTCAAGAGATCGACCTCCTTCTAGAACTTTCTCAAGTCGACTTCTAGAAGGAATATTATAATATTATTTTATTATTTTATTATTGCACCTTATAATAATATAAAATATTACCAACTCCTAAAGTTCAATATAACATTGTAATATAAAAATAAGGTTTCCAAAGATAGAAATATCCATGATGATAATAGGAAAACCTTCATGAAGTCACGAAATGAGCCAACCAATCAACTGAGTATCTGCCGAACGATCCTCTTACCCAACCCTATTAGCCTATGAGGATCAGGAATAGGCTAATTCCTCCAAACTCCAACGCTCATGAAAAAGGGGACATTACACTAAAGATTATAAAAAATGCTATGAAACAAGTTGTAGATAACCAAATGGAGCAAAAAACCCATTTTAATGAAATTGCCAGTTTGTGCATGCAACATTTTTATCATTGACTGCAGGGATTTCAATTTGACCGTGGTGATTTCAAAATTGCCTCCTAGCGGAGGTGACAAATTCACTGCAGTGCAGGCAGTGCCTGGAATGTGAAGAGTTTTGACATTTCAGAACACTTTTTCGACATTTGATCTTCCATTTTTGTGCGTGGGAGGTCATAGGAGAGGTATATGTTTATTGTAAGTGAAGTTAAGGAAATTGGCTCTCATGTTTTAGCCTTCATATTGCCCATTTTGACTGTTGTAAGCATTGGAACAGGGGTTTCATGGTGTTGGAGGCACATTTCAGGTGTTTTGGAGCTGTGTGTTGTTGGCGTAGCCCTTTGTAGCCTATGAGGCAATTGTATTCATCTGTACTTGACTGACCCATAGAGAAATGAGCAATATGTTCACTCTTGCTAGATTTTTCCCCTTTCCAGGGTTTCTCTATGGTAAACAAGTTGTCTCAGTTATTATATGTTCTCTTTTTGCTTGATTCAATCTCTGTTTTGTGTTATCCTTTATGTTTGCATATGGTATGAACATGTTTGACTGTAACTACATTCATTAGAGGTATACATCGTTTGGAACGAGTCGTAGAGATGACACAAGGAGGATTCTGTAGTTCACAAACAGTGAGTGGAATATCCACTCTGTTTACAGATCATAAGGATTTTAATTTTGAACTACCTCTTCTTAGCAATTGTGTTTCTTTACTGGGGTCATTGGCCAGAAGGCATTGAAATATGTGCTGTAAATATTCTCTTGAAAGGGCTGCATTTGCAACAAATCCAATTTCTGTTCTTGACAATAACTATACCTTCCTAGTTCTGTGTTACAGATTGTAATTAAGCCCTATTTTTGGTCAACTGCATCTGCTGCTATACCTTCCTAGTGAGGCTAATATATATTTTCAAAAGATCATCAACTTCTCCAGATGAAGGCAACCTTTGGTTATTAGTTGGAGTTTCCTGTTGAGCAGTATCATTTTTTTAAGGGCATTTAGGTCCTTTACATCCCATGATAATCACCTCATTTTTTCTCAGGACTGCCTCTCTACCTCTTTATAGAATGTCTATTAGCTATAGTTGTGCCCCTGCAACAATTGTTTATTGAGCTTCCCTTTGCAGTCACTTTGCTTTTGTTGCTTTGCCTCTGTGAAGGCTATCTATGTGCGGTCCCTTCCTCTTGTTTTCTGTTGGAGCAATTGGTAATCCCTCTTTTACTGTCTCTGCTGGTTCTTGTTGAAGACATTTTCCAAAATCTCCATCCTCAACAGGGTGGGATTTGCTACCTGCTCCTATTGCTTATATCCACCTGATAATTCCTGTTCTTTTTCTTCGATATCTCTCCTTTCCTTGTCCTTATTAGTTATCAGCACTAAGATATTCCTTCTCTCGATTTTCATCTGGTAATATTTCTAGTTCACTACTTAAAGTTATGAAGCTGTTGATTGGTAAATAGACATCTCCATGGAATCAACATACAGGTCCTCGATAGTGAAAAATCTCAGGTGGTTCTTTCTTTGAAGACCTCTTTTAAATACTGGATGGTCTTCTAGGGTGCATGGTTTCTCAAGATGGTATATCCATTTTTGAGATGCAACCTACCAACTTTTCATTCTATTGTAATGT
This sequence comes from Sequoia sempervirens, assembly GCA_007258455.2. NCBI lineage: Eukaryota > Viridiplantae > Streptophyta > Pinopsida > Cupressales > Cupressaceae > Sequoia > Sequoia sempervirens. The sequence continues at coordinate 303,072,014 of VDFB02271358.1, forward strand.
CCCCTTCCTAGATAACCCTAAATCTTGCTCTACTATCACAAGTATAATGTAGTTAGGGTTATATCTTACCAATTAAATGCCTTAAGCAAGATAAATCTTATCTTGCAATCATGTTAGATAATATTCATATGATCAAACATATATAATAAATATCTTATCTATTTAAACCATGTAAATACATAACTATTTCAAATAATATAAATTGTACAATGTCCATAATGCACATTGGAAGTTGGATCATACTAGGACTTGGATGAGGAGCATGATAAGTCCACCCAAAACTATCCATACCAAGCCCAAGAGCAAATATACCATCCCTCTTGGCCCTCAAGTGGCAAACACTTCAGTCATCAAACATGGGGTGGTGTACTTGGCAGACAACTTGTATCTGCATTCCCTACCCTTGCAGCCATTATCCACTCTAATAATCAACCATTGGGAAGATTGGACAGGAAGCTGCAATAGGATGCCTGATGCATTTCTTTCTAAGCCCAAGGGTAGATAGGCAACCTGTTGGAGTACAATACCACTAAGAGGTGGGGGGGGGAGGGTGAATCAGTGGTATGACAGATTAAAATGAATTTAAATTAATCTTTTACAACTTTGAACATGTAGAACGCAAGTTTCAGAACAGTTCAATAATCAAGTGTAGCCTAAGTTACCGGTTTGGGTTCGGGGACGGGTTCGGGTATGAGAACCCGGTACGTGGGTACGGGCAAAATTTTTTTAGGGGTTTGGGTACGTATGGGTACGTGTGTGTGTATATATATATATATATATATATAATTTAATATATTATAAATCTATATATATGTATTATATATACAAAAAAATAAGAGAAATATAGAGAATTGTAAAACTAAATCATTTCATAGTATGATACTTGATCATTGATCAATACCAAATGCCAAAGATAAATATTAAATGCCAATTGATAGTTGAAAAATATTCAAATAAAATTACTGAATTACAAAATGTAGTTCATGAAACATTGAAACATGATTCAATGTTCATTGTTCATGTGCTCATCAATCATCAAAAGGATTGTCAGAATCATCATGACTTGGATTTTGAGTGGTTTCAACTTCAAAATCATCATCATTTGAACCCAAAGCGGATCCAACACCATGTGATATGTCATCAATATCACCCACATCATCCATAGTGGCTCTAGCAAGATCCTGAATGGTTGCATCCAAGTCAGTAGACTCGGGTGCTACATCCCAAAGCCTCGCTGCCCCCTGCCTGTATTGAGGATCCTTACGTGACAGAAGACGCAAATTGGAATGAATATACACTAAGTCTTCAGCTCTTTTTGCAGCCAACCGGTTACGCTTCACTGAGTGGATAAAGGAGTATGTACTCCAATTCCGTTCAGCGGCAGAAGAGCTTGCAACCTGGAGAGAAAACCAACAAAATTAAAAATAAAATAAAAAAATGCAAGATAAATTCAAGAATGTTAAGTGTTAAATTTTACAATACAAGTGGCAAAAAAAAAAAACTTGTGAGAGGATCTTGATTGCAAGAGGTTGGAGGTACATATAATCTTGACCATGGAGGTACCACCATGTAAGACCATCCATTTTGTATTGGTCTCTAGCAACAGAAGCATTATGATTTTTTGATTTTCCTGTGACAAACATTCCAAATTCTCTCATGACACTTGCATGCACTTCTGGATCACTGAACATTCTACTAAATGCCGTCTTATACCCATTAGCAACTTCAGAATCTCTATATGGCGGTATTCTCCCTGGGATAGAAAGTACTTCAGTGGTATAGTACCTCGGAGATAGGGCATATGCAAGGAGGTGCAATGGAGTTGTCATCTTGTTCCAACGATGAAGAACAATTGCTTCCACCCTTTTGTACAAGGTGTCTTCAGGATCATTCTCTTTTTTTTGTATTTCTATTTTTATTTTTTCCAACATTGTGTCCATGCTATCATAGACATCCCCCAAGCATGGTTCATCTGTATCAGCAAACCGAAGCATAGACATGATAGGTTCGGTGAATTCCAATACATAATTCACACGATCCCACCAATCGTCATTCAAGATCAATGCCTTGACTTTTTGGGCCCTCTCTGAATTTGATTGCTTCCATATACCCCATTGGTTGCTAATAACCATTTGACTCAATGCATCTTTCACCTTCACAAGTCGTCTTAGAACAATTGTGTGAGATGCAAACCGGGTCTCGGCAACCTAAGAACATGTTAATAGTAAGTTAATAACACATTTAAAATATGTAAATAATGCAAAAAATTATTTTATTCAATTATGTAAAACATGACAAATGATAAATGAAACTAAATAAATTAAATTTTAAAATTTACCTTCAACAATTCCAATGTTGAAAAAGTTCTGAAAATTGCTTGTGACATATGGTGGTTTGTCACAAACATCTGGATCTCCTCAGACTCCTGGTATATTTCTTTCACCCACTCTATTTGGGTGCCAATTGCTTGCATCACCAAATTGAGGGAGTGTACGGTGCACGGTGTCCAAAAGATGTGCTCATATCTGGCCTCTACCAAAGCACCTGCAGCCCTGCAAACTTTTGCATTGTCCGTAATTACTTGGACAACATTTTCACTACCCACCATCTCTATGGAGTCAATGAGAATCCTGGAAATGAACACTGCATCTTTCACTTCCCCTTCACAGTCAACCGCCCTCAAAAACATTGCCCCCTTGGGGGACACTGCAATAACATTAATCAATGGACGGTTTTTGCAATCTTTCCATCCATCGGAAACAATAGATACACCTATTTCAACCCAAGAATCTCTAATTGGTTTTAGTTGGGCCTCTACATATTTCTTCTCTTTTTGCAATAAGGTGGTACGCACCTTTTCATACCCAGGACTTGTGAAATCAGGAGGTGCACTATTTATTGCTGACACCATGTCCTTCCAATATGGTGATCTCACCAAGTTGAATGGAAGACCATTGGCATAGAGGCAACGTGCAATTTTTTCTTCAGCAATATCTCTTGCCTCCATTTTAAATGCCTTCTCTAATGGACCTCTCTTGCGGGTGGTGGTTTCTGGTTCTTCATCTTCTTCTTCCGTAGAGGGTATAGACAAGAAGGGATGTCTAGAGGGCCTAACTATCTGATGAGTGGGTAATGTTGTTTTTTTCTTTCCGGAACTATAACTAGTTTGTTTTCCTCTTGCAACCGAATTGTCAGCATCTTCTTGTTCTTTTATAAATGCTGCTATTTGTACAGCAGAAAACCCCTTCTTATCTGGGCCCACACACATATTAATCCCTTTACCACCAGGGCCCATAAAATGAAGTTTCACTCGGTAGTAGGAGCTATTATATTGTACATTGCAAAAATTACACTTCCAAACAAACCCCCCACCTCCAGGAATTTGTGAAATTCGTGTGGTATGTCTCCATAAAGGAGATCCTTTATCAATTTTGAACTTTTGGCTTCCATCCCCACCCACTGAACTTTGACTACTGGCCATTGTTGCAATCTATAAAAAAAATGAAAAAAAAAAAATATATTTGAAAAACTTCTTCACAAACTTGAAAAAATTCATCAAAAACTAAGAAACTTAAAAAAATTCATCAAAAGATTGAAGAATAGGGTTTAAATGCATACCTTGAACACTTAAATCTCCTTTGTAGAAGCTATTTGCCACTCCACAATCGATCTCCTTCAAATGCAATCACCTCCCTTCAAAATGCTAAGATGGACAGAAAATATGGAGAGAGCAAAATGAGAGGTAAAAATGAAATGTTTTAGTGTTGAAAGGCCTCATATTGGGTCGTTTTAGGGTTTAGAGGCAAAATAGAAATTAAAAAATTGTTTTTTTTTTCACTTTTGGGCCCACTTTTTAAGTGCTGGGCTATGGGTTCTCAAGGGTTCGCCCGGGTACGCGGCTGGTACCCCCGGGTCTGCGTACCTATGGGCAAGGTACTCGCTGGTGCGTACCCAGCGCGTACCCACAGGCGAACCCGAACCGGGTTCGAGGCCTGTGGGTACGAATCCGGTAACTTAGAGTGTAGCATTATGCATGCAAAGCTATCTAACTTGAATGAACATAAAGAACATAAGCAGATCACAAAAGTTGAAGACACCATAACACAATGTTTATGAGTGGAAAACCCTTTATAGGGAGGAAAAACCACTTGGAAAAGATTGCGTTACTGGCTTAATAAAATCTCACTGATTATAGAGCCTCACTGGCTAGTTTTACAGCCTTATTGGCTACCAAGAAACCTCATTGGTTACAGCCTCACTGGCTTAAAACAAGAAACCTCATTGGTTATAGCCTCACTGGCATTTAATGTTGCTACAGCCTCACTGGCTTTTCAAGCTAGCAACTACCTCACTGGCAAAAGACAGCCTCACTGGCAAAACCTCCATGGTCTTAATGACCAATCTCCACTGAAAGAAGAGATATAAATTCAGGGGGTTACCCTATTACAATATGCACCAACAACACAGTCCTTTAACACCTTGACTCATAAACTCTTATGTTCCCTTGACAATAGATTTATAACATGAAAAAAGATTGCAAGGATATCCCCTTGACTTCCCAATAATACAAGTTCTCCAATGAAAGATGGAAGCAAGATAAGCTCTTATCTCTTCACAAAACTCCTCTACACAATGAATAAAAGCTCTTTACAAGACTCCTCTTGTTTCATCAATCAAAAAGACTCAGCCACTTATCTTGACTACTCTTACACAAATAAAATAATCAACTCTAGACAGTTTTACAGTCACAAGGATATTTGTTCATCCAAGGCACTGTTGCACACTATCCAATCAAATTTCAAATGAGCTGAATCAGACCATACTTCAATCAAAGCAAGACAAACTCCATAGACCTGTGATCACTTTTAGATTTCATTAATCTATGCATAGACTTCAACATATTTTCACAACCACTCTTAACTGAACAGGTAAACACAACAAAAGAAACTTGAGTGCAGTCATTACACACTGTTACACACTACCATATAAAAGTTCTTCACAGTGCATGTTTACTCTACCATTGTAGTCTTCCTCTCTGTGTATTGTCTTTACAATTAGAAAACCAATTCAATACACCTGTTCTCCTCAACACCATGCAGAAGGTAGCACTTTCAATTCACATAGCTTTCAAAACTTTGACCACAGTTCTTTCCATCATAGCTTACACATTCAAAAATAATGATACTTGCAGAGATATCAAATCATTTCATCGAACCTTTTCACAGTGATCAAGTCACTTCCATATATTGATCAAGACCTTGATAGTTTTCCATAAAACCACTGTGTATACAACTATGTATAAAAACTGTCCTCATAACCGATAAATCATCATTCAAAAGATGGTTTGATAACTGTCAAAATGTGCCATCTGGACTAGCATTGAACCGATAAATGTAAACCTTAGACTTAGGTTATATCAAACTTAGTAACTCGACATGAAGAACAACAAACTAGGATTAAAGAATGTGTTACCAATATGTGCTCATTTGCCATAGTAGTCGATAACACCTGGAGTAGTCGCTACCAAACAACCACTGCCTGGAAACCATGCCTTGCAGCTGCCATACCAAAGTCACCATGACACGACTACAGCCTTCACAAAAGTTTATGCCCTAATCATTTTCACAATGAAACCAACTTTGTGCGTACCCTTATCAAAATGATAAGCTTTTGTCTCAATCATCTTTGACAATAATGAACAAACCATTATTTCCTTTTGTTCCCATTTACACCTTGAAAATCTTGAAGTAGCAAACTCATCACCAACACCAAATGAACAAATACCAATAAGAACTTCACCATACCTTGAAGAGTAACATCAAGCTTATCAAGGCAACAACAACACATTACCTTGTAAATGAAGAGCATCTTTGCATGAAGAGTAATTAAGTACCTTTAGCACTTTGAAAAGATATCATGTAGATGACATACCTTTGAATGCATCTTTGCAAATGCTTAGCAACATTATCAACTTAGCAACAACATGAACTACTGAAACATGAATTGCCTTGATGCATCATCAAACTTGTGGCATCATGCATCAACCTTGTGACACCATGCATCAACCTCTGTTTGACATCTATTGCCATCAACTACAAACATGAACCTAACACCTTTGACATCAATGACAAACCACATGCCAACACAACCCCCTTGGCTCACTAATGGCAGACACTTCAGTCATCCATTATGGGTGGTCTACTTGGCATGAAATTATTAACGGCTATCCCCCTTGTACTTCCGTCTCTTCTTCCCATGATTGTTTATAGCATAGTTGCCAGGAGATGCGTCTCCCCCCCTCTAAGATGCGTCTCGGAGACTAGTACCGTCTCCGGAGATGCCTCTAGGAGGTTGGAGACTTCCACCGAAGTTTCCCGAGTACCTTGCCGTCTCCTGCTGCAGAAAATGACGTCTCCTGCTAAAATACCTAAAAAAACTTTAAAGTTTAAACATTTGAAACTTTAAAAATTAAAGCATAATGTATTTGATGTGTCTAAGAGTGATTAAATTATTGTTTTGAACGTTCAATGTCATCATATTTTCAGATTTTTTATAAATTATTAATTTTTTTAATTTTTTATTTATATTAAAAAAAATGGCGTCTCCAAGTACCCCCATCTCCTGTTTTAAAAAAAAAGCCGTACCGGTACCGGTTCCAGTCTCCCATACCAAGCAGTACCAGTTTCGTGGCAACTATGGTTTATAGAGGCATAAATAACTTATGGTTAGACTAATAACTTAATTTGTATTGCAGTTCTTATTAGGCTCTATATGAAATGCATAGAATTAATGTAGTTAAACATAAACATCAAATTGCATACCAAAATATCTATTACTTATATTACTGTTGTAAGCTCAGTAGGCAGATATATTAATCATTGTTGCAGATGTCTTATTCAGGTCGATCTGCTATAGTTCGCAGATATTAGTTGAAAATAAAATAAATTCCAAGATGCTTTCTTAAAGAGAAACAAATAGATTAGATCAATGAATAATTACTAATAAGGATTAATGATTGCTGCAAGCATCATTATTGCATGATCGTGTAAAATATACGTATATAGATATATAATGATTTCTAATTAATTTCAACATACAATAATTACCTTGCATGAATATATATATATATATATATATAAATATAAATAATTATATTTAAACTTACAAAATATATCTCTGCTAATAATATTTTAATCTCATAGATCCCTGTAATTGCTGATCCTTGTTCCTTGTTTTCAATCTGCTTTCAAATCTGCATATACCTCTGTAAGATCTGCATATACCTCTTTTAGATTTAGATCTCCATATTATATTTTTGCTCTTTTACTCAGATTTCCATTCTATGCTCTTCTATCTCAAAATGCTACCACTATTTATATCTTTATACCTGAATGAGAAGACATACCTCTTCAAACAGAAATGACATATCCCTTTAAAACAGATCGCTGCCTTTTTCATTAACTAAAATTAAATTATTAATCCTGCTTCTTTAAATATTAACCGGTGCTTTGTGTTTGACTTTTGATTTGCTATTTTAAATTAATTAAAGTCTTCATTATGCAGCACTACCTTATTAATATGGAATCGCTGCCTTTAATAAGTTAATTCTATTGAACTTTGTGAAGTTCCCTTGGTCAGCGCTTACTCTTAATGTTTGTAAAGGTTGTGATTTCCTAGTCAGCACTATATTTAATTTCTGTACAGGCAGTAATCTGGGGCATGATACCCTTTATTAAACTCTTTTGCTGTCTTATATATATGATGGTAATTGCTGCTTTATATCAATATATTACATGTTCTCTTATTTTAATATATTTATTTTTATATTAGTTCTTTTATATATAAATTTATAATATATATTATAATAATTGTAATTATTAAATTGTTAATATTTATATTTATATTTTTAATATTTTATTTTATTTATTTATTAGCATTTCAATGCTTGGTTTTTATTTATTTTAGTGTTACAATTTTGAGGGCATGACATCTATGCTTATGGATATTCTCTTTTCTTCTTTTGGTTTAGCTTTTACTTTGGTACCTCAGAAGTGTAGGAACCCTTAGAAATTGTAAACTAGTCTTCTTTTGGCTTAGACTTTGATACCTCAGAAGTGTAAGAACCTTTAGAAATTGTAAACTAGTCTAATTTTGGCACAGTGGGTCTTGTGGGTGGTAAAAAAAACACGAACATGTAGTGGGTCATGTTGTGGCTATAATTGAGTACATAGGACAGGAGCTTGTTTAGAGACTTTAGCCATTTTTTCTGTGCTGTAGTTTTCTTATACAAAATAAAAATATGGTTTCTGGTTGCAGCATTCTTTCATCATATGTAAGCACAAAACAAATAGCTGAGCAGGATTTTTCCTTTCTTTACCAACTTCCTGAGAGAAGTTGACTGGTTCAGAAGATTTTAATGTCCAATTTGCTATAATATAAGTATATTTCAGTGGGGCTTGTTTACATCCAAATGATGAATATAGTTATTAATATTAACATGTTAGTAGGCAGCATTTAGCAGTGAGATCAAAATTCATTTGCTGTTGTTTGCACAAACAATATTTAACTCAATGTATGTTAACATATTCTGGATCTTCTGCTGCTTTAGTAGGTATGCCATTATAGTTCTTCCTCCTTTTATTTTTGTTTGACTTGCTTTGTATATGTTTAGGTATCAAATTTGCTTATGGAACAGCAGGGTTCCGAGCAGATGCTTCACTCTTGTCATCAACAGTGTTCAGAGCTGGAATTGTGGCTGCTCTGAGGTCATTGAAAACTGGATCTGTTATTGGACTAATGATCACGGCCTCACATAATCCAGCTTCTGACAATGGTGTAAAGGTTGCAGATCCAGGAGGTGGCATGTTGACCCAGGACTGGGAACCATTTGCTGAAGCCTTGGCAAATGCTGTCAATCCAGAGGATGTTGTACAAGTGAGTTTGAGATTGTTATTGTGTTCCAAAATTATTAATAGAATGTATCTAGCTGCGGTAGCAGACATCTCTTACATTCTTTTATTCATTAAAGTGAATTGGTAGGAAAAGTCACGAATGGTTGGTGTATACTGTTGCATATAACTCAAATTAATCTAGTTTAATGACCGTAATGCTACTTTTCAGACAATTAAGGAGTTCATGAGGAATGAAGGTATATCATTCAAAGAAGCATGTTCTGGGGAGGTTCTTGTAGCAAGAGACACAAGGCCTAGTGGAGAATCACTACTTGCTGCTGCCATGCAAGTAAGAAGCGGTACTTCTACAAGCATGTTTAGAATAGGTGCAAGATAAATGATCTATTATGATTTAAATAATATTTTTTGAACCATAGAAGTTATGTATCTTTTGTTCCTTCAATATCACTATCACTAATAGTTGGTGCTGTTGAAGGGAATTAGAGCTGTAAAAGGAGTTGTAGCTGTTGACATGGGTATCTTGACAACTCCGCAACTTCACTGGATGGTCCGGAATAGAAACAGATTTATGCCAGCAACAGAATCTGATTATTACACACAACTGTCAAGCTCATTCAGGTAAAGTTTTTCAGAAACTTTGCACAATCTTCATATTAGACATGGCAATATTGTAGTATTATCTGTGAAAAAACACACAGGGGCATGATTTCTGAAGTTTTTTCTTGACTAATTTTTTCTATCTGTATGCTCAAAGGTGGACATTTAGAATCTAGTAAAAATGAATCTTATGCAGGACTCTAATGTCATTGAGCCTTAAAGTGCTAGAATCAGAACCTTATATTGGAGATGTGGTAATAGATGGAGCCAATGGAGTGGGTGCAGAAAAGTTGTTTCTGTTACTGCCATTTCTGGAGGGTCTAGAAATGCAGATCAAGAACTCTGGCAAGGAAGGGGAAGGTGGCCTCAATGAAAGAGTTGGGGCTGACTTTGTGCAGAAGGAGAAGGTGATTCCCTGTGGATTTGGAGTTGGTGATGTTGGAAAAAGGTGATTACTTGTCCTCTAGATTCACCCAGGCTAATGCATTGTTTCTGTGTCTTATCCAACTCCCACGGGTACTAAGGGTTCTGTAAATTATTGAATAGGTGTGCAAGCTTGGATGGTGATGCAGACAGACTTGTTTACTTCTGCATCTCATCCTTGGAAAAACAGAGCATTGATCTTATTGATGGTGATAAAATCTTGGCTCTATTTGCTATTTTCATCAACCAGCAGTTGAACTCTCTCCAAGAGAAATGCCATTCATATAAGCTGGGAATTGTGCAGACTGCTTATGCCAATGGAGCTTCCACAAAATACTTGAGGCATCTTGGGTTGGAAGTTGTGTTCACATTCACTGGAGTGAAATACTTACATGAGAAGGCTGCTGAATATGATATTGGAATCTACTTTGAAGCAAATGGACATGGAACTATTTTGTTTTCTGAGAAATTCTTAGCATGGCTTAGTGCTTTGAATGAAGAGCTTGGTTCTTTTACGACAGGTTCGTTTCACTGTGTTTGAACTCTAAGAACCGTATTGTGACTGCTTTTAGCTTAGTAACTATGATTTCCGTTGATAATTTAATTTGGTGGAGCCTTTATTATTGTTATTTTTTTGTCTGGAAACTTTTGATTCCAGACTTGGAGCAGCTCAAGGCTGTTCAAAGATTGTTGGCAGTCAGTAAGCTGATCAATCAAGCAACAGGAGATGCATTGAGTGGGTTGTTGTTGGTAGAAGCTATTCTTGACTACATGGGGTTCTCCATTCAAACATGGAACAAGCTCTATCAGGACCTTCCAAGCAGACAAATAAAGGTTAGTTTTTGATCTGATTGGACTCTTCGTGGTCTTTAAGAGAACAAGACATTGAAATGCCTTTCTAGCTAGAACATTTCTTACTACAGGTGACGACATAAGCTGTAATTGAGAACTAGGATGGGTTCAGTGAATGATATTTTACGATTTGTTCATGTAACTTGGTGTTGATATTTGTATCTTGTTATTGAAATTTCTTTTTTTTAAAAAATTGTTGACACTTTTTTCTAAGTTACCGGTTTGGGTTCGGGTTTGGGGGTTCGGTTCGCCGGTTCGGCTAAATTTTTTTTTTTGGGGAGGGGGCGGGGGTTGGTTTGTTTTGGGTTTGTTAGTACAAAAAACTTGTAAAAATAAAATATATATATATGTGCAGCCTAGAAGCATGAATTAGGATTAGAATATCACATAACATCATATAAACAACAAAACCACCATAAATTTGAATGTCATTTAAAACATGCATGATAAATATTATTGTTGAAACTTGAATTGTGGTAGCTTGATATACAAAGTCTATTGATGCCAGGGTTCAATTTGTATAATTTTGAAAAAAGAAGCCAACTGAGTAGAGTTATTAGCATTCTTCAGAAATCATAAGAATTTGTTTAGTACACTAGCCATTTTGATGTCTTCTCGCAGTCTCAAACATTATTTTGTATCATTGTTACATTGGTCTTGAGAGTGTTAGCTTAATATAGCTCCACAATACAAAATCTGGTTTACCTGTGCAAAACAATTTTTGAAAAAAGAAAGTTATGTCACAGTCCGCTTTCAATCCAACAAACAAAATTGAAAGCTCAGCCTCTTGGAATGAAAATGCTTGTTTGCAAAACAAATGAATAAGAATGAGGTAGTTAAGGTGTTTAGAGTGATTTAGAGGTCACTTTTAGGGTTCCCTTGGGCATGGGTCAAAGTCAAACTCCCATAAAACATTAAAAAAATGCTCAAAAAAACACTTTTTGGATGCCTAGGCATGTGGGTTCTGTCTTGGTTCGCCTGGTTCTGTCTGGGTTTTGCCCGGGTTCTCTTTGGTTTCTACCTGGTTGAACCCACAGGCGAACCGAATCAGGACCAGAACCTGGGGTAAAATAGAAGAACCCAGTAACATAGATTTTTTTTATTTCTAGTCTCTATGTATGTGGTGCGTTGATGGTTTGAATGCAAAGGAAAGCCATATAGAAAATACACTATTGCTAGGTAGAAAGTGAAATATATCATGTTGAAGATAATCCAATAATACACCAAAATAATATCATCTCACAGTGGTGACTAGCATGGAAAATACACAACCCATAATATATTGCACATGGCTATTGAAAAAATATGCATCTTTTCATTTCCAATCTCTAGCTATAATTGTAGAACTTTTTTCTTAGGCAAACAGGTAACCTGCTAAGGTAAAAGAAATCTCAAACTCAATTAGGTGAAATTGTTTTCATTCTCCATATTGGGGTTAACAATATCTGAAGGAGAATGTGTATACTAATCTCATGTGAGTAGCATTAGCCCTTATAGATCTGCAAGCAACTCTTCTCAGGGTGGATGCAATTGATGTTTGGGCTTCGATCGCTCTCTAAGGATTCCTGAAGATGTGTTTTTGTGATGCCCATAAAGTTGGCGAGAATTTTCTTACAAACTTTGACACCACTTATGCTTTCCCTTGGTATGCAAATGCACATGGCCTCTATAATCTACCCCCTTGCAAACACTTCAACTTAATGATTTGCTAGCATTCTTAAAGTGCAACTTAATGCTGTTATCTCTTAATGGTGGAAACTGTTTCTGGCATGTTGGAAACCCATTTTCAGGAATCCAGAAAATTTCCATCCCAGCCAGAAACTCTTGGAGAGGGGCCTAGAAAACTCCAGAAATGTTTCTGGCAAATCTAATTTTTTCCAGAAGTTTCTTGCTGTAGTAAATGCCCTTTGAGGTATCCTTACTGTGCAAGTAAGTTTGTAGGCAACATTGATGCAAGGCAGTGATTATTTGTATTCAACATTAGAGGAAGCAGAAGGAATATTGTAGAGTGCATACTGAATATCAATATGCAGAGAGCAAAGACTCACAGGATGAAGATGAATTCACATGGAACTAGACATGCACGGCGAAGAGGGAAAATTGGATAAGCATGTGTGTGAGGAATAAGGAATAATACTGCCTATAAGTTTTTCATTTGTTTGACCTCTGATTGCTGTTTACTGCTATTCCTACTGGATTGAATAGTGCAGAATAAACAGTAAATACGAGAAATATGGAGAAAACATACAGCAATTCACAAAGATACATCAATCTATTCATTCATAGGCTTTTACAAATTGTTCCAGGAATCTCCATGCATGTAGTCCCTTCTTTGTATACAATGCCAATATTTAAAGTAGCCTACAGTTGGTTGAGAACTACCAACTATTGGTAACTATCAACCGCTTACAACGGTACAATAATTTCTGATGATAATAACTAATATAATTCTTTTTATTTGACTAACTACAATTGCTAGATCATTTCAGATGGTTTTATGGTGTGATTCATGCATTGTTATTAAAGTTTGTTTGACTAAAATTGAAGTTGTTAAATCAGCCTAATTTGAAGGCTCATTATACAAAATTGGCAAATTTCAAACTTAATTCTTAAAAGTGTCTGAATTTTGTGATCATAGGTCTTAAGAAATCCGATTGATGTTGGAAATCAAGCCCCAGGCCTCCACAAAAGGCATTAGAGATGAAGCCTTCAAAGTAGAGCAATTTGCTTTACAAATGAAATGGGCTCCTCCACGAGAGGCATATGAAGGTGAATAAAGCTTCAAAAGTTCTAGCAGAGACTCAAAATATATGTAAAGAAACATGCATAATACAAGAAGCCCATATGAAGCAGAAGGGGAAAATGTACAGGAAAAAGAAATGCAGCCCTTAAGAAATTACATGGTCTTTCAACTTTAACTATGTACATATGTTAAAACTCTTGAGTTGTGCGACATAGAAAATGAATTAAAAAAAATGCAGAAGATAAATCATCCTCACTATCAGATAATAGACTGAATTGAGAACTTATTTTTGCATGGATTCTGAGGTCATGCAAAACATCCATTCAGAGGCTGAATTGTCTTTGGTGACCAAAGAGAAAAATTATCAGAAGTAGTAAATGTATCTTTTGGTAAAATTTCTAAGGTGAACCAGATAACTTTGTTTTTTGACACATTTCCTAAGGTGGATGGAAACTTCCATCTGAAGGCTGGATTGAGTCAGCATAGAAAACATAAACTTTCAAGAAACTATGGTCTATATACAATGAAATTTTGATGCCATTTTAAAACTTCTTTTTGTGGCACACCTCGAAGTTCACAATGAACAAGAAAAATAACACAAGGTAGAATATGACAAATCTGCTAAGGGATCAAATTCCTGAAATGATTAGTATGAGAATAATGCAATTAGTGCTACAACTTCAACCGTATATGAAGAGAATAAATCATCCATCTGATAAGAAAAGAAAAAAATGTTGGAAGGTGAATGTAATCCTTACTTTTAGAGTCGTAGGGGCAGTTTTGCTCACATGCCAAGAGGGATGGTGGTGGGCAATAAAAGAAGAAACAATAATGAGAAAAAAAATAAAAGCTTGTATTTCATTAATAATGACGTATATTTATAGTTAAATTTGGCTTGAAACTGCGCTGATCGGAAAATATATTCAATGAATTGCAAGGAATAAGAACCCCAGCCTGGCAATCCAGAAGTGAAAATCACCAATTGCTCAGAAGGATCTCTTCCTTAAGCTGTATAGAAGATTCATCCAATGCCTGATTGTAAACAAAATGATTAGATTGTTGTAGATCAAGCCAAAAAGCTTCCCTAGTGTAGGAGGCCTTGTTATTTATAGAAAACTCCAAAAAATGTAAGTGGAAATAGGGAAAGTACCATCAACCTGTAAATTAAAAGGATGAGAAGACTCTGAGATGGCTACTTTTTTTTATTTGATTTTACCCTAGCCACCATAAAGAAGAATCCTCATTTCGAGGTGTTTTTCTCTCAAATCAGACAATGGATGAGCAACAACTTAGGGCTCTTATGAATCCTGTTCTCATATCATGTGGTCATACTGAGGAATAAGGATTACGCTCAAGCAAACTCACACCAATGAAAGACCAATACACTATTGAAAACAGAGGCATGCAAATTTTCAAAGTGGAAATGGTTGGTACCCTTTATTCATTGTGCACAGGAGAACTCTCACGGATTATCACTTTTTTCATGAAAGGATGAACCATATGCTATTCAATACACTCTATTGAGCAGTGGACGGGAGAGTATGAGTGTAGACTATCTAAGTGGTAGTCAAGGTAGGTGAACATGGGCCAATGAGATGCAAGTATATGGATCTTGAAGAGCGATATTATTATAGCCTATAGGATCAGTTATTACATAATGTATATTTGACACATTTGACACAACTTAATACGTTGGAGCCAGCTAATCTTAACTGATCTCCTAGTATCTGACATCAAACTTATCCCTCCACTTCTCCACCCAGTCCTCAACCATCTTAACACTCCTTTCCCTGGCTTTGAAACCTTCTCTTTTCTGGAGTTTACATTGCTTAGTCTTTACTTCAGAGGTTTGCTTTACCGAGAGCTTTCTTTTGAATTTTTTGCTTTAAGATCGTAAAGAGATGACAATATGTTATTTGTCTGACGAGATTGATTTTTGCACATTTGACTTCCATTTACTATTGTTTATTTATACCTATGCATGTGACAGTCTGGATAAGTTGTGGGTTTTTACCAGGTAAAAGTTGCAGACAAAACATCTATAGTCACCACTGATGCAGAAACTAGGGTGTTGAGGCCCTTGGGACTTCAGGAAACAATTGATTCTGAAGTTGGTACGCATTGCTTGTTTGTGGAGTGCTTCTATGTTATTTTAATTTAGAAAATTAGTTGTGATACTTGCTACTAACATATTTCGCTAAAATTACACTGTTGATAAGTAGTTTGTTAGTCAACTGATTTCATGATTTTTTGGATTTTAAAGTAATTTTCTCTTTGCAGCAAAACATACCCAGGGGCGGGCATTTGTTCGTCCTTCTGGTACAGAGGATGCAGTACGTGTCTATGCTGAGGCCCTTACACAAGAGGCTGCAGACAGTCTGGCTCAAGCAATTGCTGAGCATGTGCACCAATTTGCAGGACTCGTGAGTGCTGCATGATGAACGAATGCTTTCAAAAGAACACTTTTCGGCAAAAAGATTTTTAATCTTGCAGAGAGTTATTTAATTCCTTTCTTTTTCTTTCTTTATGCATTTTTCCAGAATGGGAATGCATTACATATGGGGGGTTTCCTTACCCAGAGCACTTTCCCATCCCATATCATGTAACTGTTGCTTCTTTGCAGTTGCCTTGTCGAATTTCTTAGTTAATTTCCTTTAAACTGCAAAGTCAATAAAAGAAGTATAGTTCATTGTTGGTTCTTAGACAATCAGGTCATGAACATGTATAGGAGTTACGAGGCTTAATATTTTAAACTCGTCAATTTTGCAACCACTTTGTCATAGTCATACTATATATCATGTGCGAATATTTGCAATTCCTTTGAAATTAACAATGTTCTTTATTAATAATTATATGGGAAAAGCTAGGTTACTGATTCGGGTTTGAGGGTTCGGTCAAAATTTTTTTGGGGTTGGGTTTGTTTTGGATTCATCCATACAAAAACATATAAAAATCAGAAATATATACATATTTACAACAATAAATAAATTCAAAATGCTACACAACATCATATATTGTATAATAAACAAAACCACCACAATAAAAATAAAAAATATTAGAATGTCAATTAGTCAAACTCGAATGTCAAGATATTTATTATATATTAAAATTAATTGCATTGCTACATTTCTCCTTGCAGGTAAGCATCAAGTAGCATCAATGAAGATTATTCAATTGGATGACGATATTATAGATGAAGACTTGTAGGCAAACTTGAAAACTTGGACTTGGAGAGTATTTGGAAAATCAAATGAATTCACTAGGAGTTTGAGGGCAATGACACTAACAGGGTTGAGGGGTAGTGCCCATAGTGGGGTCAAGGGGCAATGCCCCTTGCGGAGGTCTGTGGACAATGCCCCTAGTGAGGTTGAGGGGTAGCGCCCCTCGTGGGGTTCAAAGGCAATGCCCCTGTCGCGCTCCTTGTTGCAATACAGGGCCAGGTCAAGGGGCGGAGCCCCTACCACCAAACCCAAATTAAGACTTCCAAAACAACACAAATCTTCATGACAGACATAATTTTGCATTCATAATAAGGTCCAAATTAAGATCGTTAAAGCAACACAAACCTTCATGGTGCACATCATTTTAGGGCTTAAGGGGGGCAAATGACACTTTTTAGAGTAAAAAAAATAAAATTAAAATAAAATTTGAAAAAGGCAAAGTTCGCCTATTTTCCATAGAATTTGCCCAAATTCTGTAATGAGCCTAGCTCAAAATTGACCAGAATTTGCCCTAATTGGCTGATTGTAATATTGTCAAACAGTTTGAATGCAACCTTGCAGTTTGCTGATGTAGTGTTTCAGTCTGGAGTAGTTTGATAGAATGGATGCTATGACAGATTTAAATACTTCTTCAAGGCCTACAATCTAATCTATTATGCAAAAATGCAATTCTTTTTGTATTTTTGAGCAAATATATGGGAAAACTAAATGTGCAAAGACTAGCTACAACAAATGGACATTTTTACAAACAGTTGTCTTCAAACCCTAATCTGATTTCAAGCTTAATTGCAACAAGAATTTGAGAGACTACTTATTACTCCTTCAATGTAATCTTTCCAATACAATGACAATTTCAACTCAGCCAAGACTCTTGGCAAATTACATATGAATTAATGCAAAGTCTGATATAGACTGTAACCTACAGCCATACCACTTATTATGCAGCTAAATGACATCTAACATGCATGAAAAATAACAAAGGAACCTGGAAATGAAGGCACCTTGAAGCTGTGATCAAAGTATTGTAGCACGGGGTACTATTCACGGAACTGTAGTGCGGTACTGTAGCGACTACTGTAGCGCGACACTGTAGCAAATCGCGGCACTATAGTGTTACTGTAGCAACCAACAAATAAAAATTATTCCACAATAAATCTTTAATGCCAACCAACTCCAAAATTGTATGCCTTCAAAATTGGCCTTAGGCCACAAATTTCTGCCCTAATGAAGTGACTGAAGTATCACCTCCAAGCTGCAATAATTCAGGTGATATTGCACACCCTCAAAATTGCTATCAATGGGAGTTTTCGTTCCCAAAGACACTGATTATCTGCAGACCACCTAGCTCCACAAATACTCAAGAAGAATCACCAATCATCAATTCATCAAATCTGGATGTCCAAATGGTGAGACCTCAAGGTCTATTTAATCTTTTCCTCTAGAGGTCGGCCTTAATAAAATAATATTATTTTTTTGACCTTCTAGAAGATTCCAGTATATTATAATCTTTTTGCACTTTATGAATTATTAAAATGTTATATTATTAAAAAGTGCATCTCAACATAAGATTATAAAATAAGGTTTCCATAAATAGAAATAATAATTAAATATAATGGAAAACCTTTTCCCAATTAAAAACTGAGCCAAATAATCACCAAGTGACTACAAAATGACTCTCTCACCATGCCTCATTAGCCTATGAGAGCCGTTAATAGGCTAATCCTGCTAATTTGTCGATGTCAACTCGAAGGGGACATTACAGTCCGCCCCTCCTGAAATTGCTTGTCCCCAAGCAATCTAAATTCAGGATGCTGCAAGATCTCCTCACTTTCCCATGTCACATCCTCAACTGGTAAGTCCTTCCACTTGATCAAATATTCACTGATAACTCGTTTCCGAGTAGTCTTCTCACATACGTCCAATATAGCCTCTGGCACCAAAATTAGTTTCCCTTCATCATTCAATGGTGGCAATGTCATGGAGGGAACCACATGATGTCCCAACGCCTTCTTGAGGCGAGATACATGGAAAATATTATGCACACTACTGTTAGCAGGCAATTCCAACTCATAAGCCACTTCTCTTACCCTCCTGATAATCCTGAAAGGACCATAGTAACGTGGCTTAAGCTTTTCTGCTCTGCTCTTCTTGAGAGTGGACTGCCTGTAAGGCTGCAACATCAAGTACACCATATCGCCAACCTCGAAGGAGCGCTCAACCCTCTTCTTATCTACATATTGCTTTTGTTGGTTTTGTGCCTTTTGGATATTTTCCCGTAAAGCTCTTATAATGTCTTGATTATCCTGTAGGAGATCACCAACACTAGGCACACAACTGTCACTCAACAAGAGGTCCAGGAAATTAGGCGCATCATATCCATACAAGGCCATGAATGGTGTCATCTGAATAAAGAGATGGTAAGTGGTATTGTAGCAATACTCACAAAGATGTAGCCACTTGACCCACCCCTTCTGCTGTCCTGCGATGTAGTTTCTCAAATACCCTTCCACCCATTTATTTACTATTTTTGTCTGTCCGTCAGTCTGTGGGTGGTAACTAGTGCTTGGAGTGAGTTCTGTCCCACATAGCCTGAATAGCTCCTGCCAAAAGTGGCTCATGAATCGACTATCTCTATCACTGACAATGTTCCGAGGTAGCCCATGCAGTCTGAAAACCTCCTGGAAGAACAACTATGCTATCTGAATAGCTGTATATGTAGATGTGATCGGAAAGAAGTGAGCAAATTTAGTCAAACGATCTACAACCACATAGATACAATCTCGCCCCTGGGCTTTAGGCAAGCCAGTGATGAAGTCCATCGACAAACACTCCCACTTCCTATCAGGAATTGGAAGTGGCTGAAGTAAGCCTGTAGGGTATGTGTGCTCCTGTTTATTTTGCTGACAAACAGGGCATTCTCTAACATACTGCATTACATCTGATTTAAGGCCTTTCCATGTAAACCTCTCTCGCACCTGTTTATAAGTTTTGAAAAAGCCGGGATGTCTTGCCATAGGTGCATCGTGGAAGGCCCTCAAAATGGTGATTTTTATTTCTGATCCCGAAATCAAATAGATCCTCCCCTTGTAAATGATAAGATCATTTACAACTGTGTACTTGTCATCTTGCACTGATCCATCAACAATCCCTGTAGCCCAACTGTCCTTAACATATTCTGCCACTATCAGGTGCCTCCAATCTTCCACAATCCCAGTCATAGAGCTTAAGTGGGGACGTCGGGATAAAGCATCGGCCACAATATTCTGTGTTCCTTTAACAAAGGAAATATCAAAGTCATATGATTGTAGCTTACTCACCCATTTTTGCTGACGATCATTAAGATCCCGTTGCCCAAGGAAGTGCCTCAAGCTGTTGTGGTCTGTCTTAACCACAAATTTGCTGCCCACCAAATACTGTCTGAATTTGGCCAACGCATGCATAATGGCCAACATCTCCTTATCATATATGCTATATCCCCTCTCTGGACCACGAAGCTTCCGACTCTCAAAAGCAATCGGATGTTTGTCCTGCATAAGGACTGCACCAATTCCCTCTCCTGAAGCATCACATTGCAGCTCAAAGGGTTTAGAAAAATCTGGCAAAGCAAGCACTGGGCATGTAGTCATGATTAGTTTGAACATCTCAAAGCAGTCCTGCGCCTCTGGAGTCCAAACGAAAGCCCCTTTCTTGGTCAAGTCTGTGAGTGGTGCGGCATGGCGTGAATATCCATTAACAAATCTGCGGTAGAATCCACACAACCCCAAAAATCCTCTGAGCTGAGTAAGATTCACTGGTGTAGGCCATTCAACAATCGCCTTAATCTTCTCAGGGTCCATACGTACTCCCTTAGAACTGATGATGTGACCAAGATATAATAACTCTGTCATCCCTAAGTCACATTTAGACTCCTTTGCATACAAGGATTCTTTCCCCAAAATGCCCAACACTATGTCAAGATGTGCTATATGATCATCCCATGTTTTGTTGTATACCAAAATATCATCAAAGAATACCAGTACATACCTCCTCAACTGTGAATGGAAAACCCCGTTCATTGTAGACTGAAATGTTGCTGAGGCATTGGTTAATCCAAAGGGCATAACCACAAACTCAAAATGCCCACAATGGCACCTAAATGCTGTCTTCTCAATGTCCTGTTCCCTAACCCGAATCTGATGATAGCCTGACCTCAGATCACTTTTGGAGAAAAAATGTGCACCATGTAACTCATCTATTAACTCATCAATTCTAGAAATGGGATATTTGTTCTTTATTGTTCGCTTATTCAAAAGTCTGTAATCAATACACATCCGCAATGTACCATCTTTTTTCTTAACCAGCACTACTGAAGATGTAAAAGGAGACTTACTTGGTCTAATATGTCCCATGGCCAGCAACTCATTAATTGTCTTTTCGATTTCATCCTTGAGTTGCTTGGGATGTCTGTATGGAGTGATTATGACAGGCTTGGCGCCCTCCTCCAACTCGATGATATGCTCAATCCCTCGATCTGGAGGTCTGCCTGGAGGAATCTCACTAAACACCTTTGTATGCTTAACCCTTAACTCCTGGATATCAGGATGGTACTCTGGTTTCTGCTGTTCCCCTTGTGTAGGCAACAACACACATTCTACTGCCCACTCTACCATATCATGTCTTACTAGCCTCGCCATTCTCTTGAAAGAGATCATTCTGAAGCTAGAGTCTCGAATTTCCTTAAGAACATGGGTCTTCCCATCAACCTGGAAAGACATCTCCATCTCTCTAAGATCAAGGGTGAATTTCCCAATATCATGTAACCATCTCATGCCAAGTACCATGTCAGTATCACCCATATTCACCACATAGAAGTCCGTCTTGAACTCATAGTTGTTCAATCGAATGGGCAAGTCTGAAATTCTCTTCTCACATTTGAGGGTATAGCCATTTGCAACCTTGACCCTTATTCCCTCAAATTCCTTTGTCCTGATGCCTCTCCTATCAACCAAATGAGCATCAATGAAGTTGTGAGTTGCCCCTGTATCAAGAAGAGTGATTATCTTTTGCCCTGCTAGGACCCCACGCATCCTAAATGAACCCTCCTGTTGGATGCTAGTGATGTGTGCATCATGTTGCCTCATTGCTCCTTCATGTTCCTTTTCACTTTCATGCTTTTCTTCCTCCTGCTCTGCTTCTGAGTCTTCAGAATTAGATTGCTGGTCTAATTTTTTTGATTCAGAGTCTTCATAGTATGCCCACATTACTCTATTAGCCTTTCCCTTTGGTCTTAAGGGACAATCATGATTTGCATAATAAGGCCCCTTACAATAGAAACACAACTTCTTCCTTAATTCATTGAGTGTGTCACGATCCAAAGGTGCTGTTGATTTTCCCTTGAAATCTGGTTTGTCCTTCTTCTTAGAGAAAGATTTGTTATCTCGATACGAAGAAGATCCTTTTGATACAAACCTATTCTGTGGTGTAGATAGTTCCATACTCCTAGCCTTCCTCATAGCCTCCTGAAGGGTAGGAGGATTAAAGGCTTTTATCCATCCTCTCATAGGCTCCATTAATCCTTCAATGAATAGCACCACCAACCGTCTCTCTGAGATGTTAGGAACCATCACTGATAATTTCTGGAAATCTCCGATGTAGCTCTCCAAACCTCCGACTTGCTTGAGTTGGGCCAAATCCCTGAAGTATGATTCTGGATCTTTCCTATCAAAATGTTCCACAAGTCTGTCCACAAACTCTTGATAGGATGTAATCTGATTATGCTGTAATGTTACCAATCCATGATACCACCATTCGTGTGCTGCTCCTTCCAGGTGCAAAGTGGCAAACGTGATGGCTTCTTCTTCTGTCATAGGTCGAAGAGCCAAGAAGGTATCCAACTTATGAATCCATGATTGTGCAGTAATCTTGCCACTGCCATCAAACATGGACAATGTGAGCTTATTAGTAGCTTTCTTAAGGTCCTTATTCTGATTCCGAGGCCTTCTCTCTTGTCGAGACCTGTAATAGTCCATCCTCGTTTGTACAAAGTGATCAAAATGCATAAGCTCTCGTGCTTGTGGTGTCAATAGTTGCCATTCATCATGAGCAGCCATATATGCATCAGCAAAGGTAGGCTCCTCAACATCTTCAACATTTTCCTCTACTGCACGTTCTTCCCTTAAGAAGGTGGGTCTTGTAGGTTTGTCTGTAGTGCGGGAAGATGTTCTTAGTATTCTCCTTGAACCAGCTATGCTCCTATCATCATCATGATCTTGGGGCTGCCTTCTAGGCAAGACCAACTGCTGTAGGGTGTTTTCAAGTCGCTCAAGTACCCCGATACCTGCTGCTGACCATCCCTTAAACCCCTCAAGGTGTCAAGTACTTCTCTATCACCATTCCTCTCATTTCTAGGAGGACTTCCCTCTCTTCTTTCCTCCATAGGACCACCAATCTCTTTGTCCCTTGTTGCCTCAACTGCTAATAATGTGTCTTGTGTTTGCTTCCTTTCTTCTCTTGCTGTATATCTATTGGTTCTATCACTTTGTTGCATAAATGAAGACGATTTTTGACCCCAAAGGATGGCAGGAAACCGCTTTGATACCACTGTAATGAGCCTAGCTCAAAACTGACCAGAATTTGCCCTAATTGGCTGATTGTAATATTGTGAAACAGTTTGAATGCAACCTTGCAATTTGCTGATGTAGTGTTTCAGTCTGGAGTAGTTTGATAGAATGGATGCTATGACAAATTTAAATACTTCTTCAAGGCCTACAATCTGATCTATTATGCAAAAATGCAATTCTTTTTGTATTTTTGAGCAAATATATGGGAAAACTAAATGTGCAAAGACTAGCTACAACAAATGGACATTTTTACAAACAATTGTCTTCAAACCCTAATCTGATTTCAAACTTAATTGCAACAAGAATTTGAGAGACTACTTATTACTCCTTCAATGTAATCTTTCCAATACAATGACAATTTCAACTCAGCCAAGACTCTTGGCAAATTACATATGAATTAATGCAAAGTCTGATATAGACTGTAACCTACAGCCATACCACTTATTATGCAGCTAAATGACATCTAACATGCATGAAAAATAACAAAGGAACCTGGAAATGAAGGCGCCTTGAAGCTGTGATCAAAGTACTGTAGCACGGGGTACTATTCACGGAACTGTAGCGCGGTACTGTAGCGACTACTGTAGCGCGCCATTGTAGCAAATCGCGGCACTGTAGCGTTACTGTAGCAGCCAGCAAATAAAAATTATTCCACAATAAATCTTTAATGCCAGCCAACTCCAAAATTGTATGCCTTCAAAATTGGCCTTAGGCCACAAATTTCTGCCCTAATGAAGTGACTGAAGTATCACCTCCAAGCTGCAATAATTCAGGTGATATTGCACACCCTCAAAATTGCTATCAATGGGAGTTTTCATTCCCAAAGACATTGATTATCTGCAGACCACCTAGCTCCACAAATACTCAAGAAGAATCACCAATCATCAATTCATCAAATCTGGATGTCCAAATGGTGAGACCTCAAGGTCTATTTATTCTTTTCCTCTAGAGGTCGGCCTTAATAAAATAATATTATTTTTTTGACCTTCTAGAAGATTCCAGTATATTATAATCTTTTTGCACTTTATGAATTATTAAAATGTTATATTATTAAAAAGTGCATCTCAACATAAGATTATAAAATAAGGTTTCCATAAATAGAAATAATAATTAAATATAATGGAAAACCTTTTCCCAATTAAAAATTGAGCCAAATAATCACCAAGTGACTACAAAATGACTCTCTCACCATGCCTCATTAGCCTACGAGAGCCGTTAATAGGCTAATCCTGCTAATTTGTTGATGTCAACTGGAAGGGGACATTACAAATTCCCCCTAGGTTTGCGTGGGATTGGCAAGGCTAGACCCATAGTTTGTAGGTTGAACATTGTCCCAACCCGTCCAACCCACAAGGGACTAGATCTAGATCTTGAACTTGGGTCAAACTGGGCTGGGACCTTAGGACAACGAATCGGTAATTTGGGGAAAAAAACATACCCCACACATATATCTAGGGCTAATAATTGAATTAAATTAAATTAAATATAATAAGTTCTTAGATAAGGAGTTGTAGTTGTGACAAATAATGTGACAACTCAGAAGCTCGGAAATTAAAGGTGAGGACTTAGCTGATTTTGATGGTCGATGCAAAGTTGTTTGCTATTTTGATAATAACTTTTTAACCATAGGTCAAAATTGTTCAAAATTGAATGTGTAGGAAGCATAAAGACAAAATCTAAACTAGGTTGTCCACATAATTTGATGTTGGGAACATGATTGTTGTGGTCTGGTCTAGCTAATGTGATTCTATCTTGGGTGGTGTGATTCCATTCTTTGTGCAATTTGGCATTCTATACTTGTAGATGTTCATTTGATGTATATCTACATGAGGAAAAAGTCGGGTGGTGCTAAGCACCACAATTTGGATGTGCTATAATGGGGAAAAGCAAATTTCTTTCTTAATAACAATCACCCTCAGAGAGTGATTCAACAATGATAGAAATAGATAATAGACAAAGGCATTGGACGCTAATGTAGACAAAGTAGTTGATAGTTGAACTTGCAATTGTTAGAAATAGACAAGCAAAGTGTTGTCCTAAATCAATTAGATGCTTTTTATTGGACTGATTTTGATAGGTTTCCCTTTGCGGGGACTTTGGTTGTTTTGGTTGTTGTGTCTGTATGAGTTTCTAGTTTCTATGGCTTACCCCCTAGTCTCAGCTATTGCCCTTTGAAGCTTTTGGCAATTAGTATAAGGTCATGTTGAGTGCATATTGTTTGCAGTTGACAAATAGGTTAATGAACCTTTGTTTTTTTAATAGTTGTTGTTGCTCTTAACAAACTTGTTGGGGAAATTGGGCAAAAGTCTACAAATTGGCTTGGGTAGCAGTTCTAATCTATTGATTTTTTGAGGTCTTAGTCAACATTGAAACACTATAAACACATGGCATTTGTCATGTGATGTTTGATTTGTCTCATTTTGATTGGTTCACTTTAAAGTATGTGTCACTTGTTGGAGCAAGGTTGGTAGTAGTGGTGGGCCCTTGTGGTCCAAAATGTTAATAGTGACATGAGACCTAATTGTTATCTATACTTATGTGGTTGGTAAGCATGGCCTTGAGGGAGGTCTATAAATCTTTTATTGGCCATTGATCTTTAAAGTTTAGATAGTAAGTTTGTTGCCCATTTGGGAATGACATATATCTAGTGTATGCTAAGGGTAGAGTCAAGCATTGTTGAGGTGGAATTTGAAAGATGCATTTTTGCTAGGAATATAAAAGGAAAGTATTTGTCTAGTGCCATGGAAATTTGGAATATATTCATTGGTTGTATGTCCTTTCATTGCCAAGTTCCATGTCATATCACTAGAATAATTGGCTACTTTTAATTATCTTCTAAGGATCTATGGATAGTTAGGTGGGACCTAAATTTGTAGTATAGATATTTTGCCAATTGTTGATCCCCATTAACATTCATCTAGATTGTACCATGTGCTATGAAAAGGAAAAGTTTGTTGGTCGTCCTTTTGTACATGGAGGATTAGTTCTTTGGTCAAGATTCTTGCAAGCATTGTTTGTACAAGCATTTCTTGGTGGGTTTCTACATAATTTAAAGATGGTCCTATAGGCACCTGATTTATGAATTTTAAGTATCATACTAGCTAGTTGGTTTGGCTATGATGACATAAAATAAGTTATTTTATTGACAATTTTTTGTCTCTTGTGGAAGCTCTTGATGTTATCTAAAGGTGTTGCCACATGGCACCTTGCTTGAATGCAATTGGGATGTTTTTTTTAATGTGTGTGGAAATTCTTTGTGGATTTTCACATTTACAAACTCCAAGCTGACATTATATTTGGAACATCTCCATTGGTTGCCTTCCCCATTGTGTTGATGCAAATGGCATAAAGTACCCTAGTTGGATATCCTCCTCCATGTTGCACATCTATTGGTAGATGGTTGATCTATTGTGTATCCTCAAGATATTGTATCAACATAGTTTTTCTTGCTAATTGGATGCATGAGCATTGGTATGGTAAACCTCGGAGGTCAAGAAATATCAAAGCATGCATCCTCTTGGTACCTATGTTTTTGACTGTTCATTTGTTTATCAAGCATCCTTGATAGTCAAATTAGGAGGTCTCAAATTAGATAAGCTTATGCCTTTTGCTTATAGGGAAAATTGTTGACAAGGTGCTTTGATTGAGATGCTTGATAGTCAAATTAGGAGGTCTCAAATTAGATAAGCTTATGCCTCTTGCTTATAGGGAAAATTGTTGACAAGGTGCTTTGATTGATTAAGTTGTCATTTTTTAGTATGCTTGTGGTGAGATAATCCATATCCTAACATTGCCACTGTCATTTTTAATAGTTGGAAAAACAACCCTTTTGACTTGTCCTTACATTATTCCTAAAACAAGCACATTCCTCTAAAAAAGATGCCAAATGCCTTAGAATTGTCATGTTACTTCTCTATAGATTTTGAAAGGTTGTGTTTGGAGAATTCTTCCTAGTCTTTTGGATTGAACCATATCTCTTCTTTGGGATTAAACAAGCAAAGCATACTAATGAAAGTACTGTTTGACAGACTAAGGAGGATATTAATGCCATATTCCTATGTGTCAAGGAAACAACAATTTTTTGCATAGAGCTATATGATTAGGTCATGGATACTACTTCAATATTGGCTCCTTTGGAGGCCAACCAATCCTTGATGGGCAAGTGAATTGCATATCTCCAAAATGGCTTAGATGCATTACAATATGAGAGAGATTCCTTGAGAAACTGGTGAAGGATGGGTTAGGCATCTTCCTCCATGTTTAGAGCATGTATCGAGCCATGTCAAAGCTATGTAAACACTTGGGAGTAATTGAGTGGTGGGATAGGGAAAAGTGTGTTGTTTTCATATGCCTTTATAAAGTGTTGAACACGTGTTAATTACCTATTGGGTGATCAATGTTCTAATTCTATAAGTAGAATCCTCTTTCCTTAATTATGGGACAAATCTTTTCGTATAATTCATGCTTTTGGGTGCTTGTGCAATCTTTGGTGTCAATAGGTGTAGGTTGATGTAAAAATTTGTGTGAATTGATGCTTTTAATCTCTTGTGAGGCTTACTTATGGGAAACCTCCTTGTAGAGACAAGTTCTCCTCAAATAGCCTTGTATTTCTAGGAATTGATTGATGTAGCAATCCTAAGGTTTGCACACTAAATTCAACTCACCATTACTATGTGTAAATTAAAATGAAAGACACATGGGGCTTGCATATAGACAAAGCACTCTTGTTTAGATGGTAAAAGCAAGTAAAGTGAGGGAGCATTTGGAGGATTACCTTCATGAGGGAGCGTTTAGAGGACTACCTTTTTCATGGTGGAGCATTTGTGGACCCATCCATCATGGCACTTCTATCACTTTTTAAGATTTTAGGCATAAGAGGGTTGTTTTTGTTATTTTCATTTTGGTTGAGGTTGCATAGTTCCTTGCAATCAATGTGCAATGCACTTATTGATGAATAGAGAACTTATCTCCATTGCATTATAAGTGGGCTACCAATTTTCTATGGTCTTGCTTGATAAGAATTCTTAGATTCCCATCTTCACTAGTTTTGTCATATCAAAAGCCATCACAAACTTGTCAATGAGTTGTCAAGAGTGTGTTGTTCCTACAAGCACTTGATAATACTATTCTAGTGCAATTTGTTTCAAGGTCTCAGGAAAAATGTGTGTGACTAATATTTCCATGGAAGCAATTCTTGAACAATGGTCACATATGCTTTTATATTAGTACTAGGATCTCTTTAATTTGAGTAAATCAAAGAGAGGTCTTGGAAAAATAACATTTTATATTGCATGATGCAATGATTCATTTAAATATTCAAGATGAGTCCTTGAAAATGGATTGTGCATGAGGGGAGGTGGTCCTCTAAAGATGTGTCTTGACAAATATGTTTGATAGTTTGACTATGGTTGAAGGTTTGAGTAGGGTTGGTGAATCTTGAAAAGGTTTGGATAATTTTGTTGCAAAGGGACAACTAGTTGAAATCTAGTCTAGGTGGTGTAGTTGTATGTTGGATTGGTGGATATCTCTCCAAATTGTAATGTATTAGTCATATTGTGCGAGAGGCATGAAAGCGTTATGTTTGTGTTGGGCTTTATAAGAACTACTCAACAACCCGAGCCTCGAGTGTCCTAGTCCCTTGGACTAGGGTGGTGATAAGAGCCTCTAGGGTTGTTTCATTTGTTTGATTAGCATCTTGTTCTCCACCACCATGAGGTGGGTTTTAATGATTGTGTTGATATGGTTCATTAGCAAGGGTTGAGTGTCCCCATTTGTCACTACCTTGGATTTTCAAGTTGCATGTGTTGTGAGGGGGCTTGAACAATTTGGTAAGCCATGTCAAGGACCTCTCAAGCTAGTGCACTTGCTAGGTTCTTTTCAAGGTGACCCATTTTTTGTTGATGTGGTTAGCTATCTAAGTTGTGAATCTAGGGTTCTACATATGAATCTCCTATTGAACTAACACATATTGATCCCTTGAATGTTTAGGCTTGGATGAATGCCAATTCCTAAGTATGGTCCTCATGTGGAGTTGAAGGTATTGCAACCTTTTTTATGCTTCATGTTCTATTCTAGCACTTGATGAGAGCCTTAAGAGTTGGTGTCTTCATAATCATACCTATTTGATACAAGAGCCACATGGTCTAGAGGGATGCAATGGTCAAAGGAAGGGGTGAATGGATTAGTAGAAGGGACTTTCCCTTAGGTTGTTGCTTCTCTTAATAAATTTGGGGGTACTATAGGAATCACAAAATAAATGTATGAAGATAGAAAAATATAAAGGAAATGGGATGGAATTGACAGAAATTTGATAAACTCATTCAAAAGGATTTATTCTTCATGTTGGTTTGACCAAAATATGTATGCCACAAATTTAACTCACCACTACTATGTAAATTGAAAATGTGGGCATGTGTTGCAAACATGTGGCTTGTGTGTGGATGGACCACTCCTGTTTACATGGTAAAAGCAAGTGAAATAAAAGAGTGTCTAGAGGATTGCCTTCTTCATGTGGGAGAGGTCTTATGGGTGGTGATATTTCTGTGTTTGTAAATATGTTGTTTTAACAATTCTAATGTTGGTGATATATTTGGTGTTGAGTTCTTGATGAGATTTATCTAGGAAGATACTAAGACACGGTTTCCTACTTCAAATAATGCCTCATAGTGTGCTAGCTTTACAATTAGTTACATAGATTTTTTTCTTTGAGCTTGTTGTATGTCTTGGGCTTGTTATTCTTCAATGATTTCATATGGAGGAAATCTTTCCCTTAGTTTCCTCAAGGTAACCTTTATGCAATCCTTTGTAAACACATGAAACATTAATGTGATATGCTAAATGAGATCGAGGTTTGACCATATTTGTAGAATAGGGGCTTGACTATTCTTGGTTGATTGTGGTTTGTTGAAAGTTTGCACTTGTTTATTTGTGATTTGTTGGAAGTTCACATGATTTTTTGTTGAATGCATGGTTGTTAATCCTAATTTTCAAAGTGTTATTTGTTCACATGAAAGAAGCCCTAAGCGTTATGTTGTTCTACATTTTAAAATGAGTTGATTACTTACAAAGTAAGAATTGCAAATTAAACAAGTATCAAAATAAACATAAAATTGAACGAAACATATCTAATCTATGTTTTTTTAATTTTTATGTCCTTTCAATATGCAAACAACCAACATATTTTCTAAAAATGAACACTAAGATTTATATTTGTTATTTTTACTTTTTGGATGATTTATATACAACTATACCAATTCAAATTGTACTACTATGCAAACTAACATGAAAAATCAATAACTTATATTTCTCCTTTACTTTTTCTTATGACTCAATTTGAAACAATTATTTCAATCACAAATGAATTAGTGAATTAATCTAAGCATTTCTTTCAACTTTCTCTCGATCATAATGTATTTTTATAAAATAAAACAAATGATACAATTCATTTTTTTGAATGAAATTGATAAATAATTGTTTGTTCTTGTTTCATGTTTGCTAATGAATTTTGTAATTGTTGCTTGGTGATTTATGTTTCTTTATTGTTGATATGTGTTTGGTTTTGTTAGTTTTCAAAAGAAATGCATTGCTATTATGAAACAAAGATTTGCAAAAATTAAAATAATTTTAATAAAACAAACTAATTATTTCTTAAAATTTGAGGAACTACAACAAAATGCTATAGACCGAGAGAGGTGTGTGAAACTAATTAAATCTAATTCTAACTATTATACTTTAAAATTAACAAACTATTCTAATTGAAATAACTAATAAAATAGGGAGAAAATCAAAGAAAAGTAATGTGTAAGGGTGTCAAAGACAAAAGATATTGTTTTAGGGTGAGCTTTGAAGTTATTAATGACTAAATAAAAACTTGAAGGCTATAGAATAATGGCTAAATGCAATGGTGGTGTTATAAAAATTGTTGACAACTTGGTCATAAATTGTACCTATCTATTTGATAAAACCAAGACAAAGAAGTTGTAGTTGATGCTAAAATGAGAGCTTGTATTGAAAAAACTAAAATTCACAAAGAGAAAAGACCCCAAGAAAAATAAAAATCTATCTATTAATAAAAATAAAAATCTATCTATTAATAATCTCAAATCCGTGAATGGTGAGAAGGAAGTGGAGTTAAACAAAGCTAGGCATAATCTAAGCCAAGTAAAAAATAGTTCAAACACCAAAAAAAATGGCAAGATGGATGTGTGCAAAAGATTGTGTCACACTTAAATTGTAAATAATTTTGTAAATTAAGTGTAAAAAAAAAGATTTAAAAGACAATTAAGCATGAAGGTAAAACAAATGACTAGAGAGAATAAAGAAAAATAAAAAGTGAGGGAGGAGGGATGGCTATGAGATGACTAGGCGCTACCATTAATTAAGATCAATAGTCATTTTTACATTGCCTAGGTGTTAAGTCATTGAGTCATTATCAAATTTACGATGTATGCTTGTTTGTTTTTAGGAACTTACATATTGCCCCCCTTGGATAAGACATTCTACATGAATATATATGTCCTAGTTCTCAAAATAGGCATTTAAGACCTCAAACTTACTTGTACTTACCATAATTATTGTCTTGCATCTAGACCTACACAAATGAAAAGAAATATCACGCATATCATAAAATAATTTATGAATTACTAATGATAAAATATAGACAACAATACTTACCATTGATGCAAGGTTTGAGAAATACCACCTTCACTGCAAGTGCTTATCACTAGTTTAATACTTACAAGACAAACATATAAATATGATTAAGCACATCCCAAATAAATAGTTAGCTCAAATTTGTTAAAAAACATAAACAAGAGGATGTATCCTTAAGACAAGGATATTGGGTATACATGTGTTACCTCATTTGGATGATTTGTAAGAAGAAAAATGACATTGTAAAAGCAAATTTAACCTATAAACTCAAGATTAGGTCATTTAAATTCATTTGCACTTGTCAATTTGGGAGAAAACTAAGTTCTAGACTGACCATGATGGTTTTGGATGAAATTAAAGTCTACACAGAGGCTGCAATATGAGGATCATTATCATGGAAGTAGCTTAGCCCCAAGTGTACCCATAGCCGTATAAACTAAGAAAAACCACTTTTTGCCTTATTTTTATTTTTTGTTAGATTTGTAAGTATTTGGCAATCAAATTTAGAGCCTTTAGGATCATCAAATAGGCATTTAGTTGATGAATGTGAAGGTATTTTAATTTTGGTTTCCATGTTAAAAATTGCATTTTGATCAAAGTTTGGGTTTTGTGGGGTGATAGTTGAAGATATCAATTTGCCTCTAAATTGCTAGTCTTCCTAGCAAAAGAATCACCCAAGTGGGCTTCAAATTGTTAGGTCAATTAAGAGATTTCTTAGGCATTTTTAGGATCACCACTATCAACAAGGTTGATTTCAAATAATGAGATTAATTTTCTAGGGTCTTTTTTTTTGGGAATTTTAAATTTTAAATTTTAATATTTTTTGGACTTCATAGGATCCATATATGAGGTGGAATGACACTGAAGAGAAATTGTGGCTTTCTCAGGCCTTGGAAAAAATTTCTTTTGTAGATTAGACCATCTATGACAATTTGGGTTGAATCAAGTGGCTCAAATCTAAATATGTGCACTTTCCCATATTTGTTATGACATCCTTACCTATAGAGATGTAAACTAGAACACCTAGTTCCCTAATATGGCTAGAGAGTGAATGATCTCATTATGCAATGTGTATGGGATTCTAGGTGTTCCTATATTGGGAGACTATCTTGTTTTGAGTTAGTAGATTTTGAGGCATATTGAGTTTAATGAATCTCCCACATGGAGGACATAGATCTAGGAGAGGAGTAGGATTCTATTGAAATTGGTCTTTGATTTTTCTAGTGCACCTTTGTGAAAGATAATTATTGGCCTAATTGCCTCTAGACTATCTAGACACAAGAAGTCACATATTCTTGCCTTGCCATAGGCCCTTGTCATTTAGTTGGTGGAATGGAGGAGAGTTCATACATAAGGTGTTGATATTATGGCCTTTGTGTAACACAATCTCTATAGGATTGCATGGTGTGGAGCTTTATCATTTTGACACCCTTCTTTTATGATGGGTTGGATTCTCAAGTACATTTGATTGTATCAACAAGTTATGGTTGTTTTAGATCATACATGTCATTCCCAAAAATTAAATGACAAGAAAACACAATTTTTACACAACTTTCAAGACATATACCCTTAAAAAGGTGCAACTTGAAATGACCCACATTGGAAAATTGTCAATGATCAACTATGATGATGTGGGTCTCTATATGAATAAGTTTGTACACCCTAGGGACTAGGGTCATCCTGAGCCAATTTTGGATGATAATAAATATGTCAATTAACATAAAATCCATAATGGGTGGAGTTTATTATTCTATTGTGTTCTCATTAATTAAATCTCGATTGTGGATTTACTTCACAGTTCTAAAATAATATAGCTACTCGTATTAGGTTTACATCTTATAATCAACATGAATTAAATAAATTGTAAATAAATTGTAAATAAATTTTTAAATTTCTACTTATGAAGAGGGTAGAGGTAGAGGTTTGAAAGTTCCTCATTTAATGAAATAAAGGGTAAGTTTTAATTCATAAATGTCTCACCTAAATAAAAATTACAAGGATGACCATAAGGTTTTATTATTTTAATGATAAAATTTTAAGTTACAACTTTATGTTGAGGAGACCTAGTCTCATGGTCCCCTACCATGGTCTCACCACCATGGATTAATTAAAATAGGATAGGGTTTCCTAATGATTTGAGCATTAAATATTATCCTCTATTAGATGAGATTTAATGCTAGCCCTTGGATCTAGGTCATTATAGGAGAAGCCCTGATTCCATAAGGATACTCCATTAAATTATTTTTTCTTTGCATTCTTCTCTCTTTTGTTTTGCAGGTTAGAGCGCTTTCAAAGTGGGAGGAAGAAGGAATGAATTTCTTGAAGAATTTGGGAGAGCCATGGCTCTCTTGGTATAACTTCTTCACTCAATTTTAATTTCATTTTATTGTCTTATTTTCACCCTTCTTTTTCCTTTTAAAATAATATTCATGTTTGCAGGAGTTGTATAACCACATTTTTTCTTGCTAGAGGTTGAAACTGAATAAAGGAGAAAAAAATCTACCAATTTTAATTGTTGCAAAACCAACATTTTTTTCTAAAAAATATAGAACTATATCTTTAAATTTACCTTTGTTGCCCAATGAATGTGTGTTTAAAATAGTAGAAAAACACACATAAAATAAATGAAGAGTGTTTATTTATTTAAAACATATATATTTGACAACAATTTAAATAGTGATGAACCACACATAGGTCGAATCTTGGTTTAGGATCAACTATGATTGTGGGGGTTTTGGCACTATTGAGGAGCTATCAACCTCCCATGGGAGTCATGGCCCCTTCTATAAGTTGTGGCTTAAAACTACCATTAAGGACATGATGGAAAGGGGTGTCCCTATCTATTGCCCCTATCATAATTTTTATAATTTTTTAAAAAATAAATATTTATAAAATTTAATCTTGAAAATATACTCATATATTAAAATATATATCTCTAATATCATAATACATATACATTTTTCAATATATTTATCATATATATTTTAGAATATAAAATTTGTATGATAACATATATTTATAAAATAAATTATATATATTTGCTTTTATACAATGTAATGCATTTTGTATATATATAAAAGGTCCATAAATAAAATACATTCCTTGTGAATAGCTTAAATCAATACTATGTATACGAGTATATTTGGAAAGGAAATTGTGATCAGTTAGTTTCAAAATGAGAGGATATTATAGTTTCAATCGCATACCTTTAAGTATGATAGTTATATAAGAAAAATTCATTTTCAACTCTTTATACATAAGTATAAGGAGAATTTGTATTTCAAAATATTATGGGGACAATAACAAGAGTATTCCCACTCTATTTTATGTAACATGAAGTTATAGAGATGACAAAGAAACACAATTTATCATGTCGTATATAATTTTTCATTCATTAAAAACTTCAAACAAGATTTCATTTACATGTATTGCAAACTTAAATCTATTTTAACCAATATAATAAGTAAATTTAAATTAAGAAACATAAGTGAATTTATAAAATTAAACTCTCTCAAAATATTAGAAATTAATTTGTTTGTATTAAATTTTCTTAACAAAAAAACTTTCATTCCCTTATCATATTTTTTTGAATGTAGTACATCTCTTTTTACTCAAAAAAAGAGAGGAGGCTACAACCTTTTTCTTTCAAATTCCAGTATACAATAATAATCTTCAAGTCAAGAAAATCCAATGAGATCAAACTCTAATAACCATCTTCAAATACAATATTATGAAGTTCCAATGGTGACATGCCAATGGGAAAATAGATGTTCTCCATCCAACCAATATGACATCATTAAGGCTTAACAAGAATCTAGCCATCCTTTGAGTAAGGTGAACCATCAATAACCATACACACAAGAGAGAGCAATCCATATACAAACTATGAAACAAGAATATAATATATCCATGAAACCCACTCAACACAACAAGGTCCTCGAATAACCCAAGACATAATTACTTAAAAGATTATACTAAACAAAATGAAACTACTATTTCCACAACCCATTTCCAATAAATAAATTCTATAAATAAAGTGTATCCACAAAACATCAAAACAAACAATAGAATGGAGTTAGGAGGATTTATCTCTCTACATTAATTGTAGGGATGAAGTATCATTCTTTTTCCATGTTATACTTATTTTAGTCTCTAAATTTCTTGCATTTACTTCTATCTTCTTCTTTTATCAACCCTAAGTCCTCAAAAACCACACAAAAAATACAAATATGAAACAATAATGAAATGATAATTATACCAAGAATCTCTTCCCACATTCACAAAAGGGGAATAAATAGAAATTTCAATCTTTGAATCCTTTAATGTGAAGGTGACACTTGTTACCTTCAATCATCTTTAGCATCCTTATCCTCCTTCTCTTTGGACACTCATCCTCATGCTCCTTGGATACTCCTCCTCATGAGGATCTTCCATGTGTCCTCACCTATGGGTCAGTCATGGAAGGCTAACAACCCTAACAAGAACTTTGGGGATGGAATGGGATGATGTCACATCACCCATTCCACCTCTCAAGTGCAACATTTTGTCAATTTTATCAAAGGCCATATAGAAGAAGTTAAAACTTAGTTAAAATTGAAGATACATAAATACACCTAACCCCTAGTCACATAAATAGAGACTTTAAAAATAATAAAATAAGGTGAATATTGACATTTTATGACCCCTTTAACCCATTTAAAAAAAAATATTAAAAAAAATTCAAAATTGAACAAAATCAAGGGAATATTATCCTTAATACAACTTACACATCCTAACACACAATTTTTAATCAAATAAACCAACAAATAAAACTATACTTGACTCAAAAGATAACTTAGACAATATAAAAGTCACAACATTTAATTCTCTAGGACACCAAGTAACAACTTAGAACTTAAAAATGAAGTGTTTCTATAAGAGTTCTGATGCTTCTCTCTTCCCTCATTGGCAATAATTTTCTACAAATTAATCACAACATTAATATGTCCAATATATATGCAAAGTTAGGGCATAATAAATAATCACATCATTTACTAATTTCACTATGATGAATTTTATAATTTAATTGGTGATAATTCATGTAACTAATGTCCTACTCATTTTACTATAGTAATTCAAATCCATTGTCAACAAGAATAGAATTATAAAGGTTGGATTCATCATTTATTTATTCCACCTAATTTATCTCCAAATAATTTATTCTTATTAAAGATAGTCATTCAAAAAGATATTAAATGCATATAACTTACCAACTCTACTCACTCGTAGTTCACCTTTAGTTTAGTTATTGTTACCTTTGCTCACACTTGCATATAATTGACTATCAATTTTTTTGAGAAACTTGAAAACTCTCAAAGATCATAGTCCCTCTTATGGGTAGTATCCTCATCAAGATATATAAAACACCTGGTTACTTCCTTGGACTAAAGCTAGATACAACACCATTCCTTAATTTATATTTAAAAAAATTTATACATTTTAAAATATCTCTTGAAATAATTTCAACCTCATAAGATCATATCCAACTTTAACTAAGTCAGATAGTTACCAATCTAAATTTGATAATGTAAACTAAAGTACATCAAATATTTAAGATAAGTTCAAATAGTCAAAATATCTACAATATATTCATTTGAATTTGACAACACCATTAAAGCATAAAGCATGAAATAGATACAAGAGATATTAGTTTTCTTATATAGAAAATTTATAAAATTAAAAGACTTTTTAATAGAATATATATATATATATATATAGAGAGAGAGGGAGATATATATATATATATATATATATATATATATATATATATATATATATATATATATATAGAGAGAGAGAGAGAGAGAGAGAGAGAGAGAGAGAGAGAGAGAGAGAGATTCACCAATATGAATGATGATAACACACAATTCATCAATTTATTTGACTAACTAGCTATAATGAAACCCACCAAAGGAGAAAAGAATTGCAATACTCACACTAAAGAACAAACCTTAAAATTCACTTTCTAAGGCTATGAGGTAGCCCAAGTTGGATATTTTTGATGCAATTAAATGGATGGTTTCTAGCTTGAATTAAATTGATATGATTATTGAACCCTACAATATTAAGATGGTGGGGAGATGGCATAGAGAGAGGAGGTATATATTGTAACCATTGTTCACATTGTTGGTAGGGTAAGTAGTTGGAGATAAACTTGAGCACAACAACAAACCATACCATAGACCCGTACCAATAGAATATAGATCATATGATTGACTAGGCCTTGAAGGAAAATGGTGTACTTTGTAAGGGACACATCCCCAAGTAAATATATATGTAGAAGAGAAGAGAATATAATAATATAAGAGACAAAATAGAGATAGATAAATAGAAAGGAAGATATGAAGAATGTATATGAATAGATGTACTAAAGGATATGATATATAATTAATAAAATTTGATTGTTGAGAACCAAAATTATTGTGTATATATAAATTCTATGATTTCATGGTGTTTAGCTTAGACAGTTCTTATGATGTTACTCTAATCTACTGATTCTTGTCAAGGTCTAATTCTTCTCCTATTGTTGTCACCGAGTTATAAATACAACACTATAAGAATAATCTTGGGCATAGACCTTTGATCTATGTATCCCTAACTTTTCTTGATAACATTGGTTCCATTATTTGGACCTTTCTAAAGAAAAAAAGGAATTAATTATAACATTTTTGGAATCAAAATAGTAATCTAAGGATACCATAAAAGCCATGAAAACACATCAATATGACTTAGAGAGAGAGAGAGAGACCCATAAGATTCACCAATATGACTGATGATAACACATCAATGATAACACACCAAGACAAGGTTGCACAACTCATCAATTTATTTGACTAACTAGCTATAATGAAACCTACCAAAGGAGAAAAGAATTACAATACTCACACAAAAGAGTGAACCTTAAAATTCACTTTCTAAGGCTATGAGGTAGCCCAAGTTGGGGATTTTTTATGTGATTAAATGGATGGTTTCTAGCTTGAATTACATTGATATGATTATTGAACCCTACATTAAGATGGTGGGGAGATGGCTTAGAAAGAAGAGGTATATGTTGTAACCATTGTTCATATTGTTGGTAGGGTAAGTAGTTGGAGATAAAACTCAACACAACAACAAACCATACCATAGACCCGTACCAATAAAATATAGAGCATATGATCAAATAGGACTTGAAGGAAAATGTTTTCCTTTGTAAGGGACACATCCCCAAGTAAATATATATGTAGAAGAGAAGAGAATATAAGAATATAGGATATAAAATAGAGATAGATAAATAGAAAGGAAGATATGAAGAATGCATATGAATAGATGTACTAAAGGATATGATATATAATTAATACAATTTGATTGTTGAGAAAGAAAATTATCATGTATATATGAATTCTATGACTACATGGTGTTTAGCTTAGACAATTCTTATGATGTTACTCTAATCTTTCGCATTCTTGACAAGGTCTAATTCTTCGCCTATTGTTGTCACCGAGTTATAAATATAATACTATAAGAATAATCTTGGGCACATAAATTTGATTTGTGTATCCCTAAATTTTCTTGATAACATTAGTTCCCTTATTTGGACCTTACTTAAGCAACAAAGGAATTAATTATAACATTTATGGAATCAAAATAGTAATCTAAGGATAACATAAAAGCCATAAAAATTTTCTTTAAAAAATAGTGGTAGAAATCTCCAAAGACTAACTTTGTGAGAGGGGGTTAGGAATCCAATGATGGCGAATGGAAAGGGAGGGATCTCTTATGGATATTCCTAAAAATATGTAACTCTTCCAAGTGAAAAAACCATAGGACCATGGGAAGCATAAAGAAATAATTTTAATACCAAACCATAAACACCCATTGCTAAAGGTGATAACAAGAGATTAAGATAAGCTAGAGAAGA
The DNA here is from genome assembly GCA_007258455.2 of Sequoia sempervirens. Lineage (NCBI taxonomy): Eukaryota > Viridiplantae > Streptophyta > Pinopsida > Cupressales > Cupressaceae > Sequoia > Sequoia sempervirens. The sequence continues at coordinate 303,111,952 of VDFB02271358.1, forward strand.
AATTGACCAAGTAAGAATGGAGAACAATGATAACCAACAACATCAAACAAGGGAAAGCGAAGAAAGATACTGCAAAAGGATGAAAAATGTGGAAAAGGAAAAAATGAGTGCACCAAGGTGGGTGTTGTTAGAAAGAAAAATGATAAGAACACCAAGATGGTGTTGCTAAGCATGCCAATGTTGGTGCCACCAAAGAGATAAATGAAAAATAAACTAGAGACAATGAGATAAATAGTTACGAAAGCCCTCAACAAATAAAAATCCATTTGGACAAAGTAGATGAGATATTGACAAAAATAGCAGGAAACATAAAAAAGTATGGGGTATCAAGAGAAGAATTAGAAGGAAGTTTTAGAAGCATCTAGGCTCCAACTTTACCACATTTAACTAAATCACATATAATACAACTGAATATATCTAGTATAATAATTAATTTGGATGAAAAGTTCATGAAATTTTTGAAGATCCCCCAAAAAAAAATCCTATGCATTAATCAAGAATACTTGGAACAATTAGTTAATAAAAATGTTAGAAAACTAAGGGAAGAAGACATAAAGGAAAAAAGATAATAATATTCAATATGAGAAAGCATTTATCAACAATGAATAATAAAATGTATTTAATAAATGAAAGGTTATCATTGAAAAAAAAACATCACTTTGAAGAGGCATAGGCCCCAGACTCGTTACTATTCCCCATTCCATACCAAAAAAAAAAAAAAAAATTCATTAAAAATAACATCAAAATAAGAGGGGAAAGATCTACAACAATTTATATTAGATTGTGATGAAGTGTTACAAAGGGAATACTTTGAAATTAAGTTACCATTAGATAAATGGAGAGAGGATAAACCCCTACCAAAAAGAAGCTTTAAAAAGAAGTAGAAGACAGTAGAAAGTTATCATAAAGTAAAAAATCACCAAGCTAGAAAGAACATGGACCCTCAAATTAAGCTTCCAGTATTTGGAAAGAACACTACATATGCTACAAAGCATATATTCATATTAGAATCACTTTGGAAAAGAAATGGAATTGATGAGGACATAACTAAACAATTTGAATTTATAGGATCCCTTAAAAAGGATGCTCTAGATTAATATTGAAAGAGTTACTAAAAACATGATAAGGATTGGGATGAAGTAAAGAATAAAATATTAATAAAATTTGAAACTCTAGAAGTCCAATTCAAGAGTGTGAAAAAAATGAGGGACACAATATAGAAGAGGGGAGAAACAATTAAGGATTATGACAAAATTCAATGTCTCCCATAAACTGGAAGAACCCCTAATAGATTTCTTTTTGAATGGTTCATCTCTAGGTTGGATAGGGACCTCAAGGTAGCATTAGATGGAAGAATGTTCGACACATACTTAGAAGTAGTAACTTTATCTTGCTGCATTAAGGCTCAATCTTGGAGAAGAATAGATAAGGAAAAATAAAATGATGAATTGGAAAAGATTAGATTAGAGATAGAATAGTTAACATTGCGTCAAGAAATAATGGCCAAAGAAGAAAGTAAGAAATATAAGAAAAATATATGGTGTTCATATTTCTCACAAGAGGGCCATATTCATAATTGTTTCCCTAAGGCACAAGGAGAGAAAAGGGTTGCCACATTGAGGGTAGACTTCTAGGTGGTACTACAAAAGATCTAATTAGTATTTTGTGGACTATGCATTGAGTCGGATGACCATGAAATAGAACAATTGTATCTCAAGAAGGTCCCAAATCAAAATGGAGAACACTTACCTTGATGCCCCAAGTATTGCAACTACAACAAAATATAAATCAAAAGCTAACATACATCAAAGGACTTGCAGAACATCCCCTGTATACCCAAGACCATGGGTATAGCATTCGACCATGGAGAAATCAAAGAAATATCAATGCAATGCAAAATAATCCTCCACAAAACCCAAATGAGTGTTAGTTTCACCCAAGGACTTAGGCTCCCAGGGTCACTTGCAAAACCAAAAATAGCCTTCTATAAGAGAGAAAAGAAAGATCATAAATTTTCAATAACGGATGCAAAACAATATTAGATCAAATGTGATCAATATGGAATACAATAAAATGGAATGGAATGATTTACAAATGAGAAGCCCCTGGTTATATTTCCAAGATGAGACATAGGATTAGATAGGATCAGAAAGGATCATGATAAGTGTCTTAATCCTATGTCATGAGATAACTAAACTAATATTAAATGACCTAGGAAACAATAACTAAATGACATAAGATAATATAATATCTAAATGACAACTAAGACTTCTAGAAAGATTCCTAGGACCTAATTAAACTTAACATGTGAATAGGACCATCTAGTGGACTAGTTAGGTAGCAAACTTAATTCACATGAACACCCCCTTAAGTGCAACTTAAGGAAAAGGAAACTAATGCAAATGATGCAAGGATGGGTCCCGAATACTAAGTCATGTTAGGTACCCATGTACAAATGAAATCTCTCACAAACAAAGAAAAGGAGAAAAATGTGTGGGAAAAAAATCCTCCCCAAAAGATATATAAAAACAAAATGCTCTCACTGAAGAATGAGAAGGAAAAAACCCCATACAAGGAAAAATAACCCCATAAGAGAGAAGAAGAGGGACCATGTAACCCCCCCTTAAAGTAGAGTCTCCTACAATGATGGTAGATGCTTGAAATTTAATGTTGAAGATGATCCAATCTCTTCAAACAATATTCCTCCCCTTAGGAAGAAAAAAAACCAAGATGGTATATAGGATGTCTTCCCATTCCTAAAAGGAAGATTCAAGAAGAAGGATGATGTGTGATGTCTCTAAATTATTCTCAAGTGTCTCCATGTAGATATCGAAAGATTTCACACAAACTGACATTCTAATAAGGGGCACTCCCCTTACAATCTAAAACTCACAAAAACAGATAATGGCACAAACAAAATGTAAGAAGGAAAGCAAATATTTTCTATTATCATTGAAATGGAAATGAAATTATAACATTATATTTTCCATCATATGGGCCTTCTGATTACATAAATCTACAAATCTGCAAATTGGAGCCACCATCTACACTGCTCTGGCCTCCCTTTTGTAGTCCCCTTTCACATCCTTTATTTGGAAGGTGTAACTGCCCTAGAATCTTCTGGAAAGTGTAACTTCCTCAAGAAGATATTTTGAAATTTTATTAATTTTGGTAGTACAACTTCACGGGGTCATAACTTTTGATCCGACTGTCAGATTTTCTATTATAATACCTTTTCAAAAAACTCTCAATAAATCTTCCATTGGAAAGTAGGGTCTAAAGGCCAACTAATGTTTTTTCCACCAATTTTTAGGCCCATCTAGAGCCTCTATGTGCTTCAAAATTGACTTCAAATATTTTACTAGGATTTTCAAAAATTAAAATTTTAATATCTCTCAAATTACAAATTGTATTGAAGTGATTTCTTCGCCATTGGCTTCAATTGACCATTCTAGAGGTTTGTGTAAGATTTCATATCCAACCATGCATAAATGTAAACTTACTAAAATAGTAACCCTGCCAAAATTAGCCCTTATTGAAAAAAGAAACAACATTTTTTTTTGAGTGATGCAAGATTACTCTTACACCCTAGATGCTCCTGCATCACATTCTAAGTCACATTGATGAATAAGAAAATCCAAAATCTAGTAGAGATGATTATAGAGTATAATCCAAATATAAAGATATCTCCTTGAAGACAAATAAGCCTCCAAATGTCGCTGAAAAGTATCCACACACATGTCAAACTATGAAGAATAATCATGTAGAGAATGAACATGAGGGTTAGAGTGTTCTATCACAACAATTGAAGAAAGATCATCTCTATCAAATAGAAGGTGTATGCAATCAATGGTGACTCCCAAATATGAAATATGAGACTAGAAAAAAACATGCAATATTTGTCAAATATGCACCCCATGTATCCATATTTGGAAGATGATGTATATCCTATTGTACTAAATCATAAGAGACCAAAACTATGATAATATAAGAATCATCAAATGCAACAGAATATGTAGGAGATGGAATGTAAGGCCCAAGAACATGATCACATGTGAGAACACCCAAGTTCAATTAGCCAAAATGCTCCTCAAAATCATGGTCCACACTAAAAGTGTGGCCAATAGCTGAAGGATCAAATCCATAATCAAAAGAAATATTTGCAAAGATATATAACCAAGATACATGATAAACCATCCTAGTAGAAATAATTTCTCTACTCTCCATGTCTCTAATGATAAATGAATTGAGAATGAATTCCATATTCTTCCCTATTCAAGCATGCCCATAATCTGATAAATATAAAGAATATTGTCTAAAAAATGAGGCACACACAAAAAATATTGAAAATTCCCTCCCCAATATCAATAGATCCCTTCCCAATTACATTCATGTATGTATTGTTTCCCATCAAAATAGGTGACATGACACAAGGCTCAAAAGAAGAGAAAATTGATCATGAAGATGCCATATGATGAGATGATCCTAAATCTAGAAGCCATCTCCTTGATCCAGGACCTATAGAAGCAAAATAGTCTTGTCATTTATTTTTACTTGATGCATTAACAAAACTAGTATGTCCTTTCTCCTTATTAGATTATTTTAAAGAATAAGTTGACTCAGGTATTCTAGAAGGTAGATCAATGTGATTCCTTTTAAGATGTTTCAACTCTTCAATATCCTTCTTATAACAAGGATTCTCTCCATGTCCAATATTCTTGCAGTATGAATAAGTAGAATTTTCCTTAGATGATTTCTCTTTGGAAGAGGATTTATTTTGTGTTTGATTTGAATGTGGATTGTTCTTTGATTTCTTTTGCTTCTTATCATATTGTTTTGACTCTTTTAATTGACTAACCAACAATGCTTGAGTTTGAAGTGACTTTTTGAGACCCATAGAAAGAATATTTTTCTGATCATCTATTAACTTATCATAGAATGATATAAATGAAGGTCTAGTATATGTAGACCTCACAGTTAACTTGAGTATGAAAGCTAGAAACAAAAGCTACATAATCAAGACCAAGTTTGTTCAATGCATTATAGAACAATTGAATGTCCTTTTTCTCAATTCCACATGCTTTACATTGATCTCTTAGATCATTAACATTAGTAATGTAATCTTGGATGTTTTCAAAGTTCTTAGGATCAAGGATCATTAATTCATTATAAATTTGATAGGATTTTAATTTATCTATAGTTCCACACAATTTTTTCAATTTGTTCCAAGTTTCATGAGAATCCTTACATGATTCAATTTGAAATAATAGATCTTGATAAATTAATTTACGAAGACATCCAAGATATTTTTTTATGTTCAATCATCTATTTTATCTTTTTGTCATCATCTTTATGTTCAGGTGCCTTATTCTCAACATATAGAGAGTGGCCTTAATTCATTACAGTACTCCATGCATGTTGATTCCAAGTTGAATAGTTGTATAATGTTACCAAAGGAACCTTAGAATGTCCATGGAAAAAAAGAGCACTCAAAAATATATCAAAAGAATACAACCTGAAGGAGACCTATGATAGCTTCAATGCACTACTAGGACTTAAATGGTTTGTAAATTCCAATGGAGTTATAGATTTAAGAAAGGAGGAAATATCCTTCATAAATTAAAGCAAAGTAGTCCATATTCTATTAAGCGTACATGAAAAAAAACCATATATGGAAGAAGTAGCTTTGGAAGAGGATGAAGAGGAAAAAACTAGTTTGATTTATTTCATCACAAAACTTCCACAAATTGAATTATATAGAGAACCTAATATTGAGGCTGAAATAGACATAGACAAAAATGATGGAAGAAAAGATAGCGAGTAAGTTCTCATTGCTTAGCTAAATGAAGAACTGAAACTGATGACTTGGAAATTATATGGTTGTAGAAAGATATGCTAATAATTAAGCAACCAAAAATCCTACTACAACATACTATAGAAAGATAAATAAATCATAAGACAAGGGAGATGATAATGAAGATACTCCTACTATTGTCCCTCAAAAATCATGATTTATAAGACACATATCCAAAGGAATATCCCATATTAAGTTACCTTGATACTTAGGATTGGAAAACCTTAATGAATACTTGGAAAAGATGGATAAAATATTTGATAAAGAAAAATTTTGGATGACCACACTACACAAAACTCTCATTTGCAATGTTGCATGTTGGTGTAAAACTCATAACAACACAATTTCACAATGAAATATATTTAAAATACTCATTCAAACAAGATATCTTTCCATAAAAAGGGAATGTGCTATAATTCCCAAATACTAAGGGTCCATCCCACTCATTTTTTTTAGAGGTTTGTATAACTGCATGGAAGGGACAAAGAGAGTATGATACCCAATTATACATAATTTTTTATTATTGGAAACTTACTTCGGTAGTCCAAACCTACTATATAAAATAGGAAAGAACATATACGAAGAACTAAGAACTCCAAAAATACTTTATTCACACCTTCTCTTTTTATGATGAAAATAAAGACATCCATGCTACATTATTGCAGATAAAAGTGATAATATTTGAGTTACAAAAATAAAATAGCATCACAATATATGAACAACACCCCCCCCTCCCAACACCAAAAACATAAGGCATATGGACATTAATATAATGGATAGAACAAGAGAACAAGATTTCAAGAAAAATATGCTATATAGTACACCAAGAATAAGGAGAAGTAACAAGATTAAACACTCAAGTAATTGAAGGGGATAGAGATATAAAAGATGCATAATGACTCTAAATGCAAGTATTATGATCAACCTTTAAGGATAAAGGAAGAAAATATTTCTACTTGTTAGTTAATGAATTGGCCTTTACTGTAATATTCAAATAATAACTCTATAACCCAGGATACAAAGACCAATATTTGCTAACAGCTCTAGAAAGGTCACAATTGCATTTGTGACTTTCCTATAGATTTTGGAGGTACAACTCCCTCATATGATATAATTGATTTTTGGGTATGCTTTTCACTAGAAAGCAAGAAAGGCAAACACACACTAAATTGTAAATACAAGATTAGTGTGGCAAAATTAAAGAAACCATTAATTCCAAAGCTCAAAGAATTTGACAATAATGACCGGTAAACTTAATATGAGAGAATGAATATGATCACAATTGGAGAATAAAATATTGAAAGATTATTCCACATAGAGAACAAATCTACATAATATATTCAGCCAACAGAATGATATGATAAACACTATATCCCAAACTTATAATTCATAGATTAAAAGAAATTTGAAATCATCATTTATTCTCAAAAATGTTCCTCCTTCCTTAATTACATCCCAATGCCATCAAAGAAAAATCGGACCTCCTTAGAGTCATTTTTTTTGAATTTTATATTCTACTCCAATCTTGAAGTCTGGCAGTTACAATAATGACCATTGGAATGATTGACGGTTTCTTGCCAGCTAATCATTCCAATAAAAGAAACTGATAAAACCAAATAATTAAGGTTAAGAATGATCATAATTATGTTGTCTATTCAGTTGGATTTGAAAATTAGATAGAGTGCTTCCTATTTGAACATTGACCATGTGGTCATCTGTACTTGCAAATGGTGCAAGTTTCAGGGCCTGAATTGAATGACGAATGCATGTCTCTATTAATCCATGCGTGTGAGCATTCAAATGAAAGGGTAACTTAAATTTTTTATATAAAAAAAAAGGCTTGTAATAAATTCTAGTCATATCAACATTTAATTCTCATGCCACATCACTATCTCTTTGATTGCCAAGTCCCAAGAAAATCCAATCTGGATTTACTTATTTCCTATAAATCTAGCAAGTAGGATCTTCATTTTCACATTTCAAGTTGCATTTTTGAAATATGGTGATCTTTGAGAGAAACGGTTCCTCCAAGAATGATTTTTTAGTGATTGAAGAAGTTGAGTGTAGTCCTTATTTCAGACTGCTATCAGACCAACTGAAGGAAGTTTTCATAATCCAGAGTGAAATAGAAGAAGTGTTGCACTAGATTATGGGATAAGAGTTCCTGAACCACGTCCACATCCATAATAGAGATCTCTTGGAGTGTTTCATCTATAATGTGGTTCACACCTCTGGACGTCGTGATCGGGGAGTCAAGGAAACAAAATGCCTAGTTCGTCGTGAGTACCAAAATAGAGTGAGGGTGGCCATTGGAGGACTGAGCCGATTTCCCAAAACTGACCTCGTGGGTGACACTATTTGCATCACTATTGAAGCCCAACATGAGGTTACAAAGGAGGCTATGACTCTTCTCCATGTGGGGCTGGTCTGGAACAATATGGGGCTATTTGCTCATTTTATCCAATCTAACGAGAATTTGCTTTCACCAACCCATATTGAGCATCTACAGGAGGTGGTGGAAGGAATTCGTGTCCTTATGTTTGTTCTCTACAACTAAAAGAAATACTTTGATAATTTTTTTGTTGTGAGGCATAATTTCCAAATTTTGTAACATCGAAACAAATATATATACGAATATGATATAAGTTTTTGGTAATCTAGTGTTATGTTCTCCCTTTATTAGAGCACTTTATCTTTTTAGTTTATCATTGTATTTGGTAATGATGTCTGAATGCATTAAATTTATGCACATTTGTGTTTCCCTCGGTTGTATTCACTTAATCAAACATTTCATTTCATCGGAATTACTTAATAAAGAAATTCCCAGAAAACCTGTGAAATTCACCACACTCACAAAGCCCTGTACTTTATCACCTTAATGAGGGCTAAATCACCCAAACCCCACAAAAGACAACAATAGATACCAACATAGAAGATACGAGATAGAAAATAACCAAATTTCAATTATATTTAGAAAATGAAATTACAGATTCAGAACTTAAAATGCTACAGCCTCATGGGATTGATTCATTACAACAAAATCATCTCTGAAAGAAAACCTATTATTCAGAACCACAGAGCCACAATCTGCACTAATGGAGCCACCTCCTACAACACCCCACTTAACCCTTTTATTTTACCCAATAACTGCCCTAGAATGTTCTAGAAAGTGTAACTTTCCCCTTTGTTTTGGCACCAAAAGTCTCGCCGCTTGATTTCTTTCCTATGAAGATATTTTAATGAAATTCACTTTTTAGTGGGGCAACTTCGCAGGGCCATAACTTTTGATCCGGGTGTCCGATTTTCTATCATAATATATCATTGGAAAGCTCTCAAAGAGATTTACAAAGCTAAAAGATCAAAGATCATTTCATCCACTTTTTTAGTTGTTTTGGGGCTTCTAAGGTTTCCATATTTGAATTTGAAGCTGCATTGGAAAAATTTCTCAAGACAAAAACTTTAATATCTTCCAAACAGTACAAGGTATTGAGATGTTTCTTCTACCATCAATTTTTTTTTAGTTTCGGTCTTGGGGTAAATTTTTAGGTCCATATGAGCTCGTTTAGGCTGACTTACTAAAAATAGTAAGTGACTATGTTTTTCCTTTTTTGAATTATGATTTTCTTGCAACCCTTAAGTGCCATCATGGGACTTAAAAAAACTAAATAAAATAAGGAAAAAACATTTTTTGGGTGATGCAAGATTGCCCCTACACCACTGGATGCTCTTGCATCAGACACCTAGGGTAATTTGAAAATTGACCTTGTCACTTCTCAAGAGTTAGAGGGAAACCAAGATGGTTAATTACCTCAACATTAGACAACCATGATGAATCTTCAATACACCTTCCTCTCCATTTCACTAAGTACTCTGCATATTGTCTATTTCTTGTGGTTCTCTCCACACGACTATCCAAAATTTCTTCTATCTCCTCCTTTTCTGAAGTAGGTGCTAGAATATTCCACTATACTTCTATTATATCTTCATCAATTCATCCTTCATGATATTTTGTTAAATATGAAATGTTAAACACATGTGAAATATGAATTTCATCAAGCAACTCTACCTCATATACATTTACTGAGTCATGCTTCTTCAAGATCTTGCATGGTCCAAAATTCTTCATCTTTAAATTGTGGTATGTACCAACTGGCAACCTCTCCTTTCGCAAATGAACCATAACTTCATCTCCTACCTAAAACTTCTTAAACCTCCTTTTCTAATATGCCTTAGCCTTATATTGTGAGTTCATATTATTGATATGTTTCTTCACCTCTTCATGCAAATTATTTGGGTGCTCAACAAAATATTTAGCCTCCACTACTCTTCTCCCCTTATCCATATTTCTTAGTTCAAAAGCAGTTCTTGGACTACTCCTATACACCATTTGGAATGGTGATTTACTAGTGCTCTTGTTGAAAAAATTATTGTAAGAAATTTTTTCCTTTGGTAAAATCAAATCCCATCTCTTGGGTTATCTCCTACTAAGCATCTTACCAAGTTACCCAAACTCCTATTCACCACCTCCGTTTTCCCATCAGTCTGTGGATGGTGTGCAGAACTAAACTTCAAATCTGTCTTCAACTTCTTCCATGATGTTCTCCAGAAATAACCAATAAATTTTGTATCTCTATTTGAAACTATACTCTTCGGTAGACCATGTAGTCTCACCACCTCTCTGAAAAACAACTCCACAACATGAATAACATCACTGGTCTTATGGAACATAATGAAATTTTCCATCTTTGAAAACATATCCACCCACAAAGATGGAATCATGCCCTCTTTGTGTCCTTGGCAAGCCAAGAACAAAATCCATGCTAATGTCCTCCCATGGCCTCTTAGGTACAGGTAATGGCTGATACAATCCATTATTTTGACTTTTTCCTTTCACCATCTGACATACTCTACAACTCTATACAAACTTCTTCACATCTTGTTGTAACTATGTCCAATAATAATTCTCACTAACAAGAGCAATGGTCTTATCTCAACCGAAATGTTCAGCCAATCCTCCACTATGCTTCTCCCTGATTAGATTCTCTATCATATAACTCCTTGGAATGAAAAATTGATTTCATCTAAAAAATATCCCATCTTGGATGAAGAAATCCAACTATCTTGTCCTATCCAATGTAATAGGTTCCAAAAACTCCTTCCAAGCTTCTACAAAGTTTGGATCTTCAAGATACAAAATCTTGAGTTTATTGAACCCGACAACCTCTATATTCATCTCTATCAACAAATTTTTCCTTCTACTCAAGGCATCTGCAACTCTGTTTGACCTTCCACTCCTATGCTTAAAAAAAGATTATAACTCTGCAAAAACTCAACCCATTTTAAGTGCCTTTGATTCAACTTCCCTTGACTATTAAGATACTACAAATCCTGATGATTAGTATATCAAACAAATTATTTTGGCAACAAATAATGTCTCCATTTCTTTAAATCCTAAACTATAGCATAAAAATATTAATGATAGAAAAAATATTTCTTCTTAGCATCATCCAACTTCTCACTAAAATAGGCAATAGACTTACCTTCTTGACTCAAAACAACTCGTATGGCACTGCCACTAGCATGGCAATCTACCTAAAAGACCTTATTGAAATCTAGAAGTGCCAAAACAAGTTGCTCTGTGACTTTCTTCTTCAACATATAAAAAATATTTGTTGTTGCTATAGTTCATTTAAAATCCTTTCTATCCCCTCTCATTGCTTCAGTTAGAGGTGCACAAATACTACTAAAATTCTTAATAAAATTTCTATAAAAACTTGCTAGACCATGAAATTATTTGATGCAACACAAGGTGGAGATGACTTCCAATCCAACACAAAATGATCAGTCACAAACAAATAAATCTGCCTATGAACACAAAATTCTCAACTTGACTCAATCACTTCACAAGAGGCTTCTAGCCCTCAAAACACAACAAATGGGCTTATCTTTTGGAGAAGGTCGTACAATGGCCACCCAAACATCAAATAGGATTTAAAAAATATTCCAAAACAAAATCCCAAAAGATCACCAAGGGTTTCTTTGCAACAATATGGAGATTCACTAAACTACCCTGTTCTAGGGATACTAAATTAGACCAAAATAACAAAGGAGGTACCTCACAAACACCCTATTTTCACCAAAACTCTATTGAAAAAATTTAATTATGTTCTAAAACCATGTATTCCACCATTGTTTCCCTAATTCAAGAGCTTTTTATCGTTGTTCCATAAAACCCTCCATTTCAAGCCAAAACACCTAGGGTTTATTAGAAATCATACTACCCGGGCTTCTAAGAAACAAGCAATGCATCAAACAATTTTCATATGCTTTGTACATAGTCACAAAACCATCACAAGTCCAGTCCCTTCACTGCTTCATGAAAACATCATCTTGACTCCATTACTTCACAAGGAAAAATGCATTATTTGACCCTAAGGAATCATCTTAGTCCATACCAAGTGGTTCCACTGCCTACCAATCCATGTAAAGGCACAATGTTTAGGACCTACCCCACAAGGCACAGTAAAAATAGAAAGTGGAATGGGTCACTGTGCCATTTAAAAGACTCTTAACCCTTAAATCTGTACAACAGGTTACTACAAAGAATGAATGATTTCTTCCACAAAATACAAAGTTAGAATTTCAAATTAGACCCAAATGAAAGATAAAACATATATCTACAAACCACAGGAGGAATTAGATCATTAAATACTTGTATGAGTCCGTACAGGTTGTGTAAATTTTAGGAAAATATAAAAACAAATCCAATTTGTAGAATATGAATGTTGTTATTGAAATGAAACTTCAAAGCAATTATCAACCAACCTTTGCTCAAGCCCTTGAAGAATTTAAATACAATTTTCAAACCAAAAATACCTTCCCAACGTTCTTAATTGCCATTCAAATTCCCTTAACCCTTCATATTCTCTAATATTGCATTTTATTACTTTTGCCTAACAACATTTTTAGTATTTTTTGCAATTTCCCCCTAAATTGACACTAATGACTTACAAACTTCAAAATTACACAATGGATGGTCTTTTTTTAGACCTTATTTAAGATTAAATAAAATCAAAAACCCCCCATTAACCTACTGACCAACCTAACATCATTCAAGTGATCAAATTTTTGAAAATAAGGTGTAGGTTCTCCTGCATCATGATCGTACCTTTGTAACACTCCTCGGGGTAGGCCATTCAATGATAACTCTCACCTTCTTTGGATCTATTTCAATACCCTCTGCTAAGAGAAAAAATCCTAGATACACCAAATCCCTCTTCACAAAACTACATTTCTTCAAATTAATTAGTAACTTCTCCTCCCTTAGGTTCTCAAAAACTCTTCGGATATGCATGAGGTGCTCCTCCAATGTCTTACTGAAAATAAAAATATCATCCAAATAAAGAATAACAATTTTTCCTAAAAATTATTTCAATACCTCATTCATAAGCCACATAAATGTGCTTGGTGCATTGGTTAGCCCAAAAGGAATGACTAACCACTCATATAATCCCTCCTTGGTTTTGAAGGTTGTCTTCCATTCATCTCCTCTAATCCGGATCTGGGGATATCCACTCTTCAAATCTATCTATGTGAAGTACTCACCTCCACTCAAATAATCCATAATGTCATCCATCCTCGACAAGGGAAATTTATACTTGATAATAATCTTGTTGATAACTTAGGAGTCTGTACACATCCTCTATTGTCCATCCTTCTTCGATGGTAGTACTATAGATACTGCACATGGACTGAAACTCTCTTGAATCAATCCCTTCCACAACAACTCTTGCACTTTTCTATTCAACTCTTCATTCTCTATTGGAGTCATTCGATGGGTTGCCTTATTTGTAGGTTGGCTCCAGAAATCAGTTCCATCTGATGGCTAATCTTTCTTATTGGAGGAAAACCTCTACCAATACCTCATTAGTATCTTCTTTTTTAACTCTAGGGATCAATGCAAAACACATATGCTCATGCCTCATACCTTTAGGAACTTTCTTCCATCAACCAAAAATTCTTGCATTACTACATACGTTTTCATGTCTCTTTCAAGGGCTTCAACTTATGACAAACTCCATCGTTTGTCAAAGAATAGGTGTTGGAATGTCCATCATGTACTACTCACTAATCAAACTACCACAGTCTACCTAAAAACATATGACAAACATCCATAGGCATAATATCACACAATACCTCATCATTGGTAATTTCCAATCTTGAACTTTACTAGACATTGTTCATTTACCAAAGCTTTATGGTCTTTTTGTAAGAAAGCAATCAGGTATGGATTCAGAAGCCTTCTTCTCTCCAACTACAACTTACTAACTGTAGACACGTAAAATGTACCAATTGACATTGTGCATCTGATCTTGACCACTAACATTGTTTCATCCTGAATCATCCTTCAGTCTAACCATTTAATCAAATCCCTTTATCTGATTAAATTCATCAATATTCCTCTCTTAATTAAATAAACCAGTTATCTAATTAAGTCACCTCTTCTCGATAATCAAATTAACCATTTTGATCTAATTGTCCCTATTTAATTAAATAATTAATTTTATTTGATTAAATCTCTAAAGTCTGTCTATTAAATTAAATAAATTAAAACTTTATTTAGTTTAAACTAACATCATCTTTTAATTAAATAAATCAAAAGTCCTTATTTAATTAATCCTTTTATCGTATTCTTCTCATATTTGATTTAAATAAATCTACAAATCTAAGTCAAATTTGTCACATCAACTAATCTCTCATTAAATTAATTAACTTTGATTAATTTAATCTCTCCTCATGTCCCATCCTCCAACTTTTACCACTTGCACATGAAAATAGATTTAATTGATTTATTAAATCTCTATTTTCCTCAACAAGGCATCTTTTGGGAATATTCTCCAAGTTTGAATTCAAAATCCAAGTTGACAGGTACATCCAACAAGGCATTTACTCCATCTTACATGTCCTTTGCCTTGAGCCAAGTGGCATTTAATGCATTCTTTCTTCCCTCTTCCATGCCATTTCAACAAATTCAAAATTCAAAAATGGGTATTTATTGGCACAATCCTCAAAACTTGCACATCCTTCATCCACTCACAGGTTGACAAGTGGCACTTTGCCATTGGCTAATTTTTAGTTCCACATTTCTCTATTTTGGACATCCATCCATCTTCTCATTCTATAAATAAGAGGCTAATCTCCTCATTTCATCATCCACAATTTGAGTAAACTTACTATGCTCAAATATTTAGCAAATTCCATCCATTATCATTGAATCTTAGCTAGGTTATGGAGGTTTTTCCATTGGAGCACTCACCATTCTTCATCAAAGTGGATCATTCATCAACATTCATCAAAACTTGCATAATAAGAGTTGGGAAAGGGCCAATTTTCACATCAAATTGGCACCAATTCCCCCATTGGATCAAGAGTTTGCATTGTCTTCAATAGGATTTAGCTTGCTTTATTGCTCTTTCATTTCATTCTTATTTTATTTCCTATTTTAAACTATGCTAATGGATTTCATGGGGAATCCTTGTTCTTGCTTGCATTCTATATTCTAATGTGTTTGTTCATGTTGTTTTGTAGGTATTAGGATTGGGGTTCACACATTTGGCGCTAGGAGGGATATCTCACATTTCAATCATATTTTTTTATTATCAAATTCATGTGTTTTTTCTTTGTTTACAGGTTCAGCGTCGTTGTTCAGCACCACTAGTTCTCTAGCGTCGCTATATAGGACTGCTAGAAATTCAAACTGCGACGTTGAAGTCTTCCCACCCAATATTTTGAATTTCAAACTGCACCGCTTGACCAATCTTACCTACGGGGATTTTCAAAAACATCAAACTGCACTGCTGGTGAAAAGGGTGATGCATTTGAGCTCACTGATTCAGGTACAAAGCATCGCTGACTGGTAAGTGGTTCTATACAGCACCGCTGGAGAAATCAAACTACGATGTAGTCACAGGTTGCGCCGCTGATAGGGAGTAAAAATTTGAAATTTCATTTTAGCACGTGCCTTTTGTCAAATGATAAGTTTATCTTTTGTTTTATGCTTTTTAACCTTTGTGTTTTGTAGAATTTGACTGATTTTCTTTCTTGTAGGTTGGATCAATTAAAAACAAAAGAAAGAGAAGCATGATGATGGTATTTCACCAAATTAAAGTGTTTTTAAACACTTTAGTGTTTACTTAACACTCTTAGGAAACTGTTATCTCTTCTTGCTTAGGATACTAATTTTGTTTGGGCTTTTAAAAATAACCTTTTCATTTTTTTTTGCAAAGGCTTAAAATGAACATTAGGACTACAACTTACTAGAGTTTTTTTGGTTAACAATTGAACAAAACAACTCTCATTTGTCCTTTGGTGCTTTAAAAAAAGAACTTACAGTTGCTTTGTAGCTCTAAAATGAACAAGTGCAACTTTGTCTTCATGATGACTTACTTAAAATAACCTCATTGAAAAAGCACGTATGCGCTTCTCTCATGCTTTATAGCGATCTTGAGAATCAAAAGGCCTTTTTTTTGTGATTTTAGGTTGAGATAAAGCAATCACCTCCACACTTCATTTTGGGTTTAAAAATTGAACAAAACATTGTGCAAGTGTGAGTAGAGCATTATTGTGTACATTCTCTCTCTTTGTGTTGCAAACAAAGATTGATCAAGTTATGAATATTGTCTTTACTCGCTTTTGTTTATCTTAGAAGGCCTGCCTTGGGGAAAAAGTACTCACCCAAGAGAATGACTCAACCGGAAACACTCTAAAGCCAAGAGTATTTCCAACCGGGATATAAATGTGGGTATTGGAATAAATGCCAATATCACGCAGTTGGCTCTGACGAGATGGATCTAAAAAGGGACTCTTGTCATATGGGCCAATCTCTACAAATGGAAAGTCCTAATTAAAACCCATGTTTTAGAATTTCCAAAATCCTTGATCTATTTGTTGGTGCAAGAACGGTCATTCTGAAGCTGCCCCACACTTTTATGATCTTTTAGTAGAAATGGAAAGCATGCCATAGGAGTTTCATGGGTGTTGATTCTTGGCTGCCCTATATAAGTGAGTGTCGTGGAGGGGAGCTAGTGGGGTCAAGCATCTAACCATTCGCTAAAAATAAGCGTAGCTGGACTTGTCCAAGTGGGGACTCAACAAATATTGTCTTCCATAACTATAGGGTTGTACTTATTCTTGGTTAAAAAATGCTTTGCTTATTCGAAAATATCTTGGAAACAAACACTTAAACTTCATTATCAAAATTTCAAACCCTTTAGAAGACAAATACAAATTGACCCAATTCATGTGTTATTGCTTGCCCTTGGGATTCTATCCTTAGAGGTTTCTAAACACTTGGATTATCTCTCAATTTGTCTACTAAAGTTAAACAATAGGTAACCCTTGCATGGAATTCATCAAATTTTCACATAACATACTTTTTGGGATTCAAAGAAATTAAGACATTGGACATCTAGTTTGGAAACCTAATCAAAGAAGTGTTTGTGGTAAAATAAAGCCACTAAGCAAAGATAACAAAATGAACTCTCACATTTGTTGAAAACTCACAATTTCCAAGAAGTCAAATCCCAAAATGAAAGTCCTTGGTTCAAAATCTGGAAATGTATGCTCAAATTAAACCACTTTTTGGTTATAAAGGTCTATAGAAGCATTGCATGTTCTTCAATACCGAGGTTTAGGTAAACAAAGTGTCTTTTTTAGGTTCATCTTAGAATCAAAAGAAATTAAATCTTTTTCATTTATCATTCAAACATCAAACCAAAATCATCTCATCATCACCTTTTGGAGAAATATTGAAATTATCCTTCATGCTAGGCTTTTCGGAAAAAAATCAAAATCATCAAATCCTTGAGACAAAATCCTTGAAATCTTTATCAAATCATCTTTGGCTAGGTATGTGTAGATGCATCCTTTTGCATATACTTAGTCAAAGTTATCAAACCATCTTGTTTAGCTAGGTATATGTAGATGCATCCTTATTCATATGCTTGGTTAAATTATCATCTTGTTTGAATAGGTGTGGGTAGATGCATCCTTCTCCCTACACATATTCAAATTATCATCCTTTGAGAAAATCTACCCCTTAGATAATCATCCAACATCTTAGGGTCTATTTGTTCAAACAAAGCAAACCAAAATCAATCAAGTCAAGGACAATCCCAAGATAAAATAAAAAATCAAAATCCAAAACATATCTGAAAGTCCCAAAATTCTAGCATCCCCCTCAAGATTTATCAAAAGATCAAAACATCCACATCGTCCATCTCTTGCATCATCATCATATCACCTTTTGATCCTCAAGATATCCTAAAATTTTTCTATTTTGTGCATAAAGTAAAGATCTATCCAAAGAATTAAGAGATTCATCTCCCATATTCTTGAAAATTGATCCTTGTTTTATGGTTCAAACTAGATCTCAATACAAGAAGAACATGGAAGCCGACAAAGAAACACCCGCTTCAAGTGACCTAAGCCAAACAAACATCGAAATGAATCCTGTCAAATCAAGCAATCCTTTGACTATCTCATCATCACAAAACCCACAAGAGGAAATCCAAGGAGAAGATCTTACCTTTGGGATGTCGCATGAAGAAATAACTGAAATGCTCCAAAATTTGGAAAACCATAAGATCATCAACACCATGATGAGGCTTAACCCTTCACTATACATGCTTGAACTAGCAAAAGAAGAGAACAAATTACCTTCTGATTTCGACGTGAGCTCTATAGTGGAACCATCTTTGGAGGTTATGCCTCTAATTTCATCCACACTCCCCATCTCATCCACACCCCCATCCCAAAGCATCACTCAAAACATTCCACAAATCACAACATCTTTTGCTCCAACCCAACCCAATGTTAATAAGGGAAATGCATTTCTTAATGCTATTCAAACACACCCCCTTGTTAATAATCAAGACTTGGAGGAAAACACCATTTTGGAACAAAACATACCCCAAAATCCATTACATAAGTATGTTCCCCTCACTTTCCATAATCCTAATGATCCATCATCATCATCCTCCCACGCAACACCTCAAACTTCTCTTCTCACAAATTCACAAGAGGAAGGTGAAATGTTCCGACCTGGGGGCATTTTCGACACCACGTCATTTTATCAATAACTCACACCCCTCACATTTTCACCCTTCCCACCATTATCACCATTATCCACACCTCTACTTGGTTTCGGGCTTCCACCTTTACAAAATATCAATGAAACCAACATCCCGAACACCAATCAAAGCATCACGCCAAACTCTCAAAACTTTTCATTGATATCGCAACAACAGATGACAACTACACAAGCAATCACAACATCATCAACCGCCTCCCAAAATCTCAAAGCATGGTCTCTCAAGATCCAATCACATCAACAACACCATTTACCACTTAAACCATCAACACGACATCACTACTCACCACCACCACAAACACCATTCCAAATCCACCACCACCCCCACCACCACGAAACTCCAATTTATCAAACCAATACAACATGGCATTGCAAGCCGCTTATCAAAAGGCATTCCTACAAATGCAAAAGAAAAAATCTGCACAAATAACTGCTCAACAAGCTGCACAAGCAACACAAAATGCTCAAATTACCCAAATGGCACAACAAGCGCAACATGCCACACAAGTCCAAGCCCTATTGCAACAACAACAAGAAGCCGCTCAAGCTGCACAAGCTGCTCAAGCATCCCAAGTTGCATTAAAAGCAAAAAAGGCCGCTCAAGCCCAAATTCTATTGCAACAAGAAGTGGCACAAGCACAAGCCCAAGCATAAGCTCAAGCTCAGGCGCACGCCCAATATCAAGCACAAGCCCAAGCACAAGCAATGCAAGCACAAGCTCAAGGTCAGACACACACCTAATGTCAAACACAACAAGCACAAGCACAAGCACAACTTCTTGCACAAAAACAAGCAGCGCAACTACAAGAATATCATCAAGCAATACAACAATATCAAGAGCAACAAGAAGCAACCCAATTGGCAGCCCAACAACAAGCATTGTTGGAACAACAACAAGCTCAACAATAGGCAATCTTAGCGCAACAACAACAAGAACAACAACAAGCGTTGTTTATACAACAGCAAGTGCAAGCATACCTAGCTCAAAAAAATGTGCAAATGCCATCAAATAACACACCAACCAACCCACCCATCCAACCCACAATTGAAACACCCCAAAACACCTTCATCCCACCCCCTGATCCACAAAATGATGTAACGACACAAATTAGGTTGCTCTCGCAACAAGTGCTTGATCTTCAATCAAGGAAAACCACAAAAACACCAAACAACTTGTGTCCCTATCCATTTGATAGGAGCCTCATGATGAAACCATTCCCCAAGGGATATGAGATCCCCAAGTTTGAAAAATATCATGGGACGAGAAACCCTGAAGATCACATCAGGGAATTCTAGGTTCATTGAATGGAAGTCGCATATGATGATACTTATCTGATGTGACTATTTCCTAGAAGTTTGGCTAGCCACGCTATGGAATGGTTCTCTCACCTATCTACAGGCATCTGAACGTTCCAAGAAATTATAGACACATTCATTAAAAATTATGCATGCAACATTGCCATGGATGTAAGTCTAGAAGAACTCTAAGCTCTAAAACAATGAAAGAATGAATCAGTCGCTTCATTCCTACAACGATGGTGATCCAAAGCCAATCAGAGTAAATGGACCATGCCCAAGGAACAACAAGTTTGCACCATTATATCCAGCCTTGATGGCCTCTTGGAATTTCATCTCAAGGTACAAGGGATCACCACATATGACCAATTGATCTCCAAGGTGCTCAACATGAATGAGCCCTTATGACACAACTCGCAGGATCAAATTCATACCCCGAACAACAAAACAATTTCCCACCCACCAATTACAACAATAAACCTTGTATGTGGGAAAGGAAACAAATGTTACTAATGATGGTGTTGTTGATGCCAAAGTAGTCATCAGTGCCCCTTGCCAAAATACACTCACACCACAAATCCAAATCCAACACCAAACAACAATTTGACAATTAACAATCTCAATGATCACAAGGGACCACCCCAACGGAACAAGAATTATCCCAAGAGAAAGTACACCACTCTGGGGGAACCACTTGAAGTCATCATGAAGAAGCTGATAAACGAAAAACTCATCAAAGCTCCCACCTATGAGAATTACCAAGAACTAGATGTGAAACCTCCTTGGTATAATGAGAATCAACTTTGTGACTTCCATAAAATCAAAGGGCATACCACGAATAGTTGTATGAGGCTAAAAAACATAATTCAATATCTCATTGATCAAAGAATTATAAATGTGGAACAACCAATAGGAAACCAAGACCTTAAGATATACACAAATCTGATGCCTAACCATGGCAATAAAGGGAATAATAATAACACTGATAAGGGGAAAGGAACCCACACAAACGTGAATCATGTGTATGAAACTATCATCACCTCCCTAGATGAAAACTACACAGTCATCACCATCAAAGGCGCCCATGCTGATTGTGGAGTCACCACAAGAGGCAACAAAGTTACCATTGTAGGATCATCCCAGCCAAACAGAGTCCCTGCATCTAGATCTATCCCTAATGGATATAACATCCTTGATCAGCTCAAAAGAATTCCAACATAAATCTCCATCATGGAGTTGCTAAAAATCTCATCGGCCCATAGGAAAATCCTTGAGGAAGCGCTGGCTTCATCCACTTACCCCACAGATCTTGATGCGGAACAATTCCAAGCTATGGTCGGAAATATCATTACACCAAATCTACTCACATTCTCCAACTAGGATTTCCCCACTCAACCATCTCACAACCGTGCACTCCACTTAGAAGTCATAGTACAAAAAAGAAAATTCAAAAGGGTCTTGGTGGATGGAGGTGCAGGCTTGAATATTTGTTCTATCAACAAAGGAAAGGGTATCACAATAAGGCATATGATGATTAGGAAAGAGTGTCCCAGGGCACAATCAAAATCCCTATTCAAGTAGGTCCATCTATCATGGAAACCACTTGTTAGGTCTTGGACCTCGACCTTCCATATAACATCCTCCTAGGATGCCCATGGATTCATGCAATGAAAGTAGTAGCGCCAACTTTCCATCAATGTGTTAAATTCACACATGAAGGACAAGAAGTTACCATCCATGGAGATCCCGAACCCTTCTCCTATTGCAAAATCCTTGAAGCAAAGTACTATAAAATCTCCCAAGTACCAAAAAATGATGAGGGTCCATCTACACCATACATTGATCCCGCCACTCTCGCATCCACTTCTACGATAGAGACACTCGTCACTCTTACCATTCCCACCATCTCTAACATTAAGGTCATCATCCAAGATAACAGTTGTGGAAACTACATGATCCCTAAAAATGATTTTGTGGTAGGAGAGTTACCACAATCTCCTAGATCATGGGGACGTCTGCAAATAAATGAAGCATCCACATCCCAAACATCTCCTAAAGACTATCCCAACTTTACAAGTTGGGGAAATCTTGGCCAAGAAGTTATTGAGGCAGATCCATCTCATATGCTATATCAAGATGAAAGACCAGTAGCTGATTTACCAATGGATGACAAAAGTAAGGGTCTACAAATGATGCTTGCAATGGGCTACAACATAAATCAAAGACATAGAAAAAATGACAATGGGATTATAATACCTATCATTCCGGATACGCGAGTGATAACAAATCTTGGTCTTGGATGTACCCCTCCGATTATAACCAGACGTGGTCGAGGTCCTCCAGTTAAAAAGGTTAATAATCCTCCTTAGCCAACCGCAACAGAACTATGCTTACCAGTATCCATAGGTCACGTCTTAGATAACTATACGTTTGACATAACCGACGTCTGTAGTAGTAGTGATAACGAGGATCCCCATGACCAACTTACATAGGCTATTTGAGGATACCACTATTTACATGATTAGCACCCTATCTTTTGAATCAGACCACCAAAATCATGAGATTTTCCTAGTATATCCCCAACTCATCGACTACGACCAACGAGGACCACTAGTTCTTGATACATTCGAAAATGATGAGGCACTCTTAGAATTCACGGGACTGCAGGATAACATTACATGCGGGGATCACAAAGCAGGGTTCATAATTGAACTAGATACACATGCCTATTATGGGGAAACAATTGAATCCCTCAGTCGCAAAAGTGAAAAATTAAGAATAATATCTAAGTTCTTGAGTGAAAACCACACTGTGGCACTCTCCGACCAAAAAAAGTGAAAAGAAAGGACACATCCAATGGTGAAAACCTCTCCGAGGTGCTTGAGGATGGGGGATTCAATCTTCCTTTTAGAGCTCTTCATCAAGAAAAATCAATAGTCCTGGCAGAAAGGTGCAATCCAATCAATCTAGGAACAGAGGAAACCCCGCACATCACATTCTATGCAGAGTCATTACTATCAGAGGAACAAGATCTCCTAGCAGCCTTCCTAAGAGAGACATATAAAATTTTCATGGAGCTATGCTGATATGCCAGGACTTGATCCAGAAATCATGGTTCACCACTTAGCAGTATATCTAGAAGCAAAGCCTATTAAACAAAAGCTTCAAAAAATGCACCCTCTGATCGCCTTATTAGTCAAAATGGAGCTAAAAAAGCTATTAGATGCGAGATTCATCTGACCGATAGATTATCCAGAATGAGTGTCAAACTTGGTACCTATCTCAAAACCCGATGGGGGCATCAAAATCTGCACAAACTTCAGAGACTTGAATAAAGCATGTCCAAAATATGACTTCCCACTTCCAAACATTGACATGATAGTAGACATGACAGCTGGACATGAAATACTGTCACTAATGGATAGATTCTTATGGTACAATCAGATCATGATAGCTAAAGAGGACCAACATAAGACAACCTTCACTTGTCCATGGGGGACTTACTATTGGAAGATGATGCCATTCGGCTTAAAGAATGCAAGAGCAATATACCAAAGGGCCATGACATTGATATTCCATGAAATGATCCATAAGACGGTTGAAGATTATGTTGATGACATTCTAGCCAAGTCCAGAAAGAGAAAATATCGCATAACAACCTTAAGTGCCATCTTTGACAGGTTGGAGGAGTACAAAGTCAGATTAAACCCAAAGAAGTGCATCTTCGACGTTCAATTAGGAAAGTTGCTAGGATATATAGTGTCAATGAGAGGTATCGAGGTAGATCCAGCAAAGGTAAAAGCAATCCTTGAGATGGAGGCACCAAAAACATTAAAGCAATTGAGAGGTCTCCAAGGTAGGCTCCAATCCATTCGAAGATTCATAGCACAGTTGGTAGACAAACAGAACCCATACTCTCACCTACTTCACAAGGGAGTAGTGTACAAATGGGATAAAAAGCGTGAAGAGGCATTCAATAAAATAAAAGAATATCTACTAACACCACCGGTCTTAATACCACCAATCCCAAGAAAACCATTAATTCTCTACATATCAGCAACAATAGTAGCCCTTGGAGCTCTTCTAGCTCAACATGATGAAAATGGAACATAAAGGGCTATCTATTACATCATCAGAACAATGGTTGGACATGAGCTAAACTACTCATTCATAGAGAAAGCATGCCTAGTAGTAGTATTTGCATCACATAAATTTAGACATTACATTTTGGCACACAAAATAAAACTCATCACCAAAATTGACCCTCTCAAGTACTTACTATCAAAAACAATGCTCACTGGAAGAATGGCCAAATGGGTAATGATACTATCAGAATATGACATTGAATATGTCAAGTGAAAAGAAATCAAAGACCAAGTCATTGTAGATTAATTTGCAGAAGCACCAATCTATTCAAAGAATCCTCTTGTCTCAGAGTTTCCAGATGAATCTATTTTCAATCTCAATGTAGCTGACCACTGGAAACTGTACTTTGATGGCTAATACACGCAACATGGATCAGGAGCCGGTGTATTCTTTATCACCCCACAAGGGGACTGCATACTAAGGTCCTACAAACTAGCATTTTCCAACACCAATAACATTACAGAATATGAAGCTTTAATCATAGGTCTCAAAATAGTAGTGCAGTGGAACATTATAGCTCTCAGAGTATACAGTGACTCCCAATTGATAATAAACCAAGTGAATGATGAATACCATACCAAGGATGATAAGCTCACTCCATACAAGAAATTGGTGGAGATTCTCAAATAATCCTTCATCGAAATCACATTTGAGAAAATTCCTAGAGTCAACAATAGAGCAATAGACACCATGGCAACAATTGGATCCTTACTAGACATCCCCCACAACGTTCCAAAATATGAATTCTTGATAGAGCAGCTTCTCCTGCCCACATTCGAGGCACCAAAAATAGAATTTGTGTGCAAAATCATTGGTCCCGGTGATTCTTGGTACCATGACATTTATACATACCTTCAAATAGGTGTCATACCTATTGACTTACCCTCAACCCTAAAACGAACCTTTGTAAAAAAGGCATCCTGATTCATCATCCTAGGAGATATCATGTATTGTAGGAGCATAGAAGGAACCTTACTACACTGCTTAAATGCTGAGGAGGCATTGACCGCTCTAACTGAAGTACATAACATTATTTATGGTTCACACTCAAGTGGAATGACCATAGCCAAGAAACTGCTGAGGATGGGGTATTATTGGCCTACAATGGAAAGGGAGGCACATGACTACGCCAAAAGGTGTCTACAATTTGAACAACATGGAGACCTTATCCATGCTCCAACTCAAGGACTTCATCCCATCATCACACCATGGCCCTTTTACCAGTGGGGACTCTATCTCATTGGAAAAATCACACCCACTTCATCTAACGACCACGTGTTAATCATAACTGCCATGGAGTACTTTACTAAGTGGGTGGAAGCCATACCCATGACATATATAACTAGGAAGCATGTATCAAAATTCATCCTAAACTATCTCATTTGCCGCTACGATGTCCCATAAGCCATTATCTCAGATAATGGGACACCATTCAAGAATCAGGATGTCCGCGACTTATGTGAAAAATTCAAAATCCAACATCGCTTCTCCACCCCGTACTATCCCCAAAGCAATGGCCAAGTAGAAGCCACAAACAAAACCATTTTGAAAATCCTCAAGAAAACAGTCAATGACGCAGGTCATGACTGGAATTTGCAACTTAATCCTGCCCTTTGGGCCTATCAATCTAGCATCCGCACACCTACCAGTGCCACCCCCTTCTCCTTGGTCTACGGATTAGAAGCAATACTCCCCATTAAGATCGAGCTCCCATCACTCATGATATCACTACAAAACCTCATCACAGATGAAGAGAGCTGAGTATCAAGACTAAATGAGGTAGAGCTGCTGGATGAGCAGCGTATAGATGCTTTAAATCATTTTCAAGTCTATCAAAATAGACTCAAAATGAGCTATAATAAGAAAATCAGAAGGAATACTTTCCAAGTTAGTGAACTGATATTAAAGGAGAATCAGAAGAATGTCCCAAATCCAAACAACAAAGAAAAATTTGAACCCAATTGGTTGGGACCATTCGTTATCACAAGTTATAAGTCAAGGGCATATCAGTTATCAACACCCGAAGGGGAACCTCTACAAGAGCCCATGAATAGCTCTCATCTCAAAAAGTTTTATGCCTAATCTTTCAAAGTATAAAACTAGAAAAAATTAGAAAATCTAAAAACATCAAAACATCAGAAAATCCAAAAACATCAAAACATTAGAAAATACAAAAACATCAAAACATCAAAAAATCCAAAAACATCAGAAAAAGCACAAAATCCAAGAATAGGTCAAAAGTCAGTCAAAAAATCAAAAACAAAGTCGTCTTGTCGAACTACAGGTCTCTGAGCCTTGAATGTAGGCAAGGTTGATCTTTGATCATCCCTCGAGACACTTAGGTTAGTCCTTTAGAAGTCTGTCATAATAAACTGACATCTCATCATGTATATTGTCATCTGTGAATCGGTCAACTCATCAGTTGAACTACGTGGTCTCTGCGTGTATAACGTAGGCAAGGCTAATCTGTTGATTAGCCCCCGAGGCCCCTAGGATAGGTCCTCATGTTAGTCTCTTGGTCAAAATCTTTGAAAACCCCAAAAACATTGAAAAATAAAAAATAAAAACATTTGAAAATCTCCAAAAACACCAAAAACAGCCTCAAAACATTGCAAAAACTCCAAAAACATCCAAATATTTGAAAAAAAAATCCATCCATCTCGTCTTGCTTACACTTGAAATAACATCACTCATAATAAATGATGATCATCCTGAATCTTTGGTAAGATAATCAGAAACAAGTCTAGACAATCAAAAGTGAAAACTCAAAACGTCAAGTCTTAGGTCTAAGTCAGTACGTAAATAAGAGGGTCAAATTTTTGTGTCGATAACCTATCATCCAATTGGTCCCATATCAATCATTTGAAGGAACCCTTAGGATAAATGAAATGATGTGCCACCATCCACTAACATGTCCTAGGATGTATCCTTCCTACAATGGGCATTATCTTTTGGCAATAGTTTCAATTCTTATCCTTAAAAACACATCCCTTTTTGGTTAGCGGTATTGGAGAACATCAACTTGTTTGTTTACTTTTTCTTTGTCTTTTGACTTATCTTATTGTGCTCATTCCAAGGACTTCTCGATGATATCCGAACAGAGGATTTAGAGAAATAGGAATGGGGCAACAATCATTATCTTTTGTCTGCTGTGCTTGTTGGACGTTCTTGTAATATAAATTGGAAAATACTTGCTTTGTTAGGTATGTATAGAGGAAGTTTTGGGCAACTTGTTGATTATTGCATTGAAAGGTTATACCTTTCTGTATTTTTTTCCAAGGTGTTTGAAACTTCTAAAGTGCATCCTATCAAGGTTTCTGTATGTCAGGTGTGAACAAGGATACTCCTATCTATTTTTCAAGTCAGAGTCCATCACACTGGGTACAACACCATATTGGTTTTTCTATACCTTGATGCATCGTACCACGTGTGTTATCAAACATAAGGAAATTGGCTATTTGAAAATCCTAATTCCTCGGCAAGTAATCGTCATCATTTTTCATATTCATCATCTCGTGACTTGTTGAAATTTCTTTCTTTTTCATTCCTTCTTGCTCATCGCGCTAACAAGGTACTATGACAGTTGATCATCACCATCATCATCGTCATTGATCCTGCATCCACAAATCATTAGCATATTGCATCAACGTATCACATAGGAAGCATATGCATTACATTTCCATCATCATATAATCATGTTATTATAAGCATTCTTCATAGATTAGCACATCCCTTTCTCATTACATTGCATCTATTTTTTGCATCACATTGCATTTATCACATTAATCATCACATAACATTCATTTGCATAAACATTTCATAACTATTTCACATTACCACCTACTGCATAAATCATACATAATAGGTACATAAGCATTATAGATAATCCATTGCATACATACTCACCTAACATTATAGAGTCATCTCCCACATTACGTTCATTCTGCATAAAAAATCATCATATCATTGCATATAGTACATCACAGTAAATGCATCACATACATTACGTTATCATTTAACATGTTTAGGATAAAAATATTTGTTATTCTAAGCATCTTAGAAAACCATCTCATTAGCATCATCAATACACATCATATAAAACACGACCATTGCATTTAGATAGCATTATATCATCCATTAATTATCCATATCATCTCATAAATAGCATCACAATCATTCCACATCATTATAAGCATAAATAGGAACACAAAAATCCATTACATGCAAAGCGTACATCCATCCATAATCATTTCAAATATATAAGCATGATTCACATCATTTCGCGTATACACCATAGATCATTTCCATATCATTTTGCATATTGCATATTACATATCATATCATTTCACATCATCATATAGATTGTAGCATCATTATCCATCACATAAATACATCTGCATATCATAAGTCAACAACATAATATAGATCTGTTAGTCATAATCATTGCATAATGCACATATCATCGAAAATAAATGCATTCCTAAATACATCATAATAACACCATAACATCATTGCACAACATATAGAAATAGAATCATGGACATACATGCATAAATAAATGATACACATCACATCAAAATCATCATTTCATATATATATATCTCATCGAATAACTATCATAGTACAAAATAATCGGATCACTGTACATGTATGTCAATCAGTACAAAAAGGCCCATTGGGCTATCAAAAAGGAGCCCATAAGGCACAAAAAGTATCATCTCGATCAAGGTCTGCCCATCTTGTCTATTGTCCTCGCCCCTGTCACCATGACCCTTTGCTGGTTTGTGGCTGGTACGTTGTGAGTAGTTTGGGGCCCACTTTGCTCTAGGCACGGTCTGGTGATAGTGAATGCGGTAATAATTTGCCTCTCGAATAACCTCCCTGTAAGACTGAATAGACATTGTGCTATGAGAGGAGGAGGCTGCCATACTCTCTAACTGCTGTCTCCGACCCACTCTGCGGTTGCTTGTAGATCTGCAGCCTGCCTCTGCAGTATGGCTTGATCCCTCTCGGCCCTATCTTGGTCCCTCTTGGTCTATGCCTGATCTCTCTCCCTTGTCAAAGTCTGCACCTAGGCCTATAGTTGTGCAATCAATGTATCTTGGGGATCCACCTACCCTACTAGCTGTGCTCATGGAGGCTGTACCTAAGGCTGATCATCACCCCCAACCTATGGTGGTGCACCTGTTTGCCCCTACTGCCTAGCCGACACCTGCTGTTGATCTTGCATCTGCACGTCACCCTGACCTTGCTGAGTTGGCTGAACTAGAGGCCCGACCGATTGGTCCTGTCATGCACTGTCTCTCCATCCTCGTCCTCCCCCTCTACCTTTCATCCTTCGTCGATCGTGGACTACTCCTAGAACTTTCAAACATAGTGGAGGCCGAAACCAATCCTTGTATGCTTGTGTGACACCTAGATCCACAGGCCCCTGATCATAAGCCCATGGTCGAGCCACCAAATGTCAAAAGTTGTCGATGGCTTTAGAAGCAGGAATGTATCACCCCCATGAAACTTGTGACATGTTGTAGGAAAATATAGCCACATAATCATCATCTGGCCGATCTTGAGGCTCACCGAATTGGCACTGAACGTGCCCGGGCAGATATCTCTCTATCATCATGTGCTCTCACCCTTGCATGAAGCGTTCCTAGAGGGCATAGAAAATCTGATGTGCATCGTCAGCCCATCCGGGCCAACCAAGGTATAGACGCCATATGAACACCTGCATCTCATCTATGACCCTCCTCCAATAGGGAATCCCATGCTCGCCTGTGTGTGTGAAGGACACACCACCTCTGTAGTGCCATACAAGGGGATCATCAGGCCCCATCGGCACTGCAACAACCCGCAGCCGAAGGACAACAATGTTCTCCCATGCCCATATGTGGAGGAGTGTGACGCTTGCTCTGAGTGCTCTGCCATCCAGGTAGATGTACTCATGAAGATCTATGTACAATGACGCAAGAAGAACTGAACCCCAAGAAAAATGAGTAGGCCTATTGCGCATCACCATGCACTCCCAACAGAGTCCCCAATTGGGACTGAAGTACTAGCCTCGTCGATATGGGGAAATGAGACCTGAAATAATGGCCGCAACTGTAGACACTAAAAAATGTCTTAAGTCCGCGAGTGTCATTTTTCTTGGTCGTTGTCCTTCGATAATTGAATAACTTTAATTATTCAATTAGGTTTGACAACATTCCTCTATTAATTAAATAATTTTTAATTATTTAATTAACTCACTTTCTAATCTTTATTCTCTCCTGATCAATTAAATAAACTAATTGTGACACTAATTTCTCCCTCTTCTTCAATAGTTAAATAATTACCATTAATTATTTATCTATTCATGGTCCTTTAATTCTTCTATAGTTAAATAATTATTAAAATTATTTAACTATCCCATGCCACCTCCCCTGTTAAATAATTAATCTAAATTAATTATTTAAGGTCTAATTTTCATCTCTCCATTTAATTAAATTGATAAATTTAATTAAATGTTCCTTTTGTCATTTTCTCTAAATAAATAATTTGGATAAATTATCTATTTGCCACTTGTCATTCTCTCTCCATTTTTGAATAAATAATTTAAAATAAATTATTTATGCACCACCTGGTAAAAAATGCTCTATCATAATCCCCTATCATAATATTCATTTTTTTCATAGCCTGCATGTCTTGCATGTCTGTCATAACTGTCAGGTGTCATAGCCGTCAGCGTCATAACTTTTCCATGGATGACATATTTTTGGTGCATCAATTCTGGACCGTTGATCTTAACATCTTTTCTGAGACTTAATATCGACCATCCATTTCATAACATCTCTCTCATGCATTCCCATCCATTGATCTTGGAATCTTTGTAGAAGATTAATCTCAATCGTCCATTCGAAGAGTTGTCTATAAAAGCAACCTTCCTTCTCCATTTTCAGCTTAACAACTAATTGTCTCCAACTTTCTTGCTACCATTTGCAGGTTTTGCACAAGTGTTTCAACAAATCTGAGGGAAAATTTGCATAACAAGGAGAGCAAGAGAAATAATCAACCATAATGGGGAGTGCTTTCTTTTATGTTTTGCATTTTTGATTCTCTCCATTATTTGTTTTCTCTTGTTGACATGGTTTAATAGCTTAGTAGTGTTGGCTATAACTTTGTCAATGCTATTTGATTTCTAACCCCATCTCACAATTGGTGAACCCGATGTGAATCTTATAATTTTGCAGAGAAATTGGTTTGTTTTCTTCTTTGTTTTCATTGTTTTGCAGGATGCAACCAAGAATTCATATGAAATCCCGTCATATTTTTTTGAGCACATAAAAATGGGCACATGGAATCTTTTAAAACTATTATCTTGGTTTTGTAGGTCTTGTTCTCATATTTCCGAAACATCAAACGGTTTAAAATTTCGTTAAGATTTGAGAAAGTTATGACTATTTTAGTGATCACAGTTTTTTAAGATTTAGCTGTTAAGACCTGAAATTTTCTTTTGTTTATAACACTTTCGCCTTGTAGGATTTTGCAAAACGTTTTCTAGGTTTTGAAGGTCTATGTCTTAGCTTTCCATGGATATCTACAATTCAAAATTTTCTTTAGTTTTAAAAAAGTTATCACTATTTTAGTTTGTTGTTTTCATTTAAGTTTTTTTACTAATCTTCTGTTTGTAGCGTGTGGCTTTGGAGTGGGACTCCCAAAAACTGCTTCTTTTCAAGCAACAAAAAAATTGAGCTCTTAGTTTTTAGTTTTCTTTAATTTATTTTTCTTAGTTTAGTTTAGTTATTTACAGACTTTTAGTTTGGTTTTTAATCTCTTGTCCTAACTTAGTTTTTTTGTAGCTTTCTCATTGGTCCAAGACATTTATGAAACTACTAACTTGTGGTTTTGCAGTTTCATTAGTTGAAGAATCATTTATCAAACAATGTGTTTGTGATTTCTAGTTTAGAAAACACTTCTTTTGGTGCACTAAAATGAACTTCAGTTTGTAGGTGTTTGATTGTGCTTGATGTGGTAGGTGATTATGCTCTCACCTTGTGAAAACTTGGTGATAAAAAAACAAGAACCACTTTGTTTTTTGTAACCTTTAAGAATTAGTAATCGAAGTATCCTTTCCCCTTGCGCTTTTGGGTGATCCTGAGTGTAAGAGAAATGGTTACTAACTCTAGAACTTGGGCTTGTTCTGGTTTGAAAAAGTACTCACTCCAGGACGACTCAGATCGGTAGCACTCTGAATCTAAGGGACTTCCAGCTGGTATATAAAAGTGGATTCTTGGGGAAAGCCCAAGAATCATGTGTATGGTTCTGACAAGATGGATCCGAAAGGGGACTCTTGCCACATGGATCATTCCCTACGAACAAAATGCCCTTACTAAACACCTATTGTTTTAGAAGCCAACCATTTTTCAGCCATTGCTTGGTATAGTGTAGGGTACAGTATCATGTCTGAAGACACTCACTACTGATCCCCTTGAGTAGAGATATAAATTCTTGGGAAGTGACTACCTAAGAATCTGAAGTTGGTGTGCCCGAATGATGTTAATGAGCCGTGGAGGGGAGCCAATGCCACCAAACTTCTAAGCTATCCGCTCTTGAGAAGGAAAGGTGTTTAGCACCAATTTGGGGTATATCGGTGGGCTATATCAAGTATACAAACCCTTGGCCTATTTGCCTATTAGGATTGTGCTTGTATCATGTGAATTTGCATACACCAAAACATCCCAATTTTTAAACAGTATTTACCACATTCACAAATCTGAACACAAACAATTGACCTCAAACAAACATCACACCTAGTAACTTGAAACACCTCAAAACATTTCCAAAAACATCAACCAAACATGTCTAACTGCTATCCTCCATATTCACCCTTGACCTATGAATGAAACCAAAGGATTGAATATCTTGACCATCGTTTGAAAGAGCTTGAAAAACAACTTGAATCCCAAAATTTGAATGAAGTGATGCAATCATCTCATAAGCCTTTATCCTTACCCAAAACTACATCATCCAAGTTCAATATCCATGATTTTCTGCAAAGGCTAAATGAGAAACCTAAATCTATGTCCTAAAACACAAATAATCTTGAGCAATCGTACCATGTCATGCATCTATCTTCATCTCCGATAATTCAAAATAAACCTCATGAGTCTTCCACCCAAGTTAACAATTTCATCCAACCATCCTCTCATCATACCATCTCCATCCAATGAGTCATGTCAATCTATTAGTCCAAAGCATGCTAGCATATAATCCCCTACAAATCAAGATCAAAGTATTCTTGCTAGCATAGACTCCCCTACAAATCAAGATAAAATTATTCTTTCCATTCCATCCAATGATACCAAAAATTTCCAATGCTCTCCAATCTTTGACCAAGATCCCATCTCTCAAGAACCTCACGATGATCCCCTTATCTATTTTTGTTTCATTCAAGATGATTCCCTTCCATCTCAAGAGAAAAGTATCCTTCCACCTCATCTAATGAATCCATACCATCTCATAATTCCATCATATCCAATGATCAAGATATGCTTTCCACAAAATCCCAAGATTCCCTTCCTCATCAAGATCAAGATATACCTCCATTCAAGGATACCCTTTCATTCCATGATGATGTTCATCCTTCTCATGATCAAGACATGCCTTTCATACCACTTTGTGATGATTCCATACCTAATAAAGAGAAATCTACTCCATCTCTTACACCTCTTGATCCTTTTCCAAGTCAAGATCAAAGTACCCCCTTATCCCCATGTCAAGATCCTATCACACATCCTAATTCCCCTCATGACCACAATCCTTCAAAAGGGTTTATCACCCCTATTCAAACTATCCATGAACCTCTTACCTATCAAATGGGTTCTCTCACTTTTATCCAAGGTGGTTTACTTGAAGATCTTGTTATTCCTTTCATATCACAACCACCTCATGATGGACTTGCATCTTGTTTCATAAACAATATATATCTCGTTGGCAAACAAATGTGTCAAAGTATGAACTACAAAGGCAAAGGATTAGGCCTTCATGAATAAGGTATCCTAGAACCCCTTTATATCCAAGAAAACACATACTATCATGGCCTTGGTTATACACCTCATGCTCAAGACATTTGTACCCATCGTAAGCCTAGATTCCATCAAACATTCCATCTATCCTAGGACCTTATCCTAGTCCATCAAACCTTCCATCTATCCTTGGTCCTTATCATCCAAATCCTAGTTCATTAACCCTTTCGTCCATATTGGGGCCCTACATCCCTCCATCTCCTATTCATCAAGAACAAAAAAGGCACACATCCTTGGTTCCCTCTCAAAATTATACCTACATTAACCCATCCATAAGACCTCCATATCATTCATCTCCATCCACCCATCCCATTGCTCTTGGAAGCAATTTGGGTGCCAAATGTCAAAAGCTTCCATATCAAAATCCACGTGTATCAAAGGATCAACATGTCTCCTTGAAGAGCCATGCAAAAATAAAAGAAAATTTGATCCCAAGTCAAAATAAAAATCCAAAAGGCCACAAAGGCCCATCAAGTCAAAAGCAAAAAATTCAAAGGCCACAAAGGCCCATAAATCAAGAAGAAAAATTTCAAAGGCCACAAAGGCCCATAAATCAAGAAGAAAAATTTCAAAGGCCACAAAGGCCCATAAAGAAAAAAGAAGAATCTCAAAGGCCACAAAGGCCCATGAATCAAAAATCAAATTCAAAAGCTATGTGGATTCCTAAAAGTATCGTAGAAGCAATAAAATATAAATTGGCATCCAAATTTGCTAATCCAAAAGCTTCCTCCTATCGTCCATCTAAAAACCTATCACCTTCCAAATTCATTTTTCCTCCATCACTCCACTACCCTTCAAGATGTGTGCCGATGTTGATCTTTCCATCCTTTCCATCCTTTCCATCTATCCATCAACAAGCCTTCCAACGTCCTATCCATTATCCAACATTCATCCCCCATTATCCTCCTTTATTCCAAACCTTTGCATAAGTCCTTAGCTTCTTCCATCATACCATTAATCTACCAAAATTTATGAGTCTAATCCTCCTTGCCATGGTTTATTAGAGAACATATTAAAGGGATATTAGCTGTGAAACTTGATGCTTGATTCCTCCCTCCATCCCCCTATCATGCATGTATTACCTTCCATATCCATATCCTGTCTTCCATATTCCTCTTGTACTCTACACTTGGGGGCAAGTTTCATCCATCCTTTCATTCATATCCATTATCCTCTTTACGTTCATCCTTTACCTTTCCACCTTTGATCTTGACCAGGTTAAGGATCTTCTTGAACATCGTATATCTTATCCTATCCACTTTATCCATATCTTCTGTACCATATCCTTCACCGTATCCATATTCCACCATCCTATCTTAATGCATCCTTTCTTCCCTTCCTTGGTCTTGATGAGGAATAGGAGAAAAGTACTTAGGAATTGTGTCCATATCTTATCGATCTTGATCATCCTATTCATTATCCTTATCTTTGCATTCTTCCATTCCATATCTCCTAGCTTATCAAAATCCATGTGCCATTTCCTTCCTTTTTTCTTGATGAGATTAGGGGAAAAATTACAAACGCATGCTTTGGATTCCCTTTCATATCCTTATGTGTTACCATTCCATCATAGTTCACATCCTTATCATTTGTCCATGATTAAATTACCTCCAATGTTGGTCATCATTTCCCTTTGCAACCTTGAATCTTATCATGTGAATCATATTTGAGTCTAGCTGTAAAACATTATCCAATCCTCATATTTTTTTG
This sequence comes from Sequoia sempervirens, assembly GCA_007258455.2. Classification (NCBI taxonomy): domain Eukaryota; kingdom Viridiplantae; phylum Streptophyta; class Pinopsida; order Cupressales; family Cupressaceae; genus Sequoia; species Sequoia sempervirens. Next base: position 303,148,169 of record VDFB02271358.1, read on the forward strand.
TCAATCAATCATAAACAATCATCAATCTTATCATACTTAGAGGAATCGGTGATCCCAAGTACTTATCATCATCATGCCTTATGGAATCGATCATTCCTGGCATCCAATCAACAAACCATTATCATCTTTTGACAAAGGATATGTTGCTTGTGTGACATGTTTTGCAATGAATCTTTCATTTTGATCTATCATTTATCCATGGTTGCATTACCTCTACTATGGAAGATCTTATTCCTTCAATCAGTCGTATCACATTTCATCTCACTCCATCTTTAAAAATCCAAAAAAAATAAAATCATAAAATGTCTTGAAAAAATAAAATAAAAAAATAAAAAAACCGTAAAATGTCCTTAAAAAATCCAAAAAAACCATAAAATGTCATTCCTGGCATCCAATCAACAAACCATTATCATCTTTTGACAAAGGATATGTTGCTTGTGTGACATGTTTTGCAATGAATCTTTCATTTTGATCTATCATTTATCCATGGTTGCATTACCTCTACTATGGAAGATCTTATTCCTTCAATCAGTCGTATCACATTTCATCTCACTCCATCTTTAAAAATCCAAAAAAAATAAAATCATAAAATGTCTTGAAAAAATAAAATAAAAAAATAAAAAAACCGTAAAATGTCCTTAAAAAATCCAAAAAAACCATAAAATGTCATAAAAAATCCAAAACCCATAAAATGTCCCTTTAAATAATCCAAAAATCATAAAATGCCCTCGGAATAATCCATTTTTTTTAAATCATAAAATGTCCCAAAAAAATTCAAAAATCATAAAATGTCCTAAAAAAAATTGGGTAAAAAAAATTCATAAAATGTCCTGAAAAATTCAAAAATCATAAAATGTCCCCGAAAAAATTCAAAAAAATCATAAAATGTCCTAAAAAAAAATTCAAAAAAATTATAAAATGACTTGAAATAATCCAAAAAAAATCATAAAATGTCCTAAAGAAATCCAAAAAAATCAAAAATTCCAAAAAACGGTGACACTTTTAGATCACCACAAGGCTTTGAACTTCAACAAAATCAAAACATGCAAGTGTTGACAATCAAGCAAACATTATAACATATATATCAACCCATCTTACAAATCCAACTAAAAGCATAAACTGTAACAAGAATCAGTTCTACATCGAAGCAGAAGCCCTGTTTGTTTGTTGATCTTTGCTTATTTTATGATTTTCTCTTTGGTGACATGTCTTTTAGCTTCTTCAAGATGTCTTTGACTAGAGAGGCAAGGATGTGGTATGTTCATTTGTTAATTGTTTGTGGATTGTTTCTTATTCACAGGATGACCCGTCATAGGACATGGTTGTCTAAAACCATCGAGGACCTATGATTCTAATGTGGATGAGAGCATTCGTTGTTTGATAGTGTCTTCCATGCAATAAGTATTCAAGTCATCTAAGGTTCTTATATCTAGATGCTTATACTTCATTACTAAATAAAAATGCAAACAGTATTTAGATTGTCTAGATGTTCATGTTATCTAGACAATTATACTAATTTGTGACATAATAAGCCCGATGATGATAAAAGCACTTAAAAGGTATAAGAGGCTTCATCACCTTCATTCTCTTCCATCTTGCATTTCATTTTCTTCATCTTTCTTGTGGTAGAGAAATCAATCAATTGCTTAACTCACTGATATATGTCTCTTGAATCAAATCTCAAATCAATCAACCTGCTTTTTGAAATTTCATGTCCCCTTAATCAATCAGTCAATCCATCATTGCAACACCTTGTCTTGCGTAAGCATAATAGCTCAATCAGCTTCATCAGCTCATCAACCTGACTATATTGATCATTTGCATCAATTGTTCAGTTACGCCCATCAACTTTGCATTTTCATCAAAATGTACATCATCGCTTTATCACTTGCGCAATATCAAATATCTAATAACTTTCTAGAAATCTATCAAGAGATTAATCTTCTTACAATTTGTTCGATCAATCTCTCGAGGGGGCATATCATTCTTATCATAATCCTTACCAAGATATCTTTGGGGCATGTATCAGTTGATCAATCTTTTTCTTTGAAATAATGCGGCAAACTGCATTGTCCCAAAGAGGGGAAAAATGTAGACACTAAAAAATGTCCTAAGTCCGCGAGCATCATTTTTCTTGGTCGTTGTCCTTCGATAATTGAATAACTTTAATTATTCAATTAGGTTTGACCGCATTCCTCTATTAATTAAATAATTTTTAATTATTTAATTAATTCACTTTCTAATCTTTATTCTATCTTGATCAATTAAATAAACTAATTGCGTCACTAATTTTTCCCTCTTCTTCAATAGTTAAATAATTGCCATTAATTATTTATGTATTTATGGTCCTTTAATTCTTCTATAGTTAAATAATTATTAAAATTATTTAACTATCCCATGCCACCTCCCCTGTTAAATAATTAATCTAAATTAATTATTTAAAGTCTAATTTTCATCTCTCCATTTAATTTCTTTTTGTCATTTTCTCTAAATAAATAATTTGGATAAATTATCTATTTGCCACTTGTCATTCTCTCCATTTTTGAATAAATAATTTAAAATAAATTATTTATGAACCACCTGGTCAAAGATGCTCTTTCATAATCCTCTATCATAACATTCATTTCTGTCATAGCCTGCATGTCTTGCATGTCTGTCGTTACTGTCAGGCGTCATAGCCGTCGGCGTCATACTTTCTCCATGCATGGCATATTTTTGGTGCATCAATTCTGGACTGTTGATCTTGGCATCTTTTCTGAGACTTAATATCGACCATCCATTTCATAACATCTCTCATCCATTCTCATCCATTGATCTTGGAATCTTTCTAGAAGATTAATCTCAACTGTCCATTCGAAGAGTTGTCTATAAAAGCAACCTTCCTTCTCCATTTTCAGCTTAACAGCTAATTGTCTCAAACTTTCTTGCTACCATTTGTAGGTTTTGTACAAGTGCTTCAACAAATCTGAGGGCAAAGTTGCATAACAAGAATAAAGAGAGCAAAAGAAAGAATCAACCATAATGGGGAGTGCTTTCTTTTATATTTTGCATTTTTGATTCTCTCCATTATTTGTTTTCTCTTGTTGATGTGGTTTAATAGCTTAGTAGTGTTGGCTGTAACTTTGTCTATGCTATTTGATTTCTAACCCCATCTCACATCGCAACAACCAAGCAGAAGGGAGGTGCCAGAGCCCTATGACGCTTCGCAAATGACAATGTCCTCTGTGGCAAGGACTGTGTGATAGGCATTCTGCCCCTCATCTATATCAAAAATGACAAGCCAACCATGAATCGGCAATCTCAAGATGTGCCAAATGTCCTCCAAGGTGACAGTGGCCTTGCCAGTGGGAAGGTGGAAAGAAGAGGTCTCGTTGTGCCATCTCTCGGCAAGCACTGACATCATCCCAAGGTGGGTGTGAATAGGCGTTGCGTAGGTGATGTACCACAACCCCATGTCTCGTAGTCGATCCTGATCTCTGTCACTTAGATCCCGCAAGTAACTAAACAAATCCCGCGACCTGTGCTCTCAGGAATAGAGCTCCCTCGCCGCGTCCTGCATCAGAAAGGGCCATCATGTTAACAAATTTGAATTTTTTTTGCTGGGCATCCAAGAAACCACTCCAACATCGCTATCCGTGAAGGCGTCACAGTTTGATTTTTATCAAACTATGACGTTGGGGCACAAAATGCCGAAAGTGCACCACCACGGTGCACTTTCCTTATGAGCGGCGCAGTTTGAGAAGATTCTTGTAATTAACGCACTGCCGTGTCGCACTTTGGAAATGACCCCACAAGCCATGACCTCAGCGTCGGAGTTTGGAATTTATTTTCAAACTCCAAACTCCACCGCCACGGCACAATTTGACATCGAGCGGTGCTATATAGTGCTGCTACAGAAGGACTGACTTTGAAAGCAATAAATGAATGCTAAAAACAAAAAAAAGGCTCAAGTAAGGATCACTTACCAATGCCCCAATGTCGGGTGGCCGTTGGTACATCTGGACTTGATCAGAAATGTGCATCGGGAGCTATCGTTGCGCCATATCATCAGGAGGTCAAAGCTCAAATTTCAAGGTTGCTAGATGGCTGTCTGTGAAAATGAATTGAAAGTGACCCCTCAGAGCCCTTTTAAGCTTGAAAATTAGGGTTTTTTCACCTTGATTGGCTATCCTGCTAGGGTTTTTGACCCTTGAACTTGTTTTTGTCCAGTTGAGGCCTGTTTTACATCATTTTATTGCATTTAGACATGTTTTTGGCCTCCTGGACCCTTTTTGGACATGCTGGGCACCTTGTCCTCTTTTTTCATGAGATCACCCAAAAATTGAAATTTTCATCCAATCTCTCGAGGGGGTAATATATTGGCATGTTTTCTCTTGCCAGGCAATAGTGGGGTAAGATTCTTAAAAATGATTTTTTTTGGCTTTAATCGAGATCGTTTATTCTTTGAACCAACGCAACAAGTGCATTGCTTCAAAGAGGGAAAAAATGTAGACACGTAAAATGTTCTGATTGACATTGTACATCTGATCCTGACCACTAACATTATTTCATTTTGAATCATCCTTCGGTCTAACCATTTAATCAAATCCCCTTATCTAATTAAATTCATCAATATTCCTCTCTTAATTAAATAAATCAATTATCTAATTAAGTCACCTCTTCTCGATAATTAAATTAACCATTTTGTTCTAATTATCCCTATTTAATTAAATAATTAATTTTATTTGATTAAATCTCTAAATTCTATCTATTAAATTAAATAAATCAAAAGTCCTTATTTAATTAATCCTTTTATCATATTCTTCTCATATTTGATTTAAATAAATCCACAAATCTAAGTCAAATTTGTCACATCAACTAATCTCTCATTAAATTAATTAACTTTGATTAATTTAATCTCTTCTCATGTCCCATCCTCTAGCTTTTACCACTTGCACATGAAAATAGATTTAATTGATTTATTAAATCTCTATTTTTCTCAACAAGGTATCTTTTGGGAATATTCTCCAAGTTTGAATTCAAAATCCAAGTTGACATGTACATCCAACAAGGCATTTACTCCATCTTACATGTCCTTTGCCTTGAGCCAAGTGGCATTTAATGCATTCTTTCTTCCCTCTTGCATGTCATTTCAACAAATTCCAAATTCAAAAATGGGCCTTCATTGGCACAATCCTCAAAACTTGCACATCCTTCATCCACTCATGAGTTGACAAGTGGCACTTTGCCATTGGCTAATTGTTAGTCCCACATTTCTCTATTTTGGACATTCATCCATCTTCTCATTCTATAAATAAGAGGCTAATCTCCTCATTTCGTCATCCACAATTGAGTAAACTTACTATGCTCAAATATTTAGCAAATTCCATCCATTATCATTGAATCTTAGTTAGGTTATGGAGGTTTTTCCATTGGAGCACTCACCATTCTTCATCAAAGTGGATCATTCATCAACATACAACAATTTTGCATCATAGGAATTGGGAAAGGGCCAATTTTCACATCAAATTAGCACCAATTCCCCCATGGGATCATGAGTTTTCTAGTTTAATTAGGATTCAATTTCTATTTTATTGTTTTCTTATTGTGTTCATCTCTTTTCCTAATTTAAGCTTTGTAAATGGATTTCATGGGGAATCCTTGTTCTTTCTTGCATTTCATCATCTAATGTGTTTGTTCTTATTGTTTTATAGGTGTTAGAATTGGGGTTCACACACTAACCATCTCTTCTGAATTGAGGTTATCAATACTACCTCCATCAATAATAACATTGCAAACTTTACCTTCACACTTACATCTAGTGCGGAACAAATTCTTCCTTTGAGTTGGTTGTTTCTCCTCATTCAAAAAGACTCTTTTGGTAACAAGAACCTCTCCTCTTTCTACATCCTCAGAATGTGAAGACTCAACATCTTCATCCACATGTGCAACTTGTGCATTACCCTAAGGTCTTCTATTGGTCCTTCCTTGATGTTTTGGACACTCATATGATCTATGTCTTCTTCTCCACATTGGAAATAGGTTCCACAAAATCCTTCTCTTCTTGGTCCTCTTCCAGGTCTTCCTCTTCCTCTTTGGTCTCCATTATTTTGATCACGAGGATAGTAGGTGTTATCTCCTTTCTGGTTTTTGCTACTACTAGATCCTTCAACCTTCTTTTGTTCTTCATTGAGACCTCCATATGATCCTCCACTAGTCTTTCCACTACGACTTCCACCTCTTTGCTTGCTTTCAAACCTTCTATTCAACTTTTCTTCTACCTTCAAAGAAAAATGATATGCATCTTCAATGGTATACATTTTTACCAGAATCAACTCTTCTTGAATACTTGGCTTCAACCCATTTATGTAATATCCAACTTTCTCCTTGTTGGCCTCAAAATGACCTGTTTTGATCAAGACATGGTAAAATTCTTTTGTATACTCCTTGACAGATTTTCCCACTATTTTCAACCCTTGTATTCTCTTCAACAAATCTAGCTCATAGTCCATAGGAATGAGCTGTCTTTTTAATTTGTCCACCATTCATTTCCATCTAGTTATTTTCTCTTTTCCTCTTCAATTTCTTTCTAGTTGTACCTCTTTTCACCAAATATTCGCATGACCCTTTAGCTTGGTCTTTGCAAATTTGACCCTCTCAGGATCTTCCACCTCATATTCAAAGTACTCCTCCATATCATTGATCCAATCAATCAAATCTTCTGGGTTAAGATTTCCAGAAAATGTAGAAACATCAATCTTTGTCCTTTTCCCAATCTTAGAGATGACCTTAAATAATTTGAATTGCTCTGGATCTACTGCATCTTTTTCTTCTTCGAACTGTTCCTCATTTTCAGCTTCATCTTCACTTTCATCTCCTCTTCTTGGCTCAAACCCTCGACACAACTCCTCTTGCAGCGCTTGAACTTGTCTTTGCAGGGCTCTAAAACCCTCTTTTAGTACAATAACATTTCTTCTATAACCACAATTTCTTCGTGGAGACATTTTGATTACTTTTCTCACAAACTCACAACCACAAGTCCTAGTGCAAGCTACCTCACATTCAACGATCTGCTTACACACTTAGGAAAACCTAATCTGATACCACTTGATAAGGGCTACACCAGCCAAACCCCACAAAACACAACAATAGATACCAACACAGAAGATGCGAGAAAAAAAAACTCACTTTCAATTTTTTTCAAAAAATGAAATTACAGATTCAAAACTTACAATGCTACAACCTCATGGGATTGATTCATTAAAAACAAATCAACTCTGAAAGAAAACCTATTATTTGAAGCCACAATCTACACTAATGGATCCACCTCCTACAACCCCCCACTTAACCCTTTTATTTTACCTAATAACCGCTCTAGAATGTTCTAGAAAGTGTAACTTTCCCTTTTGTTTTGGTGCCAAAACGCCCACCGCTTGATTTCTTGCCTAAGAAGATATTTTAATAAAATTCACTTTTTAGTGGGGCAACTGTGCGAGGCCATAAATTTTGATTCGGGTGTCTGATTTGTTATTATAATATATCATTGGAAAGATTCTGAAGAGATCTACAACACTAAAAAGATCAAAGATCATTTTGTTCACTTTCCAAGTTGCTTTGGGGCTTCTAAGGTTTTCATATTTGAATTTGAAGCTGCATTGGAGAAATTTCTTGGGACGCAAACTTTAATATCTCCCAAACTGTACATGGTATTGAGGCAATTCTTCTGCTATTAGATTTTTTTTTAGTTCCATTCCTTAGGGTAAATTTTTAGGTCTATACAAGCCCATTTAGGCCAAATTACTAAAAATTAGCAAGTGATTGTTTTTCACCTTTTCTAACTTTTGACTATCTTACAACCCTTAAGTGCTATCATGGGACTCAAAATAAAATAAGGAAAAAATATTTTTTGGGTGATGCAAGATTGCCCCTACACCATTGGATGCTCTTTCATCATGCCTTCACTTTCATTTTCAGCAAAAGAGGAGGTTTGAGAAAACTTGTTAGGGACCAACAATGGTTTCCAAACCTTCAAAAATTTCAATGACGCATAAAAAATTCTCTTGAACTCTAACTTTCCTTTATGGGTGGGCTTTGGGAAAGTTACATAAATCTTGGTATGGTCAAACATCTTTTTGAACATTCAGAATTAGGAATCCCATTAAGCTTTCAACATTTCAGGAAGTTACAAAAAATTCATAGAAGACCGACGACACAAAAAAATAAGGGATGAAGGGAAGAATTCATAAAGAGTGTCAGCATGAGGAAAGGTTATAACAACCTAATCAACATCCACCGAAGTTCATGAAACCTAAAGAAACACCGACAAAGCCTTTTACTTAGAATTTTTTTCAAATAGGGCGATGATTAAAGGGGGCATGACCAAAATCAGAGTAACAATGGCTCTGACTACCTAGACAAGGACTAAAAGGATGCATCTAGGAACCCAAAACTTGCATCATGGTGGTCCAATGTTTTATCCATTGGGCATAGAGTCATGTGGAAATGAAGGAGATAGACCAAAGCAAACAGACAAAAAGAGAAATAGACACAAACCAAAATGAGCACACCAAAAATGGGATTATATATAGGGTAGGATAAATCCTACCAAAGGGAAAGTTAAGCCACTCATACAAAACTTAATAGGCTAGGAGAAGAATGATCCAGACCTAAAAAATCTTGTGTATTCATGTAGCTTATGGAGAACAACATAAAATAGGTTCGCCCATAAAACTATGCATTTGTCAAGAAAGGCCTTACCAACCACAATGCTTCTGAATAAGCCACTTTTCATCATAAAATTATTCTCTCTGAGAAGGAAAACCTCATTTTGTGCTTCTCATGTCATAAGATACCTCTCCCAAAAATTTGACCTTCTAAAAAAATCCTCCTTCATAAATGGGCTCCTGATCTTTCCTAATTGGCTTAGATGGCTTCTCCTTATTAAACCATTCTTGTGCGATCAAAATAATGACATTTTCCATCTCTTGAATCAACTTACCACAATTATCTTGATTGTTCAACCTGCATGTATCCTCGTCCCCTTCTAATCCATAATTTTTCATCCCCCTAGTACCCATATAATGAATAATCCCACTTATCTCATCATCATAGAGGTCAAAAGTCAAATTCTTAAATAAAGGATTATCTTTTACTTCATAGGATTCATTGAAAACAAACATGGGATTAGAAATTTTACTCCATTTTATCCCTCTCTTCTCCATGTGGATTATCTTTGAAACTTCATTCTTAAGCGAGGGTAACATCCCATTCCTTTGATTCAGTTGGTAAACAAACAAATGGCCCAAAACCCATGGATTCTTTGGTAACTTTATCTTCCATTAGAGGATCATCATTTTCTCTATTTATTTCATTTAGGGGCTCACCATTAATATCTCCAAATATTAAAACCTCATATTCAGGGTCACAAAGAGAATTCAATAACTGGTATTTCTCATAAACATCACTAGTATTGATGCCAACAACAAGAGAGTTAAGAAAAATAAAGGGATTCGTGGAATCATTCCTTACTCGAGGAGAGAAATCCTCTTCTTCACTTGATGAACTAAGATCCTTTTCCATTCCAGTGAAACTCAAATTGTACACTTGAGCATCCTAGCTTTGACTTTACCTTCCTTCTTTATCTTTTTACTAGTCCGAAAGTTTGAGGAATCAAAAACTGTTGGATTATATTCTCGACAAAAGGACAAGATTGGCTTAAGGTACATTGAGAATTCAAAAAAATATTCTTAGAAATTTCTAGGGTGATAATATATTTTTCAACATGATCTCGTCTCTAGACTCTAGAAATAATTAGATCATCTTCAACATTTATAGCCTCCTACTGATCTTGTTCAATTCCACAAATCTTATCTCTCTTTAATATAATTTGAACTTCAATATGTAAATAAGACATAAATATGTGAAATTGGATTAACTTACTTGGCTACTTAGGAAAAGGTATTCATTGGAGTTCTTGATTAAAAATATCAAAATAAAATTGGATTGGTTCTTTTTCACCTTTAATAATCTAGAAGAAACATCAAAGAAAGGCAACGATATTAACTACTTTGAAATGACCAATAAATTTCTTTTTCAAAACATCCCAACTAGTTATACATCTCCTCTCAAAGCCCCTGAACCATTTTGCTGCATTTTCAATCAAGTTGTCGACAAAATTTCTTACACAAATATATTCTTCTTCTATCCCTAAGATCCCACTCACAACAATCATGTCCAAAATATGTTCTTCAAGATCTTGAAGGTTCTTACTATTTTTTTTTGGAAAATTCTTCCTTGAGCCATGTGGTAAATCATTATATTTAGATAGAGCTAATGGTCCAACACAATTGCCCCAAGGATTTGAAATGATAGAAGCCATAACATTCAGAGTCATCAAATCCCTTTAAGGAGTAAAGGAGAAATAATTACCTAGGTCAATTCCTGGGTGGAGGTTGAGCAAGAGGAGGATCCTGACATTGATTTAGGCATTTTTTTGGGCACTGATTCGAATGAGGGTGTGGGTTATCGTAATATATGAATTAAAGTCTTGGAGGCTATTATACTACCCTCCTCAACAATCATTGAGCCCGTTCCTCTTCTTCTTCTAACATAGGTTTCACTCTCATAATCTGCAACACACCTTCTATATCTCCAAGCAAGAGTATTTAATTGGAAGATGATATCGTCTTGTTTGGCTTGCATCCAATCCAAACCAGGTTGTAGCACAAGAAAGACACCTTCATGTAGAAGCACCATCTCGTTGCATGACCTAAAGATGACCTTTAAACATTTTATACAATGCTTTTTTTTTCCCCAATAGAGTCACCAAAAATCTGTTAGCAAATGAATTGGTCTTTAATGTAATATTCAAATAATAACTCTATAACCTGGGATACAAAGACCAATATTTGCTAATAGCTCTAGAAAGGTCACAATTGCATTTGTGACTTTCCTCTGAATTCTGGAGGTACAAATCCCTCATATGATATAATTGATTTTTGGGTATGATTTTCACCAGATAGTAGGAAAGGAAAACAAGCACTAAATTGTAAATATGAGATTAGTGTCACAAAATTAAAGAAACCATTAATGCCAAAGCTAAAAGAATTTGACAATAATGATCGGTAAACTTAATATTAAAGAATGAATATGATCATAATTAAAGAATACAGTATCAAATTCCACACAGAGAACAAATCTACATAATCTATTCAGCCAAAGACTGATACAATAAACATTATATCCTAAACTTATAATTCATAGATTAAAAGCAATTTGAAATCATCATTTATTCTCAGAAATATTCCTCCTTCCTTAATTACATCCCAATGCCATCAAAGAAAAATTGGACCTCCTTAGAGTCATTTTTTTAAATTTTATATTTTACTCCAATCTTGAATTCTAGTAGTTACAATAACGGCCATTGGATTGATCGACAAATTCTTGCCAGCTAATCATTCTAATAAAAGAAACTAATAAACCCAAAGAATTAAAGGTTAAGAATGATCATAATTATGTTGTCTCTTTAGTTGGATTTGACAATTAGCCCTAAAGTGCTTCCTATTAATACATCTGCCATGTGGTCATCCATACTTACAAATGGTGCAAGTTTCAAGGCCTAAATTGAATGATGAATGCATTTCTCCATTAATCCATGCATGTGAGCATTCAAACGAAAGGGTAACTTGAAATTTTCATATCAAAACTAAGGCTTGTAATAAATTCTAGTCAATCAACATTTAATTCTCATGCCACATCACTGTCTCTTCGATCGCTAAGTCCCAAGAAAATCCAGTCTGGATTTACTTCTTATTTCCTATAAATCCAGCAAGTAGGATCTTCATTGTCACATTTCAAGTTGCATTTCTGAAAGATGGCAAGCTTTGAGATTGACAGTTCCTCTAGGAATGATTTTGTAGTGATTGAAGAAGTTGAGTGTAGTCCTTTCTTCAAGTTGCTATCAGACCAACTGAAGGAAGCCTTCATAATTCAAAGTGAAATAGAAGAAGTTCTACACCATATTCTAGGAGAAGAGTTCTCGAACCACATCCATATCCATAACATAGAGCTCCTGAAGCGTTTCATCTACAGTGTGGTTCACACCTCTAGACATTGTGATTGGGGAGTCAGGGTAGTAGAACTCTTGGTTCATCCTGAGTACCAGAACAGAGTGAGGGTGGCCATCAAAGGACTGGGCCGATTTCCTAGAACTGGCCTTGTGGGTGATGCTATTTGCACTGCTACTACAACCCAACATGAGGTTATAGAGGAGGCTATGACTCTTCTCCGTGAGGAGCTGGTCTGAAAGGATATGGGGTCGTTTACCCATTTTATCCAATCTAACGAGAATCTACTTTCGTCAGCCCAAATTGAGCATGTATAGGAGGTGGTGGAAGGAATTCGCGTCCTTATGTTTATTCTCTGCAACATGAACAAATATTTTGATAATCTTTTTTTTTTGGTATAACATCCAAATCTTATCACATTGAAACACACACACACACACATATATATGTATATATATATGTATATATATGTATGTATGTATATGTATATATATGTGTGTATATATACATATATACACATATATATACATATACATACATACACATATATACATATATATCTATATACATGCAAATATGATATAATATCATTTTGGGTAATTTGGTGTTATGTTCTCTATTTATCAAAGAACTTTCTCTTTTTAATTTATCACTGTATTTGGTAATGATGTCTGAATGCATTAAATTTTTGCACATTTGCATTTCCCTTGGTTGTATGCACTTAATCAGAAATTTCATCCCATTGGAATTGTTTAATAAAGAAATTCCCAAAAAACCTATGAAATTCACCACACTCACAAATCCCTATACTTTACCGCCTTCACTTTCATTTTCAGAAAAAAGAGGAGGTTTGGGAAACCCTGTCTAGAATCGACAATGGTTTCCAAACCTATCAAAAATTATGATTACACATAAAAACTTCTCTTGCACTCTAACTTTCCTTTATGGGCGGGCTTTGGGAAAGTTACATAACCCTTGGTATGGTCTGACATATTTTGAACATTTAGACTTAGGCGTCCCATTAAGCTTTCGACATTTTGGGAAGTTACAAAAACTTCATAGAAGACTAATGACAGAAAGAAAAAAGGGATGAAGGGAATAATTCATAAAGAGTGTTGACATGAGGAAAGGTTATAACAACCTAATCAACATCCACTGAAGTTCATGAAACCTAAAGAAACGCCGACAAAGCCTTTTACTTGGAATTTTTTTTGAATAGGGCGATGATTAAAGGGGGCATGTCCAAAATTGGAGTAACATTACTGTAGAAAATCCAAAACAAACAACTTGGGAATTATTAGGATAAATGGGTGGTAAGAAATATAATTGAAATTTTGTCCTACTATGAAGATGTATTTCCTTGAACATTCACAGAGCCAAAATGAATCAAGGATGAGGTAGGAGAAATGAATATTCAATTAAAAGAAGGAACTAAACCTCATAAGAAATGGCCATATAGACTAAACCCTAACATGAAAAAGAGGGTTAAGGAAGAATTTGATAAGATGATATCAACAAGAATTATTAAACTGGTTGAGGACACTAAATGGATAAGTCCCATGGTTATCAAAAATAAGAAAATTGGGGAGATAAGAATCCATGTAGATTTTAGGGAGTCGAATAAAGTTTGTATCCATGACCCCTTCCCCTTTCCCTTTACATGGGAAATTTTGGAATCGGTAATAGGGTGAGAGATATACTCTTTTTTCAATGGATTCTTTGGATATCATCAAGTAAAAATCAAAGAAGAGGACCAACCCAAAACCAACTTTGCTATTGAATGGGGATCTTTTATGTATACAATTATGCCTTTTGAGCTAAAAAATGCTCCAACAATATTTAGTCCCATCATGGTCAACTCCTTTAAATAATTTATACATGAGCTCTTGGAAGTATACCTAGACATGATTGTAAAATATATAGATTGGTAAAGAGCCATGTATAAACCCTACAAAAAATGCTAGAAGGGTGCATAAGTTTGTAAATATCCTTAAATATTAAGTATATTTTTGCAATACCTTCTAGTAAATTATTAGAAAATGTTATATGCAAAGAAGGATTAATGGTTGAACTAATGAAAGTAGCACTCATTATGACACTACCGACACCAAAAATAACTCTAGAGGTAAATTTTTTTTTGGGGAACACTAGATATCACCAAATGTTCATAAGAGGCTATGCAAAACTTACAACTCTGCTAGAAGAGTTCATATGGACAAAGTAGTGCCATGAATCTTTCAATACACTTAAGCAAAAAATCATAGAGGTACCAATTTTGATTATCTCAACATGAACAATCTGTTTCCAAGTCCATGTGGACACATATGGGATAGCTATAGGTACATTTTTAACCCAAAATAAAGGGAATAAGGGCCATCCTATCATATTTTCCAGTAGGAAGCTTTCACAAATTGAAGGAAACTATACTAAAAATGAATAAGAGGATATGAAAATGGTATATGCAGTACACAAATTTAGAAACTATCTATTGTCTACATCATTTACCTTTTATACAGACCATGACCCCTTAAAGTGTTTATTAAACAAAATGGTGATCCAGGGAAGGATATGTAATTGGTTATTGCTTTTTCAAGGGTTTAATTTTAATATTATGGTAAAATTAGGGAGAAAGAACCAAGGTCTAGATTATCTTTCAAGGATTGAAATTGGTGACAAGCCCAATGATCAAGAAGAAGACCTCCCTGGTGCTAGCCTATTTCGGATAACAATGTACGCCAGGAACTTCATGATGTAGCCTTATTAATATCAACATGTGAATACCTAAAATAAATTTCTTCGCATGACAAAAAATTACTGTTACGGAAGTCCATGCCTTATACCTTAATATAAGGATAATTATATATAGTAGATAGGGATGAAATAATCTAGAGGGTAGTATATAGACATGAGAGAAAATAAATACTTTGGGAAGCCCGTGAAGGAATATCCGGTGGACATAATTTAGGGGAAGCCACATCAAAGAAAATGAAGATAGTAGGACTCTGGTGACCAACCTTGTTAAACGATGCCAAAAAAATATACAAAACAATGTGATATTTGTTAGTGGGTAGGAAGACCTACTGCAAGGGATGAAATTCCATTGCACCTAATACTAGCCTAGGTGCCATTCGAAAAGTGGGCTATTGACTTCATTAGAACCTTTGATCCACTAACCATACTATCCAACAGCAAGATTTATTATAACCATATTATAATACCTTACAAAGTGGGCAAGAGTAGAACCAACTACAGATACTATTGCAAAAACTGCTGCAAAATTTATATGTCAAAACATCATCACTAGATTTAGATTCCCACTCAACATAACTAACTATTAGGGAAAACACTTTATCAACAAAGTCATCACAAAGATTTATGATTATTGATAACTGCAGTAATCCTTATCATCCTTAAACTAATGGGGCAAGTGAGGTTCTAAATAAGATAATAGAAACCACTCTAACGAAAGTTTACAATGCCAACATGATAGGTTGGGATATAAAAATACTTACGGTGCTTTGGGTATACAAAACTACTTACAAAAAATCTACTAAATTTATCCCTTTTGAGTTGGTCTATGGAATGGACAAAAATTACCCCTAACTTTCATAGTCCCTAACCTCCGCACTATACTTGATTTGAGACTAACTTATGATCAATATTTGAAGCAAAGAATTGATAACCTAGAAAAATTGGATGAAGATAGATAGGTTGTAGTATACCATCAACTCATGGAAATGAAAAGACAAAACACATAGCATGATAGGAACACCAGACATAAAACTTTTAAGGATAATATGGTTCTATTGTATGATAACAAATTCAAAAAGAAAGGAAAATTAAAAGTGATACGGTTAGGTCCCTACTACATTAATGAGATACTATAGTCCGAACAGTAAAACTAAGGAGACTCGATGGAAAAATCCTTCAATATTATGTAAATGGAGCACAATTAAGGAATTACCACCATAATCTAGAATGAAATAATTAGAAAATTATACAACATTTGTAACATAGTATATACTAACCTTTAACCATAGAAAAAGAGTCGTAGATAAATAACAATCACAAAAGCACGAGAAGATTGAATCCACCCACCATCATTGGTAGAGTCAAATCTTCTCTATATGACAGATTTTCTATGTCTAACTTGGACCCTTGGCACTAAGTTTTTGGGATTGAGATCATGAAAAAATTATACAACATTTGTAACATAGTATATACTAACTCTTAACTATAGAAAAAGAGTCGTAGATAAATAATAATTACAAAAGCACAAAAAGATTGAATCCATCTACCATCACAAATGCATTTCCCACTGTTACCAATTTATAAAACCCTATCACTAAACTCAGTAACTCTCACTTATACCTTCATTGACTAGTAAGCTCTCACCTGACAACCCTAGTTCATCGCTTACTCATTGCAACTAAGAGTGGAAACTCTCATGTAAGTAGACATTTATCAAAAGCCACAACCAAAATATAAGAGACTCCCCTACAAATCTATGGAAGTAGATCCCAATGGTGTATTTTTCAAAGTTCCTACAAATGTAATTTACACAGAGGATGTATGGTGTTATATACATGGGTCGCTAGCAAAAATTAAGCATAGAAAGTTTGAGGAGTTGAGGAAGACATTCTTAGAACAAGGAAAAAATACATATTTACCACAATTCCAGTAGATTCAAGCACAAAATCTATATGTCTTGAAAGACTTCCTAGACATTTTCTAAGAAGGATGGATAAGAATTATACTGAGCATAATTCATGATGAATACATCTACTTGGAAAAGTTTTACCACACAACGAAGGAGGAATTACTAGTGGTAACCAACCTAAGTGCAATAGTGGAGATATTGCCAAATAAGGCCATAAAAAATAGTGAAGTCACCAAGCTAATCGAAGTGACATTTGATGGTCAGAGCTTGGATGTGACCAAGATCACTAACCCAATAATGAAATATACAACAATGAAAAACAAATCGTGAGGATTCTATCACAACAACCTCCATACACACAACTTATCGAATGGTGGCACGGAAGGAAAACAAATTGATCTCTGTGAATTTCTACGAGAACAACTCGTAGAATATTCTAAGGATAAAGACCATGCATTACCAGTTTAGTATGGTAGACTAATTATTGTTTGACATTCTAATCCATGAATTCCATATTGGTGTTTTTTGGGAAGATATGTGAAAAAATCAAACCAGTAGTTGCTTAGATTAATGATCATTCCAAGCATTTCAAGGATGCTTAATCATACACAACTACCTATTGGGATGTCTTCAAAAACCTCCAAAAATAAATGCAGGATAGGGAACGAATTTCATATAGTATGGTCCATAAGTTTATTCAAGACAATAATTTTTGGTGGATAAAGACTTCACGTTGATGGAGGAAATTGAGCCAAGGATCTCATGGATAGCACAACTTCCTTATGAAGTTAACAACAAAAAATCAATTCCTATGCCTCGACATTACTAAAAATACTTAAAGATACCAACATAGAAAGATTTCCCACATAAAAGGAGTTCATGGAAAACTTGACCAAAAGAAATCAGAGGAGCGCGTGGAGAAAAATAAAGAAAAATATCATGAAAAATGGGGAATTCCAAAATAAAAAACCCCAATACTAGATACCTCTACATCGAGGAGATCCAAAAGGTGGGGGATCTCAAGTACAAAAAGTAGAGGAAGAACTAGCTCCCCATCTGCAAGCACTCTACCCATCTCAAAAAAATATTCATCTTTACAGGAATAATCTAAAACATTAATACATATGAGCTTTGAGAATAGGCGAGCAAGAAAAAAAAGGAGTTTGTAAGATTTACTATTAAATACGTTCAAGATAGAATGAAAGATTAGGAAAGCATGAAAGAAAAAATATGGTAGAATAAATTGTACTCTATATAGCAAATGAGAGTGTGTGTAAAAAATATAAAAATAGCCATTCCTTTATATAGAGCAAGGCAAAGCATGAGGTAACCCAATATCTCACATAAAGTATGGAGTTCAACTGGAGTTAGCCTATGCAACAAAAAATGAAAGTTTATCTAAAGAGGAAAGCTTATCTAAGAAAGCTTATCCAATAAAGCAGGAAATCTTATCTAAGAAAGATTATCCAAATCTAGAACAAATAGCTAATAAACTAATTACTTTCATAAATAAATTCAACTAGATAAAACATGCTAAGTAAGCTTACGCGAGTGAAGAAAAAGAAACTTTTAGACTAACATAGTTAAAAAGAAGATCACACAAGAGTATAGTGAAGAGGAGTTCAGAAAGGAGGTGGAAAAACCAAGGAAGAGAACTACCCATAGTAGTGCATAAAATCTAATCCAGTTAGACTCTCTAAAGCAATCTAAGAGAAAATATATCATGGATGTAGACCTCCTTACTATAAGGAAGTTAAGGTAGCATAATAACTTCCTACACTAATCTTGAGAGGAGAAAAATGCAAAACTTTATAGATCTTTAATAGTTACAAAAACTTAAATAGAAATAAACACAAATATCATGCATACCACAACAAAAAGATTTACATGGGGAAAATCCTTTCAGGAGAAAAACCCCACACTCTAAAAGCCGCTCAATATAATTTAGAAATCAAAAGATTGCAATATACTTGCAGAGCAAGCTTCTCATAGGAGTATCACCACTAGAGATCAAGAGACAACACGACTGCTATCAGACTCTCAAAATGCACACCCATCTATATACATCCCAGATGCTTATAACAAGCTTTTTGGAACCTTCTAGAATTAGGATTTTACAAGGTCATTTTTCATTTGACGTATTAACGAAAAAACCTTGATGTGTTAGTGGGACAATAACCTTGATGTGTCAGTAGGAAAAAACCTTGACGTGTTAGTGGGAAAACCTTGACGTGTCAATGAGTTTTTTTTTTTGGGGGTGATGCCTTGAACCCCATGTCTTGCTACGAGTGTACAAAATTTGCATGACCAGTTGCCACATACCAACATACATAAAACATATATAATTTCAAGGTTGAGACACATTTTCTCAACACTTACTAGTAGCCTCCATAATAAAAACATCTTGAAACAAACCATACAAATTTATGAGGAAATGGGGTCGGTGAATAAGGAAGTAATAAAAGAGGGTCTGGTAAGACACATAAAAGTATCTACAAGTACTTGGGATAACATCATTGCTATATTCCCAGAGAACTTAGCATATGCACTTAAGAAATGAAGGGATAAGGTTGTGAATTAGATGAACAACTAATAAAACAATAACTAGATGAGGTTAATCCTAACCAATCTCCTACATAGAAGATAAAATTAGCTTAGTTATAAAACACAAAGCTTTAATCTAAGTAGAGGGCATATACACTAATGCAACTATCAAAGGAAAACAAAGCCAAAATTTAGAAGAAGACAAGGAAGGTGACTAAAATGGTGTATGAACATATGAAAATGGTAGAAGATAAGAAATAAAAAAAATACATCCTTTAGTAATCAAAAAGACAAAACATACCACAAAGTCCACCACCTTCTTTAATGGGATAATCCTCACCCCTTAAAACCTCATTACAATCCATTAATGTATTTTTGCACAACGAAAGTAGATCTTGTTGCAAGTATGAGCATATTTGGTGGTGTTGTCATTAATGTTGCCATTGATGTCAACATAGTTCAGTATATTGTAGATTGTGCATGTATAGTTGAGATACTGTTGAGATGTTGTGAGTACATGGAGCTATCCTTATGATGTTGCAGAAGTGCTGAATTGATGAGTTTCCAAGTGCTCTTGAGAAAATTAATAAAGAGAGAAGTCAAAGTTATGAATGTGTTCAAAATGCGCTTTGGTATGTGCTCCACGTTTCTCTTGTGTTGATCCTATGCTTGTGCAGATCTGAAGGGTTATTTTTTGATGATATGATGGTGATATCTATTGATTTGTAGCTTATGGTTTGATGAAGTGTTTGTGTTCACCGGTGTGTGAACCGTTCTGGCAGAGTTAGCTTTTTGTGACTGGGAGAAATGTGTATACTCCACAGTCCTCTACTGTTCTATTTCAAATATTGTGGATCTGCAATGTGTCTTATAATGGTGTTCTCTCAGTTCTAGAAAAGATTTGTGTGGTTTGGTGATCCAAAAGTCAAATTTCAGAGTTGTATGCATTTGCACAATCTGTATGGATTGATACAAGGAGTTCGGTGTTCAAAGATTGTTGCACTTGCTATGGATGTAATTGAAGGAACCTAAGATGTGTTCCCGTGCATAATGAAGCATTTTGCATTGTCTCCATGCTATCTTCTTGTTGGGAAGCATGTACATCAATGTTAATTTTTGTTTTCACTAGGATTGGCCGACCTGGTGTTTACACTTCATTTGAAGAATTAAATTTAATTAAGGAAGCATGTGGTTGATCTGAGACATTATTTTTGGTCTTGGTTAGGTATTTTTATTGGTCCACTCTCATTCCTTTCCACTATGGGAATGTTGAGTTGTCGACCTAATTTGAATTTATGAAATGAGGCGTATGTGGCCGACCTTGGAGAAAATTTCTAAGGTTGAAGATGGTATAAATGCAAGTTGAATTGTGAAGAATTGAAGTATGATGAAAAAGTAACAAAGTAAGCCACAAATTAAAAGAGTAGAAGTATGCGAAAGTGAGTTGAGGCAGCAATACTTCATTGTGTTAGATTCCTGAAGGCAATGAGCTAAAGGTTTTTGCAATCTTTTCTTATCAAGGTTGTGGATGTGTGTTAATTGTTGTGGTGGATCTTTTGTTTTCTTTTGTATCATTAGGCAGTGAGCCTCCTTGTTGGACAATGAGTCCTTTCTATAGGAAATGATCCTTTGTATCAGGATAGTGAGTCCTCTACTAGGCAGTGAGCCTTTGTATCAGGACAGTGAGTCCTCTACTGGGCAGTAAGCCTTTGTAATCGGTTTTGCTATCTCTTTATATTGTGAGTTAATCCTCACCGTGGTTTTTCCCTCATTAGGTTTTCCACATAAAATTTGGTGTTCATTGTGTTGATTTTAGTTTTTGTTATCTGTATTTCATGTTCATACCTAATAACAGAACAGTGTGGTTGTGAAGCTAATAAGTATTTAAAGTTTTGAATTTGAATTTGGTGACAACTGATTCACCCCCCTTCTTCGTTGTCCTGTGCCTTTTAGTAGATCCAACCAATCCCTATGAAATATACCCTCTTTAGAAATATCAAATAGGGGGAAATTTTTACAATACCGCAAGAGAGGAACTCTTGAGACAACATGAAGAGAGTACTAAGAACCTAGAAGATTCCATTGTGGTAATACAAAAAATCATTCCATAATTTTAAAAAGACACTTATCAACCTCTAAGTAAATAATTAAAATATTTGGTATAAGGGGTACAAATTGAGATGGATAATCATGCCACCTCCATTTGGAACCAAACCATTGCAGAGATAGGTAAAAGGTAAAAAAAAAATGGAGGAAGGGAGAAATAAATGTGCAGTAGCCCACACTGAATTGGAAGAACCAATTAGAAAATTCCAATAGACAATTGGAGATGTAAATATCATATATCAATTTTTCCTACAATGGCTAACCACAACTAGGAACCTCAAAGATAAAATATATTAATTGGAGGCACAAATAATACAGATGGATAGTAGTTACAATATGATACGAGACATGGATGGATCAATCAAAGTGTAAGTAAAGGCACTACATACACAACTTCAAAAATCGAAAGACCAAAGAGAATAAATCAAATCACAAATTAAATAAATTAAGAGAAGTGATTAGTCTCCCATTAGTACACATGATAAGGATACTAGGGGAAGCTAAGAATGTTACACAATAAATACATATCCCTAGTAGTATAATAGAAGCATAAAAAAACTAAAACTAGGAAAAATTAAAGGACATGTAAAGTTTCTCCTGCAAATAGTTACTCAATGGGATGCAATACTCATGCACCTGAAGGTCGTCTATAAGAACATTTTTCTATATATTTAGTTTCTTGAGGACAAGCCATAGTTTTGAAAGGGGGATGATATGGGTAGGGTAAGTAGCTAGAGATAAAACTCAACACATCAACAACCATACCACAAAACTACACCAATAAAATGAAGAGCATATGGCTAATTAGGCCTTGAAGGAAAAAGTTATACTTTGTAAGAGACATGTCCCAAGTATATATATATATCTAATGAATAGAATCTGATAGTTGAGTGCCAAAATTATTGTGTATATATGACTGATGTAAATTCTATAAGGTGTTTATATTAGATAGTTTTTATGATGTTACTCTAACATTTTGTATTCTTGTCAAGGTTTGATTTTTCCCCTATTATTATCATCAAAGTATAAATACCACACTATAAGAATAACCTTGGGCAAAAAATTTTGGTTTCTGTATCCCCAAATGTTCTTTCTAACACACATTCTCATTCACATGTTGAGAAACCTTCATTTTTAGCCACTCTACATAAAGAGAATTCCCAGGAAATCATGTACAATTGAGAGTGGTAGATGAGAGAGGAGGAGTTCTAGGTGGTTAGGAGCTTGGGTTTCAATAGGAACTTATGATTCCCTTGGTTTTTCTTGATAGAGATTATAATTGCCTCATTTCATGGGATATTTTATACAGATACTTGTACATTTTGATTTTTATTTCTCTCATGGTGGAGTTTTTGTACTTGGAAATTGATTAATATATTGTTTCAATTATTATGATTGTATTAGCCTCATATTTGATTTGGTCAATTCCATGCGATCATTTCCCTTTTGTACATTGATTGATTGAAGTTCAAATTTGATTATTCTTGTATACTTACATGTATTTGTTATGCACTATGCTTTGCATTTTCTATCTTTATAATATATCCATGATGAATATGTATGGATGCAGTTTGGGTATAGTATGGGTGTATTAAACATGGATGATGGACTCACTTGGATATTATTTTCACTTATGAATTTATTTTGGTATGATTCTATTTGTTGCATAATATAGATATGCTATAGATACCATGATTTATCTATAATTTTTTGACTTAGTGGATTACAAGTTGACTAATATATAAGTTGCTCACTAGATTTCTAAGAAATATGGATTAGGGAATCAAGTAGGAAGGGGAAAAAATCAAGTAGTGGGTACAACATGAACTTAAAAAGGGTCAAGCATTGGTCCAAACCTAGACTAATTGCTTGACTAATACTAGACAACAAATAACAATTTTTATAAGAATCTTCTAGACCTTGATCCATGATGGCCAATAGGTTAAATCTAGGGTAAAGGAATGTGTTCTTAACAAGGATTTCCTTTTAAAGGAAAGTAAGAATCTTTGTTACTTCACTTAACTTTTGCATGTGCATGTGCTTTGATTATGTAATAATTTTTCATTTGAATGTCACCCTCACAGGTTTGATTAGCATCTAGACCAAAGAGTATAAATATTATGCAATAATTTTGAATTTATCATTTTTTTTTAACTTTTAACTATTGGGTTATTTGAACCCCTTAAGCTAAACCCACACTACTATGAATAAGCTAGTGCTCATCACAAAAATGTTGGATAAGGTGAATAAGGGGCTTAACACAACCAAATGGGTACTTCCTAGCTTCTAAGACTTTCCCCTTGGTGAGGAAAATTGTGGAGACTCCTTAGTTAGCTTCTAGGTAGTACTATAGGCTTGATTACTTGATGCATATAAGACTAGAAAATGACAAGGTAAGGATATTTAAAGCTCAAAGTTGATTCATTTGGATTTAGAAAATGTTGGGGATTGTATGATGACTTAGGGATCTTTTGACTTAGTAAAGTTAGTATATACACTAGAAACTTATGTTTTCTACTACAATGAAAATTAGAAAAGATTAAAACACCTAATCCAAAACAAAATGAGATAAAAAAATGCAATGTGTTTTATTCTATTTTGGATTTTGAGTTTTTAGATATAACATTTCTTGAGATGAATGGCATTGCCATTTTTACCAAACTCTTCACCCTCGTGGTGCATAAAAGGAAAGCAACGTTACTAACATCATCCTTGACTAAATATAGGCCTACCCAATTTGGTCTAAAATTTTGGCCTTTACTAGCCCTTTTGTGAATCAAATTATCAATCTTGAGTATATGCTATCCAACTTTGATAGGTCACATAAATACTTTCTTATTATACTATAGACAAACTTGATCTAAGTAAGATTCTTGTGTTTGAATTTATTGTAATTTATTTTATTTGAGCATGTTAAGTTCTATTAGCCTATTGGATCAATAGTGTTTATGTTCAAGGAGGATTCATAAGGAAACACAGAGTCTAAGAATTTCCACTTCCAAGGGCAAGACAACCTCTAGTTTGCACTAGTATTTGCATACTAGTTTTATAGGCCCAAAGATCAAGGTATGACTATAGATTCTTATCTCATTTAGAGTTCTTGACAATTTTGGCCAATATAGATTTGAGTGTCTTTTTTATGGATTTTTCTTCTTTGTTGGTTTATGAACAACAAATAAAAAAAAAGTAATCACTTGCACAATTCTCACATTTGTATATTTTTGAATTATGAAACATTGCTAGAGATGATGACTCGAGGGATTCAAACGTACAAATGATTTTATTATTGAAAAACATCACTATGAATCTCAATATCTTTCTTAGAGGCATAGGATCAATGCAATTTTTAAAGTACTTGGTTGCGATTATGATGAAGGTACAATTGTCGATTGATGGTAGAGTGATTTTTTAAACAAGGTCCAATCCCCATATGGAGATTGGAAATAGAGTGATAATGGGTCTAAGATCTCAAGTAGGAGCATGTTTCAAATGTGTAAGAATTGATATACAAAGCACCTTCTTACATATTAGTAGCCCCATATTTGAACTAGCCCAAATTTAATTTTTTTTTCAAAGTTATAGTCATGTGTCAAACCCCATCATGATAATCCAATCATGCAAACATATTTAGCTACTCTAAGATTCAAACTACTTTCCCAATCAAAAGCATTTGCTTACCTATGTTCTCACACAAGATCAGTGTTGCTACACTCATTTTGACATTGTCAAATTAGAAAACAATTAAATCTCACAAACTATGTAAGATGAAATAATTTTATTTTCAAGAGTATTCCTGGTATCATCAAAGATATTGAGGAAAATTTTCAAGTTAAAACACTTCTTGGATTGGGAGATTTTAAAAGTTTAAATTCTTAGTTGACAATTTACGAAAGTAGACAAAATTTGAGTTTCGTATATCTGGAGAAAATATAATGTTGGGAGTTTTTGTTGTCATTATGTCATCAAATCTTTGTTGTTGTATTGTTGTCAACTTATGGAGATGTTTTGATTGGTTGCATTACGATGTCATTAGTATTCTCACTAATGTCAACCTCTAGTGTTGTTTTGACGAGCTTTAGTTTGTGGATGTTCAACCTCTTAAGAGGTTGAGATGTTGAGAAGGTGTTACAGATGTTGAGCTTGTATTTATGGTACTTAGTTTCCAAGTGATTTTGAGAAAATTTGAATAAAAGGGGAAACAATGTGGCAAAGAGTGTTTAGTGTGGTAGAGTGGTGTCCAATGTTTTGATTAAAATTTATTCATGGTTGAAGATCTACTTGTGTGGTTTAGATATGTTGATCAAAGGTGGTTAGAGGTGTTATATCCAGAGTTTCATCTTCTGAATCGTCCAGTAGAAAAAGTTGTGTTCACCAGTGTCTTAAATGTTATGTATTGTTGTCTGGGAGAAACGGTTTTGCTCCAAATTTCTTTGCATTGTGGTTTTTGGTCTTGCAGATTTGAGGATATGCTTATATTGTTCATATCTATCTTCAGGCTGAGTTGTTTGAGTTTTGGCACTTTGGAAGGTTGGATTCATTTGTTACAGTGTGTGTAAGGTTAATTGGGTGTACAAAATGATTATGTTCTTTAGGTTTTTTTGTTACGAAGGATTCAAGTTGGATTTTAGGGTGTTGATGGAATATTCTAGATTGTGTTTAAGTGTTGTGTGTGATCCATGAGTCATCTTTGGATTTGAGGAAGCGTGTACTTAGATGTTTAATGGTGTTAAGATAGGTTTGACCAACCCTAGGTGCTTCCACTAATTGCAGATATGCTTCAGTGTTTGTGGAAGTGTGGCGTGGCATGTTTATGTGGATTTAGGTCCAAGTTAGGGTGTTATGTGGTTCATCTTCATTCCTCTCCACTACGAGAATTTTTTGGTGCTAACGTAATTTGAATTTGCACGTTTGAGGTGCATACTTGACCTTGTAGATTGTTTTCAAGGTTGAGGATGGCATATAAGTGTGATGAATTGATGGAGGAGGTGAGAAAAGAGTGTGTGATGTGAAGTGTTGAGATGTGAGGTGTGAAGGTGTGAAATTCAGTATGAGTTTTAATGCATAAGACTATTGGAAGCAGTGGGAATAAGGTGTCTACACTCTTTAGAGAGGTTGTGATTGTTCTAGTGAAGCAGTGGTGGATTTTTTCTATTACTCTAAGATGGATTTCTCATTATAAAAATCTTTTGTCTTCTTATTTCTAATCTGGTAGTGAGACCTTTTATTTTAGGCAGTGAGCCCTCCGACAATGAGCCTATTGTATTCAGTGTTATAATTATTTTATATTATGAGTTAATCCTCACCATGGTTTTTCCGTTCTTGGGTTTTCCATGTAAATCTAGTGTTCTCATGTGTATGGTGTGTTTGCATTACTGTTTCTCATGTTTATATTCTACTAATGCATGATAAGGGTTTAAAGGTTGTTAAGGGTTTAAGGATTAATACAAATCTAAATGTTAATGAGGATTTTGATGTTTTAATGTACAATTGATTCAACCCCTTCTCAATTGTCTTGTGCATTTAACAATTGGTATTAGAGCTCGATTCCTTAGAAGGAATCTTAACCC
Organism: Sequoia sempervirens; assembly: GCA_007258455.2. Classification (NCBI taxonomy): domain Eukaryota; kingdom Viridiplantae; phylum Streptophyta; class Pinopsida; order Cupressales; family Cupressaceae; genus Sequoia; species Sequoia sempervirens. The sequence goes on from VDFB02271358.1 coordinate 303,175,090, forward strand.
CTTGAGGTAGATCTGATGGAACACAAGAAGGAGGCTCCTCTATTTGATGGATTTTATTATGCATTCTAGAAGACTAGGATGGAAGGTTTCTTTGTTTCCCTAGGGTTTGTATTTTAGAAGTCAATTGAAGATGGATATACAATACCTACAAATGGGTTGTCAACTGATGATGAGATCAAGTCTTATGAGAGCAATGGAAAAGCAAGGTATGCTCTCTTGAGTGGTCTTTCTAATTCAAAACTTGTGAAGGTTATGAGCTATAAATTTGGTAAAGAAATATGGAAGAAATTGGATAGTGTCTATGAAAGAGATGATAAGGTCAAGCAAGCAAAGATGCAAAATTTGAAGACTAAGTTTGAAACCCTAAGAATGGAAAAAGATGAAGATATTACAAGCTACATGCATAGAGTGGATGAAGTTGTCAATTCCATCAGAGGGCTTGGTGGAAAACTTGAAGAAGATGATGTGGTAAAAAAGTTATTAAGAAGTCTTCCTAAATCTTATAGTCATAAGGTTTCTTCTATTGAAGAAGATCTGGATTTAGATCATTATTCTAGAGATCAGTTGTTTGGTGCTTTAACTACTTTTGAATTAAGAGAGTTTGGTCCAAGTGATTCAAGAAAAAAGACTGCTTAAAGTTGGAAAAGCAAAAAAAAAAATGAAGATTCAGATCTGGATGATTTTGATGAGTTAGAAGAAAACTTTGTGAGGAGATTGAAAAAGGGCACTGGAAAATACATAGGTAAATTACCTTTCAAATGTTTTAGTTGTGGAAAGATAGGTCACTATGCTTCAAGATGTCCAATCAAAGCTTCAAATGACAAATTCAAGGAGAATGGAGTTAAATCAATTAAGATAAGTTATTATGTTAAAGAATATTTCGATATATCTGATGATGAATCTAATTACCCAAATGATGAAAATGATGAATGCTTGTTCATGGCTCTAAATGTTGGAACTAATTTTTCTAACTCTGAGAGATGTATGAAGGAAGTTGCTCTAGAAACAGGTCATAATATTGTAGGGACTATGGTGACTAATTTTCATGCTAGAGAGGAAAAAAACTATTGAATTATTGACGATGAATGCTCAAATCATATGACAAGTGATACAAGTAAGTTTGTTAAACTTGAGAAGTTTGAAGGTTGTTTGTTTAAGTTTGGTGATGATACATTTGCTAAGATATCTGGAAAAGGTTCAATCAGTTTTGATGGAAAGCATAATACAAATGATGTTCTGTATGTTAAGGGGCTCTTACATAATCTTCTAAGTGTAGGAAAAATGTGTAGCAAAGGATATAATCTTGTATTTCAGGATGGTCATTGTGAGATCATAAAAGGCTTTGAAACTCTGACTGTTGTAGGAAAGAGGATAGATGGAAATATATAGCAACTAAAGGGTGCTTATGGTATGTGCTTTATGACTCAAATCAATGAAAGTTGGCTATGGAATAAAAGAATGTGTCACATCAATTTTGATAGCCTAGTGAGGATCAACTCTGCTCAAGTTGTGAGAGATTTTCCAAAGATTACAAATCCTATCAATGTAGTTTGCAAAGAATGTCAAGTTGGGAAACAAACAAGAAAAAGGTTCAATATCAAAAAATATTCTATCGCAATACCTTTGGAGTTGGTGCATACAAACCTTTGTGGACCTACAAGAACAAGAAGTTTTCAAGGTGACAGGTATTTCATGTTATTGATTGATAATTACTCTAGAATGACTTGGGTAACTTTTGTCAAAGAAAAATAAAAAGCCCTAGATAATTTTATGGAATTTAAATGATGCAGGAGCATCCAGTGGTGTAAGGGCAATCTTGCATCACCCAAAAAAAGTTAAATTTCAAGTTTCTTTGTTTTTAGATGTTTTTATATTTTTGGATACCTTTTTTGTCATGATGAAATTCTCAATTTATGGTTTTTATTTTCTATTCTTGGGTTGAAAGATATTACAGTTTTAGTTTCCTAGATTTGCACCTAAAAATCTTTCGAATTAGATTTGAGGCACTTAGAGTTCCCGGATCGGCCCCGAAACTTTCTGAAATTGGCATAGCAATTCCAATCGCGTTCTTGACTTCAAGATCTTTCCAACGGTTCAAACGGTTCGCGAATCGGAGCTCCGAATCAAAAGTTATGGCCCCAGGAAGTTGGCGCACTTTATAGAAGATACAATTGCAAATGTTCTTTTGAAATTTGAACTTCAAGATGTAATTTTTTAGCGCCAAACCGCCTAAACTCAAATTTGAATGTTGTTTTGGCTCCAAAACTAAAGAGGAGCTCTATTTATGGGTGGGTTTCTAATTTTTGGGTAACTTTTTGGGGACAGACTCGCATATTGCGAAAGGGTTATTCTGTAGCTTTCTGTAACTTGCATGTGTTATAGAACTTGGGGATTTAAGATCCTCTGTATGTAAGAAGCTCCATTTTCTGAATAATAAAATTACTCTCTTGTTTGTGGGTTATTTTCTAAGTCTTAGGTTCCGCCCTCATCAAGTGATATCAAAGCGAGGTTTTCTTGAGCTGTGTGGACAGATCGCCGATCGCATGAGGCAGTTCGCACTGGACCTGTTTGTGGGTCGAGGTCAAGAAAGATGCCTCCAAGAGTGATGCCCGAGAAAGTGGCGGTGCCGTGAGGTGGCCTGAGGTGGCGTGAAATGCCGGTGAAGAGATGAATCGGGCACCTCCAAAGATGAGATTGATGCTACAAGAGCAGTGGAGAAGAGGGTTAAACCCGAGGGAGGAAAGTGAGGATGGTATGAGAGAGGAAGAAGGTTCAAATCTAAGAGGAAGAAGAAGCAATTGATCAAGACCAAATGCGCTAATAAGGGCCATTTCAAAGATCGAAAAGACCCAGAGCGTGTCCCCGCTATTCTCGAAGTTTGAATCTCGAAGAGTTGATCGACTTGATCAACAAGTTAGAAGAATATTTTGAGTATGAGGAAATAGAGGACCCAGATCGTGTTAAGTTTGCAAAAATGAAGCTGAAGGGCCATGCTAGTATTTGGTGGAAAGAGGTCTAGTTGGAAAGAAATCTAAGAGGAAAAAGCAAGATCACCAGATGGGATCAGATGGTAGAGAAACCGGCGAAGCTAGCCTACCAAAGGGATTCAAGAGTTAGATCCGGTTTGAAGAAATTCGTAAGGGTTGAAGCAAGGAAGCGCACTGAAAGAATATACTAAATATTTTCACAAGATAATCATCGCAATTGCGTCACACGAGGTCAATACAGAGAAGGTAGCCCCGACATCTTAATGGGTTATGACCTAACATTCAGAGGAGTTAAGCCTAGCTCTAATACCACCATTGAGGTACGTAATGGGTCAAGGTGGGAAGAGAAGCCGAACAAAAGATTTGATGGCGCTAAAAAGGATGAGAAGGTCAAAGTGGAAGGGGTAGTGGAAGACCTTCAGGAAGCCGAAATGATGATGAAAAGAAAAGTGAAGATGTGGATACCAGCTGAAGCCAAAGGAATGACAACTTCTACTGCCCTTGTGAACAAAACAGTGGTGATCAAAGAGGTAGAGGACGAGGGAGATATGGACAAGGATCTGAAAGAGGTGGTTTCAAAGGAACGTGTTTCTAGTGTGGTGAAAAAGGGCATCGAGCCTATGAATGTCCACAACACCAAGGAAGGGCAGACAAGAGTCCAGAAGGTCGTGGAAGGGTTGCACATGCAGATGAGAAGGCCCAATCTGAACATTCAGATGATGCTGAAAGGGGAGAAGTCCTAGTGATTAGGAGAGCCCTGGTGACAGAGGAAAAGGAACTAAAACAGAGGAAGAATCTGTTTCGCACAAGGTGCAAGTGTGAAGGAAAATGTTGTGATGTCATTATTGATAGTGGGAGCATTGATAATCTAGTGTCAAAAAAGATGGTCACAAAATTGAAGCTGAAGAGGGAAAGACACCCGCATCCGTATCGGATTTCCTGGTTGCAGAAAAACCACAAAGTTTTGGTCAATGAGCAGTGCCTAATAAAGTTCAAGATCGGAAGTTACTATGATGAGGTACTCTATGATATCATCCCCATGGATGCATGTCACATGTTGTTGGGGAGGCCGTGGCAGTTCGATAGGCGAGCTATAGATGATGGCCATGCAAACACTTATTCCTTGACAAAGGAAGGGATTCGTCACAAGTTGAAACCCCTGAAGGAGACCGAAGAAAAGGTATGTAGTAGTGCTAGAATTTGTTATGTAGATGGAAGAAATTTTTTAGAAGGTATGAAGCATGAGCGTGTGTGTTATGCATTGATTCCTAGAGTGAGTAAGGAGGATAGTGAGAAAGTTCCTAGAAGTTTCAGATGAGTTGTTAGATGAGTTTCAAGATATTGTTTCTAATAATGTACCTAAGGTTTTACCACCAATAAGGAAGATCAGTCATCAGATTGACTTGATTCTTGGAGCCAGTTTGCCAAATAAGGCAGCTCATAGAATGACTCCAACAGAATATGAGGAGTTGAACAAACAAGTTCAAGAGTTGTTGAGAAAGGGTTTGATATAGGAGAGTTTGAGTCCATGTGCAGTACCTGCAGTACTAGCACCAAAGAAGGATGGGGAGTGGAGGATGTGTACAGATTCCTGAGCCATAAACAAGATAACAATCAAGTACAGATTTCCCACACTTAAGGATGGATGACACGATGGATTGTTTGAGTGGGCTAGAGTGCTTCACAAAAAGATTGTCACGAGAAAGTGGATATCACCAGATCTAGATTTGAGAGGGAGATGAATGGAAGACTACCTTCAAGACCAAAGAGGGCCTGTATGAGTGGTTAGTCATGCCTTTTGGGCTAACCAATGCACCGAGAACATTCATGCAGCTCATGAACGAAGTACTAAAAGAATTTCTGGGAATTTTTTTATTGTGTATTTAGATGATATTTTGATATTCAATAAGATGTTGGATGAGCATCTGATGCATATTCGGAGAGCCTTTGAGAAGTTAATAGAAGAGAAACTATTGATTAATCTGAAGAAGTGCAGTTTTCTGAAGAGGGAGTTAGTGTACTTGGGGTTTGTTGTCTCAGTAGAAGGTCTCAAGATGGACCCAGAGAAGGTGAAGGCTATTTTGAAATGGGCTACCCCAAGAACTACTACCGAGGTGAGATCTTTCCATAGTTTGGCTAGTTTTTATAGAAAGTTCATTAGAAACTTCAGTAGTATTTGTGGACCCCTGACTGAAACAATGAGAGGGGATAGAAAAGAATTCAAGTGGAGCAGTGGAGCGCAAAATATTTTGAACTATTAAGGTGATAGAGCAACCTCGCTTCAGCCCTCCCATATTTCAACAAGGTGTTTCTGCATTGTGATAGTGGTTGTGCCATTGAGCAAGATGTTAAGAAGGTAAGCTCCATTGCCTATTTCAGTTGAAAAGTTAAATGATGCCAAGAGAAAGTATTTTGTATATGATCAGAATTTTATGCAATAGTTCAAGCATTAAAGAAATGGAGACATTATTTGTTGCCAAAGCGAATTTGTTCTATATACTGATCATCAAGCCTTGCAAGACCTAAATAGTCAGGGAAAATTAAATCAGAGGCATATGAAATGGGTAGAGTTTTTGTAGAGTTATACCTTTGTTTTGAAACATAGGAGTGGGAAGTCAAATAGGGTTGCAGATTCCTTAAGTAGGAGGTATACATTGATGACAAAGATGCAAATTGAAGTGGTTGGGTTCAACGAACTTAAGACATTGTACACAAAAGATCCTGATTTCGCAGAGGCTTGGAAAGCTTGCAAGGAACCAGTTACAGTGGACAGAACAAGGTGGCTAGATTTCATAATCCAGGATGGCATGTTATTTAAGGGAAGTCAATTATGCATCCCGAGGAGTTCCATGAGGGAGAACCTGATAAAGGAGAAGTATAGTGGAGGAATGGCGGACATTTTGGTCGGGATAAGACCATTGCCATTATTAGTGAACATTATTATTGGCCTTAGTTGTCACAGGATGTGAAGAAGTTTGTACAAAGCTGCAGGGTATGTCAGATGGCTAAAGGAGTGAGTAGAATACAGGCTTATATCAGCCCTTACCTGTACCAGAGAGGCCATGGGAGGATATAAGTATGGACTTTGTTCTTGGTTTGCCAAGGACACAAGAGGGAATGATTCAGTCTTTGTGGTGGTTGATAGGTTTTCAAAGATGGCACATTTCATTCCATGTCAGAAGACCCATGATGCAGTCCACATTGCTAACTTGTTCTTCAAAGAGGTGGTGAGGCTACATGGTCTACCAAAGAGTATTGTTTCAGATCGTGACACCAAATTTGTGGGGTACTTTTGGAGGACCTTGTGGAAGAAGTTGAAGATAGAGTTGAAGTTCAGTTCTGCACACCATCCACAAACAGATGGGTAGACAAAGGTTGTTAACGGAGTCTAGGTAACCTACTGAGATGTTTGGTAGGAGATAAACCAAGGGATGGGACTTGATCTTACCCCAGGCAGAATTTTCTTACAACAATTCTGTCAACAAAAACACTGGTAGATCACCATTCCAGATTGTGTATGGAGGTAGCCCCAGAACAGCTCCAGAATTAAGGAAGATGGACCAAGGGAAGAAAATAAGTGTTGAAAGCTGAAGATTTTGTAGAACACATCAAGGATATACATGAGAAGGTAAGAGAACATATTAACAAGATGAATATGTAGTATAAGGCTAAGGTAGATCAGAAGAGGAGGTATAAGGAGTTTCAGATTGGTGATGAAGTGATGGTCCATTTGAGGAAAGAAAGGTTTCCAGTGGGAACATATAACAAATTGAAGATGAAGAAATTCGGTCCCTATAAAATTTTGAAGAGGCATGATTCAGGGAATGCATATGAGGTAGAGTTGCCGGATGGATTCAATATTTCCCCTGTGTTCAACATTTCAGATTTGACAGAGTATCATAAAGGTGGCACAGAGGAAGTACCAACAATGGAACAGTGTGGAATTCCAGCACTTACTTCAGAAAAGGAGGAGATTGAAGAAATCATGGATAGTCATGTGGGAAGGAGTTCTAGGAACAGACAGTATGAAGAATATCTGGTGAAATGGAAAGGAAGGCCTATTGAAGATTCATCCTGGTTACCTAAGGCAGAGGTTTACCATTTGGGTTTTCCTCCACTATCTGAGACATGACGGGATCACTTCTCAAATTACCTTGGGTGTCTGATGCAGGAGCATCCAGTGGTGTAAGGGAAATCTTGCATCACCCAAAAATAGTTAAATTTCAAGTTTATTGATTTTTAAATATTTTTACATTTTTGGATATCCTTTTCATCATAATGAAATTCTCAATTTACGGTTTTTATTTTCTATTCCTGGGTTGAAAGATATTGCAGTTTTAGTTTCCCAGATTTGCACCTAAAAATATTCTGAGTTAGATTTGAGGCACTTAGAGTTCCCGGGATCGGCCCTGAAACTTTCTGAAATCGGTGTAGCAAATTTTGAGTGTGTTCTTGATTTTGAGATCTTTCCAACGGTTCAACCAGTTCGCGAATTGGAGCCCCAGATCAAAAGTTATGGCCTCGGGAAGTTGGCGCACTTTCTAGAAGATACAATTGCAAATGTTCTTTTGAAATTTGAACTTCAAGTTGTAATTTTCCGGCGTCAAACCGCCTAAACTCAAATTTGAATGTTGTTTTGGCTCCAAAACTAAAGAGGAGCTCTAGTTATGGGCGGGTTTCTAATTTTTCGGTAACTTTTTGGGGACAGGCTCACATATTGCGAAATGGTTATTTTGTAGCTTTCTGTAACTTGCATGTGTTGTAAAACTTGGGGATTTGAGATCCTCTGCATGTGAGAAGCTCCATTTTCTGAATAATAAAATTATTCTCTTGTTTGTGGGTTATTTTCTAAGTTTTAAGTTCCGCCCTCATTATTAAAGCTATGGTTGAGAATGAAATGGATATGAAAATATTTTTTTAAAGATGTGATAGAAGTGGAGAGTTCACCTCCAATGAGTTTAATATTTTTTGTGAAGATTGTGGAATAAAGAGGCATTTTTCAACTCCTACGACTCCTCAACAGAATGGAGTGATGGAAAGGAAGAATAAAACAGTTCAAGAAGAAACAAGGACAATGACGAAGGAAGCAAATCTATTGGATGTCTACTAGAGAGAAACAATTCATAATGCAGTGTATATACTTAACATAGCACAAGCAAGGAAAAGTAGTTCAAAGACTCCCTATGAGCTGTGGTATTGCAGAACCCTTACTATCAAATATTTTAAAGTGTTTGGAGGAAAATGTTATATCAGAAGAGATGAAGAAAACTTAGGAAAGTTTGATGCAAGATCTAATGAAGGAATCTTCCTTGGATATTCTACAAAGAGCAAGGGTTACCAGTGCTACTATAAGAGGTTAAAAAGGATTATTGAAAGTGTGAGTGACAAAGTGGATGGAGACTTACAATAAAAATCAGTGCTGATAGAAGGATATGAATCAGATGAGCCCTCTTGCAGAGAAGAGAGATGATGGAAAGGAAAAAGTACATGTTGAAGAGGAAGAAGCTCCAGAAAGGATCCCTAAGACCACTAAGTATGTGCAAAATGAAGATCAGATCATTGGTGATAAAATCAGAGGTGTATTGACAAGAAGAAAGGGTGTTATAATAGAAGAACAAGTGAATCTATGTTTACTTTCCAAATTTGATTCTAAAACAGTAATTGAGGCATGCAAAGATGAATTTTGGATCAAGGCTATGGAAGAATTGATGTTGATTGAGAAGAAACAAACTAGGGAACTTCTCCCAAGATGAGTAAACAAGAATGTGATTGGAACTAAATGGGTGTTTCAGAACAAGTTGAATGAAAATGGAGAAGTTGAGGCAAGGCTTGTGTGTAAGAGATACTCAGAAGTAGAAGGAATAGAATTTGATGAGACATTTTCTCTAGTGGAAAGGATGGAGGCTATTAAGATATTTTTGGATTTTGTAGCACATAAGGATTTCAAATTTTATTAGATGAATGTGAGGTCTGCATTCTTGAATGGTGAGTTGGAAGAAGTATATATTGAACAATCATAAGGATTTTAGTTATCAAATCATCTTAATATGGTCTATAGATTGAAAAAGGCATTATATGGGTTCAACCAAGCTCCTAGAGCTTGGTACACAAGATTGGATAGATACTTGTTGCAATAGGGATTCGATAAAGGTACCATAGATAACAATCTTTATTTTAAAGTTGAGAAAGATAAAATCTTGATTGTGGTTGTGTATGTTCATGATATAATCTTTAGAGGAAATGGAAGTATGTGTAAGAGATTTGCAAAAGAAATACAGAAAGAGTTTGAGATGTCTATGTTTGGGGAGATGAATTTCTTCCTTGTGCTTCAAATTAATCAGATAGAGAAAGGAATATTCATATCACAATCAAAGTATATTAAGGAAATGTTGAAGAAGTTTGAAATGGAAGACTCTAAACCGGTATGTACTTCCATGGTTATTAGTTGTAAGATGAGTAAGAATGAAGAATCTCCTAAGGCTAATCAAAGCAAGTACATATCAATTATTGGTGGAATGTTATACCTAACTACTACTAGATCAGATATCATGCATGCGGTTTATCTTGTGGCTAGATTTGAAGAAGATCCTAGAGAGTCACATATGGCAGGAGTAAAGAGAATATTCAAATACTTGAAAGGCACTCTGAAACATGGTTTATGGTATCCAAAGGTTAATGATTTCTCTCTAAGTGCTTATTTAGATGTAGATTGGGAAGGTTGTGTGGATGATAGGAGAAGTACACATGGTGGTGCTTTCTTTCTTGGAAGCAGGTTGGTATCTTAACTTAGCAAGAAGTAAGATTCAATTTCATTATTTACTGCAAAGGAAAAATACATTGTTACAACATCATGCTGCACACAAGTGTTGTGGATGAAGCAAATTTTGAAGGATATCAAATTGTATATGATGAACCTATTTACATCTTTTGTGATAATACAAGTGATATCAACATTGAAATAATATGATAATGCATTCAAGGACAAAGCATATTTCAATCTGGGATCACTTTTTGAGAGAGAAGGTTGCAGAGAATGAGGTTAAGCTGGAGTATGTGCCTACAAAGGATTAGGTTGCTGATATATTCACTAAGGCTCTTCCTAAAGATACTTTTGAGTATCTTTGGGATAATTTGGGGGTTATTGCCCATCCTTTCAATTAGATGCATAAGGTTATACATCAATCCAATGGATTTCAAGATGCATTCCTTGTTTTGGACTGATGTTGGTGGCTACCTCTCAAGGGGAGTTGGTAGTGGCATTGTTGGTTGTTGTAGTCAGGGGGAGTAAGTGTTGTCATTGTGTGGCAAGAAAAGAGTTGTGTGTTGGTGTTGTCCTTTGAATCCTTGTCAAAGGAAGTGAAAGTAGAGGTTGCAGAGCAATTGTTATCCCTTACAGGTGTTACCTTTGGGGGAGAGAACGCACATGTGATTGATGTGAAAGGGAAGCTAAGAAAAGGAAATATGTGTTGTCCTTTTCCATTGATGTCAAAGGGGGAGAGAAAGTTAGCTGAAAAACCATATGAAGATAGGGGGAGAGAAGTCCTGTAAAAGAGAAAAAGTTTGAAAGTATAGATGCTTGTGTAAGGGGGAGAAATGTGCACTAATGTGAAGTATATGTTGTTGATCAGAGTTGTTGGTTGTTGTTGATGGTTTTTCATATCATGTGTTGCCATCAATGACAAAGGGGGATATTGTTGGAATTTTGTGTTGTCATTGATGTCAATAGATCTTTGTTACTGCATTGATGTCAACCTATGGAGATGTTTTGACTGGTTGCATTACGTTGTTATTAATAGTCTCACTGATGTCAACTTCTAGTTTTGCTTTGATGAGCTTCCGTTTATGGATGTTCAACCTCTTGTGTGGTTGAGATGCTGAGAAGGTGTTCCAGATGTTGAGTTTGTGTTTATGGTGCTTGGTTTCCAAGTGATATTGAGAAAAATTGAATAAAAAGGGAAATAGTGTGTTAAAGAGTGTTCAATGTGGCAAAATGGCGTTCAGTGTTTAGTTTCGCATTTCTTCATGGTTGAAGATCTTCTTGTGTGGTTCAGATATGTTGATTAGAGGTGGTTAGAGGTGTTATATCTAGAGTTTCATGTTTTGGATTGTCTAGCAAAATAAGTTGTGTTCACCAGTGTGTGAGTTGTGATGTAGTGTTGTCTTGGAGAAATGGTTTTTCTCCACATTTCTCTACATTGTGGTTTCTAGTCTTGTGGATCTGAGGATGTGCTTATATTGTTCATATCTATCTTTAGTCTAAGTTTTTTGAGTTTTGGTGCTCCAGAAGGTTGGATTCATGTGTTACAATGTGTGGAAGGTTAATTGGGTGTACAAAATTATTATTTTCTTCAGGTGTTTGTTGTCAAAGGATTTGTTGGATTTCAGGGTGTTAATGGAATATTTTAGATTGTGTTTAAGTGTTATGTGTGGTCCATGAGTCATCTTTGGATTTGAGGAAGCATGTACTTAAATGTTTAATGGTGTTAACATAGGTTCAATCGACCTTGGGTGTTTACACTAATTACGAATATGCTTTGGTGTTTGTTGAAGCATGATGTGGCGTGTTTATATGGATTTAGGTCTAAGTTAAGGTGTGATGTGGTTTTCCTTCATTCATCTCCACCATAGGAATGTTTTAGTGTTGGTCAAATTTGAATTTGCATGTTTGAGGTGCATAGTTGACCTTGTAGATTGTTTTCAAGGTTGAGGATGGTATATATGTGTGATGAATTGATGGAGGTGAGAAAGGGTGTGTGATGTGAAGTGTTGAGATGTGAGGTACGAAGGTGCGAAACACAGTATGAGCTTTAATGCCTAAGACTACTAGAAGCAGTGAGCAGAAAGTGTCTACATTCTTCAGAGGTTGTGAATGTTTTGTGAAGCAGTGGTGGATCTTTTATGTTGCTTTGAGATGGATTTCTCATTGTAACAATATTTTGTCTTCTTTCTAATTTTGCAGCTAGCCATTGGCAATGAGCCCTTCTTTTCTTTTGGGCAATGAGTCCCTCGACAGTGAGCCTATTGTATTCGATGTTGTAATTATTTTATATTGTGAGCTAATCCTCATTGTGGTTTTTCCCTTCTTGGGTTTTCCATGTAAATCTAGTGTTCTCATATGTATTGATCTATTTGCATTATTGTTTCTCATGTTTATATTATGCTAATGCATGATAAGGGTTTAAAAGTTGTTAAGGGTTTAAGGATTAATGTAGATCTAAATGTTAATGAGGGTTTTAATGTTCTAGTGTACAACTAATTCACCCCCCCTCTTAGTTGTCTTGTGCATTCAACATATAAATGATGGGTTATTCTATGAGGACGTTGGACATCATCTAGTTAAAATTTCATGCAAAAACGAGTCTCATTTGAGAGTTCATGTAATGTGTGGCATTAGTACTTGGGTAGTTAATGCCAATAAACCAATCATGGGACCAAATGGCTTTCCATATCAAGAGAGGTAGGAATTGGAGAGCTAGTGATATTAGTAAAAAAATGAAGCTTGCAAGTGGATGTTTGCAATTTTTATGAGTATTGATCCTAATTTGGAAGCTAGTAAGGGTTTCCTAAGATCATTGTACCAACAATATGCAAAATTGGGAGTTGATTGTGTAGCATGATTGTGTATTTGGAGATGAATTGAATGTAAATGAGATATTAACTATTTTAGAGATCTTGAAAGACATCAAGCATCTTAGTATACTCTCTTTCATCAGGAACACTTGAAGCTAACCTATGCTCTGGAATGGAGTTTCGGGATGGGGATGACAGGGGACGATGAGACATGTTTCTAGTATGGGGGTATTTTTGGGCAATTTTTTAGGGGATGATAGTTAAAAAAATAGGGATTTTTTTTTAAAAAATAGAGAAATTTCAAATGTTCATAACATAACATTGATAAAGCATTCATCATAGACATTGTAGAAGCTTAATACATAGCATTATACTTGAACTGATATTTCACATGAGAATCAACAAACAAATTAACAAAATTCAAATGCTTTCATTATCAATGTGCATACATATTATATAAGAATCTTAGAATTATAACGAAAATGCCCAAAGGCTCCAATTTTCAACTATGAAATGACATAAACATAGAACTAAGAAAATATATGGATGTCCCTAATAAATAGATGGTAGGTCTAAATCAAAATCGGAGCTCAAGTTTGAGTCACTACCAGTAGAAGGGGCTGCCTCAACCAATGTAACCCCAACCAATCCCTCATGTGCATCATCCTCATCAATTTGCATAACATCTTCAGGATTAACATACCAACGTAAGGCTAGATTTTGACAATACATAGTAGTCTGGCAATCTTGTAGTCGCAAAGCACCGTGTATGACCACCCTAGACAATTTGGATCTAGATCTCCCACAAATTGCATGCCAAATCAATGGGCATGGTCATGGAATGTACCACCACCATAGGTGTCGCCACAATGGGGATCTCCATGTGTTCAAACAAAATGGGTAAACCCATTATGGCCTATCTCTCCATTGCCAAGCCAAAATATGAACCAATACTAACAGCCTTGGGTGTCTCAAAATCAAGGACAAAGAAGATATTTGAACCAACATCAAGTGTTGTTACTAGGACCATCCAAAAAACCACCTCCAAACACAAATGAGTAGGTGAACTAGTTGCAATTATTTACTCAATTTGTAGTGAATTCCAAGAACAAAATGCAACAACCTGTTTACAATGCTGACCAAAACACTTCAGCTTTAAGTATAACATATATTAATGAAACACAATTGTGTTCTAGAAATACCTTAGCAAAACCTTCCCCTAACACCTCAAAACCATCAAACATGAGGGAAATGTTACAAGATGAAGAGAAAAATAAAAATGAATATCCTCTAAAAATTAGATCGAATGGTGTTTCACCAACAATACCATTTTTGGAGTGATGCAAGAACCACAACCAACTTTAGATGACTTTGGAGAAGCCCATAATGTTTCAAAAAAGTTTGAATTAATAAATGAGCTCTAGAGAGTCAACTTAGAGGTTCTCTTATTGCATCCAAATAATAACACAATTGTACAACAAGATACCATGGAGAAAGAAAAGGTTTCCAAACATGATATAGGTATAAGGTAAATTGTTTGATGTATTATTAGAAAAATTAGCACAGGTTCCAAAGTATGGAGATCTAAGGAGTCTCTCATTTCAAAACTAATAGGAGGAACAACAATTTCTAATGACCTTGTTGTTTTAGGAGTTTCCATCAACGTCATGATCACATACACTACAAAAACACTATCTATAACTAGACCCACATCCACAATGTTGTAATTTGTTGATCACTCAATTACCAAACCATAAGGGGTTACAAAAGATGTCATTGTCATGGTAGACCCTTGCAAATATCTAGTAGACTTCCTTATTCTCCAAGCAAGGAAAATAAAATTAGGATATCCTATTATCTTAGGACATCCTTGGGTTAGCCACATCAACAGTCCTTGTTGATTGTAGATATGGGAATATGACAATTTTAAATGGATAAAAAATAAAAGAATTATCTATAAACTCACCAACTCAACCTTTCCTATAGTATGCCAATAAGCTTTGCATAGATGACCTCAATAACTCAGATGACAAGAATGTCATCTTTAGCAATGACTAGAATAACAAAAAATTTCGAGGAATATTGGACACATGAAATAGAAAATGGGTAAAACTCCCCAAATATAATACAACAAAATGTCATGATATAGGTAGGTGAGCCTCCTAGGAAATCCTTAACGACATTTAATTGTCTTCTATTGGAGACAATCTCAATAAAGGGAACACATTGCATGCATTACTTCCTTATACTTGTCCTCTTAATATATTAATGAGCTTCCACTATGAGTTTGTTTCCATCTATCCAAGGATGAAGCAAATTATTGTCCAAATATGCAAACAACTGACCATAAGCAATTGGCTAACAAATGAAGAGGAAGTTCAAGTCACCAAACTATTAGAGAGCTATATGCATGTCTTTGCTTAGGAATACACTGACATGAAGACCACATATCCAAGTGTTTGCACTCATAACATTTACACCAAGGATGTTAGACTTGTAAGAAAACCCCAAAGGATAATTAATCCTACCTTCAAATACATATATCAAGCAAAGTTGTAGAACAAAACCCTAAAGATTATGAAGATGACATTAGAAAAAAGTATAAACCCATTATTACAAATCTATCCTAGACCTATTAACTTGTTCCTTAATAAGGAAAAGATCCACTAAAAATTCCAAACAATCAATAACAAAGACACATTTTTTAAAATCTGACATCAAATACATAGTAGAATATTATCCATTTGACACTATTCTTTAGTTATCAAGTTAAGTACTACCCTCCTTTGCATTCAATTTCCTAGGTTAGTATTTAATTATGATATTGCTATCAGGATTCAACCGTGTAGTTTCAAGTCAAACTCATTGACCCATGTTTCATGAAACATGGGTCAATGAGTTTGACTTGAAACTACACGGTTGAATCCTGATAGCAATATCATAATTTGAAACGCTGTGGAAAAATACCTCCTACTTATCAGTATTTAATTATTCAATTGTTAAGCCCTCATTAGCATCTTTATTTATTATAGGTTGCTTGTTGCTTATATGTTTTATTAGTACTAAAAATAATAAATAAGTAAATTAAAAAATAAAGGTGAACTATTATTTTGTTATTTAAGGAATGGTTTTATTAAGTACATTAGATTGTGAGAAACCAAGATTTATATTTTTAATTAAAATTAATATTTTATATTAAAATAGCATTAATGATAATTAGTAAATTTATTTAAATCTTTATTTAATAATATATTTATATAATATTATTTTATAAATCTAAAATGTATAATTATAAAGACAAAATGTTAACATTTACATAATTTTAATAATTGATATTAATCTATTTAATTTGTATTTTTCTTTTTTAATATTTTATTAATATTATTTTTACTTTATAAAAAATATATCTTTAAATATTATTTCAACATTTTTAATATTATAAATATAAGGTACTATTATACTTTATCTAGCATTAATAAATGTAACTATCATTTTGTTCCATTGGACTAGAATATAGACATGTATATTAAATGATTATTATTGTGTAAATTTTGTATTAATATGTTAATATTTACAAAATATATGTAAATTGTATTAAATATGTAGCTTTCATTTCCTCCCATTAAGGTAGAATATAGGCATACAATTACTTAGTTCATATAGACATTGGTTAATACAAGTGTTGTATTTTCTATTGTTTTTATTTACTAAAATAAATCATGTCTATAATAATTGGTTTATTAATTTAATTTAATCAAATTTAGTGAATAAAGTATATGACCAAAATTTATATTCTTAACTGATATTTAATATTTTCTATATTAAAATAAAATTATTTTTAACAAATATTTTAAATTAAATCTCATAATATTTTTATATAATAATATTTTATAAATCTAAAATATACAATTATAGAATCAATATAATATTCACTCTCTAAGGTAGATTAAGGTTGCAAGAGTTTATTGATCTCAAACTATTACTAATCTACCTCTAAATTACTCTCATGCAAAATTGTTTACTGTTTCACAACAAATACTTAACCCCACCTTTATTTTTATTTTCAAATATGTATTATATCATGCATTTATTATACTTGAGTGTAAATGCTAAGCAGAACATGTATGAAATTTATGTGAAGCCCATACACAATGAGCTTGTATCCATACTAGACACATGGAGGCCTTAACCATTATCAAGAGAGTAACCTTTCTAATTTACATCATAGAAAAACCCATGTGGTAGGAAAGGCCCATTACATAGCGTATGAATTACTCCCGAAAACAATGCACAACCTAGGGCCACCTTAGATTTGTTCATAATAAAGCAAACTACTTTCACCTCAGCTCGTCCCTCTAGACGCTGGGCTGGGTCACGGGGATACCCCTGTCGTTAAAAAAAAAATAAAAAAAAATAAAGCAAACTACTTGAAGTAACAATAATTACCAAAGTTTTGTGGTAAGCAGTGACGAATAACGAGTTTCACACCATAAGCCATGGGTAAATATAGGCAAAAACAATGCCCTTTCAGTGACAGTCAATTTGCGCCCATCTGAATCAAGAACATTTTCAGAAACACAAATCAGAGAATTCATTTACCCACACATAGATGCACATTTAATCGGCTGTTCCAAAAATCAAGTTCGTAACAATGTGAAGATGGAGAAAATGCCCTTCTATG
Organism: Sequoia sempervirens; assembly: GCA_007258455.2. Classification (NCBI taxonomy): domain Eukaryota; kingdom Viridiplantae; phylum Streptophyta; class Pinopsida; order Cupressales; family Cupressaceae; genus Sequoia; species Sequoia sempervirens. Next base: position 303,192,328 of record VDFB02271358.1, read on the forward strand.
CATCTTTACAAATAAAAGCATTGTTCACTATTATTCTTGCTTTTCATTTCTTAGCAGAACTTGCGTGATAGATTATTTCTTCATTTTGAATTTGATGTCTGTTTGGTTTCTACCCACTGCATGTATAATCTGTCTGATAGTCAAAAAATTGATTGCAAGGCAGGCTTGCGGCTGATAGGATTCCTCCATTAATTTGATTACTTACTATGCCAACAAAAGGCATAGTATTCCTCCATGAAATCCAATACATCAATGTAGGTTTTAAATAGGCACACATATCTCTTAAATGTGACACTATAGATTTTTAATGTATTTTCTTGCACTTGAGAGGTAATTGTATCCATCTATGCTTTTTAGTAAAACAGATATATGTGATTTTCCACGAGACATAAAAACAGATGCATGCAATTTGCTTCGAGACATACAAAATATCCCCAATCCTTTTACATGTTTCTTGCAATGATGACAATAATGTATACATATAATCAGAATAATCCTCTACTTTCTATCCAAATATGCATGTTCGCTAGAAGCACCCAGCCTATTTCCTCCATAACATGACTATCATGTTACAATGATTAGCAATGTATCAAGTTTGTAAGTAAATGAGCTTTCCAGAATCCTCGCACAAATGGAGAACCAAATCTTTCGAGGAAGCAGCCATGGATATGATGCAATTCACTTGGGTGAAACATATGAAAATTGCTCAAGTTGAAACATCCTTCCTCTCAAATACATGCCCATACAACATGCTATGGTTTTGAGGAAGTCATATACATTTGCATGGAATTATCGATGAGGGTTTCTGGAGACGAGAGATGCTATCAAATTCGTCAGGGACAGAAGCTTATTTATTTAAGTTAGGAAGTTTTGTACAAGAAACTAGAACTAGCATGGTCTACGCAGAATATTTGGCCAAGAACTTCAATCAGCTAGGAGATGTTCATTCCTACTAGTTATTACTCACAACTTGAAGAAATTAGACATCTCTGCTCTTCATCTTGGCCTCTGGGTGAGGTTGAGTCTTCTTTGGACTTGGTGGATGATGAGAGAATTTTTGAACAGAGAATTTAAAGATAGGAATGAACAGAACATAGAGCACCATGAAAATGAAGGGTGCTGTCACTAGCCAGCCAATCAGCTGCCAATAAAAACATAAAGTTTATCAGCATCTTGTCATAACTCCAAAACTTAAGGTGAAGCTTCTGTAACTAGACAAGCCAGACAAACACATTACCGCATGCATGACTCCAAGAAGAACATCATGAGAAGCCTGACCAGTGATGACCTTTTTGAGGGCATCTGAAGTCAAGGGCAAATGGTCTCCACCAGTAATAACTTCACCGACACGCAAGAAGGGTATCACCAAACTACATAGCAAGCCATAGATTAATGTTATCAAGTAAACTGTTTGAGTTCAGACATTAGCCAGTTTTGTGCTAACAAGAAGGAAAAATAAGAAAAAATGGAAGGAATATGTGCCCCAGTTAGCATGGGAATAGCTGGCTATGAAAGATAATATGCCTCACCTTAATTCTATGGGCGTGGCAATAAAGTTGGCAAGCATCAGGGTAGGTGCCTGAATAGTGGACCCAAGCAAAGTAATAGCGATGCCGCATAGTAGCACAGTTATTCCTGATTTAGAAAAAGAAGTTTATCATTTAATATAGGTACAATATAAGACCTTCAAAGTTCAATCCCTCTGCTCTTTCAAGGATTCAGCATGAATGGCATAAGCTGCTATAAAACAATAGCAATCATATATGTATAATGAAAAACTGATGGGATTGACATAGAGATTTCATATAGCCTGCATCATACTTGTAGAAAAATTCAACGCTGAATCCTAAGACTAAACCTGAATAATTTGCAGGGTAATCCAAATTCACAAGAAATGCAGGATATTGAACTCGAACTGTAAATGCAGCGTTTTTAATTCTTTGATAATAGCTAAAACAGGAAGTGCGGGGCATTGAATTTTTAAGATGCCTGGCCACTGAAAAAGTAAAGTCAGTGACATGAATATTTTAATTCTGCCTCTGGCCAAAAATGTGTTTCCTCAAAATTTATATTTTAAGAACACATTTTAACATGTTTAAAAACCTAATTGTTTGCCACCATGTTTAAAACTAGCATTTTTGCCTCCACGTAAAGATAATCACCCAATGTGTACTCCCCTCAAAGGACAACAGACCTAGTGACTAGGATACCAATTGCAAACAAATCATGATAATATAAAAAGTCACCAAATCTCATTAAGGCTGAACAAATTTGAAATTAACATTGTCTAAAAGTGGCCGGATACATGAAAGGAAAGGGCATTTAGTGCCCTGCGGAGTGCTCAAGATTATGACACAGCTCTTTTTATTTTCTTTCTTTTGGAAAATGGATATTGTCATCAATGAGTCCACAAATTGCAATTGTCTAGGAGGTTTACAGAAAGAAAGGTCTTCCTTGGTAATTTTGTTGGAAGTTTTGATCAAAAACCCTTTTCAAATGTCTTGCACAGGACAGAACAAATGGCTACTCCAGTTTATTGAAACATGTTCTTTGTTAGTGGAAGAAGTTGCATGGAACAACATGGAGTTTGCTTTGGCTCAGACCCAGGTCTGTTGGGTATCCTTTCTGGCGAAGTCATCCAGGACTAGCACCCAATCTCATCTCTTTTCTAGGCATGCCACTGGAATGGTGCAGACATCAACTCGGGAACCCTGGTGGTTAGCATGAAACCGGTCTCATCTCTTTTCTTGGCACATCATTTGAAAGGGGGCAGACATCAGCTAGAGTAGAACTCTATTGGGGTAGTATGGAACTCCACCAATCTCATCAGTGAGGCAGGTCTCATTGACTAAAGGTGCACAAATTTCAACAGCATGCTTAGCATTTAAATAAACTTAAATTGCCAAGAAAACAATTCAGTGCTCTCGATTGTGCAAATATTCTGAATCTGATCGTGTCACATACCACAGATTGGAAATATGCCCAAGGTAAGGCCAAGTGCTGCTGAGAGAGCTAACTGCTTTGGCTCTGCACCCCTGCCACATAATGACATTCGCATCAGTATAACCCAGTACAAGATAAAAACAACAATCAGATCATCTGTGCAATCTAATTAAGTAATTTTGGATGAGTGTAAAAATCAATATTGATAGATAATAGAATAACAAAACTAAAATAATAAACATCCCAATTCCTAATCTAGCAAAGGGTATTGGCAAAGGAAAGGACTTATGTTCATCATGTCAGAACCAACCAATAAGGAATTACCCATAACTGTGCTGATTAAATTGAACCCATAGCCTCAAGAAGAAAATACCATTGGAAGACTAAATTACCAACTCAAATGAACTACAGAGGACATTTGATAAAACCTTGGTAACAAAGATGTGTAAAGGTTATAGTTTAAATTAAGTATGAATCGCAGTTCCCTTACCTGTTATAAAGTATAATTATGTTAGGCACCAGCTAGTACATGAAGTCCTAAATCAAGACTGCCCAAAAAATGTTCAGAGAATTTACTTTATTTTTGCACATTGATAGGACAAATAATTTAAGCAAAAGTTAATACACTATGATAGTCGCATAGACCAATTTACCCTTGAGATTAGTAAAAATCAAATCATCTAATCTTATCTCTATTCTCCTGTCTAATCATATTAATCTTCTTATAGTTCTGTGAATCAGTATCAAACTTAACATATTTTTTCTGTCTGGGAAGACCTCATATTTTGAAAAAACACATGATCACGTCTCAAACAAAACCAAACTTGATAGCATTCAATTTGTTTTTCCATACTTCTCCAGCACACAGAATTACTAACGCCATGAGAATCTAGGCAACGGTAGACAGAAATCTACTTAAATACAACTGGATTCCACCCTAACCTCAAAATTCGCATTGCAATCTATTATTTGAACAAAAAATTCCAAATATAAGAACAACAGAGGATATTCAGTATCGGCACCTTTTCAATATAATCAGCAATTGAAAATAGCCCCAATCCTCAAATCTTGCATTAATATCCATAAGTTGAATAAAAATACAACGCCAAAAATTATAAAGGATACCCAACCTTGCTATCTTTTTGAATATAATTTCCAATGAAAATCCACAATAACTCTCAAACCTTGCCTTCCTATCCATGATTTGAATAAATACTCAAATACAAGAACCACATAAGGTATTCGAATTTGGTACCTTTAAATATAATCACCAATCAAAATCCACCCTAATCCTCAAACCCTTCATTACCATTTATGATTTATATAAAAATCTAAATACAAAAGCCACAATTTGTATCTAAATTAGGTATTGCTTTCAATATACTTACCAATTGAAAGTCACCCTAATCCCCAAACCCTCGTTACTATGAAGGACTTAAATTAAAAACAACATACAAACACAACGAAAAGGTTTCTAAATTTGCTACCTTTATTAGACAACCACCAATTGAATCTACCCTAATCCCCAAGCCTTGCATTACAATCCATGATCTGAACAAACATCCGAATACAAGAACCACAAATGGTATCCAAGCTTGGTAGCATTTTTAAAATAGTCACCAATTAAGATCCACAGTAATCTCAAACTTTGTATTACAACCAATGATCCGTACAACCACCGAAATACAAAAAACTGCAAAGGACATCCAAAGATGGCATTTTTTCAATGCAATCACCAATTGAAACCCTTCCCGATTTTCAAATCATACATTTCAATCCACAATTTGAATAAAACCCCAAATGCAAAGTGATGTAAAGGGTATTCAATATTGGAGTCTTTTTTTAATAAAATTACAAATTGAAATCCACCCCAATCCAGAAAAATCCTTGACTTAAATAAAAACGCAAACAAGAACCATAAAGGCTATCCAAATTTGATACCTTTCTCTATACAATCATCAATTGAAATCCACCCTAATCGTGAATCACTGTTCATGATTTATATAGAAACCACAAAGGCCATCCAAATTAGCTACATTTTTCTATCACCAATTGTAATCCATCCCAATCTTTAAAAATTGCATCACTGCCCAGATTTTAAAACAAGCCGAAATGCAAAAAAACCAAAAGGGTGTCGGAATCTGTACCTTTTGAGTATAACAATAAGTGGATCGACGACCTTCAGACGAATCCAACCACCCAATCCAGCTTTAGTACTAGTCATTTCTTCGCCAGGTACCGAAATTGCCTCCTTGTGAAGTGTCTGCAATCGTTCAATTGCTTCGTAAAGCTTCGGAATTGACACTGCTAAACGCCTACGTTCTAAACATAGAAAGCATTGCAGAGAGAACAGAAAAGAACAAGACAAACCACCTTGGCCGTTGGGAATATGCCTGTCATATAGAGTTAACGAACAAACCTACATCATTTTGCTTGGGTCGGGATTTTTCCTTTTCAAAGGATTTGTTCAATGCCATGTTTGGGGGAAATCTGTCAGAGGTTTTTATTCATGTGGGTATCTAGGATTACTTGGCTTGTAAAGCTTTAGATCCCTTTGGGTGTCCGGGTCCTTATGATTGTGAGTATGATCAAATGTTTAGGTCAAGCACTTAAACAACTATATTTATCTTTTGCATAAATTTTATAAAATAATCTTAACGGTTGGATGCTGATATCGTGGAAAGTTTCTAACCAGTATACTTACAAATACTCATTCATATATTGGATTTAGCTTGGTTGCAGTAAGGGATGTAAAGGACACCGCTGCATTTGATTACGCCAACTATTCTCTAAAATATCTTTGATTACGCCAACTATTTTCTAAAATATCTTCAATACCATCGAGAAAGTTTCCGACAACTCTAAATCTTTCTGGTTAAATCAGCGAGTTGGATTCCATGAGTTGGTGGGCATGTGACCGTTTTTTGTGCCAAAGCTATCCGTCTACGGTACTATAAAGAAATATCTTTAAAGTGGGGGATATTATGCCTTGCATTCTTATTGTTTGTGACGTTTCTGACTACCTATGTAAAAACAATGGTTTTATAAATTTTCATTTAATTGGATAAAATTATTCATTTTTATTTAAATAATTAAGAAAAATGATAATTAAAAATATTATGGATATTTAGATCTAATTTGCAAGTATGCTAAGGATATAAGAATAGATTGGATTGAGTGACTTTTTTGTTGAGTAGTGTAAAAGATGATGAAAGGTGCATATGTCTACATAACATAAAATATCAAAGTTCACTTGAAAAATTGGATCTTGTTTAAATAGTAAAAGATAAGTAATTTAAATGGATCAATTTAAGAGGTAGTCCCACTTGTAACTTAAAAGCTTTGAAGTATTTATATTGTTAAAACAAAATGTTAGTATTTTCATCACACAAAGTTATAGTGAAAATTATAATGACTTCTTGAAGAATACTAGATGGTAGCCCATATCATATCGAATTTATGTACTTGAAAGCTAACAAGGAAGGCCTATCAACTAATGGGAAAGAAAATTATAATAATTTTCATAATTCATTATAAATTATAATTTCTTGCACCCATTGAGAAATTAGTGACATTCTTCATTAGTTGAATAACCTTCCCAAACTTTTTTGTTAGAAATTCGATATAGATTGAATAGCCCAAGGAACCTTTTAAGAGAAATTAAAAGCTACATAAATTGAAAAATATAAACAATGCAAACTAGCAACTCTAAGAGATATACAATGTCAGGATGAAAAAATTATATTAAGAGCTTCCAAGATGGAAAATTACAAGCTATTGGTAGTGAGTTTATATAGAACTGAAGAGATGATGAAGATGTCAAATGAACCAATAAGAATTGACCACCAATAACCACCTACATTAAATAAAATGATGAAAAAGTAAATACTCCACCCTTAAAGGATGGAGATAACTCATCACTTTATCTACTGTTATTAAATGATAAACTCACTTTATTATCCTAAGAAAGCTTAATAAATGTGTAGGAAAAACCTATAACTAAGGGAAAGTAAATTATCCCACTAGAAAAATAAAAACCTAAACCAACACCCCCCTTAAGCATAACTTAGGAGGATGTAAAAGATGATGGGCCCCCCTTGAAGAGGATACCAACCGCACCCCAAGAAAAGCTCGCAAATGAAGGAACTTGCTTTCAATGAAGGGTTTGGTGAAGATGTCTACAGTCTGATCTGATGTTGGATAGTACTTGAGATTAATGATCTCTGCATGAATCAGTCCTGAATATAGTATATGTGGATCTCAATGTGCTTGGTTTATTTATGATGAACTAGATTGTGAGAGATATGAATCACACTCTAGTTGTCACAAAAGATGGTTGTTGGCTTCCAAAAGGGAATGCCAAACTCAGTGAGAATGTTCTAAAGCCAAATGGCTTTAGTAGTAGCACTAACCGCTCCTTGATACTCAACCTTTGTAAATGAAAGAGCAATAGCAGACTGCTTCTTGCTTGACCAACAACCAAAACCAAAACAAAGGGAGAAGCAATACCCTGGTGTAGACTTATGATCTTGAGAATTGCTTGTCCAATCTGAATGTGTGTGCCCCACCAAGTCAAAATCTATGCCCATTGCATAGTGAATTGCATAATTATGAGTACCCTTGATGTAGTGAAGAATCCTCTTGGCTACTTTCTAGTGTAGCTCATGTGGCTCCTGATGAATCGAGAGACCATGCCTATAGCATATGAAATATTGGGTCACGTATGAGTCAGATAGATGAGACTACCAACAAGTTGTCAATACAAAGTGCCATCCACCAAAGGTGAAGAACACTTAGCCTCAAGCTTGACCTCTAACAGAAATGGAGTTGGCATAAGTTTACAATCATCCATGTGAAACCTTTGGAGCATATCAAGTGTGTACTTATGCTTGCAAGAGAGATACATGAAGAATATTGAGTGATCTTAATCCCCAAAAAGTAGTGCGATAAGCCCAATTTTGACATCAAAAATTGATCATGAAGGGCAGTTTTCACTGCCCAAATAGTGGATGAGTGACTTCATATGATCAACAAATCATCGACGTAGAGAACCAAGAAGGTGATCATCCTACTGCAAAATATGACATTAAGATCATAATGGCATCGTGAGAACCCAACTTTTAGAAGGAAGGATTCCATCTTGGCATACCAAGCCCGAGGAGCCAATTTGAGGCCATAGAGAGACTTTTGAAGACGACACACAAGTGAAGGATCTTGAACGAATCCTTGTGGTTGATCCATAATTGGTCAATAATCAATAGATTTCATTGACAATAATTCAAAGATAAAAAAATAAAATTATGGATGCACATTTATTAATTTGTTTAGTTAAATATATTTTAATTATTTGTGTTGGATTTAAATGCATAATGTTTTATAGAATAGTTCACAAAATTAATTTATATAATTGAAAAAAATCATTTATTTTCAATTTGAATAATTATAATAAAATTATGCCTTTATGAATGTTTACTAGACTATCATTTTATTATAATAATGTTGAAGGACAACTCTTTAGTAAATGAATAAAAATATTTATTTTTATCATATCATAATATTTAAATTATGTATTTCTATAGTTTGTAGGTCAGACAAATAAATATTTTTAATATTTTATTTTGTAGGCGTTGAATTGCATGCATGCTCCCATTTATTATAAATTATTTATATATTCTTTAAAACTTCTCATAACTTTTCAAAAGTCTCACTAAAACAGTTTCTATCTTCACCAATTAGGATGGCCATATTTTGCAAAATTGGAAGTATATTGTGCTTCCATTTAAAGGTAGTTTGTTGCAACCAGTCAAGCAGAAGGTGGATAGAAAAAAGGTTAAATGGGTACCTCCCAAACAAGATTTTAGTAAACTTAACTTTGATGGTGCCTCCCAGGGTAATCCAGGTGTCTCAGGGGCAGGAATGTGTATTTTGTTGGAAAGTGTGCCTCAAACTTACTGACATGAAACTCCTAAAAGAAAAAAATCGGTGAGACCCTCAGAATGTCTTGTCGACAAGTAGTTGTGGTCTAAACTCCTGAAGAGGTCATATTGGTGTGACATAAGACCTGTCTCGACAATGGAAATCATTAGCAAGACATGAGTTATAGGAGTGAGATTTATAACTTGTTCCAATGGTAGAAGTCTTGTCGATGGGTTGTCTCCTGGTGATCATCGGGGAGACTCTTGGCGACAGAAGACATTAGGGAGACATGAACCTTTGGAGTGAATTTCCAAACTCATTCTGATAGTGCTAGTCTCGTTGATGGATTTTTTCTTGGTGAATGTTGGGGAGACTCTTGCCGATGGACACGTCGAAGTGACTTGAACTATCGATGTGACTTCCTAATTTCTTGTTGATGGTGTTGGTCTTGTCGATGGATCTACTCGTGATGAACGTCAGTGTGACTTTGGATGATAGTACTTGGTCGGGGTGACATGAAGGTTCTAAGAGAGCCTTAACGACAGAGCGTGTCTGGCTGACGACTTTGCGTTCAATGTCACCCTTGTTGATAAGGACAATTAGTGTTCCTTGGGACATCTGGGAGACTTGAACTATCAGTGTGACTTCCCAGTTTGTTGCCGATAGTGTTGGTCTTGTTGATGACTATGTGATCGATCAGTGTGGCATCGGTGAGACACGGTCTAGTTTCTCACCGACATGTGATGCAGTTGAACATTTTGACTAAACAACTGTCCTACGTGGTTTGTTTTGGACCAATCAGAGAATCAAAAGGAGAACTATTGGCAGTTGAACTATTGTGACTGTTTCATGTGGAAGATCAATAGACTATGAACAAAGTGAATTTTCTAGTAATGGTCGATCGATGATGAACAGTTTTGTGGTGAAAGAGTTGTTCGATTGATCACAGATTGATCAGTGTGTGTGAATTTCATTGTATGCTTTTGAGAGCATTGTAACAGTGATTTTCTATACAAGGTTGATCAGAGAAATGTTGCTGCTATAAAATTGACATCAGGAAATAAAATCTGCAACTTGTATGTAATCTCATTTACTATAATACAAATGATTTCTCTTTGGTGTGTGGGTTTTTCTCTCGGAAGGGTTTTCCCATGTAAATCTGGTGTCCAATTGTGTATGTTTCCATTTCTCTATTCTGTTATTATTTTCATGTGTATCTTATTGAACTGTAATTGCAAAATTTAAAGTCATATCTGCATTCTTCTCTAAGTTTTGGCATTAGGAGAGTTTTTTCCGCACCTTAGCTTTCCTTACAAGTGGCATTAGAGCCTGGCCAGTTGTGTTATCCTTGTGGGTAGGTTGGGTGTTTTGTGTCAATTTTGTTTAGTGGGAGTCTTGTAGAAGTCTGGTGATTGTCAAATTATAGATTGAGATGGCAATGGTAGGTACATCTAGAAAGATTGAAATTAAGAAATTCAATAGCAACAATTTTGAGTTGTGGAAACTCAAAATGGAAGATTTTTTGGTTGATCGTGATCTTTGGCTTGTTGTGTCTAGAACGAAACCTACAGGCATGAAGAAAGAGGATTGGGACCTCACAGATCAAAAATCAAAGGGGCTAATAAGGCTCTATTTGGTAGACTATGTTCTTCTAAATGTTCATGAAGAAAAAACTGCATCTTCTTTTTGGAAAATACTAGGAGCCATTTATCAGGGAAAGTCCTTGGTGAATAAGTTGTTCTTCAGGAAGAAGTTGTACTCTTTGAAAATGCAGGAAGGAGAATCTGTTGCTGATCATTTGAATGCTTTCAACATGTTGATTGCTTAGTTAGCATTTGTGGGTGTGAAGATTGATGAAGATGATCATTGTATGTTGTTGTTATGCTCTTTGTTGGATTCTTGGGATCACTTGGTGATGGCTATTAGGAGTACAACATCCACTTTTAAGATGGAAGATGTTGTTGCTTCTTTGTTATCAGAAGAGATGAGAAGAAAATCTTCTGAGATGGCAAAGGAGGCTCTTGTTGTTTGAGGCAGATCGAAAGAAAAAGGCAAGAAGAAGGACAAGAAGTCCAAATCAAAATCAAAAGGGAGATCAAAGTCTCCTAGCAAGAAGTCCAAGGTGAAGTGTTGGAATTGTGGGCAGCCTGGCCATGTCCAAAAGGATTGCAAAGAGGAGAAAAAGAAGAAGAAGAAGAAGAATTTTGGCAATGATTCTTCTCAGAGTGATGTAGATGCCTTCATTGCAACCTTGGCAACTCAGGCATCAGATGATGCTTGGCTGATTGATTTTGGAGCATCTTTCCACATGACATCTCATAGAGACTGGTTCACAAAGTATGAAAAATACAATGGTGGAAAGGTACATTTGACAAGCGATTCATCTCTGGAAATAGTTGGTCATGGAAGAGTCAGAATTCAGTTCCCTGATGGAACAGTGAAAGGAATCAATGATGTAATGCACATACCAGGTCTGGCTCGAAATTTACTTTCTGTTAAAGTAGGTTGAATGATGTTGGTGTACAGGTCTCTTTCTCTAATGGTGTTTGTAAGATGACAAGAGGATCTATGTTGTTGTCAAAGGGTGCTTGAATTGGTACTCTGTATAAGTTGGATGTAAATGCAGTTCAATGCAACAATGCTTATGAAAAACCATGTAAATAAAAACATATAAGGAAAGAGGCGATTGTTCTAGTAGGAGCTAATTCTTTGGAGATGAAGCTCCTAGCTGAGAAAATAATGCTATGGCATCATAGGCTAGGCCACATTGGAGAAAGAGGTTTAGAAACTTTGAAAAATAAAAACCTAGTTGAAGGGCTTGATGACTGTAACCTTGAATTCAAATTTTGTGAACATTGTATATATGGTAAACAACATCATGTTTCATTTTACTCTAGTCCTCATAAATATTTTGGTTAACTTGATTACATACATTCTGATGTTTTTGGTCTAGTAAATGTTCCTTCTTTGTCTAAATCAAGATATTATGTATCGTTCATTGATGATAATTCAAGAAGGGTATTTGTTTTTTTTTTGAAAAGTAAATCAAAGGTATTCAGTTGTTTTAAGGAATTTAAAAATCTTGTGGAAAATCAAACTAGAAGAAAAATAAAATGTTTAAGGACTGACAATGGTGGTGAGTTTTGTTCTAATGAGTTCGAAAGGTATTGTAAAGATCATGGAATTAAAAGACATGAAACTACACCCTACACTCCGCAGCAAAATGGAGTTGTTGAAAGGTTCAACATGATAGTGATGGAAAGAGCACGAAGTATACTGAGTAGTGCTAGCTTGGAGGAGAAGTTCTAGGTTGAGGCAGTTGCAATAGCATGTTATTTAATAAATCGTTCTCCAAATTCTGCTCTTGTTGAGAAAACACCTTTGGAAGCATGGTCTGGAAAGAAGCCCTCTCTGAGACACATACGTGTCTTTAGCTGTGAGGCATATGCATATGTGTTGAATGAAAAAAGATCTAAATTGGAGAACAAGGTTGTTAAATGTATTTTTATTGGCTATAGTGCTGGCATAAAAGGACACAAGCTTTGGAATCCTATGACTGAGAAGGTTTTGTATAGTAGAAATGCCATTTTTCGTGAGCTGGAGCCTTCCACTTTGGATCTGCAGTCAGAGATAAAATCAAAAAATAAAAAGGATGTAGTTAAAATTCCTCTGACACTAGATAAAGAGGAATTGAAAATTCAAAATGTACCTAAAACTGAGGAGATCTCAAGTAGTTCTGAGAGTTCTAAAGAAGAAGAAGAACCTCAGCCTCAGCCCTTGAGGAGGTCAACACGTGAAAGAAAGCAACTTGATAGGTATGGGTTTTCTATGTTAGATTCTACTTGTGCCTGTGCTTTGATTACTAGCACTGATGAGCCTAGGACTGTTAAAGAGGTGATTAATATGCTTGATGCAAACTCTTGGTTGGAAGCCATGAATGAAGAAATGACATCTTTAGAAAAGAATGAAACTCGGAGTTTGGTGCCCTTGCTTGAAGGTAGAAAAGTTGTTGGTTGCAAATGGGTGTTTAAAAAGAAAATTGGTTTGGATGGCAGTGTTGAAAAGTATAAAGTGAGGTTGGTTGCAAAAGGTTATTCCCAGGTAGAGGGAATTAATTATGGAGATTTTTTTTCCCTTGTAGCTAAGCTGACATCTATCAGATTTATTTTGTCACTTGCAGTAGCGTATGACTTAGAGATTGAACAAATGGATGTGAAGACAACATTTCTTCATGGTGATCTTGAAGAAGAAATTTGTATGTCCCATCCTGAGCACTTTGTGGAAAAAGGTAAAGAAAATCTGGTATGCAAGTTAAAGAAACCTCTATATGGTTTGAAACAATCGCCTAGAATTTGGTAATAGAAATTTGACACATTTTTTTTTTCATTAGGATTTGTAAGATCAAAATCAGATAATTGTGTGTACTTCAAAACTGAAAATGATCATATTTTAATTATTGCCCTATATGTGGATGACATGTTGTTCATTGGGAATAGTAAGCTTATGATATCTGATCTAAAATATTAGTTGTCTACAAAGTTCAAAATGAAAGATCTTGGTGCAGCTAGGTATATTTTGGGGATGGAAATAACTAGGGACAGAAAGAGTAGAAAGCTTTGGCTTAGCCAAAGTAAGTATATTAACATTGTTCTAGAGAGATTTTGTATGACTGATTGCAAGAAGCTAGTTGTTCTAGTTTTGTAGGGAATGAAGCTATATGTTGAAGACTATCCAAAATCTCCTTCTGAGATGGAGGACATGACTAGAGTGCCTTATGCTAGTGCAGTTGGTAGTTTAATTTTATGCAATGGTTTGTACAAGGCCAGACATTGCCCAAGCAGTGGGAGTGCTAAGTAGATTTATGGAAAATCCAGGAAGGCCACATTGGGATGCTGTGAAAAGAGTTTTTAGATATTTGAAAGGTACATCTCAATATGCTTTGTTTTATCATGGTAACTCATCTAATTCATAGAGATCTATTAGCATTCAAGGCTATGTGGAATCTAATTGGGTAGGGGAAATTGACAGTAGAAGATCCACCACTGGATATATTTTCATGTTAAATGGTGGTGTAGTTAGTTGGATGAGCAAGCAGTAGGCTGTAGTTGTTTTGTCCACTACAGAGGCAAAATACATGGCAGCAACACATGCCTGTAAAGAAGAAATATGGTTAAAACGTTTGTGTTTTGACATTGGGTTTAATGCAAGGAAAATTAAATTTGTTGTGATAGTCAGAGTGCTATTTGTTTGGCAAAAAATCTGACTTTCCATGCCAGGACAAAACATATTGATGTGTAGTATCATTTTGTATGAGATATGGTGGAGGATGGAAAGGTCTATTTAGAAAAAGTGGATGCACTGGAAAATGTTGCATATGCATTGATGAAACCAATAAGCACAGACAAGTACAGATGGTGTGCCAATTCGATGGACCTTGGTTCCCATGAGTCTCAATAATTTTGAGATCCTCTGGAGGTGTCAGTAAGATCTTCATCAAGTGGGATATTGTTGGAAAGTGTGCCTTAAACTTACTGACATGAAACTCCTAAAAGAACAAAATCAGTGAGACCCTTAGAATGTCTTGCCGACAAGCAGTTGTGGTCTAAACTCTTGAAGAGGTCAGATCGGCGTGACATAGGACCTATTTCAGCGATGGAAGTCATCAGCAAGACATGAGCTATCAGAATGAGATTTATAACTTGTTTTGATGGTAGAAGTCTTGTTGATGGGTTGGCTCCTGGTGATCGTCGGGGAGACTCGTGGTGACATAAGACATCGGGGAGACATGAACCTTTAGAGTGACTTTCCAGACTCATTTCGATAGTGCTAGTCTCATCGATGGATTTGCTCCTGGTGAATGTCGGGGAGACTCTTACCGATGGACACATCAGAGTGACTTGAATTGTTGATGCAACTTCTTCATTTCTTGTTGATGGTGTTGGTCTTGCCGATGGATCTGCTCATGATGAACGTCAGTGTGACTCTAGCTGATGGTACTTGGTCAGGGTGACATGAAGGTTTTGAGAGAGTCTTAACAATATAGCGTGTCTAGCCAACGGGTTTGCGTTCAGTGTGACTCTTGCCGATAAGGACAATTGGTATTCCTTGGGATATCCGGGAGACTTGAACTATCAGTGTGACTTCCTAGTTTGTTGCCAATAGCGTTGGTCTTGCCGATGGCTATGTGATCGAGTAGTGCGGCATCGATGAGACATGGTTTGGTGTCTCACCAACATGCAATGTAGTTGAACATTTTGACTGAACGACTGTCCTACGTGGTCTGTTTTGGACCAATGAGAGAATCAGAAGGAGAATCGTTGGAAGTTAAACTGTTGTGACCATTTCGTGTGGAAGATCAATAGACCCCAAACAAAGTGAATTTTCTGGTAATGGTTGATTGATGATGAACAATTTTATGGTGAAAGAGTTGTTCGATTGATCACAAATTGATCAGTGTGTGTGAATTTCATTGTATGCTTCCGAGAGCATTGTAATAGTGATGTTCTATACAAGGTTGATTAGAGAAATTTTGCTATTGTAAAATTGACATCAAGAAAGAAAATCTGCAACTTGTATGTAATCTCATTTACTATAATACAAGTGATTTCTCTTTGGTGTGTGGGTTTTTCTCCCAGAAGGGTTTTCCCACGTAAATATGGTGTCTAATTGCATATGTGTCCATTTCTCTATTATGTTATTCTTTTCATGTGTATCTTATTGAACTGTAATTGCAAAATATAAAGTCATATATGCATTCTTCTCTGAGTTTTGGCATTAGGAGAGTTTGTTTTGCATCTATCTTTCCTTACAAAACTAATCATGAAGGGCAGTTTTCACTGCCCAAATGTTGGATGAGTGACTTCATATGATCAACAAATCATTGACGTATAGAACCAAGAAGGTGTGAGTATCATCCTACTACAAAATATGACGTTAAGATCATAATGGCATCATGTGAACCCAACTTTAAGAAGGAAGGATTCCATCTTGGCATACCAAACTTGGGGAGCCAATTTGAGGCCATAAAGAGACTTTTGAAGATGACACACAAGTGAAGGATCTTGAACGAATCCTTGTGGTTGATCCATGTATATCTCCTCTTGAAGATCACTTTGAAGAAAGAACACTCTTCACATCCATCCAATGAACTTCCCATCTGTGTTGTAGTGATAGCAAGGAAAATTCAGATGGAATTCACTTTGGTGACTAGTGAAAAGTCTCAAAGTAGTCAATTCTAGGAACCTAGGAGAATCCTTTGGTAACCAAGTGAGCCTTATGTTTTTCAATTGAACCATCTACTAAAAATTTTGTTTGATAGACCCACTTTCATTGAACAAGTTTCCTTCCCTTAGGAAGTGGGACAAGATCTCAAGTATGGTTCCTCTCTAAGGACCTAAACTCTTCAGGCATAACTATATCCCACTCAAGGGCACCAAAAGCTTCTCGAAAGAACTGTGGATCAGAAGTTGTGGCAAGGAAGACATGTTGAGCATCCTGAAACTATGATATTGTTCTTCTATGATTAGAAGGATCCCCTCCCCAATTCCCTACTAACTACACTGTCTAATGAGCCCAAAGAGGCCCTTTGATTGGAGGAGAGTTAGGAGGAGAATCATCATTATCTGAAGGTGGGTTATGTGAACCCTCATCATCACCATCATCATTTGAAGTGGAGGAAGAAGAATCCTCATCATGATTGAAAGGTTTATGATCCTCTAAAGAACTATCATCATGATGCAAGGACTCCAATTTAGTGGTGGTTGGAGAAGTGTTGAGAGAAGAACTAGAAGGGTTTTCCTCAAAATGAACACTCCTCTCACTAAATAACTCATGTGTGGTAGGAAGGAGAAGCTTGTAGCCTCTGACATCATTTGGGTATCAAAGTGTAGGAGAGGGGGACCAACCACGTCAAGGCTCCAGGTCATGGAGAGCCAAGAGCAGAGGGATGCCCTAACTTACCTCACTCTAAAAGATGTCTTGGGGTGAGGATTAAGAATGAAGAGCACTATATAGTACTTATGTCACTCTACATACCTATAATTTATGTTGAAGTTAGGCGAGCTGGTTTTTGAAGTTGGTAGTGCACCTCAGATAGCTCTTTGTTCGAGGATGACAGTGCAGTTCCGGGACAATAGTGTGACATGTTGGCATCTCTAGGTGTGTTGGCATTTGTATGGATAGAAAACATAAAGTATAGTACAAACTTCCTAAAAACTTGCTAACAACCTAGCTAGTTGATTTTGATGAGACAAACAGAATGATGAAGTACAAGAAATAGAGATGGAGATGATAAAGCAAGTAGATAAAAGTTAAGGTAATGAAGATAATCTCACAAAAGTGTTGATTCGCTAGCTAGCTCCATGTGCAAATCCACCTACACACAAGAAAGAGGGAAAAATTTTGGGGCTATATAGGGGTCTACCTCAGTCAGACCCCCATTTTGGTGTTTTTACCTCCACAAACAACTAGAAAGCAACAGAGTAGAATATGCAATAAAGGAAAGAAAATATAGCAATGAACACTTCAAAACAATACTATGCTACTCTATCAAATCACAAAGGAGAGGAGTGAAGCATTACCACCTCCACCCAAAAGTTCACTATCCAATGGAAGAGTATGCAAGGTACATGGACTTGGAAAAGTCACCATAGCCGCAACAGTGATGAAGGGAGGTCTCACAACACTCCAAGCCCACAACTTCTAAGATAGCCTCACACTTGAAATGTGGAGTTGATGGAGCTTCAAAGTTGTTGCAATGCTCACAATGGAATTTTGGAATGCTACTTGAGAGAGTGAAGAAGTTGTAGAAGATTGCTAGAAGATCGAATGTGAATGTCTAGAGAGTGAAATGAAGTGAGAATGGATTTTTTGAAGGTGGGATGGGAAGGAATAAGGTGTTTTCGGGTCACTTGGTTGAAGAGGGACATTACAATTCGGCCCCAATCGGGTGTGTAATGCCTCTGCCAACTTCAAACGCAGGAATCCTTTAGGGATGATAGCACGACATGCGGACATCCATGTGTCGTACGTTCGTCCCCGACAAATATTCTCTCACTGACGCACAAGACAAATGCCAAGTGGACGAAAGGCGGGTGGGTGATGTGAAATTTTTCCTTCGGATTTCACTTTCTAAGGTGAGGGTATGTGAAAGGGGAATTTTCTTAAGGGGTGCAAATTCAATCCTGTACATTTTCCCCCACTTTAGCGAGCATGAATATCGATGAGTGTTTGATAAAGTAGATCAAAGAGTTAGTAGGGTTAGAAATGTATACTTGAACCATTGAGGAAGCAGACCATGATCTGGCGAACTCAAAAGCACAGGGTAGGCAAAGGACTCCATAGGTACACTCCTTGGGGTTTTTTGAACAAAAGGGCTCCATAGCCTTGCAGAGCTATGAAGTTGCAAAAAGTACACCAAAGGCCCTCAGATCAACAATGGACAAACCTTGTAGGATGAAAGCATCTCAAAAGCCTGCAAACCTGTAAGAAGACAACCCCCAAGTTCTCTCTCATGAAGGAAGCCTAGATATGAGGGGACTTTGCAAAGTCGGATGGGAAATCGGCTTCACAGGCGCACCTGCAAAGTAACATGTTAATCCATAGATAAAACATGTCAGAAAATAAAGCAGCCACACAGGAAAACAAGTAGATAGTCATGCAGATGGTCAACAAATTGAAAGGATTGGAAAGGGGTCCCTCAGGGGTCCACTCAAGGGATGCGTTGTTTGAAAGTGTAAAAGAGACATTTTTTTCTCAAATCAATTCATCATCAAGGAATCCTTTCAAAAGATGTTCACTCCATTAAGGAATTTGAAAGGAATAAAATGCCCCCTCGCAAGGGGAAGTTTGAGGCTTCTCCCATAGGAAAAAGTTGCTCCTGCCTGGAGGGAAGTTCTCAAGTTATTTCTTTGTGAACCCATGAAGAAGGAAACACGTTCCATTAGGGGTCTAAGTTGAGAATGTGATCTTTGAAAAA